>CM035787.1:11308041-11950541 GCA_020466265.1 Siphamia tubifer | reverse complement strand
AAAGAAGGCAACTAGGTAAAAGAAAGGAATTTTTCATCACCTATTTTCATGCCATTTACTCTCATTACTCACTTATAAGTTAAATGAATGACAGTAATATGTATTTGCTGAGTCACTTACTATTTACCCAGTTACCTCTACTTGTCATCTGTTAAAGTACCATTTCTTTATCCCCAAAAATGCTTCAACATTCGTGAAATGAGGAACAAACCTTACAGATTAACTGATAATGGACTTTTAATGATTGATTATTATCCCGCCCCCCAAAAGGGGAGAGGGGTATACTGCCCTACAAAGTAAAAAGGCAGTAACAGCAAAGACACTAAACTCAGAAAAATAACTTTAAAGTTCTCTTGTTGTTCAACCCCAGTAGTTGTAGGTAGATTATTGGACATGAAGCAGTATTGTTACTGCATATTACCTAGTTCTCTAAAACACACCACAGTGCACCTTATATATACATAATTTTGACTTTTTATCTCATGATTTTGGCTTTTTTTCTGATAATTTTGAAGTTTTAATCTCATGATGCACCATATATATGACAAACCTTCATAAAAACCATTCATTGACAGTTCACCTTATAGTGCAGAAAATACAGTAATTCCATAATCTGTTTCAGTCTAATACAGTGATTGACTGTAAACTATTGGTGCAGGGTCCCAAATAGACATTGGTAAGAACACCGTAATGATCTTTACTGACTTTTTACTTTATTTTACTGGTACATTTTGCAGTTACTGTACAAACACTCACCAATTTTCTCCAAAACAACAGACATTTGAGATGAGATATGTTATTACATGGCAAAGAATGATTTGAATGATGCAAAAAAAAAAACCCAACAACAACAACAAAAAAAAACAACAACTAATTTTCACCAAAAATGCAGTTACTGCCTTTTTGCTTTGTAGTAGTATTGTTTGGGAGTCTTTTTTGGTCTGCCTCTTTGATTGTCAGCTGCTTTACGCAAAAACTACTGGACCAATTTCCATGAAATTTTCAGGAAAGGTGAGAGGTGGTCCAGAAAAGATCACATTAGACTTTGGTGAATGTAGGTCAAAGGTCACAGTCACCAAAAATGTGTTTTCACAATGATAAATCATCACTGCATTTGTAATTAATACAAGCCTCATTTTGCCTCGTCATACTTATGTAAGCTCCACGTTGAAATATGAACTCCCTCTCAGAATGTGGTGATGTGGCACCATGCTTATGCTCTGACGTTAAACTTAAAAGGAGAACACAGTGTAATAAACGTCTCATTCACATAAATCCTTCAATGCAATAAAACTCAAATATTTAAGTCAATCTGTTTAGAACACGGTGTCATACAGTGTGTATTTGTAATGTCATGACCTACATCAAAGTTAGTAGTCTCTAAATACGAGTCCCGGAGTCCAGTGTAAGCCTTCAGTAGTCTGTTGCCCAGGTCCTGAGGGTGCATGTTGAGGTCACCACCAACAATCACTACGTCTGCTCCAGCAGAGGTGTGGCTAAAAAAAAAACAAACAAAAACAAAAAAAACCACATATTTGTTATAATCAAGAACAGAATCTCACATCATTAGGCCTCACATGATGACAACAGTTTAAAAAAAATCAGACCAGGATTTCGTGATGTTCTGATTTGCAACTCCAACACAAATTCAGCCAATCCCCGTGAATTCAGCGCAATGTTGCAATTTTAACCAATCACTGTGACTTGGAAATGAGTATGTGTATGTTTGTGTGTGTGTGTGTGTGTGTGTAGGTTCAGACTAGGACAGTACATAAAAATTGCCCTGAACTTTGGTCTGCACAGTGTGTATTACATAAACTAATCATGTATTCATATATTTCCTTCACTTCTCACAGTTGGTTAATCTTCACTAAAGAAAGTTATTCATTATCTCTGAGTAAAGCACTAGGTGGTACAATCTTGGAATCCATGTTTCCTAAATTTCTGGGAATATGGGAGGGAGTGAGGCAGGTGAGAGGGAGGACAAGGATCACGAGCTTCACTGGGGTCATCAGGTGGACATTCCATTACATTTTGGTGAATGTAGGTCAAAGCTCACAGTCACCAAAAATGTAGGTAAGAGCTATGGTAAATCAGGTAAAGTGTGTGTGTGTGTGTGTGTGTGTGTGTGTGTATGGGGAGCTGGCACCACTTGTTTGTAAGCAGCCTAACGCCCATTACATTTTGGTGAATGTAGGTCAAAGGTGACCAAAAATGTGGTTTTGTCATGACAAGAGATACGGTAAATAAAGTAAAATGTGTGAAAGGGAAGGGTGGGGTTTGTTGTGCCGGGCACCACTTGTTATTGTTATTATTATTATTATTATTATTGTTAATAATGTATTTGTATTCATTTTACCGCCCCCATTTATTTATTTAAGGCTACATTTTATACGAAGACGATGAAAACAGAAGACGCAAAAGTGGCGTCTCGTGTTCAGTTTTTCATCCACATCTAGACGAGTGTATTCAGGAGAAAACCCTTGTTTATACGAAGACGCAACAGTAGGCGAAATATGATTGGATAGTCATGCCAGGCCGACTATGTGGTACTATAATAGACCACCGACATGTCCTTTTCTGTTTTTGACGTATGCAATTGTCCACCTGTCTCTGTTCGGCTATGGTATGTGTGTAATGTCTGTACAATAGCTGCAATGACTGCTGTACATTTACTAGAGCTGCTAGTGCTAACGCTAATGTTAATGCAGCTGGAAGATCTGTGGGATGCAGGTTGTCCGACATGTTTGTTGCTTTACCTGCTCAGCGTATGAAAGTAATGTGAAAGTGTATGTGATGTGAACATACTGTATGTGATGTAAAGATGCCCACAATGTTAGCATGTGTGTTTCTTGCCATTTAGATGGAGACGCGACCCAGCGCATCTTCAATACGTTCCACTTTGGAAGGAGTCTTCAGATTTGTGCGTATTCACACCCTGACGGTGTTGGCTTCATGTAAATGAAAGACATTTCTGATAAAATATACTGTTATATTTAGCCGCAATCGGCCTTGTGTAAATTGCCCCTCAGTGTATGTAAACTTACAGATATGCAAATGTGTATATGTGTATGTATGTACGTATATCTGTATAAGTACTTTGTTTGAAAAGGATTTATATATTTTTGTACATCTGTCTGGCTTTTTATATAAATTTAATGAAGGTCCAGTACTTAGGGTGGGGCGGGAGGGCAAATGGCAATTTTATGTTCAAGTTGTATGTTCCTTTTGTGTTTGAAAATAAAAAAAAAACACCTTGATTTTAAAAAAAGAAGGGAAAAAAATCAAATATTCACCAGACCTGTATAGATAAATGTACAATAAAGCATCAAAATACCGAATGAACTGCTGCAGCTCCCACGCCTGAACCACTCGATGAGGTAGATACGAGTCCTTCTCTCTGCAGTATTCAGCATGCAGCTACGATCAATACACAGACATTACAACAGCGCATAAATCAGCAACTGCATCACACAGAACAAAAGCCACCACGACAAACTACGCAGGACAGCTTACATGAGTGACATAGACGTTTGCAGTCTTGTTCCCAATCTTTATCACCGCCATCCCAACAGCTTTGCCACCAAACCAGTCTCCATGGTGAGCCTGAAAACCAGAGAAACATGAAGATTTAATGAAGTGGGGACATTTACTTGGCTATAGAGACTGTTAGACTAAGATACTACAAGGAAATGAATTTAAAATAGCAAATGACAAAACAGACCCAATCCCAATTCACCTGTTGGCCCTACCCCTTACCCCTACCTCTTGGCACTACATCTAGAAATGGAGCTGTTAAGGCAGGGGTCATCAACCTTTACAAACTAAAGAGCCATTTATATCTGAATGGAACAATGAAAAAATATTTACAAATCAACTTAAGTTAGATTTTTACCATAATTTGGCTGCTCAGCTGTAGCCCATTTGCTATTAACTTTGTATTTCCATTACAATACTGCAATGTTTGATGCATTTATGAAATTATACAACAAGGAAGAAAACAGCAGAGATTTCTCCTTTTATTTATTTTTTTTAAATGATGGATAATATTTCCAAAACATAAAGTGTTGCCCGGTACAACAAACCCTGCCCTCCATGCACACATTTGAGCTCTCTTATGATTGTGAAACACATTTTTGGGGACTATGACTGTAACCTTTGACCTACATTCACTGACATTTTATAGAATCTACTCTGGACCTCCTTCCACCTTTCCTGAACATTTCATTGAAATCGATCCCACAGGTTTTTGCGTAAAGCAGTTTGCAAACAGACAGACAGACTCAAAAACAATACCCCTCTCCCTTTCGGGGGTGGGGTAATTACATTGTAGCTTACTTACAAAGTATGAACAAATGCAAAACCAGCATCTTATATTGAATTTGGGAAGCAAATACTACATGTGGTTTATATAATGACAGAATTTTTTGTAAAGCCTGACAATTCCAATTAGAACAGATTTAACCCTAGCACGGTGTTAAAAAGTAATGACTCATTCAGTTCATTTCAAAATATTCCTTATGTTTTTTTGATCAGAGGAGCCATAGAGAGATGCTAAAGAACCATATGTGGCCACAGGCTGCACAACCCTGAGTTAGGAGGTGAAACATTCCTGTTACATCATCATCAGTTATTGACGGCCTTATGAAGAGATGTGACAACTTTATTTCTGAACATATTCACCATGCCATCAGTAACTGTAACCATCTCTGTTCTACGGGCTTTGCTTATCTGTTTGCAGCTATCAACTATAAACCGGAGAATGACAATCTTATTTCTAAGGTGACTCATACTGGTTTTATAGGTGTCTCAATAGATGCAAAACTAACATGGTAAAAAAAAAATCACATCGATCACATTTGTAAAAAAATTCGAAGACCATAGGAATTACACAAAAAGTAGGAAATCTTTTGTCCTCAAAGATGTTTATTGCTCTACTATAGTCTTGCCTATCCCTACCTAACCTACTGTAATATTGTATGTGAGAGTACATACTCTATATCACTTAATTCAGACTTTGTGCTTCAGAAAAACTATGTCACAATAGCATCAAGTTTCATTCACTCTCCCGAGTACACAGCTGTTTATATATATATATATATATATATATATATATATATATATATATATGACATAAACAGATAAAAAACCAGTCTCTTAATGTATAAGATAATAAATAAATGTCCCTGCCTTCCTGAAATGTACCATGACACCTTCTTATTAAACTCTGATATCCACAACCACAAAGTCATTACTTAAGGACAATTAATGCGAAATCAAACCAATGACAATTTACAATCATGTACAGGGGCCACAACATTTGGAATAACTTGAATAATACATTAAAATTATCTCCTTCTTTTACTATTTTCAAAAATCAGACTAAAGCTGCTTTTATAAACAACCCCACATTTCCCTAAGTTTCCTTGTTTACTACTTCTCTTAAAAATCTATATTTAAATCATATCCACACACCCGTCTAATGGTAAATGTTTTATTGTGTTTTTATTATATTGTTTTATTTACTTATTACCTAGGTTATTTTTTTGTTCATTTGATTCATTTGAGTGGGTGGCATGGTAGTGAAGTGGTTAGCACAAGAAGGTCCAGGGTTAGATTCAAACACCAACAGATGGGACCTTTCTGTGTGGACTTTGGTTCATTTGTTTATCTAAAGTGCCCAAAGGTGTGGACGTGAGAATGATTGTCTACATATGTTCAGCCCTGCGATGAACTGGAGACTCATACAGGATGTACCCCGCCTTCAACCATTGTAGCTGGGATAGGCCCCCAGTGACCCCCCCCCATGACCCTAGTGAGGATAAAGCGAGTTTAGAAAATATGAGTGATTCATTTGAAGCGTTAAGCTGATGAAGGGAGGCCTCTGTATAAGAACATTAAGCTTTTCACCCCCCTTGCACTGTTATATTTAATTTATATTTATACTTCCTTGTGTTTTTGTTATCTTTTTAAAGAGAGAGAGAGAAAAAGAAAGAAAGAAAGAAAGAAAGAAAGAAAGAAAGAAAGAAAGAAAGAAAGAAAGAAAGAAAGAAAGAAAGAAAGAAAGAAAGAAAGAAAGAAAGAAAGAAAGAAAGAAAGAAAGAAAGAAAGAAAGAAAGAAAGAAAGAAAGAAAGAAAGAAAGAAAGAAAGAAAGAAAGAAAGAAAGAAAGAAAGAAAGAAAGAAAGAAAGAACGAACATACATTTCTGTGTTTCTTTTGTCACACTGCTACATTTATCTCCATCTAGATCACAGGTGTCAAACTCCAGTCCTCGAGGGCCGGTGTCCTGCATGTTTTAGATATTTCCCCCTTCCATGTGATTCAATTTAACCCTTTAACTCCTGAGAACTAACAAAGTAACTGGTAACATTGAGCAAAGTAAGACACAAATGGCAGAAAATCAAAGAAAAACACTAAAATAAAAAATAAACAAAATGAGCAACAAAAACTAAGAAATATTTATAAAATGACAAATAATGTGGAAAATTTTGAAAAGAAAAAATTACGAAAGAAGGAAACTAGTATTGAAATTAGGTCCCAGCAATTTTAATTTTGCCTTTAAAAAATGTTTAAATGAAATGAAAAAAAAAATCTCCCTTTTTGGAACTCTTTCCATGCACAAAACTAAAAGGAAAACGGTTGAATTCTTCTGAATATTTAAACTAAATCATCCATTCAGAATGCATCAGCACTGACACTTAAAGAGTTAATAATCAGCTCCTCATCAGACTGATAATGATGTAATGGTCTCCAGGTGTAATGGAAGAGGGGAACATCGAAAACATGCAGGACACCGGCCCTCGAGGACCGCAGTTTGACACCCCTGATCTAGGATAGTTCTCCTCTCTGTTTGTAGCATGGTCCTGAAAAACCTCTGCTTCAAGGACCAAACAGCCCTTAGCCCTTCATCACCGACTCATCAAGAATCGGGACACCCCTACCCTTAACATGACAGTGCAAAACAGAGGGGGAGGGGCCTATCTACAGCAGGGGTGTCAAACTCATTTCAGTTCAGGGGCCAAATTAAGCCAAATTTGATCTGCAGAAGGCTGGACCAGTGAAATGATAAAATAATATCAAAATTATGTCCCCTCCTAAATTTCCTCGACGTTTTAGAGCAAAAAAAGTAAAGTTATGTCATGAAAATACGTACATCTTTCAAAGCAATGTGATTAACATGAACAAACTGAAATTCTAAAGAAAACTACGTGCAGTTTTAACAATACTACGTCTAAGTTTATCATGTATACATGTAAACTACAATTTTCAGATCACAGTAGATCAACAAAACATACATAAAACATTTAATAACGAGCAGAATATTGGTAAACTTGTCCTTGAAGCTTTTAAAAAAAATGTTCAGATTTGTTCAGGTTACTTGTATTTTTGTGAAATGATCATTCTAGTGTAAATACAATAAAATCACGTGAACATTTTTACATTTACAAAGAGAAACATTTCAAATTGTGCGATTTTATACGTTATTATGAGACTATTTTACTGATCTGACCCACTGGAGATTAAACTGGTCTGAATGTGGAACCTGAACTAAAATGTATTTATTTATATCTTCAGTGTCATTTTTGCATTTCACAAACTCGTCCCAGGGGCCCGACGGGACCCTTTGGAGGGCCGGATTTGGCCCCCGGGCCACATGTTTGACACCTATAATCTACAGGGACAAAACATTTCATTTACAACTCAAACTTTCAGCACTTACCATGTAAGGGTAACCGTTAAGGGAGTAGCGATAAAGAAATGTATCATGGATTCGGTGTTTGGAGAAAATAGCCAGACCACTGCCAATGACGCCACTGCAGAAGGAGAGGACAGGCACATCATTAACAGGAATTATCACCAGCTTTAGCAGTATGTGCTTTTATTTTGATGGTACATGTCAGATATCCATACAGCTCCACTGTCCTTTGTGCAATGTGAAGTATGTGGCTTCTCTTCAAGATGTGAAGCCTTATTTATTCAAGTTGACATTCAAAGTGAAATGCGGAGGGGGATTAAAAAGTTAGTGCCTTTAATTAATTGTAGTCTTGAGCTTTGGAATGAAGCTCAAGAAGGATTTAAAACTGCAAAACATGAAGTTAATCCTTGTGGTAGTGCCGGTGTCATGCAAGTAATGGTTTTTTATAGCGGAGGTCTTCTGTGGTAGCATATTTTAAGGGGTGATAACTTGTTTTAAATTACAGATTGAAAAATACTGAAAGAAAACACCTTGAGCGCACGCTTAAATTAAAATGTGAACAATACCTTTTAAAGTAATGAGAATGAGGATGACTACAGGTAAGTTTTTTTTTCAAGTTGAGAAAGTCTTTTTCACTCCACACCTGAAAGACAAAAATGTAAAATGAAAAATAAATATTATAACTAATAAAGTCCTCACATGTCAAAAGAGCCATGAACTTCACACATCCTACAGAATGCTCTAAATCAGTGGTCCCCAACCTTTTTATTGTCAATGGTAAAATCGTCAACGTTTGACAATTTTACCACGGATGTACAATTTGGTCGCCGCATATCACCTGTCATGATACATGCATAGTTCAAGTAAAACTCCTGGTATTGTCTGTTAAAAGTTTTCCTTTTCTTGGAAGTCGGAGGCTCTGCTTCTGTCTCTTCAGTGGCCTTTTCCTCTTCCAATAGAAACGTTCCAAAGGCATGTGTTTTTTACTTATTTTGCTAACATGTGGGTTACAATTTTGGCATTCAAGTGACAGAGATTGTTCAAACTCTGATAATAAATACAAGAGAATTAATTAATCAATTAATTATTAGGCAGCCGGCGGCCCGGTGCCAAATGATCCACGGACCGGTACTGGTCTGCAGCCCGGGGGTTAGGGACCACTGCTCTAAATCAAATTATGGATATTTTCTGGAAGCATTAACCTCTTGTAGTAAGACGATATCGTGTTCTTCCTTGCTCAGCAAATCTCCAATCATGGCATACCGCTGAGGACAGTGTTTGCTAAGGTAGCGGATTCCCCTGAAGAAACACAAGAGAGAATGCTGTATCTTTGCCTGTCGACATGTCCTAAAAAAAGTCCTTAAAAATACTAGAAAACACATCCACTGACCAGCAGTTCAGAGAGAAGACCCGGACACTGACAGTGTCTGTGTTAGCCATGTTGGCAGGTCAGTGGTTCAGTAGATGTTATGATGAGGTGTCAGATGAGATAAGTCAGGCAGCTCCTAAATAAACACAAATACATATTATACATTGCGACATTTGTTATTCAAATGGATACAAAAGCATGTCTGGGTGAACAAAATAACATGAAAACGTACATGTGGCAACAAAATGTTGTACAAATCAGGACCTCACAGCTGTGATGTCTTGCCATCAACAAAAGGGAGTCATTCAATAGATCATAAAATCAATCCGACTGTGTGTTTTTATCAACAAATGCCAAAAAAAATGGTATATGAAGCCCCCAAAGCTCATCTGGGGTAACATCTGACTGAACAAAAGTAGGTAATGACATATTACTGTGGTTAAAGATGTTAAATGATACACAGGAGGTTGATGGTGGAAACTAATATTGGGACAATTATTTTCTAATGAATCAATCAGAATTGAGAATTACAGACAGACTAGGAAAATAAACAAAGTTGTAAACAAATTCTTTACAAAGACAAATGTCGGCAAACAAAGTGATAAGTTTTGTGCCCAGTGCTTAGATTTGTCTAATGAAACAATCACAATTGAAATCTGTGAATTGTGGACGTTGACAACGCCGATGTTGGGCGGACAACGGATGCAGAGCCCCCCTACAATGGCAATAGCTCATCGCGACTTTGTCCAGATGAGCTAAAAACTGAATCTGAAAATAGGTAACTGAAGGTTTAGGACCAAGGTCCATTAGATCTGTTCATATTAGAGGTGGATTTGCAGAGAAGGTTATTTATAGAGTGGAAGGCTGCAGGTTTGATCCCTGGTTTCAATCAATAAAATCTTAAAATATGTTCAAAAATTCATGGGACAGAATGCTTCTAGGACCAAAAGTTAGTTTGAGGTGCTCTTTGGACAAATGGATACATAGTGTAGAAGAACAGACTGAAAGAAAACTCCCAAGGCACTCTCTTTAAACATTAAAATGCCTTTATTATCATGTTTAAATGTAGACATATGTAGTCATATGACCATGCCATGATAATAAAGTTATTTTGATGTTTAAAGAGAGTGCCTTGGAGTTTTCTTCCCGTCGGTTATAATAAAATATGTGTTTGTATCTCACAATTCAACAAATTAGATGCTTTGAGCTGGAGGTCTGCAACGGGACGGGAATTGCGGTATGTGGCGTGGGTCATTATTTGACAGCCTGGAGAGGTGTGGTCATGGGAGCGGGGCATAGGTATGTTCTCTGGAGTCCTGCAAAGTATACTTTTGCATTAAATACATTTTACAAAATGACTAAAATGTGTATTTGAAAAGTGCCAAAATTGTTTTCATTTTATTTGGGGAAGATATGTGTTAGGTGAGCTTCAGTGGTGGATCTAGAAGGCCGTTTTTGGACATGCAGCGAACCTGTGGCAGGCCAGAATGGAAGCACAATGAGCATTTGGAGAAACATGTTAGATTTTAGCAGGGTGGGAACAGGACGATATATATTATATATATCTACGGGTGCGGGCAGGAACAGAACAGAAACATCAGTCCTGCATAGAAATCTACTTTGAGCTACAGGAAATACATTTTAAAACTTTCCTAAAAACATATACAGTACATCTAAAAAAATTTGAACAATAATAACCCCAAGTAAAATAAAGGGGAAAAGAAACATTTTCCAAACTGCATCGAAAGCATAACATTGTTCCTTTTTTTTAAAGCCTGTTGTTGATTGAAGATGATGCTGCAGTTATTAATCTGTACAGACGACGACGGTGCTTTAACCATTCTTTAGCGGTACCGACATACGTTCTTTGTATTCATATAGAATATTGGTAGTTTTCTAACAAGCTTGAGCTATCAAATATAACATGCATTTTATGTTCCAACTCACTAGGGTTAAATGCTCTTGATTTTGTAAAAATTCTCAGCGGGTTGCATTGACTGTCTCACAGGAGTGCAACAATACACCGGCCTCTAACAGAGTGCTGACATGGCTACACTCTGTCTGGAGAGAAAACAAGAGGGAAGCAATGCAGTGTAAAGAAGCAGGGGGCTTCAGTGTCAGAGGTAATGGTTCTTTTGAAAAGGTAAAATAAACTGGCTATGCATTGTGTGTCAGCAGGAGGAAGGCAAACAGGATAGAAAACAAACACAAACAGAAACAAAACAAAAAAAACAGCCCGTGCATTTGTTCACTATGATCAAATATTTATTTAACTTGTACTGAAGACAATAACATCTTTAACCAATAAGCTATGCCTGTGAACATTATAACGTTTGCATCATACAATATAGTTTTTGTGGCACTTAGTGTTTTGTTTTTTTAGTTAACCCTTTAAACTTCCAAGGGTTCACATATAGGCCAGAAGTAGTCGCTCAAAAATGTTAATCAAAACACCCAAACCTGTGCCAAATGTCACATGACCTAATGTCGTTTGGCCACAGAGATTGTCACACATCAGAAGTTATATAATAAGCCACTTTCAGATAAAATATCCACAGCAGGTATGATCACTCATTTGTTCAAAATACAAATGTCAAACAGCTGATCTGAACCTTTATGTCCACAGACGAACCATATTCTAAGAAATGCTGTCATAGTCCAACAAAAACATCCAAAACAAACAAAAAACTGTCCAAAAACACATCAAAACATCAATAAATATCAACAAATGTTTTATCTATTGCATCATTTAACAGGACCTGCCTCCAATATCCCAGTTTTCATCTGAATATTTTCATTTATAATATAATCAAACACCAACTGCATGTTATTAAAATGCATTCAATTGACTTTATTAAGATATTTAGGCGAAATTGAGTGGAAGTTTAAAGGGTTAACCTTTTTTAAACCATGAAAAAAGACCCCATTGAGATTAAGAGCCTCTTTTCAAAGGGAATCCTGGCCAAGAGGCAACATAAAATACCACACACATAGCTCCAGGGTGGAAATCCCAAAAGGATCCTATTGGCTTAGCAATGTGATGTTTTATGATTTTACCTACCTATGTGATGTTTTAGTGGTAGTTTGTGTGTGTGTGGGGGGGGGGAGGGGGGGGGTAGACAGGGTTGGCATAACTAGGAGAAAACGATTCAAGTTATTGTATCGAAAATGCATTATATACTGCTTGTCCTTTCTTGGGTAAAATAAACATAAATAAATACAACACATAGCTACAACCAGAGGTGGGTAATTCCAGGTCCATCAAGTCAAAGTCCTACCATGTATTACTTCAAACCTGTTCACTGAACACAGGTGATTCCACTAATTATCCCATTTACCTGGATGAGGCATTGTGCTCATCAAAATGGACTGGTTTAATGAACAGGTTTGAACCAATACATGGCAGGACTTTGACTTGATGGACCTGGAAATCCCCACCTCTGGCTACAACATATAGTTAAAGCATATAATAATTTATAGGACAAGTCAAGCTATGAAAAAAGGGCAGGTCATTGAGTTAGTCCCTAGCACTTATAGTTTAGGGATTTTTGGTAAATAGTAAACACAGTATCTGTCAGAGCAAGGTAGTGACTTTTACATTTGTAATGTACATCAAGGGCTACCATTGAGGACATTTTGGCAATAACTAGTAGCAACTTAAGGGATCGATAAATATTAAATGGGTCAAATTATGTACAATTTGAGATAACATATATTGTCTCTTTTAGCAAGAAGTCGTGAAAGGAACATCCACAAATGTTTGAAATCTATATTTAAAACCAAAATCCCATTTGATGCTTTAACACTGCATATAAGAGTCACGACACAGAACATTCAGAGTAAAGGATAAAAATATTTAATGAATGCAACTTATTGGAATGAAAAAAGCACTGACAAGGCAGTGGATACAACCAGATAAAGACTGGTTTAAAGTAACCTATGAAATCTATGTAATGGACAAACTGTCTTTTTCATTAAAAGTAAAACTGGATAAATGTCAGGAAATGTGGTCAAAGTTGATTATTTATATATCATCCCACTGAGGCCAGATTTAACTCTCCTGGAAATGAGGAAATATAAGTAAAAAAGTATGTGTGTATGGAATTTTATAGTAAAATAATAAAAACAAAGGGGAAAAAATTAGATGCGTTTTTGTTGTTGTTCTACGGCATGTTTAACAAAATACCAAAAAAAGGCTGACTTTAACCCTATGCCAAACCCTATGCCAAACATATATTTGATAGATGAGTTGTGAAGCACTCTACATGATCAGTGTAATATTTTTTCTTAAAAAAAACCTAATGTATACAATTAGATACATGTAATACATGGATAATCCAACAGGGGGAGGAACTCATTCAACAAAGGCCTTTCCAGTTAGCCTAGGATCTAGACTGTCCCCAGTGGCCGCAAATGGTATTTGCTACGGGGGAGAGTCTAGAAAGTCTAGGCGAATTTGTGGGCGGGATAACCGCTGTCTGTCAAGTTTTCTCTTTACACAACGCCACGCTATTGGATGGGTAACCAGTCAGAGCCAACCAATCAGAGCGATGAACATGGATTTCGTAGACAGCGTCACCGGAAGAACACACCAGAATGTAGTCTCAAAACGAGTGCAGCAGCTTAGCTAGGACTCCCGTACACTATTTGGCACTGGCTGCTTCGGATCTCCTCCGGGTCGCCTTTGCCGAGTTGTGCTGCTCGTATTCCCAGTTTTTCGGCCTCTTGCAACTGGTCATCCATTAGGGCTAAAAGGGGTGACACAACGATCACCAGCGGGTTGTGCAGACCCATGCGTTGTCCCACTAGCGGAGCCAGCTGATAAATCAAACTTTTGCCATACCCGGTGGGCAAAACTCCGACAACGTCCCTTTTTTCCAAAAACAGCTTAAGTGCCGTTTTCTGCTCCTCTCGCAGGGAAAACTGTAATTTTAAATCACCTAGCGTTGCTGCCAAAGCCAGCTCGAATGGTTGTTCCTGGTGATGAGCCATGTTGTCTAGCAGCTAGCAACTGGTGTTACGGCAATGTGTGCTAGCTGCTACGTCTCTGCGACTACAACATTACGTGTCGTATTTGTGTCGTCATGAGGCAGGGCGGGCTCCAATCCCACCCCTCGCGATTTGATTGGTCCGGTCCATTTTGGATTTTCAGATCCGAGGCTGTCTAGTCTGTCTCCCCGTAGCAAATACCATTTGCGGCCACTGGGGACAGACTAGATCCTGGGCTACTTTCCAGTGACACTACAAGATTTAATTAATGAGGAAGGAGACACAACTTGGCCAACTTTGAAAATGAATTCCTTAGTCATGTTTGTGTTATATTATGTTTTTGTTTGTTTAAAAAAATAATAATATTTGAGCATTGAGACCCAGTGTATCAAATATGACACAAAATCAAAAGTCACACATGGAAATAGATACTTGGGGGAAAATGTTTTGACTGTTCAAAGGACAAATACAAGCTCCAATTTCAAAGAACTGTCAATGATTTAAGGGTTTGGGCTTTACAGGGTTAAGAACAGCTGTTTATGTTTTATTTTTGTTACAAACAACCTGTATGGAAATCACTCTGTTAAATTTCATACATTATCATTGTTTGTTTGTTTTAATGGATATGGTATATGAGTGTGCTAGATTGTCTGTTGTAAAGTGTCTTTACAAATAATAAACTAAAATTATTTTCCAATTCATTTTTAAAAAAAGGAAATGATAAGTTATGTAACGTGGAAAAAAAGCGAAAAAGCTTTTTTAACTGTCTCATGGCTTGTTGAGCAAAACAATAATGCAGAGAAAGGCAAAGCCAAAGTCACATTAGCTTAGCCCACACACACTTTAACCTCAAATGTTCCATGTTGTGATGATTAGATCTGTTTTCTTTTTATTAAAAAACCATTAGGATGAAAACACTTGACAGGTAGTATTAGTACATGTAGCCTTAGGCATAACGTTAACAGAGGCTAAACAGGCTAGCTACCAGGCTAACTGTTACCCGGGCAGCGGTATTAGACAAACTACTGTTCCTGTTTATTAAATGTTTTATTATTTATGACTTCACTTACCTCCTGAACCTGTTGTCGTAAAGTGAAGTTACGAACCGGCCCGTTGGATGCGCAGATATACTTAGTAACGTTGCAGTAATTTTGGTTCAGGCTTTCAATCCGAACCACTTCCTGCTGTTTAGCTAGGTTTATAATGCTAGGTAATCATTAACTTACTGCCATGAAAACACAAAAGCTGCTGAGCATCTTAAACTACGAACCGTGTGACTTAGCTCTGTTTACCCACATCCTCTGCTACGTCCTTTTCTTGCCGGTGTAAAGTCCCGTCAGCAGGTATGAAAATAACGTTCGTGGTATCCGGTCTGAGGCCTCCTGTTGAGTAAAACAGGAACTGTATTATATTTACCCAACAAAAGCGACAGAACATATGCGCACACGTTCGTCAACTGAAGTTTTATTTTGGGGAAAGACACTGGACAGCCACTTCCGGTTTGAAATCCGCTCCACGCGCTTTTAATGCCGGGAATTGTAGTTTTTATAGTGAGTCTACATCAGTGGCAGTCAACATGGTTTAGTGTAAATGGGCATATGTAGGCATGGCATGGGGTACTGTAAAAGTCTTAAACTTTAAAATATTTATTTAATATATATATATATATATATATATATATATATATATATATATATATATATATGTCTAAATTTTTACAATGTTATTTATAATATTATTGTGGTCTTATCTTGCTTAATCTTATGTTGTACTGTGGGGGGCTACATGCATTTCATTGTAACATGAGTACAGTGACAATAAATTATATTCATTCATTCATTCAAATCAATTGGTCATTTTTATAAGACTAATTTTTTGTATATTATCTCCATGAAGTGAATAATAACTAGTACATTACATACGAGTATGTTCAAATGTGGCAACACTTCTGACAAGCTGCATTAAAATGATTTATTTATTATTTCTTATTTCTTTGCTTGCACATCCATAGTGTCCAGTTGAGTGGACATTTTTGTAAGTCCTGTCTTGTGCATTCATGAAACTATACAACTACAAGAAAGAAAATATTCAAGATTTGTAAAATTTTTAAGTGATGGGCAGTATTTCCAAAACATAATTATATCATGTAATGGAGAAAAAGTATAAATTTAATGTATAGTGGCATATTTACAAATGCATATTAAGCATCTTATATTGAATTTGGCAAGTAAACAGCTAATTTTATTATACTACTATTACTACTACTACTACTGCTACTACTACTAATACTACTACTACTACTACTACTAATAACAACAACAACAACAACAATAATAATAATGGATTTGATTTCTTTGCCGCTTTTCATGTCACCCAAACAAATATCTGGGGCACCAACCTCACAAGGAGACAGTGGTCTACACTCAATCACTTCAGGGCTGGACATAACCCCTGGTTGACCAGCCTTCACAGGTCAGGCAGTAGCCCTCAACAACTGTGCACATGTGGAGAGGAGCAAACAATGGAACACATCATAGAGGCTCTCTCCAAAGACTGGAAGGAGGATTACACACCATCCATACAGCAAATCAGGAGGCAACTGCTTGTCTTAAGGACTTTCTATTCACTAAATAAAAAAGGCACTCAAAGCGCTTTACATTATTTATCTGTTATTCATTCACTCTCACATTCTCCCTCTGGTGGTGGTAAACTATAACCTGACTTACGTTATCTGGCTGCGTTACGCTATGCTCACACAAGCGTCTGAGTAGCATGAGGATCAAATCTATTTCCAAACAAAGGAGCCAATCAGTATTGCAGGGTGGGACTACCCAGCAGCGTTGTGTCTGGTGTGACAGAAGCGACTGCAGTGTAGTCTTTTCAGATACACAACAACAGCCGCTTGCATTTGGTATCAAAGTGTCCATATCGACTTGTCTATTTCCACTGTTTTGTCGACTCTACCACATGTTCATTCCTTCAAAGATGAACAGAGGACGACTTTGGAAGAATGTGTCTGACCGTGTTAGTCAACAGTTTGATCTATCAGATGGTTCCACTGGTGGATACAGAAATAGTACCAGTGCAGAAGCCCATGGTTATTGTGGTACCCCCCCTGGTTGTGTTGGTAGAGGACCAAGTCAAAGAGGCTGGTAAACTAGGGCTGACAGTAATGGAACTGGGAGGAAGAAATGATAACTACATCTGTAACAGATGTTGACAGTGGGTGTTTGTAGCCCTGAGTTATGTCTGAAGGATAAATGTAGAACCATGCTTTACTACGACGTTTACCAGAAGAACTTGGTGGGTATCGTAGTAGATGAGGTTTTAAATAAACGTCACGTATAAATATTAAGTTTAAACCTTTTCTGTTGATGTGTATATACCTGATGAAAACTATTTTCGCCGGTTAAGAGGCTTGACTTCAACGTGAGTGGATGAAGCGGTCAGTCAAGAGACGGACGGATTTTTAATCTAATCACATGTAAGGATTTTAGATAAGGTCCGTCCTTTGAAAACAGATCGGTTCCAAAAGACTCGCAGATGGTTTTGGCTACAGCCAGGTTAGTAAACTACATGTGTAGCCATAGTTGTTGTGGGGCAGACTGACAGCATGGCTGACATTCACACCTACAGCCCCTCCCAACATTCATACACTAGTGTAGACACTAGAGGCAGGAGGGTAAAGTGTCTTGCCCAAGGACACAATGGACTGACAAGGACAGAGCAGGATTTAAACTGCCAACCCTTTTGTTGTTGAACAACCCACTCTACCTCCTTTGGTTTTGATTATATATACTGTCAAAACAGATTTTATTCTGTGTAAAGTCTGCACAGTTCTGCAGTTGGACAAAGTTACAATAGATGACAGAGTTAGAATTGAATGATTCATTCAGTTCATTTCAAATGATTCCTTTTGTTCTTTGACCAGACAGGAACTAAAAAGCCATGTTCCTTTCAGACCCCTGGTCTACATGTAGAGTAAGTGTTTCACTCATTTCAGTTCAGTTCAATTGTTTAAATTTGATCTTGTCCTAAAATCATATATATTTGTTGGTTTTAACACTGAAAACCGGTTCTTCTGTGGTGGAACACATGCTAGTGATGTGTAAATGTGGAACATTAGACGGTTCCTTGGTCTTTTCTAATGTATCTATATTATAAAAGGGAAGTGAACCCAGTTTTTATGTCTCAAATTTGGAATGAGCTGACTGCTGCAGGTTGTCATACTTAGGATTTTCAGCCAAGAGACCAGTGCAGTGTTTTTCAACCTTGGGGTCAGGACCCCATGTGGGGTCACCTGGTTTGAGGTGCTGCAGTTCTTTCATAATTCATAGTTTGATATATTGATGTAAGAACTGAAGTGACTTTCGTTATTATCAAGAAAACATGGACAATGGATAGATATCAACTCTGAAAGGAAACTATTATGAGCTACTTTTGTTATTATTTTTTATATTCGTCCAAACAAATGTACCTTTAATTGTACCAGACATCAAAATAAACAACACATTGAAGAAAACAAAGGGTGGTCTAATAATTTTTTCCACAACTATAGTTCTTCAGTCATCTCAGAATTTGGTGCAACACACAGGGTTAATGAATGTGCACGATTTATTCATTAAAGTAAGTTTAAAGGCGTCACATAAACAGTATTAACAAAATATTTGGTATCATTTAACCTTTTACTACCTGTACTGGGAAAGAAAACAACTATTGTGGACAAAACGCATTTACGTGTTTAATAGGTTTTCTGGGGAAAATGGCCCCAAAGGCACCATGCGTCTTTTATTGTTAGATACATTTGTTTGATTACATAGACCAACCTCTACTTTGAAGATAACAAAGTATAAAATTGCAATGCACAATGGTAACAAAGACAATAGTAAACCACCTTAAACCAAAAAAAAAAAAAAAAAAAAGAAAATAACGCCCACACCATTCAGAATATGATACATTAGATATCTCATTATTAATTATCAATATCAGCACAATCACGCATTATTTTCAGTGAAGCATATGGCAAACACTGAAAGTCAAAAAAGACATCAGAATCAAAAACATTAATCTTTATAATGGCAAAAAAAAAAAAAAAAATCTGTATAAAAGATAGATTGAGAGATAAAAACCTGCTAGAGGAGTGTTATTGTATCTAGCTTGTGAAATATGACATTCAAAGCCAGGTGCAATTATTCCACCATACATTATTTTAACTTTGAACTTCTTTATAGCAAAATTGTCCAGTGAACCACAAAGAGTAGACACTTAACGCACGTCTCGCAGGCATCCACGCTAGGACAGATCATCCTGGTGAGTGCGAGACCTGCAATACTTTGACCATCTCCAATATGATGGAAAATGATCAGTACAGTCAATAACCCCCCCCCCCGACCCCCACCCCCCGCTGTGTGTTTTTCCAACCCTATAAATAACAATCAATGGTCATACTCCACAGCACAGAGACAATAGCTCTCATTCAAGATGATTATTTAGTTTGATTTCAAAAATTATTTCATGTCAGTAAAAAAAAAAAAAAAAAAAAAAAAAAAGCTTTTAAATATCAATGTATAAAACTGAACTTTAATCAATGAATGTGACCTGTCTACACTTTACACAGAGGAGGGTGAAGAATATAAACCGACTTCACAGCATACAATTTCTTTTTTAAACAAAAGAAACAGTGATTAACTTCTGTCCACTTTTAACCATGGTCTCTGTGCTGAGTTATGTAATCACAAATATGAACATATGTTGAGCCGCAGTTTGTAATAACGGTGCATTTTGTAATAAATATCCAAAATGTAATAACTTTTTCCTTTAATTTTGTAATAAACTGCTGCATTTTGTCGCATTATGTAATAAGTTATTCCATTTTGCAGCAGCAGGGCACTTTGGTGGTGTGGTATTAAAACTCAAGGAGCTGTCTTAGCTGGTAATTAGACATATTAGACATGGACAATTTTAAAATTACGGATATATTTTGGAAATAGAAATGTTGTTGTTTGTTTCACCTTCTGAGGTAATTTCATATTTGTTTAAAATTAATGTTAGTGGATACATTTTCTGATCACAGCAGCTCTGTGAACAAGCAGAAAACAGGGAGAACTTAAACTCATTGGTTCATTATTATTTTAAATTGTCCACAAGTCTGCATGTGTTGGTTCCATTTATTGTTGTTGATGTTTATAGCTATACTTGATGTGGTTTTGGTATCCAATAATAAAAAAAAAATCTGGAATTTACAGAATATTCTCTGTTAATTCATCCTTTGAATAGTGTACTGATAGTAATTGTTAAGTACCGATACTAGGATAATACAGTGATACTAGCTTTTACAAATACATTAAAGTCAAATAAAATACTATTAACAGACAAATAAACTATGCTTTAGAATAGTTATTACATAATGCACCATGTTATTACATTTTCTAGGGGATAAAACAGTTGCAAGTACATTTTGTAATAATCTTCTCATAAAGTTTATTACAAAAATGCAGCGTTATTACAAAATGCGGCTCGACAACATAACCCACCCACCCCCATCCCCTGCAAAAAACAAAAAACAAAAATCCTATGTAACACATATTCCTTTAGCATCCGCTGACTCACAGTACAGAAAACAATTCATTTTCAGTTAGGCTGCATAAGTCAATTTAGGCAGAAAATAAGCACTGCTGTTGCCTTACCCCCTCTATGATCTTTTAATAAGTGCAACCGAGCACACGTCTTCAATCGGAAAAAATAACCAGCGGATCTTGTGGGGATGACAAAGCACTGGCTTTATGTGAGGATAGCAAAGGTACAAGGCATCCCAAGTGTCAAAAGTCAGTGATCGATAGACGCTTGTCAGACCTGATTTTTTTTTTTTTTGAAAAATGTTATAAAACATTAAAAAAAAAAGGCAGAATTGAAGTTATACTGAAACACAATAAACCTTCTCCCTGTACACTTTGACTGTAAAACTTAGGGTGATTGACTTTTTTTTAATAATATTATTAAAACAGGCTACATCAATATTGAAAATTAGCTATTCCATTCAACCCCTCTGTACCCAGATACAAAAACATCCATAAACAACATCTGTCTGAGAGGCTTCTTTCCAATTCTTTCAACAAAAATCTTGTCTGGCTATTTTTTTATTCATTTAAAAACAAGAGGTAGTAAAAAAAAAAGGCAATCCAAAGTGGCAGGCTATATATACATGTACATACATACATACATATATATATATATATATATATATATATATATATATATATATATATATATATATATATATATATATACTGTATATACAGAGGTGGAAAGTAACTCAGTAAAAGTACTTCATTACTGTACTTAAGTATATTTTTTAGGTATCTGTACTTGGTGACTTTTTACTTTTACTTCCCACATTTTTCCATAAATAACTGTCCTTAGATTCTTAGAATAGACTCGTTACTTTTTCAAACTAAACAGTTGTGACACTATGAAAAATAAGTCACCAGAGGAAAAATCTGTGGAGGAGAGAAAGTGTGATTTTATATATTATAGTTATATGACTATTATCTCACAATTTGGACTTATATTTAATTTTTTTGAGTTTTTATTTCACAATTTTTTTTTCTTTTTTTCTCTTGAAATTATGCACTTTTTAAATCTCATTTGTCATTTTTATTTAAATCTCATGCTGACTTTTTTTTTTTTAAATGTCAATTGTGACTTTTTGCTCCATTTATCCTAAATTTCCTGCCCATACCCACAAAACTACAGTGACCCTATCAAACACATTATCTACACAGTAACTCACTTTTTAAAGGCTTTATTTTAGATACTTTTGAAACTTTTCAGATTTTTCCTGGTTAAATAAGTATTATTACGTTCATGCAGTTTTACTTTTGTACTTTATTACAATTGTGAAATTGTACTTTTTTTACTTTTACGTAAGTAAAGGAGTTGAATCAGTACTTGTACTTTTACCACAGTATTTTTTCACACCAGTAGCTGTACTTCTACTTAAGTACAGAATGTGAGTACTTTGACCACCTCTGTATGTACATATATATATATATAATCTTTGGAAAAAAGGCACTTGCTTTCCTACCAAACCTACTGTAACACCACCACTTGGCTCTGGTTTTCCCCTTCCATGGTCCTGTTCTCTCCACTATTTCAACCATATGAACTGTACACTTCTCTTATTGCTTCAAGTGTGTTCCCTTGGAGTCCTTTCAACCCTCAAAACGTTCCAGCTCCCTCAAAAAAAAAAAAAAAAAAAAAACATTTCAAGCTCCATCTCTTTTCCTCTCCATCGGCAAAAAACTCACCCACTTCTTCTAAAACATGTTTAAAAACATGGAAAAATCAGATCGTTGTTCAAAATTCTTTACAAATTCTTTGCTTGTTGAAGTTCACTTGTTTTTCCTTGACTGTATTAAAGCATAAAATATGTCGGTGTTAGTCCGGTGTGAGTGTTGTTGTTGTTTTGTTCTGTTTTTTTTTTTCCATTCCTGGACAGTTGGGCTGGTTGAAGAGGGATTGTGTCACGCTTTGTCTGTTTGTTTATTTTTTTTATCCTCCAAAACCTCCCTGAAGAACTGTTAGTCTTTGACAAGTCTGTAGACATGATACTGAGCTCCGTGTTCACTTGTGGAAACCTCAAAAACAAACGCTATACAGAGCAAGGTCTCCTGGGTGTCGCGGTTTGTCACCACCTGTAAGTAACAAAAAAATACAAACTGTTTAGAAATGACACATAACACAGTTAGTATGTCCATGTGGGCCCCAGAAGGGTTACATTTGGGCTGCATATAAGGGTCCCATGTAGAGGTGGGCAGTAACTAAGTAGAAGTACTTCATTATTGTACTTAAGTAGATTTTACTGGAATATGAATTTTTCTGTAAACATTTGACTTTTCCTCCCTACATTTTCAGATAAATAACTGTACTTTATTCTTCTTACATTCTCAGAATAGACTCGTTACTTTTTCAAACTAAGCAGAACGCTAAAACACTAACACTAAATCCTTCAGATAGAAAATGAGTGAAGACAAATGCTGATTTTTTTAATATGATTATTATGACTTTATCTGATTATTTAGTCTCTTTATTTCATAATTATGCATTTTGTAGCTCATATTTATGACTCTTTTTTAAATATGATTTTTTTTTTATCTCATTTGGGACTTTTGTCCCCCCACTTTTCCTCAATTTTCTGTCCATACCCACAAAACTGAATTTGACCAAATCAAACACCTTTTCTACACAATAACTCCGTTTGTAAAGGCTTTATTTTTGAATACTTTTGAAACATTTCTTTGTTTCCTTTTCCTGGGTAAATACATATTATTTCCTTCATGACAAAAAAGCTGTTTTACTTTTTTGTAATTTATTACAATTGATAAGTTGGACTTAACTTATCAATTGTACTTAAGTTGTACTTTTTAACTTTTACTTAAGTAAAGGAGTTGAATCACTACTTTTACTTTTACCAGAGTATTTCTTCAGGAAAGTAGCTGTACTTATTCTTAAGTACTTTTGATACCTCTGGTGCCATGAAGGTTTGTGGTTCAGAATACAATACAATACAAGTAATTAATTAATCCCACAACTGGAACAATGTTTGACAAGAAATTTCTTTATTGTCATTGGACCAAGTACTAAAGGTGGCAGATTATGTCAGTGATATATATAGAATATGTTGATTTGACGATGTGCAATTTTAGGGTCTTAAGTATTCATACTGTCTCAGAAAGAAAACCAATGGACAGTACATAGATGGTAAAGGAAAAGTGCATGAAGGATTTCATTGGCTGAATGTGTGCCTCAGAAGCCAATCAGGGGACAGGATTGACTCAACAGCGCTCTAAAGACAACATGGTCTGACCTGGAGGAGGAGGAGTCTGAGTGAACAGATGATCTCAGAGCAGATGTGGGTCTTATTATTATTAGTTTATATGTTATTACTGTTAGTATATGTATTATTTCATTATTTTACTTCTGTTGCGCTAGTGTTGTTCTGAGCTGCCCGACAGTCCAGCACATGTGAGGTGATAAAGCCAAGGTTAAGATAATATTTTGTGAACTGAAATGTTGTTTTGAGAACAGACACACACACTAGAGATGGGATTTTTTTGGCTCTTTTGGGGGGATCCGGATTTTTATGGCTTGTTCCTTTCAAAGATCCGTTCAAAAAACTGTCTCTGTCACCAGCATTTTACCTTATGTCTGAATTATTTTTCATACTGTCACATCTGTTTAGTTTGAAAAAGTAATGAGTCTGTAATTAGAATGTAAAGAATATAAAGTACTGATATTTAAGAACAAATGGAGGGAGTAAAAATAAAAAATAAATAAATAAACACTGAAGTAAAGTACAGAACCTAAGTACAGTAATGAAGTACTTTTACTTAGTTACTTCCCACCTCTGCACACACACACACACACACACACACACACACAAATAAACATTAGAATTTTACACCTAACTAGGGCATGGGCCCAATTTAGAAGACCGAGTCCAACCCAATTGTTTGGGATGGAGTCACCCAAGAAGATATTGTCAAATCTATCCCAGAATTTGGGGCTTTTTGGGGCCTGTGGGGTTCTGGTGGACAGAGACCAGTGCTGTATTTTTGTATTTTCCATGTGACCTGAATAAATTATTAAAACTGAAACCAACTGTACTCATCTTTGGAGCTTTCAATCAATAAATACAAAAACCCTTATAGTTAAAGCACTAACTTGGAAATAGTTCAGTCAAAATAACATTATATGTGAGCTGGGGCGCCATACAGGGGCGGTAACTGTGACAAATTCATGTTGTGGGGGTCCGGTCCAGTAGATACCAGAGATGTTAACAAGTCACTTTTTCCAAGTCAAGTCTCAAGTCTTTCATCCCAAGTCCAAGTCAAGTCTCAAATGGCTGAAATGAACATTTTCACATTAGACGCTATTTGAAATAATACTGTAATTAAGTATGGTGAAAGCATGTACTGTACTACATACTCAGTTATTTCACACTACACCATCAAAATTGATAAGAACAATGCATGTACAATGTGAAGAAACATCCCAAAAGCTTTGTTTAAATTTGAAGAATGTATTTTGATCAAATTTAACATGTATTTATTTGTAATTTGAACCCTGTGGCAACATGCATGCATTACAAACCTTTGCACAAATATCAAAGGAGGAAAATTATTGTTTCTACCTGTGATTTTCCCGTAATGTCGGGCAACACATTAGAAAAACTGAAACAAATTAAATAATAAAATAAATAATTCCATGATAATGAACCAAGTCAAGTCTCAAGTCTTTGTTTGTGCGACTTAAATGCGACTCAAGTCACAAGTCTCAGACTCGAGTCCCCATGTCTGGTAGATACAGGTTAGAAATAGTGAAAATTCAATGTTAAATTCACTATTTAATAAAAGAAGAGAAGCCAGAATCTGACATTGAAAAGTATGTTTGGTTTCACCCTAGCATTAGTTAATTTAGTTATGGACTGCACACCCACACATATAATTACTGCCCCTATCCCATATACCTAAACCCCCCCACCCCCCCTCATGTTTTGCAGAAGATGTATTGAGCACTTTTAAAAACAAATAAGAACTGTTGTTCTGAGACGCTGTGTTTGTCCATAAATGTCCTGGGAAGTAAGGAGAGTTTTTTTTTTTTTAAGGAAAGAAATTCAGATTTTAAAGGATATATATCATGAGATTATCATTATCGGGAACTTTAAAAAAATAATACTAATAACAAATATTTTGTTGCCCATATTACCCACCCCTACCAAGTACAATGAAATTGAGGTAAAGCTTTAACGTTCAGTGGAAGAATTAGGGGACGGACAACAAATATCAGTAAAACAACTACATTAAAATGAAACAATATAAATAAAATGTATTGCAAAACAAAGATATTTGTAAAACGGAATTTAAGGACTGCAAATAACACAAGAAGTAGAGAAAATTAGATAAATATTGTGAAAACTAAATAATATGAGATATTTGTATCCTGATATGGACAAACATGTGGGGGTCACCATGGAAACTGTGAACAAACCCACATGGGACCCTTATATGTAGCCCAAATATGACCCTTCTGGTGCCCACATGGACATGCTGGCTGAGGAATTATTCGACAACTCAACATAATCAGTTACCTGTAGGATAGTGAAGTTTTCGAGAACACTGTTCATCATGTATTTTTCAGGCAAATGTTTGAGTTTGTGGATAAAGTTGATCATGTACTCGCACATGGGGGAGCGGTGGATCCTGTAAACACACTTCCCTCCCTCCAGTCGGGCGTACTCTGTCTGTAACCCGTACAGAGGAGTCAAACATCAAACACAAAAACACATTAAATACATAATCAGGGTTAACACTCCAAGTCAGACTTTAGATTTCCTGATTCTTAAGAGTGGGAGTTTTTGAAGATAAAAACAGAGAAATAACACACAGATATAAGCCACACATTTAGTTTGTACTAAATTCCCTGACATTACATACAAACTGATGAAATTCTCTGACTTTCTCTGTCTGGAACAACATTTATTGAAATTCCCTGATATTCCTGAAATTCCCTGACCCGTTGGAAACCCTACATGGTGTTTGAAAAGGCTATCCGCACCTCTACTTTCTCAACCACCTGCTTCCCAAAGGAGCAGACTTTGGTTGAAACGGTGATGGTCATGTTTTCGGCGCTGCTGTACTGGCTGCTGACGCCGTAGAAAGAACCAGGACCGTCCTGCATGCCGCTGCTGTTCAGGTCCGCCTGCACACAACACACATTTATTGAGAATGAGAACCAGTGCTTGCACTAGTGCTAACTATATTATATCATTAAAAACAATAAATAAAACAAGTAGTTCCAGGCACAACAAAGCCTGCATCTCACACGTACTGTAACTTATTTCTTATCTTGAGTTAATTGATTCAATTTTTTTGCTTGATTGAAGGAAAAGAAATCTGCCAATGCAACAAGTGAATATTATCTAGGTAAGATTTTCCAGATCTATTGTCTAAAAATAAGGTTTTTATATCTCACTAAAAAGTTACTCTTTTAAGTGATTGTGTCTTATGTTAAGTGTTATGGGATATTTGGACTAGAAATGAGAAAATACACTTGGTAAGAAACAAACCTATTCAATACAAACACATTGAAGATTACAGAAGATCATAATAACGTACCCAGAATTTTACTAGGAAGAAAGCGTTCTGAGGGCCTTTTTCATAGAGTTCTTTGAGCCCACCCTTCTTTTCAGGAAACTTGTCATAAATCTGCCGGATGTCCACAGCCTCTAGCAGGGGGTCGCTGTAGGAGGGGTTGGTCTGTCCAATGTGGACAAACAGGTGTTTGCTGTACTGAAGTGGACAGAAGAGACACAGGGACAGACTGTTAACGTCAACACTTCAACATTACAGCAACAGACAAAGACTGTTCATATTCCAAACAAGTGTTCAGATAATATTATCCCTTTGTTATGTCAATCTCAATTTTCTATGACAACCCGTTCTTGAATTAGAGCCAATATTGTGATTTTAACCTTTCTGCTAAATGTGACCTTAACCT
The DNA here is from genome assembly GCA_020466265.1 of Siphamia tubifer. Lineage (NCBI taxonomy): Eukaryota > Metazoa > Chordata > Actinopteri > Kurtiformes > Apogonidae > Siphamia > Siphamia tubifer. The sequence continues at coordinate 11,922,929 of CM035787.1, read as the reverse complement.
TTGACCTTTTGCAATATTGATAATTTTGTTATATGTATATATGCGTCAGTGTGTGTAATATTATGATAATATATCCAGTACTGATTAAGTTATAGAGTGATATGTTTAAGCTTGACACACACGACATGTCACCTTCGACCTCCAGAGATCTCAAAAACTATTGGTCGTAGGAGGTGATAACAATAATTATGAGAATTGTAGAAATTTTCATTCCGCATTTTTTGGTGCTAATCTCAAAGTTCTGTGACCCTCCGTTTTTGACTTATAACCCATAATGTGATTTTGACCTTTTAGCTAATTGCGACCTTGACCTTTGACCTTTACTCAAATGGATCATGGCATCTGATGTGTCTTACCTATATGTATACGCCCATGTAATTTCATGGCGATATCTCAAGTATTCATTGAGTTATAGCATGGTATGTCTCTGTAGACACACACACAGACACACACAGACACAGACACACACACAAAGTGATTACAATAATCTCCCCCAACCAATGTTGGGCGAGATTGAAAAACAGAAACAGGGGTTATTACTGCAATTACACAATTATCCACCAGAGGGCAACAGAGGCAAACAGCAGCCAGTCAGTACAGTACTGTTTAATGCTGTCATTTTATGGACATATTTATTTATTATATATATATATATATATATATATATATATATATATATATATATATATATATTATTTATATATTTATACACACACATACATACATACATACATATATACATATATATATATATATATATATATATATATATATATATATATATATATATATATGTGTGTGTGTGTGTGTGTGTGTGTGTGTGTGTATAATTTTGGTGATGATCCGGAAGATCACTTTGATATTGATTCTCAATTTAAAATTTCAAAGTGATATCCAGAATCCAGGATGTCTTCTGGATCACCACCAAATTGTAATCATTTGTCCCCCCCCCCCATTACCAACATACCCTGTAAATTTTATCAAGATCCATCCATAACTTTTTGAGTTATCTTGCTAACTAACAGACAGACAGACAGACAGACTTGGCAGAGGTAATAAATAAATAAACAGTGACAGCCTGTGGTCCACCAGGTCTATAATGCACTGGGGGAAACACTACATCTACAATTGTTTCGTGTGGAAGTTCATGAAGTTCATGTATGTTCATATGTATTTAAAAATGGGAAAAAAAGACCTTGATTAAAAAAAAAATTATATTATCTTATTCATCTGATGAATGTAGTCACATTATCTGTTCTTGTTCTGAGGAAAAGCTCTGAATATTTCTTCTATCTCTCCACCAATGAATGGTATGCAAAACATTTAGTCCTAGAAATTCTAATATCACATACTGAAAATACCACAACAAGTAAAGGTTCTGCATTCATAACCTACTTTAAGTGAAACTATGTAAATACTGTATTATCAGCAAAAAAGTACTTTAGGTATGAAACATTAAAGTCATTATGCAATAAAATGGTTCCTTTTCTTTTATATATTGTATTTTACCACTTAAGATGTGTAAGGTTGTTTATTTTAATTTACTTATGAACTAATTTGTTTAAATTATTGCAATAGATCATCAAACGTTCATACCATCAGTCCTGTGAAAAATGGGCCAGTTATCAGCTTTGTGATCCTTCATTCCCCAGTTGTTCCAAAAATAGTTCATTTATATTCAAAGGGATGGAAAGGTAGAGTGAATTCTTTAGTTTTATCACAGATGTTCAAATTCCACACATTTATAGTTGTGTGGTTTTTCTGGACAAGCAGGGAATGAAAATCTGGAATCTGAAAAGTGACTGAGCTGTTAACTCTTAAAGACCCAAAGAGTAAAAGATGATCAAAAGCATAGATGTAAACTGTTTAATACCTGTTGATCAGAGGTGTTCAAGGTACTCACATTCTATACTGAAGTAGAAGTACAGATACTGGTGTGAAAAAAAGTAAAATTTCACAATTGTAATAAAGTACAAATATAAAAAGTAAAACAGTTTTTTTTTTGTTCCCATGAACACAATAATACATATTTAACCAGAAAAAATCTGATCAATGTCAAAAGTATCTAAAATAAAGCCTTTAAAAGTGAGTTAGTGTGTAGATAATGTGTTTGATAGGGTCACTGTACTCAGTTCTGGGGGTATGGAAAGGACATTTAGGAATAACAGGGAAAAATGTCACAATTGAGATAAAATGTCATCATGAGATGTTTTTAAAAATTATGAATGAAATTTAAAAAATGCATAATTTTAAGAGAAAAGATCAAAATTGTGAGATAAAATGTTAAAATTATGAAATAGAAAGTCAAAATTATAAGATAAAAAGACAAAATTGTGAGATAAAATGTTAAAATTATGAAAAATTAGGAGATAAAAAGTCATATAACTATAATATATAAAGTCACAGTTTCTCCACTGATTTTTCCTCTGGTGACTTATTTTTCATACTGTTTAGTTTGAAAAAGTAGTGAGTCTATTCTGAGAATGTAAGGAGTGTAGAGTACAGATATTTATGAACTAATGTAGGGAGTAAAAGTAAAAAGTTGCCAAAAAAAATTATACTCCAGTAAAGTACAGATACCTATAAAATCTACTTAAGTACATTGATGAAGTACTTTTACTTAGTTACTTTCCACTTTCCACCTCCGCACTAATCCTATCAATACATGTAATTAACTGGTGCAAAATAAAGTTCTTCATTTTTTCATGGTAATCAGATATGACTCAGAGGCTCCATAGTTACCATGGAAACAGTGTCATTTTCTACAACACTGACTCATCAGTAAAACATATGGAGTTAGATCAATGACAGTGTGTGGACAGGACACACTTTGTTTTACCTTTGATTATTGATATTTTTGCTAAAAACTAGAAGTACCGTATTTTATGTACTATAAGCCGCTACTTTTTTCATATGTGTTGAACCATGAGGCTTATATAAAGGTGCGGCTATTCTGTGGATTTGAATCAAAACTACTAAGAACAATCAATGCAAAGAAGAATACGCTAGTTTTTCTTTAGAAGATAGAACACGGACGACAAATGATCAACTGTTAATTATTTTTTCAAAACCTCAGCCCTTCATAATGGAGAAAGATGTGACGAAGCGCTTCTGAGGTTGTTTAAGTCTGACACAGACGAAGGCGACTTCATGGGTTTCAGCGGAGATAATTAAAGTGATTTAAAACACAGGAGAAATTAAGATAAATATGGTCAATACTGGTTATTTTTTGTCTTGGTTTTGTTCCGTTTTAATCAGTAAAGTTGCTGCTGTGTTAAAAGTCACTGTTCAGGTACAAACATGTAACTATATTTACAGTTCAAAATCCTTCTGTACATGCAGTAAATATATGTTTTTTCAACATAGATATCAGCGGCTTATGACCTGTGTGGCTTGTATTTTTTTTTTTTATTATAATTTTAAAAATATAGCAGATGCGGCTAATATACAGGTGTGGCTTAAAGTCCAGAAAATACAGTACTTAATATAAAGTATACATAAATATAGGAAAATACATGATTTTCACCCAAAAAAGCAACATACAGATGATAATATTAAGATAAATGATGATAAATCATTTAAGAAAGGTAAAAAATCAGAGGAAAAAGTGACTTGGGAACTACAACAAAAATAAAGGTCTTTATGGGTTAAACGCAGTGGATTAAAAAGTACAATAAGAGCCTCTAAAATGTACTGGAATAGTAGAAACTAGAAGAGGATGGGCATACAACAGCAAAGTTACAGGCTCTCAGACTTGTATATAAATACAGCACTTCATAATCATTTCATTAAGGGTAAAATGACTTCCACTTTACAACCACTGTGGTCGTCTAATAGTGAATGTGAATGTTGGAAAGCTGGACACTAAGCTAAATGATCCTTAAAACCACCACAGAGCTGAGAGAATTGAAATATTAGAGCTACTGAACATTTATCACTTCCAGATGGGTAGTAATTACAGCATCTTTAAAGTCTCTGTGTTATTGTTGAAGTCGAAGCATTATGTGGATTTAACACTTTTCACTTCTACTGATTCAGACCTGAGCTTCTGGACCAGGGGTGTCAAACTCATTTTAGTTCAGAGGTCACATTCATCTAGATTTGACTGAAATGGGCCGAACCAGTGAAATAGTAGCATAATAAAACATAAATAATATCTACTCCGAAACGTTCTCTATACTTAAGAGTGAAATAAAATAAAATTAGGAAGGGATAATGTATTACCCACGCGTGACTATCGAAAAAATATTTCCCATCGGGGCGGAACCCCGTCAGGAAATATTTTTCTGATAGTAACGCGTGGATTTATTCTATGGGTTATTACAGCTTATTACTGTTACTGGATAAAATAGCTGTTACAACGGAGCAAATATTTACTTTAAAAGTGGCCGAACTACTTGCGGAGTGATACGGTAACGTGAATCTGAAGTGACAAAATCCGTTGCCATTGGCAGCAAGCGTTAACGGAAAAAAATCCACCCGTTGAAGGCTGGGAATGTCAATTCAAAGTGAATGAGAGTTGTCACGACATTCTAGAGGGCCGTAGAATAAAATAATGAAAATGTTTACATTGACAAACTATCATTTCAAATAATGTGAATAACATGAAAGAAATGAAAAAAATAAACCTAATTTTAACAATATTATACTTCCGTTTATCCTTTCCACATGTTCGTTATAAGCTGCAGATCACAGTGGATCTACAAATACAGAAAATATTTAATATCAGGCAGATTATTCTTAAAATTACACTGAGTTCTCTTAAAACACGGCAGGTTCATCGTATTTGTTCACAGGTTATTCAAATATTTTGTAAAATTATACTTTGTTTTAGGATAAATATGTGAAAATATTTACATTTACCACAAGAAAAAATTGAAGTTGTGAGTATTTATAGATCTCAGGTCTGAATTGGTCTGAATGACTTCTATTGAAACACTTCAGGTTCTTCATATTTGTTCACGGATGATTCAAACATTTTGTGAAATTATGATTTGTTTTAAATGTAAATATATCATCATCTGAACCCGCTTTATCCTCACTAGGGTCATGGGGGTCACTGGGGGCCTAATCCAGCTACACTGGGTGAAGGCGGGGTACACCCTGTATGAGTCTCCAGTTCATCTCAGGGCTGAACATATATAGACAAACAATCACTGTCACATTCACACCTATGGGTAATTTAAATTAACTAATTAACCTATCAGTGCATGTGTTTGGATGGTGGGAGGAAACCGGAGTACCTGGAGAAAATCAACGCAGACACGAGGAGAACATGTAAACTCCACACAGAAAGGTCTGGTGTGGGATTTGAACCAGGGACCTTCTTGCTGTGCACCACTGTACCGCCCCCCATAAACCCTATGTTCATAAAATTACATTAAAAGGTGCTGATTTTACAGGAAATAGTTATTCCTTTCCGGCAGAGGATACGTCATAGGCAGGTAAATTCCTCCTATAATATAATGGTGGATGAGCTGAATTCTACATTGTGTTTCTATCAGTAGAAGTTGACGTAGTTGCCAGTGAGATATAGTGAGAGCATTTTAAGAGTCAAGATGGTGAATTATTGTGTTTGTGCTGGTTGTGTGAACTGCAGCCTGTCAGGACAACATGTTCATCATTTTCCTAGTAGAAAAAGTAAGAACTTTGGGGCAGTTGAAGACAGTGGACTTCAAACCTGCATCTGTCACCATTCACTGGTTCATTTGTGGATGTAATTTTACTCCAGTGTGTTATCATCCTGGCGATGTGATGGAGTACAAGATGGTTTGATGTAGACTATGTACTAGTATTCGGTAGTATTTGTTTTCACTGTCATGGCTGCAGCAACAGCCTATCACCATAGTAACAGAGCAGCTAACTATGTTCAAAGTATCTGTAAAGTAATGATGGTTGTTACAGCATAGTATGAACAATATAGACTGTTAAACTATTGAGTGTATGAAGACATTAACCATGTTTCGTTGTGTAAATTTGATAGCTAGAAACTGCAAAGTCCCTGTCTGGAAGTAGCATTAGCAACTGGCTAAGTGCTGCAATAACTGTATGGGCATCACGGCAACAATGATGCATTTTGTGTTTAGAAAGATAAAATGTTGTTGTCCTTAAAAAAGAACAGCTACATAGGTGTTTACTGAAAAAACAAAACCTAAAGTATTAACCACGACAGTACATTTTCTACATTAAGAAGGTAAACATGCCCGATGTAAACTCATAGCATTAGCCACTATGCTACTACTGCATTCACCAGATATTTTGGCCAATTCACCACTGATTATTAACCTCTATCTCCCTGTTTTGCCCATCATTCCTGTTTATACCCCTCTCTCTATTGCCCTGGCCTCTCTGTCTCTCCGCTGTGGTTCATAATTCTAGGGCTGTGGTCCATGCTAAATACTATCTGTTCTTGTCTCCTCCATGTTGTCAGTATACACTGTAGTTAGCTTGATCTTGCAGGGCTGTCTCCTGCTACGTAACTTCCAACTGCTCCCTGTTTTTGGACAGGGCCGCTGTTTCATCACATTTTTGGTTAAAAAAGTGTTTATTGTGATGTTGAATTTCAGTTTCTTATTCCACATCCTGATATTTTATCATTTATATACACTATGATTCATGGTAGTGTCTAACCTGTGTGTTGCTCTTTAACATTGTGGTTTTGCAGTTAAACGGTATATTGCTTTTAAATTTACTGTTTTATTTTCTCAAAAAAAAAAAAAAAAAGCATACTTTCTACATACAAATCTGCTGTTGTTCACATACTCTTCTTGTAAAAACTACACCTACATTTGATTTACTGGTTATCACAAAAATCTTTTGCATTTTCCCTTACAGTTTTTTTATGTTGCAATTTTACAAGTTTGTGCTGTTAAATTATACGGTCAATTTTTTTTTACAGTGTACCTCAAGGTCTCTACGTTTGCTGTGTCAATCATGAAAATAATTGTAAAGGTTAAATAAATTCAACCTGGCATTTCTGATTGAAGCCACATTGCAAAGAATCAAATACATATCAGATTTCGGACCACATATGAAAGTGGCCTGGGTTGCATTTGAAAAATCAGATTTATGCTGTTCAGACTGTCTTTACAGGTTAGGTCTTTAAAGGTCAAATGGCAGCAAAAAAAATCAGATTTAGGCCAAATGTGGCTGCAGTCTGAACATAGCCTAAGTTGTAACTCACTGTGTCCGGGTCTCTTTGGACCTCCATGAAGGCTGAGTACTCCAACATCCGCAGCTTCGAGGAGGCGATGGTCCGGTCCTGCCACACGGGCACTGCAGTAGCAGTGGGGGGAGGAGGGGGCGCCAGGGGCTCGTAACCTGGACAGTACATGACAACATTTAGAAAAACAGCAAAACAGTTAAGGCGCCTTTGTGTGATTATTGACTGGTTTGGTTTGGTTTTGTGCACAACACTCACTTTGTAAGGACTGCGGTACAGGACCTGATAGACTTGGGTAGGGGGGCTGTGCAAAAGGTTTGATACTGAAAGACAATAAAGTGTTCATAAGATAGTGACAGTTTGTGTTATTTTTTTTATCTGGTGTGGTAGTATGTGAACATGACAAGTGGGACATAGTATGTTCAAAACTGAAGACTGTCAGAGTGTAAGCATGTGTTGCTGCACCAGCAAGGCGTAAGTCCACCTGCTTTATTATTGCTTCTCAGTGATGACATTAGAGATTATGCTACTAATAAAACATCTAAATATTTTCTTCCTTTTGAATAATGAGGTTTTATTCCTCCTTTAGTCAAATTTGAAGCAGTTAACTTGCGCGGTGGTGGTTTACATCAGTGCAGGATACATACAATATCAGTGTAGAAGAGTTAGTACTGCTTTGTGCTCTCAGTTAGACCTCTGCTAGGAGGAACTTACGCATGGCTGGTGCGGCCAAGCCCAGGAGTCCTTCCCGGGTTGAGATCTAGAACCAGCCTGGTGTGCAAAAATGCCATCAGTTAAACAGACCCTGCAGTACCCACCTGACATTTAGACTAAACCTTGGCTAACTTACTCATTCATTTAAAGGTGTCCTGCCACACTAATTTAATTACTTTTGGGCTAATAACTGAAGTTCTACCATGGACTTTTTGTGGAAAAAAATGTCTTTGTTACCTCCTGAAAGCCTACTGGTAGCTCAATTTGCGGCAACATGCTAATCTGCTTGACTCTGATTGGCTAACGGGTAAAAAGGTAAAGTACTTTATTTCTCATTATGCATGGTACAATGAAATTTGTCCTCTGCATGTAACCCATCCTTCATGCCACTGGGGCACCTGTAAGGAGCAGTGGGCAGCCATGGACCCATCTCCAGCTGTAGAACCAGGCTCATGGTCAGAATCACCTGGCTGGAGGATTTTACCCTAACAAACATATTTTTGGGTGATGGGGGAAACCGGAGCAAACCCATCCAGACACGGGGAGAGAAACATGCTAACTCCACAGTCTGGGAACCAAACCCAGGCCTTCTTGCTGTGAGGCAAGAGTGCTGACCGCTCAGCCACTGTGCCGCCAGCTGGCCAATGAGAGCCTGGCTTATCAGTAGACTGCCATGATGGTACTGCTCCAGGCTTCAAAAGCAACATTACTGGTTGATGAAGTCACTCTCTTAAGACTTAATTTCAGATTATAGTGTCGGTCCAAAAGTAAACTGAAGCTACTTTATCTTCATCTCTGGGTTCTTGGGGAACATATGTATTGTTGAAGTCTTATTTAATCATCAGCACATCATTGATGTTCAGCCATCCTTGCTGTATCAGTAAACTGTCACTGTGGTCGACAAATCCTGTGAGCACAGTTTCACCTGGGTAAACTCATCAACAGTAACTAGGCTTAAGCTGTCAGAAGCGACAGCCAGGGGTATATCCCTGAATGACCCCGATCCTTAACAATGCAGCTTTGATGTAATGACATGAGGCATCCACAGACAATGACCTTTCATTTGCACCTGATTTGAAGTTAATCGGACAAATAGTTCCAGAGATATGAACAAAAATGTTTAGTGATTTTTAACTTACTTACTTTAACTGCAATCTAAAAGGACTGCACTTACAGTATGTAGTGCTTTTTCACCTCCTGGGAGCAGTTTGGAGTTCATTGTCTTACCCAAGAACACTTTGACATGTAGTCAGACAAAGCCAGGATTTGAACTATCAACCCTTCAGTCATTGGGCAACCCACTCTACCAACGGAGTCACAGCCATAACGTATAAGTAAGTATAATTGTCCAAAATGGAATATCTTCTTTCTCTTCTTGATATTCATCGATATGGAAAATATGGAATTCGTAAACCCGATATTTTTTGAAGTTATTGCATTAACACGAAGTATATCCAGCCAAAAACTTAATATCCCCAAAACTCTATTTAGAGAATGAGCTCATGCAACAACACACTACTGACTTGCTTGTCTAGTTGGCCTGTTTTCTCCACTTATTTCTTTTCAGTGACAATAGTAAACAGAGGAGATAGTGGTTAATTTTCGCATTGACTACATAACACAAACACATACGGAAAAGTAAAGTAAAAATAGTTTTGTTTGGCAGGGCACCTTTACATTGTATTACATTACATTAATACCACCCCAGAGATGTGATACAGGGTCTGTGGAGGGTTACTTACTCCTGAGAAGGTCCAGGCTGTCCTGGGATTGGAGCAGGCCAGAACTGGAGGGAAAAAAAAGTGTCAGTTTTCAGTTTGATTCTAAGACAAGGTGTGCAAAATCATGTTTGTAAATGAAAAGGGGTGTTGATTTTCGTATAAAATTAAGGGCTCTTACTCTGGCTGGCTGATAGGGGGCAGGAGGCAGAGGTGGAAGATGATTCTTTATCATACTCGGAGAGACAATCTGTGCCGACGATAGTGCTGCCATGTTCTGGAGAGCTTTGTCTTTAGATGCCTGATCCTACAGATTAACACAGAGACATGAGAAAAGTCAGCCACAAGGGGCGGCATATCTTCTACAGATGATTTAGTGTAGTGTATCTATTGTATGTGTAGCTGTTTGATGAATAATTATATCTAAAAAAAAAAAAAAAAGAATAAAAACAAGTTATTCTAAAAAAAAAAATCTAAAACTTAAATGAATAAATTATATATTATATATATTTTTTAAGAGCAGGTTAAGAAAATGGAGCAAAGAGAGGAAAGAGAAAATGAAGCAACACTATTACTATGGTTTTTAAGCTCATGTCACAGAATAAGTTGAAAGTCAGTGGGTTATAATAACAACAGGGAAAAAAGGAATAAAAGTGCACATGTTTTTAAAAGTTAAGCATTCACGTTGCTTTTAAAAGTGTTCATTTGTTTAAATCTTGCTACGAATAAATTAGGTGCAAATTATATGAAATAGAACAAATCACATTCTAGGTGCATTACACTGTTTGGGATTCACAAATACATTGGAGCAGTTGAAAACCCCTAATAATTATACAGAACAATGCACTTGGGATAATTATGTTATGGTCTTGGAGTAAAGGAAAGATGCCTGAGAAGTGAAACCCCAGATCGAAGAGCAACACCTTAGCAAAGCAAGCAAGACTTTGGCTTTGGCAGAGGCTGAGGGGAATCGGCTGCACTGGGCAGGAGGGCAGCAGTGTTGCGTTCAAAGCGTGGCTGTTCCCTAAGCATGGTCTCATTACGGGACAGGGATACAGGGATGGGGTGGGATGCCATGCCAGCAGAGGGCCATAGCAGGGGACAGTGCACTGGTACTGCCAAACAAAAGGAGGAGGGAAGCGTATTGCACAAGTCAGATTCACTTACCAAATTCATTGCCTAAATCAAAGAGGAAAGAAACCATTAATACTGTGCAGTCCTAAATGCTTTAATCATATAAATGCAGTGCTTGACATACATCTTGTGTATTTAAACACATCGTTTGCCTCATATTTTAGGTGCAGACACGATGTGCAACATTTCACTGTTTTCTTTGCACGTTCACGAGAAACAGTTGGTCAGCCATTTGAACTTAAAAGAACGGTTTGGAGGTTTGCCGAGTGTTTTTCTGCAACAAACTACTTTGGCTTCGGCTAGACAGTGGAACAGTGTGTCAGCAACACCAACTACAATAGTTTATGATCAGATTTTTTATCTTTCAAGAGGACAATATAACATACAAAATGTTACGACCCAAGAATAAAAAAATATATTTTCAAAAAAAGTACAATAAATTATCAATTTCCTTTTATCCCTCAGATGAACTATAGTCGTAGGAGAAGCCAAGTTACATATAAGGAGGGGTCCTTTACTCAAACTAGGGATCGGTTTGAGAGTGTCATATATTGTGACGTACACAGTAAATTTTGCAGTGTTAAATCAACACTTAGAGAGTTTATTTAACTTCTTCTAGAGTGTATTTGGTCCCATTGTCTCCAAATTAACACTGCAAAATCTACAGTGTATCTTAAGAGAAAAACGGGTCATTTTAGAATTAAAATATGACATATTTTAATCATATTAATGGAAGTTATTTTGTGATTTTGTCCTATTTTAAAATGGAAATACAGACAAAAACATTAATACAGTTAAAATATCCTTGTTAGATTTAATAACTGTGGCCTTAAGTGTTGAAGTGTTGCACTATACAGTAACTGTGTTGTTGTGGTTTTAAGATATGGAAACTGCATTTTTCATGATTAAATGTGAAAAGAGCAGGTTGTTAAAGAAGCAGCCTCACAAATACATGGCTGCCTTTACTTCTGATATACTATGTACTCCACTTATTTTATATACTTAGAAATGCTCAAAAACTAAAGTAACAAACTGATTCCAGACACCACGGACAACTCAACAGTGCATAAAGATCAATGATTTATATGGTATAAAACAGAAACATAACAGCCATGGATGCTGGTGTTCACCTTAAGATTAGTCTGCATTACAGGGTTAATTGACTATCTTGAGGAATGCAGAATATACTGTACGTAACTATGCAAAAACAATGAAAAAGCATGGTAAGACCAGAGGGTTTAAAAGAACTACATGACAGAACAAAAAGAAGACGTCGTAAGAGGACAATGGTGAAAGATTAATCTGTGTACAAGAATTATGTTGTACAGAAGGCATTAAAAAAGACACATTAAGAAACTTAAGGTGAGAAAGTAGAATTTGGGGGAAGGAAGAAGTCTAAGAGAAGTAGAGTTTGGCTGAGACAAAGGACAGATGGAGCTGGAGCATCATGCAATTAAACCACCTACTACTGAACTCATCAATACTCTGTAGTTTTTCTATAAAGCAGAGGCTTTACAATCAGCTCTTACATGTTACTACTGGATGAGACAGGTTCCAATATAGTTAAAGCAGCCAAGACCTACAGCATGTAAACGTATGTAAGTGTGTGCACTGCATGCAGGACTAATTTTTTTTTTTTTAGAAAATTAACTCCATAAGAATAGTATATTTCATCAGGGTCATCATTAAATCATGAAAGTTTACTGGCCAAGCTCGCATTCATTTTGCTGCAGGAACCAGCCTTGCATCAAAGCAAAGACTGATATTATGCACAAATTAACTGGTTAGTGCAAAGCCAAGCCTTTACCAGCCCCGCCGAGCCCGCAGTGAAGCGCATACCTTTAGCTTTGACTGGATCTCGCGAGATTTTCTCCGGGCGAGAACCTGCAAGTGGCTAGAAACCTGCACAGAAAAATAGCCAAGAGGAAGAAAGAAGAAAAGAGACAGGAGGAGAAAGGACAAGGGAAGAAAAAGAAGAAAAAGATGGGAAGAGAGAGAAGCCGTAACCAAAAGAGGAAAGAGACGCCCTGTCAGTGTTGCCGGCACCTACCTTTATACCCGCCTGGTATTCACGAACTTTCTTCCGTGCTAACACCTGTATGTGACTAGACACCTAAAAGGGTGTGAAACAATTTTTGATAAAAACACCATGCATTTAGATGCATGCACACACATGCATGCAAGTGTTTATAGAACACATATACACACATTTTGATTCACACATGCAAACAATAAAAGACGATTATAAAGATCACATTTTACAAACACATACTAAAACATATTAGGAATTCACATCACTGGAGTGAATGACAGGCCTCTTTATTACATTACATAACATTAGTCCTGCTGAAAATTGTTCCTTGTACATTTTATTTCTCTTGAAATAACATTTCCATTTTAATGTGTTTATCCTCTTAAGACCCAGGAAAGTGCAAGTTTTGGCTTTTTAAAAAAAATAATTCAGAAGATTTTTTTAATTTTATTTTTAGGGAATGTACTTTTCAGTGGACAGTTTTGTTTTGTTTTGTTTTTTTTGCATAAAGCTGTGAAGCTCTTGTCCACAAATGTGAACAGAAGACCAGTAGCTGGGTCTTAGGAGGTTAAATGGGCTTTTGTATTTAGTAAAACTGATGCTTACAATAGGATAAAAGACATGCTGTCGAATGATTATTCTTTGTTGATGGGATTTATCAAAATAAAAATGCTCCCCATAGATTTTGACTTAAACGTATGCGTTTTAGTCCACATTTGTTATTGTAATAAAAGGTCATGCATGTTTTCTGAGGTTATTCTAATCCAAGCACCGACTGGTTATATTTTTAAGGAAATAATATTTTTCTTTACCTGTTTCCTTGTGCGAGTTTTTCCTGTCCTCAACTTGATGTACCGAGCAATCAATTCATTGCGACCTGTGAAAAAAAGGAAACATGATCAGTTAAAAGAGACAATGTCCCTTGTTTGTAGCTTAATGATTATACCGTTAAAAGGACAGAAGGTGGCACTATAGTTATTCCAAGAAAAAACCTTGTCCCAGACTCCTTCTGATCCAGAGCAAATACACGCTTGTCACAGTTCATAAGCCACGATAACACCTGTGTTTCCTATCAAAGACCTGTATTCTTAAAATATTTATTCTAGTTCCAAATAACTGTGGTATTAAAAGGCTGATTTTGTTGTTTTTTCCACCAAGTTTCCATTAGCTCGTTTCACACCTCCTTATTGTCTGCTCACATGACCATGTTGCCTAATTACAGAGAGAGCTTAGAAAACAGAACCATGTTTTTCATGACATAACATCTACTCTCGACATTCTGCACAAACAGGTTGTGCAGGGACCAGGCTTCTATTCTAAGCTCTTTTATAAGTACTGCCTCTCCAGCAAAGTGCAGCTTGAATCAAGTGAAAATCATCTTTAGTGTATGATAAGTGCAAAATGCAGTATTATGTTGTCTCATGGGTAAACCAGTCCATCTTTCTCATTTCTTTTCTGCGCCAAGTCATGCTTAATGGGTTCCTGTGGCTGAAAGTTGGACCGAAGGCAGAGGTTGAACCACTGTATCATTATGAATAATGACCCAAACTCTTCAAAACTTGCTGACAGAAATTTACACCAACAAAAAGTGGTCAAGATGTGTCTTAAAGTGAGAGAGCACACACACACACATAGGCTATGTGTCTAGGAACTCTATGGTTTAACAGCTTTCACAGTATCCAGACACACATAATGACAGGACAAACTCACAAGTCCTGTTTTTTTCACAACTCTTTCGCGCTTGGCCTGCAGAAGGCCCTGGTTAGTTCAATTACCATAAAAGTACTGCAGGCCATCTCAAATCTCAGGCAGGCTTGCAGTACCATATTCTCCAACTAGTCAGCCCGGCAGTTGGCCAGCAGAGCAAAACTGTCTGCCGATACTGAGGTAACCCCTCCCCTTCTGCCCCGGGCCAAGGATGGACACGCCTGCTCCAGCGCCTCCGCATTCCTAGCATTCCTCTGAGCCTGTCACATCTGTGCTAGCCAGTCCGATTGGCCTGGGCCTGTGAACATAGCCAGAGCTCGGGTGAACAGGCACACATGCTCATATACACTTCCAGCTCTGGGAGAAGCAGGGGTTAGAGCCGGGGTGAGGGCCATTAGGCTGGGGTAGGGGGTGGTTGGTTGGAGGGGCAAAAAGGGCAGCTGATGCTGTAACTCTTAGAGGAAACACAAAGCCATAACTGTCTTTGCCAACAACTGCCACCTGGCAGCGAAGCAGCCCCTTATCCCAAAACAACACCACAGTGTGACCCTGGACCCAACGGACAGCAGCACCTGCTGCCGACCGTCCAGCAGAGGATGGCAGTGAAAGAACAATGCCAACCCGACCCCAACACAACTGTCACTCTTAATCTCTTCAACAGAGGGGCAGAGAGAAAAACATTACAGAGTCGCAGCCACAGAATTCTGCTATCAATTTCAGAGACATCTCATAGCTGAGGTTTGGACATTCATGTAGGTGCTGCAGTTTTTAACTGTTGTGAAAGTGCTGAGGCAGACTCAGTACTCTGCAAACCTGGACTCAAACTCTGAAGGCAGATCATATACATTCTTGTGTGAGCATGAGAATTGCTTGCTATTGAAAAACAAATGTGTTTTGTTCATCTGCTGGATAGTGCAGTTCTGTGGTTGTAGCTGCTAAGATGATGACGAACATCTGGTTGGATAGTTTAAATCACTGCTTTTGTTTAATGTTATACAGCTTTAAGCTGGAAAAACATATCATAATGTAGTTCAGAAAGTACAAGAGGTGTTCGATTTCAGGCACTCCAGTTCACTGAACCAGAAGTTACTTGATCAATTAAACAGCTTGAAATAGATAAGCAGACGACGAAGAAAAATATTGTACTTTATTCATAAAAGCTAAATTTGTGTGTAAAACACAAGTGATTTTATCATAAATCCCTAATCTTTAATCTAAATTTTGAAGACTTTGTGTTGTTGCAATGTTGGCAAACTACTCAAGCACGAAAAACAAAATTTAATCAAGTTCTGAATCAGGTAAAAAACAACATCTGCTTCTATCAATCAAACTTTCAGTCAAACTCTATTGGTTTGCACATTTCATGCAGATTGGGTCAGGTCAAAGTAATTCAACAATAACTGATAACCTGAAATAACAGAAAAAACTGAAATACAATAAGTTTAAATAGATTAACATAATAAAAATAAGCAGCATATTGTGCACTTAGGAATGTTCCATATAAGTCATTCTTTTGAGAGTTGTGACCCAGTTGTTTTAGTAGCTGATAATTTTTTGACACATTTCTTTCTCAACCCTCAACACATAAAACATGAAGGACGAGCTCTCAGTGTCATAAATGGCTACAGCGTGGAAGTCTGGGTGTGCTCAGACTTGACAGAGTGGGGGGTCAGAGACGGTAAAACGTTTGGTCCACACAGCAGGAGATGACAGGTGCAGACCCGCAGACACACACTCATACGACACCATTCACTGCCTCTAGTTTCCCCATGTTCGCTGTCTTTCTATCTCTTCACCCCCTTTTCAAGCTGCTTTTGATTCACTTGTTGATTGCTCAACACCCACTCAGATCGCCGCAGGCTGCCATTCTCAACCTCTTCTCTGACAGGACACGCCTATCTTTTTCTTTTACTACACAACCGCTGGAATTTTCCACTTCCATGCTAAGATAGTGAGCAAAAAGGTAATCTCGCTTTACTCCCCGCACCTTTTCCTCCCTCCCTCCCTCCCTCGCTCGCTGTCTCTCCCGCTCTGTCTCTCTCTTGAACCCTTTCTCCACCCATATTCTCTCCCCTCCTCCCTTCTCATAACATTGAGGTAATCCTAAATTGCTAACATACTGCTCAGCCATGACTGAAAACATTCCTGACATCTCAGAGAGGGAGATGACAGGGAAGCACCAGGCCTGCTCAGTCATCATTACGAGCCACTCGGCCCCCGCTCTTAATACCTTTACACACATCTCCCATTTTGTCCATGCAATGAACCTGCAGCTAATTCTTAATGTCGCTTCCAAAAGGTCAGAACAGACATAAGCCTCCCTCTAGCTCTAACATTTTTCTCTTTTTTGTATTGGAAGTAGTGACAGCTGCAGGGCTGAGAAAGAGAAGTGTGTATGTGTGTGTGCTGTGGGGTATGACACACCTGTCGAGGCCAGAAAACGCAGGTGAACAACATGTCAGCACAGCCCCAAAGCAAAACAAGACAGTCCACATTTTTGACACACACACATATCTTTTAAATGTACTTCCTCTAGTTCCAACAGTGAGGGTTAAAACCTGCCAACTACTTCATCCTGGTATTTTACTCTTGTTAACTGTTATTGTTTAGATGTTTGGCATTTTGTTTGTTCATCTTGAAAAGGCGCCGCAGATAAAATGGCTCCCATTGAATTTTAACCGGGACAGTGTGGGTTGTTTTGATCTGCGACAAATTATGAGCAAAACAACTGGTGAAAAACATGCAAAAAGTCGCCTATTTTAGTATGTGGGACAAGAGATGTGGTCAAAACTGTGGTTGTGGTTGATTTTACACTTTTAAAATGAAACAGCATCACAATAAATAAGGCCTCTCATTAAAAGTTTCAGCACTGGTTAAATATCTGGACAAAATGAAAGGTTTTGTATTGAGAAAAAAAAGACAGAGAATAGAGCTGATGCTCTAAAACAACTGGAGTTATTATTAACATGTGTAACTTATTAAATGGAGTGTTATACTCCTTTGAACTCTTTGTCACCCCTGTGCTACATTCATCATTGGCAAAGCTACTGGGAAGTCTAGACAGTTTTACAGAAAAACTAATGTATGTAGCATTGACTTAGCTAAAGTAATGGAAATTTGCAAAGGTTTCCCAGCAAATGAAATGAAAAAAAAAAAAATAGTGCCTGACTGAAAATGTGGAATTCCCAATGGAAGGGATGGTTTCCCTGCTTTTCGAGGCAGCTGAGAGTCTGAGAATGCAAGGTAGACAGTATTACATACAGTGCAATCGTTAACATTCCCCTAACCTCACGTCAGGGTGGTTTTTAGATGTCTGAGGTAATCACCTTGTGAGAAGGCTTCTTCTGGGGGCATGCCTTGGCTGTGCCAGCAGCGCCTCAGATGACTTATTGTAAATGGAGAGGGTGTTTAGTGCTCTAGAAAAAAAAAAGGCCTCTAAAAGGGGTCCCGACAGTTTGTTGCTAAGGGGACAGGTTTGAGCACAGCCTATCTCTTTGTTGACATTCTCATAACAAATATGTAGAGCCTGGGACCCAACACCACCTTGCACCGGACTGAAGACTTATTTAGGTAAATTTATGCCGGTTGGTCTTCAAGATCTGTGCAGAAAAATCTAACTAAATGCAAAATATTCTTCTACAGAGTTGTATAACGACAGCCTTAAATGACACATTTATTAGGGGTCATTAAAATCAAATGGCATTATTTGATTTCACTATTCAAAACACTAATAGGAAACATACTCTACATAATATCAATCCTGTTTACATGTGTTTCTCTGCTCCTTCAGCGTAATAACAGAAGCTGCAACAGTGGCTGAGCTTTCTCAGGTATGTGCTAGTCCATGAATATCCAAATCTGCCTGACAAACCAGAGGATGAGATTCCATCTAGCGTGAATCATGCCAAAAGAATCTAATCTGACGTCAAGTGTGGAAAAGCAACCCAAAAGCAGTACTTTTTAAAATCCTAATCCTGCTGAACAGCCTGCAGGAGACAATGATTGATGGTTTTTATGGTTACACTGAAGCTGGAATACATTTTATGTTTCTGAGACATGATGGACAATAATTAAAGGCCGGAAAGTCTTACAAAGCATGGCTTGAGGGAATTGAATTACGATGGTGAAAATAACATAATTTTACGAAAACCAAGAAGGGGTTTTGTGAGGACAGCGCCAAATAAAACAGAACACACAAGACCTCAGTTTCTGTCAATCAACTTTTAGCATTCATAAGCAAAATTTCCATCTTTGAACGTTGACGCTAATTAGAAAAACTTGGGCTGTTTTGACAATAGTAATGAGAAACGTAAAAGATCGGAATCATAAAAAGACAAGTGTGATCAATTTCCTTCACTTGATGTTGATGATTCTATCAAAGTTGTTGCCAACGTATCCATCTGGAGTTTGTCAAGACATTAAGGACTCAACACCTGCAATTTAATGGACACGCTGCAGGAAAGAGCATAACTACTCTGAAACCATATGGATGGTTCCGACTTTCAACACAAAGGCATGCCAGTGTGATGTTTTCCTCTCGATTCATGCTGTGCTAATTAATGCTAGTTTAACTGAGCCATCCAGCATCAAACACAACACATCTCCAGAAACAAGGTTAACTACGAGATAAAACTCTTGCAGCAATACCGGTCCAGGAAGAACAACCCTGTGACATTCTGCCCAAAAAAAACAAAGAGCAGGTTTTGCAACTCAAAGTGTAGTGCGGGAGAGGAGAGGTCATAAAACAGTGGGCATAAAGAACAGACGAAAGAAAAACACTTTGAAAAAAAAAAAAAAGACAGGTGTAAATCACAAGCAGAGGAGGCGAGATGCTCTCAGGACAGCAATAACCTGCTCTGATTGCACTGGTGAGACTGGAAGAACCTGCCCCTGGGTCGCAGCACAACAGGTACAGACTTGTTTAAGAGAAGTGTGTGGAGAAAGAAAACATTCACTTCTGTGTCAAAATCGGGGCATAAGTGCAAAAGAAAGGCTTTTTTTCTCCTTCTTTTTCAGTCATTATAGAGACAGTGTTTTAT
This sequence comes from Siphamia tubifer, assembly GCA_020466265.1. NCBI lineage: Eukaryota > Metazoa > Chordata > Actinopteri > Kurtiformes > Apogonidae > Siphamia > Siphamia tubifer. Next base: position 11,903,423 of record CM035787.1, on the reverse strand, counting down.
TCCTTCAGCCACAAATCTCTGTGGAATGGATGTTCGCATTTTTGTGCATTTTCTATGGAGCTGATTTCCATGTAATTGTCCTTCTTTTGTTTCGGTCTGTGACTGTACTCACCATACATCTTTCCCTCATCTGACAGGATGATTTTCCTCCTGCCACAGGGGGGGTAGATGGCGAGGGCCTCCTGGAAACTCTGTTCGATGTCGGGGCTCCACACGCCCTCGGCGTCCCCATCCATGGTCTTGTCCTCGTTGTCCCCGTCCAGCCCATCTTCAGGGCTACCGTTGGCACTCCACTCGTTGGACGCAATGATGGCGGCTCCTCCTGGGCCCGACCCCGAGCCCCAATATCAAGAGAGCTGTAGGGGATCTGTGGAAAAACATGCAATTTACAATGATGTCATATGAGATTTGTATTTATTTTTTTACTCTAACACTAATTAAAAAACATATTTTCTAAATATAAAAAGCAAATGTGACCCTCCAGCATTACTTGGGTCAAATTTAATAAATTCAGATTTTATATTTATAGGAAAACTTATTAAAAATGTTTGCCTGACACTAATTCAACCAATCAGAGGCCGTTTTTCAACATCGCCCTAGCAACAAGGGATTATGTTTACTCGAGAATGCTTTGTTCTGAGGCCTCCCATTGGTTCAAATATATAATTACATCGATTTATATTTAACGGTTGTCTAGAGGGAATCCCAATCTTTCCAATGGTATCAAACATGACTGGAAAATACCTAACGCGCTTACAGTATGAATTTCACCAAAACTCATAGTTAGAAGTGTTCAGGAGACATTTTACTTGGATTTTATGCATAAACTTCAAATTCAATCATTTTGACCCATATCGCGTATTTGAGGCTATAGCTAGAAATACTGCTGTGAGACTGAACCACTGGTTTTGTGCTGGATGGTCACAAATAATGTTTATTATATCAGAACATGCACTGACATACTATATATGATTTCCAGCATAATTAATAACCAACTAGTTTGTAATGGATTGGGCCCATTACCTATTTTACTTTTTTTAAATGGATTTTAAAACATTTTCCTGTGATCGATAGAAACTGTAAATGCTCTGCTTGGGTCTGAATTCTTCATTAATTCAACTCTACAGGTCAATATTCATCCCTATTTATGAGTAATGACATCAGAAAGGTGGTTTGGAGCGCTGGCCCTTTAAATGCAAATGAGCCACTTGACACCCCACCCCCTCCAGGTTATTGACTCTGCTGCTCTGTCCCATTTCTCCATACTCTGAGACATGTTCATCTGAAGTCTTAACCTTTTTTGTTCAAATGTTGTGACCTAACTAGTTATAGAAATTAAACCGGTTGTAGAAATCCACTGGATTTTTGCCAAATTTAATATAAAGATAGTTTTGCAGCACCTGGAGGCTTCAAATTCAAACTGTATGAACGATTAGGGTCCAAATATACAAATAAATGACCCACAGACTAATAAAAGTGGGTTGAGATAAATATGACAATTGAGCTCTTTGTTTTCCACTTGGGGTCCAAATAGAAAATCCGTTTGTTGGGGCGGGGGTGCTGCTGAAATTAAGACAAGCTAAATAAAGCAGCTTTGAAAAAAGAAAATGTCCCAAAGCGAAAATAACTCATGAAAATCACAAAGAAAGACTAAATGCATTTGTTATTTACAGATCTTTAAGTCACTCCTTTGGCTTTCTATGACCTTCTCTTTATTACCGTCATAAAATTCGCATGAATAAACAATGCTAACCGTAATTATTACTATAATTTCCTAGATTTTATTTCTCTGAAATGGCTAAATGAATTCAAGATATTCCATAAAATGAAGTTTAAAGACCTCACTAATCAGCACTGCCCTCAAAGAATTCTTGTGGTCTGGGAACTGTGTCCCAATGTGGTTGGCTTATGGCTGACTGCAGGCAAAGATCATAAGTATTTTTCAAGATGCCTTTTCAGCATTGTATTGTTTCTGAAATGGCAGGCTATGAGGTAACCATTATTCTCCCAAGATGTGTCTTGTTTCTACTTTAACATTTCTGTGGATTCTGGTGAACATCAAGAATAAGGGATAAATACAGAAAGTGGCAAAATGTATGTCCCTGTGGGAGAATTTCTTTCATAAAAATACAGTGAGTTTTAGAGCTCATTAAATAAAATGCTTAAAAGATTTGCGCATATCTGTCTTCTTGCCAGACTCAGAAAGTCATGTGACAAAGACATGTGACACATATAAAGCATAATGCTGTATGGATATTTTGCTTATGTGAAAACTGGGAAAAAAACAAAACAAAACAACAAAATTCAATCAAAGATGACATTCAAAGTAGTCCTTCAACCTCCCATAGTCTGTTTGTCTGTCAGTATTAATAAACATAAGGGTAACCATACCACATTTTACAGCCACTGAAGTTACACAAAATTATCTGAGAACCACAAAGTGGTCAAAAAGAAGAGGTGGATGATTAACATTGCTTTTCTTTTCATAATTAAAAACATTTACAAATCATCAAAGTGGAGCCGACTGTAACATTACTACTCCTGCAGTCATATTCAAACACGCACAACATCTAACTTGTTATTTATGGACGTCACTGAACCCAAATGAGAGTTTGATAAACATCCACAAGTCAAACTGCTAATTTTAGCAGAGGGGGTGCTGGTTATGGCGGACCTGTTGCAACAGGGTCAGTGTAAAAACTCAACACTGAAACTGAGTACTCATCAGCAGGCAGCTCAAGTGATCCATGTCTTCACAGATCAGGCCGCCGATGAGTCCTGATCACTGCTAAATACATATAACCACAGTAACTGGAGAGTAAATGTAATCATAGGTTATTTGAGTTAGAAGTCAGTTTACAGCAGTGGGTGACAAAACATTCAAAAGTCAGACTTAAAATTCCATGATTTTTCCCTAACCAACAAGTAGAAATTCCATGTTCTTTCATAGAAACAATCATGCAATTTAACAATTGATCAAACAACAGAAAAGGACATTTAACTGGTCAAACCAATGCCAGTGTGTCCCCCTTGAGTCAACCTCCTAACATGCATGAATCAACCAACAGTAGTGTAAATTCACCACAGTTCATTCTTATAGCACATGGTTTAGTTAATACAATCACTATGAGTTGATTTAATAACACGTACATTGATTTGAATTAATACACTATTGTATGTCCAACTACATAAACTCTAAGGTAAAGGTTGCGTTGTAGAATGTTGGGGATTATTAGAGTTTTTACAAAGATAAAAACACAGATATATGCGACACATTTAGTTTGGGGCTGCAGTTACTAAATTCCCTGACTTTACAAAAAAATGATGAAATCCCATGACTTTCCCTGTCTGGAACAGCCATTATTAAAATTCCCTGATATTCCAGAAATTCCCTGACCCCTGGCTTTACATATTAAATTGTCCATGCTGGAAAAAAAAACCCATTAAAACACGTATGCAGAAGGAGCTATTACTTATGAATCTGTAAGTGCACATTTGAGTCTCAGTGCCAAGTGGAGCAGATGCTGCTCATGTGTTCTTCTGCGAACAAGTCTTATAGGCAGCTCAAAGTGTTTTTCTACTGAATGCACAGGTGCTGTTCGGGAAACGACTTCAGTAAAGCGAGGCCCTGGTGGCACGTTTGAGGGACGGAGGGGCGGTCACTCTATTGTTGATCTCCAATTATAGCCGAGAAAACAGTGCGAACCTCCTCCGCACTGCAAGCTGTGAAGAACACCGAATGTGGATCAGTGTAACACGCACATCAGACGACCTCGCTGAAGCCCTGAGTGCTCACAAGAGTTTGTTCAAGTGAGGTGCTGCAAAAAGAGAGGCTCTTCACTGAGAGAGGGGCCTGAATTCCAGACATGTCCTTATTAAGAAAGGGCTGCGAGTGCTCACTGTTTCTCCTCCTGCCTCCCTTGTGTCAACCCAACGCCCTCCCTCCCTCCCTCGCTTGCTCGCTCTCCCCCCCACCCCCCACCTCCACACAGCGCTCAGAACGTCTCTACCCAAATAAGGACAGGAGACCAGGAGATGCGTGTATGGGAGGAGTGGGTGGTGGGTGGGTTGGTTGGTTGGCTGGAGAGCACAGAGGGAACAGGGGTGTGTACGGAGGCTGGGGGGGGGCTGGGGGGAGATGAGGGGAGGGGGAGGGGGGTGTTGTCCAATTTAGGCGTCCACTTTGGGGTTTGGAAAACAGTGGGATTGTTCCAGCTGGAATGCAACATCAGCAATGAACAAGCTGTGGCTCCGTTGACGCTCTGGGCTCTGTCTAAACGGACACCATTGTCAGTGGAGCCATTTTTCAATACATCCTCTAGTGGAGTCACAGGACTTAGATCAGGACAATATCTTGACTTCAGGATAAAAAAAAAAAATTAGATAACAACACGGGGACAGATGAAATCATAGGAAGTTTCAGTGAAAATGTCCAGATATTCCTTGAGGAACTATTTGTCGAATAAGATTTACTGCGAGCGTGTCAAAAGTGTTTAATTGCCGTATTCGCGATATTACAACGCAACAGCTCGCACAAATATCCCCAAGGTTAGTCTGGGAAAGAGACAACACAACATGGCAGTCACAAAACAGAAAGTCAACTGAGGAGACTGGACTCTTTGATACATGCACATAGACAGAAATAAATAAATAAGTCATGATAAAGTCCTAAAGCAAGAATATAAGGCTGTCCCTGTTTAAAACTAATGTTGTTTTTTGGCTATACTGTATGAACCTATGAGGAAGAGGAAAACCAACTTAAAAGAAAATATATTTAGACCTTGTGCCACATTGAGCCTCTGGAACAGCCTCCAGTGCATCTTACACCACAGATATATGAATGGTTTATTTTTGGTTTGTACAGTTATTAACACACACAGTACAACAACCACAACAAACACAAAAACTAATGCCATTAAATGATTAACATTTTAAAGAGATTAGGGATAGGGTTACTGTGGATTAATTTTGATTAATCGTGATTAACTATCATTAATTTTTCATTAGGGCTGTCAAAATTATTTAATCATCATGATTATTCTGATAAAAAAAAATCGTTGAATTTCATGTTGAATAAACATGTTATTTCCATATAAATTCATATTTTTGAATGTTTTGGATAATTTATACAATTTTTAGTGGTTTTTTGTCAGTATTTCATAAGACTTTTTGAATATGTTTTGGATTTTTTGTATCGCTTTTTTGTGAATTTCAGCATGTTTTGTATGTTTTTCTCCACATTTTTTGTGTTTCTTAGTATATTTTTGTATATGTTACTGGAAATTTGTATAAAAATAAAACCACAGACAGAACATTCAATAGACATAAACTGTTTTGCAAGATGGAGTTTTCTTTTCACCGAACCACTTCCAGCTTAAAATACCACATTAATATGAAGCATACGTTTGTCGGGGATTCTGCTAGCACTCCAGCTAACACATCACCTAGCTTGCAACAAACACATTAAGTGCAGACAACATTCCCTTCTTGAGTGAAACACAATTAATATATATATATATATATATATATATATATATATATATATATATATATATATATATATATATATATATATAAATCAGATTTAATCATGATTAATGCAAATTATTCCAAAGCAACCCTGTGATTTACTTGATTAAACATTTTAATCATTTGACAGCCCTATTTTTAATAGAATCTATCGCATTTCATTTTGCATGAGTAAACAGACTCATGAAAAAAGTCTTGGTTTCTTTTGTCCTCATATTTGTATGCAGAGGCCAAAGTACTGTTTAGCATCTTCCATATTTATGGGTTGGTTCTGCTGCCTGTCACTACCAGATCAACTGACCATTTACACATGTGCATATTTGCACACTCTACTTGGACAAACAGCCAAAAATTTGTTGGCAGAGATGTTCAGAGTCATTCTGTGCTGTAGATGGGTTAATTGCATTAATATGTTTTCATCAGATTTATCATGATGATGGAATAATCTGTGTCCTTCTCACCTGACACACCAATTATATCATCATAAATTGTACATCATCAAGCATTCTCATAACAAAAGGAACAATAACAAAAACACATCCACCGCTATCATCTACCCTCTCCATTTCATAGACTCAATATTAGTTTCATAAACATATGTATATGACGGTTGCCTCAAACAGGATTTGTACGTTTTGTATACACATTCATAGAGATGTCCTAAAATATTGTTAATGTATGAACAATGAACAGTGGGGGCATGGAGTATGGGCAGTAAGTGGATTATTAGATTATTATTGAAAAGTGGAGGCATTCTGCTAAAGTGATTGCGTAGTTTGCGTATAATCAGCGACATCCTGGCTGATATTCAAAAACACTTATTCTATCTGAGACTCATGAACAGAAAAAGAGGAACATACGAGTCAGGATGTGCTTGATTTAGATCTGAAAATTAATAAAACAGTAGTCTCTTCATAGGAGTATGTTCTCTATTGTGTGAGGTGCAGTTGTAGGTTATTATTGGAATACTCATGTTCAGTGTGTAGGTTGGAAATGCAATATATATATATATATATATATATATATATATATATATATATATATATATATAAAAGCAAGTATATCTGGTACTGATTCATCTGATCCTATAGATACTGCAATACTATTAACCCCCCAAATATATTCCATCATTTGGTGTAAGGATGTAAAAATGACTGGTATAATGATAAAGTGTGGTGCTATTCCTCATGTTTTACCCTTTATCATTAAAACAGTGTTTGATTCCCATATGTGATAGTACTCTTTCACTCTCTCTCTCTCTCTCTTGTTATGACATTCAGAATGATTTGAGATGGAAAATACTGGTATTCAAAAAAGCTCCACTGTGATATGTCCAACTACTTTAAAAAAAAAAAAAACACTCATGAATCAATAGAATAATTGACAAGGAATTGGATTGGTTAACAGAACCGACAATGGCATTGATATTAATAAAATCATGTCATGTTAATACTTGAATGTTTTTGCAACAGAAAGTCCATTACACCTGTTACACTGGTCGACAAGTAAAACTCTTCCAGAAATATGTTCCCATATGTGTGTTAGTGATAAAGAAAACTCAAGTCTTAAATGCTGGTTGGCTCAAGTTTCCAAGATAAGATTAGAATGAACAGTAGAATAGTTTTTAGTCCAAAGGAATATTGGTGTTCCATTCACTTTACAGGTTCTTTCTAGTGGAATATTTACTAATCCATTGTATACATGTACATAAACCAGCATATATGTGGAATAACACACCATCATATATATTAAAAACATGAACTAACCAACACGAAAGTCATTTGTTTTATGATTCATCTGATTAAAGTATGTAAGATTTAACACTTTAATGTCTGATGTCAGATACTTTCTAAAAAAAATATATTTAAAAAACGTATAAAACAGTGTTATTTTAGGTTTGTTTGTTTTTCAAAATAAAACTTGGTTAAATTGTTTCAGTGTGTGTATAAGTACTTTTTCAACATTTTAAACACATTTCAACAATACCATGAAAATAATAAAAATCGCAACAATAATAACAATAACAATAACAATAACAATAACTGATATTAAATGTTCATATTGTTACATCTCTAATTTGGTGTTTGATGCTGTAGGTGCAGAGTTACGTCAGAAAATTTGTCATAGGTATTCAATTGGGTTGTGATCTAATGACTGTGAAGACCATAGTATACAATTCACATCACTTTCATTAAATGATTCAGTGAAACCTTGTATTCTATACATGAAGGAATTGATCAACTGGGACCCAACATACACATACACATACATATACACATATACATACACATATACATATACATATACATATACATATACATATACATATACATATACATACACATACACATATACAAGTACATACGCATACATACATATACACATACAGTACACATACACATATACACATACACATACACATACACATACACATACACATACACATACACATATACATATACATATACATATACATATACATATACATATACATATACATATACATACACATACACATACACATATACATATACATATACATATACATATACATACACATACACATACACATACACATACACACCTATAGTTATATGCCAATAAGCAAAGACCTCAGCCCTAAAATGAATCCAGGCACATTCATTTTCTTTTGACTTTTTAATAGATAATCTGGTGGTCCATCTGTACATTTTTCTTCCGTTGATCAGAATGCAAAGTTCTCCAGATTTCCTTTTCTTATTTGTCAGACAGATGGAAAAAGGGTTGATTCTTTTACCTTAACATGTTTCAGCGACAGCCTGTAGCCTTCCTGTATGAGATCACCTGAAATGCTGGACTTTGAGTTTCCGTTTATTTAATAAAACACATCTTTTTCCTGAATGACACGTCAGCTGTAGTTGTGGTTAAGACGTTCCACTAACAAGACTGGAAAAATACTATACACTGCAACATTTGACTAAAGTTTACCAATTTAACTGGTCTAAGCTAGTGCTTAACATTAGCCCACCTCTGACTCCTTGTTCTCCTGTAGCTCTGTCCCTTTGTGTCCAAATATGGTCACTTCTGGTTCCAAAGAGTCAATTTGATGATGGTGATATATCTTAAGTAGAAGACATAACAATATATAACATTTTATAAACTACACAGTAATGATAATGATAGTATATATTTATTTCATGTTTTTCTAGGCACCCAAAGTGCTTCACATTATGGACCTATTATCCATTCACTCTCACATTCTCACTCTGGTGGTGGTAAACTACATCTGTAGCCACAACTGTCCTGGCCCTACAACTACCACCAAACATTCATAGACCAATGTGAGTGGCACTGAAATCAAGGAGGGTGAAGTGTTGCTCAAGGACACAATGGACTGACTAAGACAGAGCAGGATTCGAACTGCCAAACTAGAGATGGTGAAATTCATAAAAAATCTTGACCAACCACCGAGCCTCATTAACTGGTTTAAGTCGGTCACCGAGGGAAAAAAAACACTTGCTTTGTTGGCACACACACACACACACACACACACACACACACACACCCATTTACGCACTGTGGTGCACTTCAACATGAGTCACACAGCAGGTGGAGCGATGTTATGTTAAAAGCTCATTTTAAACCATCACACATAGAGGGAACATTCGATGACAAAAGAAATGATGCTGCTAAATATCATGGGAAACAAAAAACCTTAGCTATTGTAAATAGGAAAAGTGGAAAATGCCAATGTGTCTGTTTTGTTTTCATTGGTATTATTTATAAATGGAAACACAATCAACAAAAAAAACACTCTTTAGTTGTTAAGTTGATTTTCGATTTCCTCCCTGATGTGCGTGTGACTATTATATTTACATGAATACAGCACTTCAGGACCGTGGGAGGGCAGGGGGGGTTATCCCCCTCTGAACCAGAGCGCAACTCCATGCCGGGTTGGACGCATCGCGGCATATAATAAATTCCGTCTTGTATTGATAATGCTCAAATTTATAAAGATATGCTATAGAGAGATCACAAGCTTCCTCTTTATAGTCTACACTACAATGCAAAAGAGTTTGTGCATGACTGATGCACAAACAAATGCATTTTGTTTGTTTGTTTTGTTTTTTACCGACGACAAAAAATAATGACCGGACAACGGCGATTCGGTCAACCATCGGTCAAACAGTCATTGGTTTACATCCCTATGCCAAACCTTTAGTTATTAGTCAACACGCTGTAGCCAAACTGAGCCCATTAGCTAGAGGCTATGCTAGAAACTATGTGGAGTACATACTTCTGTCAAGGTCCCACAAGGATGGAATTTGATTGAATATCGAATTGAAAGAAAAGCAATATATAAAAACTAAATAATCCTGTCTCCGCCCTTTATTAACAGCCTCTTCCACAATTAAATGCATTCTTCTTGACTTATGTCCTACTCTTACATCAAGTTCCACGAAAACCAATGCAATAGTTTTTGTGTAATCCTACTGACAGAGATGGAGGTCATTATATACCCGCCTCCATGATGGTGATAAGTTCAAATGTGAACACTCCATAGTCACAATCATTCGTGTGACTACTTTAGGCGTTTACCAGATGGGAGGGTTTATTGAGCATCTTGACTGAATGACATGCTGCACACACATTGACACAAAAATTAGGGACACACCTCCCCTCCCTGTTTCTGGGAGCCAGGCCATGGGACCAACATGCTACAGAATTCCAATGTGCAGCAGGAATGTAAATAACACTGCAAAGCTATGTGCCCCGCACGTTCATTCAAACAGCACCATTCATGCACTAGAATCCCTTTTCCCATTTTCCCAGTGCCGAGCGCAGTGATCACATTACAGTCTGTTTTCAGCAATCGGCTTATCTTTGCTCCAGCTCCATCTATAAACCAACCAGAGTTTATTGGCACTGCACCAGATTTCCCATTTTTTTCCCTCCTAGACAGGATTGTGTGCTGTGAAATGACCCAATGAATTCCAGTAATTCTACTGAGTCACTCTGTCTGCAGGGTCCCAAGGATGAAAGCTGTCGGTGCAGCATAAATGAGGATTTTTTTTTTGTGTGTGTTAAAGTGTGTCACAGACTGTAGGAAATCCCTTAAAAACACCTACAGAACAGAAACAAGTAGAGTCTGTGTGTTTCAGTGATGACAAATGGACGGCTTGACATTCAGTTTGGCACAATAGCACCTATTCAATGAGAAAAGGCAAAGAGCATCATTTTTAGTCTCCATTTTGACCTTCCACTAAATATGAAGTCATCAGATCGACCAGATGGGGTTCTAGTCACAATGGAATTCAAAGTCTACAAGACCTTGACCAGAATCATTCCATCATGTCTCAGTTTTTATGGTGTGATGGTAACTGGTAGAGAAAGAACATTTTCCTATAAGTTAAACACCAACAAGCAATGGATGACAGATAATAACAGGCTGAGACCACTGCATTGGAACCAAAAAAAAACACAGTTTCAAGTTGTTGTAATTTCAAGTGAAAATTATTTTTTTTTAAAATTCGGAAAAGATAAACAAAACAAAACAAAAATCTCACAAATGTAACCTTGTGCAACACTGTTGGCGTGCTCTGAAGGTCCACCCAAACCGTGAGTTTTAAAAGTCAGTGTCTGATGCTATCGCTCCTAATTCGACATTCACATTGTTTCTAAAATTCTTCTTCTTTCTTAAGTGATTCCTCATGTAAACTGTAGTTTCTCAACATGAGAGAGTGACTCCTGAGAAGAAAAACAATCAAAGTCAGCCAACATAATCTTTTTTGATGGAAGTGATTTAAAGTGCTATAAGTAAAAAGCTCCGGCCACAAGATTTCCAGAGCCAATGTACAATAGGTTCAACTGATTACTGGCAATGCAGAGGAGGAATACTTCTCCTTTAACTGCTGTAGTGCACTGTCACTTCTGTCTTCATTGACCTTTTGTGGTACAGTATGTATTGATTTTATTTAATATAACATGTAGTTTCTAAATTTAAAGCCTCAATACACACACAAAAAACCTGTAATATTCAGCCACAAAGGTTTACAGAAAACAAAATAAATATATATTGTAAATAATATTTTACATTTGGGAAATACACGCTAAACAGAGAAGACTAGCTCAACAGCTGTCCACCTGTTCCAAAGCTAAAATTATCACCTCATCATGATAGTAATGATAAAAGATCAGACTGACACCTGGGGAGGTGATATCTGAACGAATGTACTTCAATCATTACAGTTAGTACAACAATCCCAACACAGAAAAAACTAATCAAAAAAACAATAGGAAATTTACACCTAAAATAATTAAATAAAGGGTTTTAGAATTTAAAAAAAAAATGCTATAAGTACAAGAAACAGCACATGTGACAGTTATCTGATCTGGGTGATAAACAAAGTGGAGTGGAGTTCATGTGGTGGAAACAGCCAATGTCGTTACACCTGGTGCATCAAGACAAGAGCAACACAGTCATCTAACACCAAAATGACCCCCCAAAAATGTAAAAATAAAAAATGCGTACCTTACTATACTGCGCTATAAAGTAAAAATGTAGTAACTGCACAGACACCAAAGTGAGAAAAATGACCTTAAAGTTCTGTTGTTGTTCAGCCCCAGTAGTTATAGGTAGATTATTGGACATGAGGCAGTTATTGTTACTGTATATTAACTAGTTCTACAAAAAACACAGTGCAATTTATATATGGATTAATTCTGGTCGTGCTTAGTGACTGGGAATTTAGATTTGTTTATCTCATAATTTTGAATTTTTATCTGATAATTTTGGTGTTTTACATCATGATTTTGACTTTTTATCTCATGATATTGGCTTTTTATCTCATAATTTTGACCTTTTATCTCATATTTTTGACTTTTTATCTCATAATTTTGACTTATCTGATAATTTTGGCTTTTTATATCATAATTTTGACTTTTTATCTCATAATTTTGGCGTTTTACATCATGATTTTGACTTTTTATCTCATGATATTGACTTTTTATCTCATGATTTTGACTTTTTATGTCATGATTTTGGCTTCACTTAATGCGCCTTAAAAAAACCATTCATTGACAGTGCACCTTATAGTGCGGAAAATATAGATATTACAAAATCTGTTTCAGTCTAATACAGTCTAATTGAATGGGCTTTATTCTTTTTTTGTATTTTATGATACTTTATTTGACTTACACACTGTATACACATCTAATAACAGTTATCTTCTAATAAAGTACAATATTGATAATCTAGACATACATACACATGGCAAAAAGATATATAACTATCTACTATGTAGAGTAATACACAACAGACAAAGTACATGTAGCACCAAAGCTCCAGGTCCAGTTGGCATTAAAACAGAATAGAAATAAAATAACAGAATAAAAATAAAAACTGGAGGCAGGCCAGTAAATTGTACAAACTAAAATAATAGTTTAGTTAATAGATCTTACACCCCTGCTCTTTACACTGTAGATTTTGCAGTGTTAATTTGGAGACAATGGGACCAAATACACTCTAGAAGAAGTTAAATAAACTCTCTAAGTGTTGATTTAACACTGCAAAATTTACTGTGTACTGTAATTATGTGTTTACTTAGTTTTCCTTGTAAAATATAAATAAACTAATTAAGATTTTTTTAACCAGGACTAAAGTTTGGAGAAAACCAACCCCCTGCTTCTCCATAACCCCCCCCCCTTCCCCAATGTGACTAAAATTTTACTGACTCATTGCTTGAAGCAGATTGTTAACAGATTTCCTTCAAATCTGTCTCTTTTACCGTAGATTCGCAGAGACCGTTCTGTTCCGCACTACGAGACTTGTTCGTGTCTTTTAAAATGCGGCCTTTGTTAAGTTGCAGCCTGAGTTGGGACACTTGTTGGCAGAGAACAGACCCCTGCTGGCAGCCAAGAGCCCCCCTGCTTGGCTGAGAGTACCACACATACACCTCTCCACCATACTTTAGACACAAAACCTCAGTCGCACATGTGAAACTCTTCTACGTGAAAAAACCACAGCGTAGTTAAGGTTGAAGGGCGCACACAGATGTAGAGTGAGCAGGCTCAGAGTATAGGACCCCCTCCACACACCAACAGCCACACAAACACACTCTTGACAGGGGAAACAACAGGACTTGGCGGCAGAAGGAGCAGCTGCTCTCTAAGGTCAGATTACAGATAAAGAAAACATTTTAGGTTCCAGGCCAGGAAAGGCTGCTCTCTGACAAAATCTGGACACACTGTCTTATCCCTGATACACATAAAGACACAGTTACAACAAATGTGTGAGCTCCACTGTTTGGAACCTCTAAAATCGATGGCTGCCTTTAACGTCAACATCCTGCCCTCTTCATGCTCTTGAAAGCAAGAGACCCATCTCCAAAAATCAAAGTCACCACCCTCCTCCTCTCTTACTGTGTCTGTGTTTGGCCCTAATAAATTCTCTCCAGCTCCTCCAATAACTTCCTCCTACTTCCTATCTGGCACGGCGCTCAGGAAACAATCAGAGCTGAGAGTGAGAGGAGGGCTGAACAGCCAGCAGCTCACACGGCAAGAGGCAGAAAGAGAGAAGCCGAAAGAAAAGTTGGGACAAATGCACACACTGGCCACCACAAGCACCCCTTGTCAAGGCAAACATTTGTAGTTCGATACCAGCTGCATGCCCAGGGAAAACAATGGGGTTCAGAGTTAGATCCTGCACACAAATAGAACAGGACTAAGTCTGACTTACATCATTTACATTTACACCCTACAATTAACCACAACTGGTCCTCATTTGATGTTTTCTTGTAAATAAATGCCACATTTCAGGGAAAAAAAAAAAAAACAACTCAGTGAGGTAAGAGGACGTCGCCGGTTTCTCAAATGAGTCACTCTGAGAGAATCCGGAGGATAAATGAATATCACACATCGAGTCAGAACATAAGGAACATAAGATCTGATTCATTCACTCAGTGTTTTATTTTATCTGTGGACGCAGCTGGCCTTGGTCTACCTTCAACTGTGACACTTTGAGCGAATTAAGCAGTAATCCAACTGAAGAGGGAAAGACTGACACAAAGCGAGGAGAGCGCGCCAGAGTGCTTCTTTTTACAGCCTGAATCAGCATTTTAATCGGAAATTTTCCAGGGAGCATAGCAGAGAAGCCATTCTAGCCTGAATTGGTCATTTTGTGGTGAGGGGAGCGGTTTGAAGCCATAATCTGTGAAACCTTTAAGACATGCATAGCTTTGCAGCAGAATGCACCGGCCAATAAGTCCTCTAACCATATAAATTGGAACAGGGCATTAAAAGAAGTCACAGGCTTTGATCAGGGCCATATAGAGGGGATTTTCATCAGGAAAACTGAGATTAGACAGAAAAACAGAAGTAGAAACAGACCCTTACAGCAGGATTGTATTTTAGAGTTACATGAAAATGCTCACAAAGATCTGATCATGCACAAAATGAATCAGACACCTGTGTGGATTTATATTTAGGAGCAACCAGAACGAACAACTCTGTGCTGTAGCAGACCAACCCCCCCCCCCCTCAACCCAAAACACCATGAGCACAGGGATTAAAGGGGTTTCACATGAGTGCCCTTGGGTCAGTAGAGCTTCAGTGTGACACATAGGCCACACACACACACACGCAGGTCTATGAAACACCAGACTGGCTCAGTGTGAGTGTGAGCCTCCTGTTATCTGTAATGGAGGCAGGAGTTGCCACAAACACTGGCACACAAACCCTAACAACCATTTCTTCTCCCCTAGCCAGGCCACATGGAGCTCTTCCTCTGTAGACTACATTTATGTGGAACATCATTTGCAACAGTTGGTCGCCAGGAGAAAGAACAACTAAAACGTTTAGCAACTTGGGGACAACTGACACAAAGACATTACTGTTCTAAGCCACTCCCTGACTCCACCCCTTAGTGGTCTGAACAGGAGACCAGAAAGCTTATCTGTTAAAACCTCATGGTTTGGAGGATATGTAAACATGTGCAGTGCATTAACGTGAAAGCAATATTGATAAATTGTGTTTCAGGAATCAAAAATAAACTGCTATTATTATTATTATTATTATTATTATTATTATTATTATTACAAAAGCACTGAGGTATAAAGAAACATGTAAGACTTCCACATTTTGCCAGAACCCCAGAAAATACTGACACACTAAGTATTACAATGTCATGTTTTGTGATAATGTGAATATTTCAAATTGTACTTTTATCCTAGTGTTATAACTACATAAAAAGTCCACTAAAAGTAAAACTCGCATTGATGAATAAAGTGATGTGTTTGTATTAATGTGACAAAAATTAGATCCAGTTAAGAAAAAAAATCTGTGATGAATCATAATCATAAAATCAAAGCGATCATAATCATAATCCCTGTAACATGATGTGCATTGTATCACCAGATTGTTGCCAATGTGCAGCTCTACAGTTTGTACAATAGCACAATATACCCTCATACTTCCAAACTCCGGCTCTGCTAGTCAGCGTCACACTTCATATTGTATTCCAGAATGTAATTAATGCTCTTCTGCTGCGAGATGCAGGATTTTCTCTCTTGTCTGTGTTCACTGCAGAAACATAAGTGGTGCTTGTTCAGATCTGGGTTGACAGAAGGGCAAGTGTGTCCACCATTTGGATGACCACTTTTGGGGATGGTGCTAAAAAAATAAAAAGTCTGCACAAATGGGCCAAAGCTCATTAGCCGTTCTTCTGTGGGTTTAACACAAATGGGTGAAGCTGCCACTGACAAACGGTCAACAGTCCTGCATCCAAAGTAAACAATCTGCAGCGTGAAGCAAGGTGGACTTGAGTGGAGAAGTAAGCACACAAGCACAAACTATCTGCAGCGTCCCTAAACTGTCTGATTAAACATACGCTTTAAAATCTAAAACATCAGAGGATTACAGGTCTTTGACCTCCTTGAAGAGAACACATGCTCATTAACTCTTCCCTCTGATAAACGGCCTAAAGGAACACAGCTGGGGAGGGAACGAGAGAAAACGGCCACTTTAAGGGGATATTACTCCAAGTAATCTAATTGACCTCCATGACACGGGTGAAGTTGTAAAACTTTCCCTTCACATTCGACTCTCACACAAGCAGAGAATGTAAATCCACAACAGCTGAGAAATCATAAAGCATGCTGAAAGAAAAAAGACCACATTGTACATTGGTAGGCTTGATGCATTCATGCTGCATAAAAACAACGAGGGGAACAGCAGAATGCCTAATCCTTTCCAGATTTACCCATCAGCACTGAAATCTATTATTAGGCATCTTGGCGTGTCTCATTTACCAAGGACACATTGTTTGGTTGTATTGGATGGTTGTTTTATTTCAGAACATCATTTCCACATGTTAATAGAGAAACCAGTAGAACGTTCTTCCTAAGATGGATTCGAACAGTAGAATCTGCTTCTCAACCATGACCTGATGCGACTTAAGTGAGAAAACCTGAGCCCGATCATCCTCTATATCAGTGTTGCATCAAATGAGCGGACTGTGGCTTGAACAGACACTGCCTGGCTTCAAAGACTTCAGCAGAAGCCCATCATATTATAACCTACAACCATATGGATTAAAGACGGAGCTGTGAAATCTAACAGATTTGACCGCAGACAAAACATTTCAACTCCTACAAAACCTGAGGAAAAAAAGTTAAATATAGATGTAAGCATTCTGCATGAAAAAAAAAACTGTTGTATCTGTTGATGTTATCGCTGATGTTGTTGTTGTTGTTAAAAAAGGTTAGTCAATAGTCAGAGATAAATGTTAACAGGTTATTCTGCTTACTGTGACTAACCTGACAGACTGCATTCTATTGTTTAGTCAAACTGCTGACTGGCACTTACTGTGATTTACCTCGGGAGCTTATACGATTGTACAAGTTTAGTATAGAAGCACTGGCGTATTGTTTTTGAAATTTTATAATCAGCTCGTGTCTGTCTGTCAAAATAGAAAAGTGTTTAGCCAGGCTAAGCTAACAACTCAGACAGAGAGCAGGTGTAGCCTAAAGAGGCACTCATATAATTATACAATTAGCCGGCGTAAATATCTACGCATCTCAAATCCTCACCTGTGAATTATGGACTTAGTGAGACTTTACAGAGTATCAGAGCATACTGAGTTTATGGCAGGAATGAAAGAAAAAAGTTAAACAAATAAAATGATAAACAAAGACACTATATATATAAATTTTTTAAAATTAATAGAGCAGGATAAAGTATGGAACAATATTTTAGCACAGTCCTGTACAATTGTTCATTCACACAATCATTTCATTCAAATATTTTGTTAAAAAGAACATTACATTTTGCATTTATATTATGTGAAACGAGACACCCTAGGAAGCTGAAGAGATTTTAAGAAGGGGCTCAGACACAAAAAAAATCTGATTGAGATTTAAGTGAGTATTCTGAAAAGAAAAAAAACCTTTATTGTCTTGTTTTCTACAACTATGTAAGTTGGTTGATAGAGGCAAACATCTACAAATAGTTTTTTATTATTAGGAAAACACACATACATCCTGGTTTTTTTTTTTGTATTTAAAGTATTACTTTACATGTGGCAAAAATAACTACTTTTCTTAAAACTGTAGAATTCTAGGTAGCCTATACAATCATTAATATCTACTTTTTATATGTTAGTCTTAGATGGTGTGTACTGTTTTATATTGTTTATTCTTAAAAATGCACTTTAAGGACTGCACTTTCAATTTCATTGTTCTGCATTAGACAATGACAATAAAGACATTCTATTCTATTCCATTCTACCCACTGTAGTACATTATGTTTCTACTAGTGTCATAATAAAACATTAATATATGTAAAAGATGTTAAACTGCAGTTAAAATGTCAATTTGGATATTGTTAAACTCTCAATCAATGCAACACTGTAAAAGCTAAGAACAGAGTATTAAAAAAACAAACATTTTCTTTAGATGTATTTATAATTTTGGCTTAAAAAACAGATCTTTTTTTGCATTGAATTCCTGATTAAGTGATGTGTTCTCTCCCTGTGCAGACAAATGCCTTCACTTACCTTGTGGATGCAGGCTGAAGTTGTGTATTCCTCCAAATGGTTTCTGTTTGTGTCTGTGTGTTTGTCTGTTGATAATAACTGCTGGACTCCTCTGAGGAACAAGGCTCAAAGTGTTGGATCCAGGTATGAACTGTACGACACACAAAACACACATATTGGCCCAGTCCTCTGCTGTCAAACACAAACTTTTTTCTTTTTTTTTTCTCTTTTCTTTGTGTGTCTTTCTATGTGTGTGTGTGTGTGTGTGTGTGTGTGTGTCAGTGTTTGTCAATGAGCGGGCTACCGGTGGAAATATAATTGTCCAGAGCCTGTCAGAGATATCCCTGCAGACTGGCTAAGCCAAACACAATAGACTATCAAACTGCAAATGTTTTCTTCCCTCCCAACGCGGGGAGCTCCGCGGAAAAATGTAAAAAATGACAATGATCTGAAAACTTCACCGAGACAAGCGGCATGAAAAAACTCCCCAGAAAAAAAAAAGGCTCTAAACAGAAAAGAGGCAACATTAGCTTTACAACTTACCTTTTATTCAACCAGTCCACTTCTTTTATTCACTGAAACACACTGTTCACTTTTAGTAACTTTATAATATTTTGGCGCCTTGTTGTTTTCCGTAATATTTCTCAGAGGTTTGACAGTATAAGTGGAATGTTAAGTATGACTTTGGTATGAAATCAACGCACTACACTGGAAAACGAAGGGGGAGGGAAAAAAAAGGCTTTCAAGGAGGAGCCATTGGTTAGCGTCAATCAACAGGCGTGGGGGGCGGGGACTTCACATCAGGCCACGCCCACTAATCTCAGCGCAGCATTGGTGCTTCCTCTGCTCCAAGAAAACACACCAACATATGGCACAAGAGCAGAAAAACTAGATAGACTACAATACAATACAAGCAGAGGTGGTAAAAGTACTCACATTATGTAGTTGAGTAGTAGTAGAAGTAGAAGTAGAAGTACTGGTCAACTCCTTTACTTAAGTAAAAGTTAAAAAAAAAAAGGAAAATTTCACCATTATAATAAAGTGCAAAAGTAAATGAACGCAGTAATACTTATTTAACCAGAAAAAAAATCAGAAAAATGTCAAAAGTCTCTAAAATAAAGTATTTAAACGTCAGGTACAGTGTAGATAATGTGTTTGATAGGGTCACTGTACTCAGTGTTGTAGATATGGACAGGAAATTTAGAAGAAGAAAAAAAAAGGGGGGGGGGTCACAATTGAGATCAAAAGTCATCATGAGGTTTTTCAAAAATTACAAATGAGATTTTGATATATACATCATTTTAAGAGAAAAGTCAAAATTGTGAGATAAAAAGGCAAAATTGTGAAAGAAATAGTCGAAATTATGAGATAAAAAAGTCAAAATTGTGAGATAAAATGTTAAAATTGTGAGATGAAAAGTCAAAATTGTGAGATAATAGTCATATAACTATAATATATAAATATTTTCTCTGGTAACTTATTTTTCATACTGTCACATGGGTTTAATTTAAAAAAGTAATGAGAAAGATAATGAAAAGATATTTATGAACAAATGTAAAGAGTAAAAGTAAAAAGGCTTCCGAAAAATAAATACTTAAGTAAAGTACAGATACCTAAAAAAATATACTGAAATAGAGTAACAAAGTACTTTTACTGAGTTACTTTCCACCTCTGGGTAAAAGTAGAAGAACTGATTCAACTCCTTTACTTAACCCTTAGGAGTCAGTGTATATTGTAGTCATTTCTGAATACTTTTGATTTTGTCTTCAAATCTCTCATCATATTTGGTGTCATTTTTTCAGCACAACCTCACCTCTGTGACTTTATAGTAATTTTATTTCATTTGACATGTTGTTGTAAACACACTAAACCAAAATTCAAACTAAAACCTTGAAATCTGAGTTGGGAAGTTTTTTTGTGTGTTTTTCACTAAAATATGTTCAATTAATAATTTTCATAAGTTAGAATGAATATATAAATAGAAAAGGTAAAAAAACCCAATAATTTTAGATTAAGTGAATAACAAAGTATTGAAATTAAATGCAGGTAATTCCGCAGTTATTTTTAAAAACTATATTCAAGTACTTCAAAAACAATCTGGTGTCACAATATGATGAAATAATTCTATTCAATGAACCATTTTCACAACCAAAACTATAGAATATCCAATTACAACTATAGAATGTATTATTACAACTTTATACAAACTATCTTATAAACCATTACAACTATACAAACTGTATTACAACTATATAATATACTATTAGAACTGCAGAATATACTGTTACAACTTATACAAACTATGTTATATACTATTACAACTATATATTATACTGTTACAACTGTACAATGTACTATTCCAACTATATACAAATTAAATTCTATACTATTACAACTATATAATACACTTTTACAACAATATACAAACAATCAGGTGTCATAAAATTTCACACAATTCTCTTATGTCACTCTAAAACAAAAAGAAATTCCCTGTTTTTCCTGTTTCTTCCACCTCTGCTTTGACACATGATACTACACTAAACAATTCAGTTTTTATCATATCTCATAACTTTGGTTTTATATTTGTTTTCAACACAGTTAAATCCACAGTATAAGTTTGACATCTGTACTGTCCACACTAATGTAAATACAGTTTCAGTGCAGCTCCATCTGTTGTTATGTTGTCTGAAATCACACGTCACCAGGACACACCGGTATGTCCAGGGACTGCTAAGGGTTAAATATAGGTAAAAAAAAAAAAAAACAAACAAACAAACAAACCTTCGCTGTTGTCATAAATTGTAAAAATAAAAAGTATAACTGTTTTTTTTTTTCCCCTGAATCAAACAATACTTATTTAACCAGCTAAAGATTCTATCATAATTATCTTTAATGTCATGTTACTGTTTATTTGTTATCTTTTTTGTTGTTTGTTGTGGTAGTTTATTTTATACATTGCTGTTACCTGGTTATTGTCTTTCTATGTTTTTCCATAGAAAGTTGTGGTGTATCTAACAATAAAATAAGTCGGTAAAGAAAAAAAAAAGTGACAAAGTGTCTAAGGCCTATAGAGGAGGTTTTGAGGAAAAATGTAAATATTACTGACAGTAGTACTTAAAACATAAAGACACAAACATCCACCATAGACCAAAAGCATCTAGTAATGTAAATGGATGGTCCATTAATCCTATAGATTCATGTAAATAATTAGTGTAATTATTTACATGCATCATCTTTTCATGGTCATCATCAACTATGACCCATTTGGATGTTCAAAGGCTCCTTAGTTACCATGGAAACACAAGCTGCGTAATGGAAACACTAGCTGTGTTTCCATTACAGTTTTTTGCTAAATAATAGCGTTATTCCTAAAATTTCGACAAAGTATATTTGTGCTTTGAATGTTTCCATTGACAGTTGTTCGAGGCAGGAGTGTCGTAATTCTCGTGAAATATCATCCCACGAGATTTCACTGCCGTCACCTTTGGAGCTTCAGATTGACCATCATAGCATTAGCATGAATGAATCGGCTAATTCTCTCGTCAGTAAAAGTCCCTGGCGAACTCTTTAAAGACACTAACATGTCAAACAAACCAGCTGGTTAAGATTGTAAGGGTCTGTACAGGTGGTCTCTTCATTGTTAAGTAGCAATATTCAGTGTAAATATGCTCAGCACTTAATAACATCATCAAATGATAAAGGTACGTAGTGCTTTTTACACAGTTCTTGCACGTGACACTTTACAGAACAGAGAATATGTTTATCTGTAAAAAATAAAAATAAAAAAAATAAAAAAAAGCAAAAAAAAACCCTTAAATATTCAAACAGATAATAAAATGAAACCTTCAATGTGTCTACTGTAGGAATCAGCGACTGCCATTTTCACTCTGAGAGAAGTGATCATGTGACCATTCACGTCACATCCTGTTACATATAATGTGGAAAAAGTATTTCCATTCCACTTTTGCAATATATAAGAATATCGAAACATCTGAAAAACCACCTCATGAAAGCGTGAAAACCTTTTATCGATATTTGAGTGGGTCTTTTTTCAAAATTCCGGTGTTTCCATTACCAGTTTTTTTATAGCGATATTTACATTTTGAGAATTTCCAAGGGTAATAGAAACACAGCTACTGTCATCTTCTACACTAGTCAAACCCTTGGAGTTGGATTAATGACAGTGGATGGAGCCACTGGATTTAAGTCCAGTTAATGATAGATTTGACTGAAAAAGTCACTTTTTATTCAGATTTTTCTGTTGATACAGTAACCTTTGAAGATACTGTGAGGTATTTCTGTATGAACATCTCCATGATTAGTCAATTAAAATTAGGAAAATATATGATTTCCACTGGGAAAAAGGCTACATTCAGAGGATAACATTCTAATAAATGGTGATAAATCATTTAGGAAAGTTTAAATAGAGAGGAAAAATCATTTGGTAATTGCCACAAAAGTCACACTGGGTCTGCATGGGCTCATTTAATTTAATTTATTAAGATCCCCATTAACAACTGACATTTCAGTCACTATTAATGATGCGATTCCTATTGGGTTAAATGTATTACTATTAAGTGGATGAACCCAGAGCCACTGACCTGGATCAACAGAATCAGGGAAATCTATTTATTGCATTTTCTATGAGGTTTCAAAAGGGAACATATGTTAAAAGATGGGCCCCCAATAATGCAATGAACTTTTCTTACATCTAATTTTATGACATACATTCTCTAACACATACATATAGAACAACAACATAGTTCTTTGTATATAGACTGGGTAAAATCCTCTGTTTTCTTGGCTGTGACTGTATGTTTTGAGGTCAAAATGGTTTCTACTGTGATTCTCTGAGTTCAACATGTGATATGGATCTGCTGAAGACTTGATGGGATGTTGTACTGACTGCAGCTCAGAATGTACATTTGGAATGTGTGCACACAAGTCTATGTTATAGGAGCTGTTAACACTGAATTGGATTAAATCCATTTCCTGCATTGAGACTTAAACAAAGTACTGTTTAACATATCGCAGAGTGAAAATTAGACGCTCTAGGCCAGTGATTGCCAAACGTTTTCAGTTTGAAATCCACATTATCTATCAGTTTTTAGTGTCTCCTCAGGCTCCACAAAAACAGACCATGAACCCACATAATATCTACATTTGTTCAGACTATTTCAACATCAAAACACTAGTCAGTAAACACTCACTTGATCTTTATTCTCAGGTAGAAAAATAATGTCAAGACTTAATTCTAATAAATATTGGTTAAAGGTGGGAGATCTTTTTACCATATTGCTTGAAAACCTCTTCATATCACACACTGAAATAGAATGTTTACAAAAAAAAAAAACTAAATGTTTCAGTCCAGTCTAGAGGGTGGAACCAGAGGATAACTCCAGCCAATCATTGTACTGATCATCTTCACAATGATTGATTTGCTGATACGTCCATTAAATATTAGTCCACTAACACTCTCCCCCCACTCCTCCCTCCCCCTTCTGCGTGTTCACATAAACAGCTATGGTGGAAAAGACGACAACCGACAGCAAAACCAAAGTAAAAACTGTGCTTGAAAAAATTACGATCATGAGGAAGCTGAGTGAAGAACAGAACAGTACAAGGGTGGTAATGGCTACGGCATTTCAGCGCTGGAAAAAGGAAAAAGGGCTCAAAACTGATGCTAAGGTGACCACGTTTCTACTCCATAGGTAAGATAATACCGATATTATTATATAATTTTTCGACAAACTAATTGATTATGGGTATCATATTCACCCCGTCAGTGAGAAAAATAAAGTTATTGTCCAAACATAATGTTCCAGCAGGTTTTGCTCAGTTAACAACACTGTGTGTAAACTGCTGGTGTAATAACATAAACTATTGTCCTTATCCATTAGTTTTCCCATGGTGTTTATTTAATGCTTCTAAACCTTTTGTTAGCTTAGCTTCATGTGACACAAACTGATAAATGTTGATTATTGTTTTGTTATTTAGGAAGATAATTGACGTTGAGTACTCGTGAATTCTCGTGAACCTCCATGATCGCTCCAGACAGGATGAGCGTTGAAGTATTTTTGAAGACGTGGTTTTGAGGGGTGGGCTGACGAAGAGGCGTGGGTGTGTATACTTTGAAAATATAGCTGCAGGAACTGTTTTCCAACATCTGCTACCCTACCTTTAACAAGCAAAAAAAAAGAAAAAAGTCTCCTAAAGTCTCTTATTGTTTTAAGATCAATTAAATCCTTTATGGAGTGTGGATGAATAATCCTAAGTTTTTTGGTCATTTTCTTTTTCTTTTCTTTTTTGAGGGGCGGGGGGGGGGGGGGGGGGTTTGCAAATTGACTGACTTTTTAATTGAGTTTTTTTTTTTACTTTTAACTTTGAGGCATGAGGTATGTGACTGTTTATGACACTGTTTATTTCATATTTACCCAGCTATTATTATTATTATTATTATTATTATTATTATTATTATTATTATTATTATTATTATTATTATTATTATTATTATTATTATTCCAGATTTAATTACGAAAATTAATTCAAATATTGTATCATAGTTGTAGTTTCTTACTCATATTTGACAAGCCATTTTGGAACTTTGTGAAAGGTAACTCGAGGCTAGATTATGGTTACATTACACACTAGCATTTTATTGTGTTGCTTGAGAATCCATGTATCATTCGTTCATTCGTTTTTCAAAATAAAACCAAAAATAAGACAAGTCGTTTCTTCATTATTTGTTTCCAAAACCAAAATGAGGAAAAAAACGGATAACAATGTGGGGTTTTTTTGTTTTCGTTTTTGTGTTAA
Organism: Siphamia tubifer; assembly: GCA_020466265.1. Classification (NCBI taxonomy): domain Eukaryota; kingdom Metazoa; phylum Chordata; class Actinopteri; order Kurtiformes; family Apogonidae; genus Siphamia; species Siphamia tubifer. The sequence goes on along the minus strand of CM035787.1, from coordinate 11,878,069 downwards.
AATGAATAATGGAAAACGCAGATAACATGCATTTTCACTTTTATCCAATTTTGATCTGAAGCAAGTTGAGTAAACCGGAAATGACCGTGACCCGCAGTGACAAAAATGGAAACCTACGTCCTATTTGGGGAAACTAACCTAACTGACCATGGAGAAAATTAGTGTCATATCATACCATAATGATGTTCAAGTCCGGTAACCATGTTTCTCTAGGTTGTTAAGATTCATTTCCGGTTTATTCAATTTGCTTCAGATCAAGATAACGAAACAGCTGTTATGTTTGTTTGTTTTTTTTCTATTATTCATTTAAACACAAAAAGGAAACTGAAAAAATGCATGAATATCTTTTTTTTTCCATTTTGGTTTTGGAAACAAATAATGAAGTAACGACTTGTTGTTTCATTGTTTGGTTTTTGGTTTTATTTTGAAAAATTAATGAATGAATGATACACGGATTCTTGAGACAATAGAAAAATCTGGTGTCTTTGTGGGACACATGCTTAAAACTATATATATGATATATGATGACTTGTATGTTTTTAACAGACACATCCACAGATAATACTGAATGAATTAAAAACTAGACTATTGGATGGTCACTAATGTCTACCAAGATCATGCTAACCTTGACATGTATGTTAGCTGGCTAGCAACACAAGAAGAACAACTACTTTAGCGAATCTTTTGTTATTATTTTACATTCAAGTTTTTTGCCCAAGTCCAAGTTTATTAAATATATATGTAATTGGTTAAAATTGATCTTATTTTTCCCTTCCAATCTTTTATGTAATATGCTAGTTTTTTTTGCTAGTAGCCTATTTTGCTAGTAGCCTGTGATTTTGTTGTTGCATTTTGCTAGTAGTCTATTTTATTCACTTTAATTTGCATCTTGTTGGTTTTAGGCTGAGGTAGGATGGTAAAAATTACAATACTCAGTTTTACTATCAACAAAATTATTTATTTTACATGTCACCATGATGTAAATAACTGGTGGTTCCATGTTTCTTTCACAAAAATAATAATAATAAAATAATGTATAAGTAAATAATATATGTTTTCTTGCATATTTTCCATAAAACATTGCAAATTAACTCTATTAACTCTATATTAATTTTATGTCAGCATAACTACAATTGATTCAGTAGATGAAGTGTAATACAGGATCATAGACATGCCTTTTTTGTATTGTTAATTAGAAATCCTAATGTAGTACTTCAGTTTAGGTGCATTAAAGTATTAAAGCTCTCATGTTTATTCTTAAGATAAAGTATTTTAATTTTTTACAACTTTTACGGTATGATTGAACACTTTGCTGTAGTCATTTCATAATGAGTGTCACCAGTGCTATTTTATTATCTTAAACTGTAGTTAAGGTATAGTTTTAGTGCATTCTCAGATGAAAAACACTGATTTAATTTCAGCTTGAGTCAGCTGTTTGTAAACTACAGTTGCATAAATAGATAATACAGAGGATTTAACTAGCCTTTTGCACAATATCAAAATGTAAAACAGCTTCTGTGTTAATACAAGTGGACAAGTAAGGTGTAATCATGAATGAGTAATGCTGCATTTTACTTCCGAACTAGTTTCACTGAAAAAACAAGTGACAAACATGACTATCCCTACAAGATATTCATTTAACCCAAAAATACCCAAACCTGAATTTTGTTGAAAAAGTCACATTTTCTTAAATCTTCTCTGTTTTTGATATAAAAAAAAACCCTTTGAATTTACTCTGAGCTTTAATGAACATCAACATGAATGAAAAAACACAAATAAATCAGAAGATAATATAATAAATGATAACCTTAGGTCCATCATGGGCATTTTTGTAGAGTTTTTGGATAAATGACAATGTTTGGAAATGTTGCACCCTCAAAAAAAGTCTCTGGTCTTCTTTCTCAGCAACTTTAATTTCAGTTCGTTTGGAGTTTACATGAACAATACACAACAGCTCTCTCTCTTTTTTATTGCACGTGCGTTTTTTTTTCTTCCTTCAGTTAGATTCCCTCACACTCCATGATGATCTCATCAGCCGCTTGAACTTTAACCTTCTGTATCAAATGTCACGTAGATGTAATTTAATTTTATATAAATAAAAAATACATTGAAATAAAAATGTTCTCCTCACAAAAAACATATCTTTCCTCATATTAATTAACTATAAATGATCTGAAATGCTTCACGGCAGAAACACAAATTTTTTTATGATATCTTTACTGAAATAGTCACTCTAACCTCAACTTTAATCTAAGCTTTGATGAACATCTACATGAACAATAAATTCAATATGAGAAAATACCAGTTTTTTTTATTGAAGTTTTTTTTTAATAAGAAATGCTGATAAATCACTTAAGAAAGGTTAAAAAGAGAGAAAAATGTATTTTAGAGGTGCTGCAAAAGTCACCCTGGGTCTTTATGGGTTAACTCATGAACACATTTCCCTCCAACAACAGCTCCTTCTGTTGGTCAATAACAGTGTTGCAGCAGTTTAACAATATATATGCACTTTTATAAAAACAACAGAGCACAATCACTGCACAGTCACATAATAGAAAGAATTATTCATTTATAGATAAGTTTATTCAAAAGAATTTATGAAAGACAGAGATTTTTATTTTAATTTTTTTGAATAGGTAAAAGTCATGTAACATAAAAACACAAGAGGGAAGACTCACCTTACAGCATCTATTTGGAAGAGCAGGCAGCTTCAGGCCTCATTTAATCTGCGAGTTTGGACAACTGCCTGAGCAGGTTCAGGCAGAATACACACCTCTCACTTACTCTCCAGACACTTGGCTCAAACAGGTTTTTCATCCTGAGTGAAGCTCTTCTCGACATGTCAGACGACCGCTGCAGAACAAGCGTGGGTGTCTCTGAAACCTTGGAGGGAATCTGTGTTTACCTGCCAGCTGCTGAATCACACTACACGATATGTTCACAGAGGACACGTCATTACAGTGTCTTAAAAATCTGCCAGTCCAGGAGTAGTATTGGCAACAAGGTTATAATAGTTTTAGATTTTTCATTACCTCACCCCCTGAAGAGGAGAGGGGAATGGTGTTTGAGTCTGTCTGTCTGCCTGTCTGCCTGTCTGCCTGCCTGCCTGCCTGTCTGTCTGCCTGCCTGTCTGTCTGTCAGCAGGTTTATGCAAAAACTACTGGACCAATTTTAATTAAATTTGTAGGAAAGGTGTGAAGTCATCCAGAATAGATCCCACACTATAAACCCAAATTTTCTTTTACATAAAAAGTAATGCTATTATTACTAATCTTTTTCTATAATTTTGATAAAGGCGGGGCCATTACTAAATAAATTATGCATTGTAAAGTACTTTAGAAGAGTATTTGCTCTACTCATGGCTCCTCACATGCTTATGTTCTTTACTAGTTCAGGGTGGGCCTTAACCAGCCAACACCGTGATGAGCTAAACCCAGGTGTTTTTATGCCTGGTACTGGCTGCTGATCGTATGTTCCAACTGTGTGACGTAGTGGAATCAGTAATATGCTGGATATAGTTTAATAACATATGGTAAGTGCACACATTTGGTCCTGTTAGCAGCAGCATATTACTACTCGTCATGTAAAACAGCATTAGTTAGCATTAGCCGCAGTACACCGCATCATTGTCGATCGTAAATAGTTTTTCTTTTGTCCACAGCGAGCTTATAAAAGGCCAACTCCCTCTGATCATTATTGATTGTTTAAAAAAAATTGCTAATACGGTAGCAATTGCTGACATTAGATTTAAAACCGCGAAATACGGTAGCTATGCTATTACAGACGTTAGCTTTAAAACCGCTAATGCAGTAGCAATTGCTAGCGTTAGCTCTCTGTTACTTAGTAAATAATTTACAATTTCTTTATAATTTTTCGTAACTTCATCAATGAACATGCAGCCATGGTTGATTATCTAGCATGACAATACTTCCTGGCGCTGTTACTGTGAATTTTGAAGGTTATTTTTACCCAAATCACCCTCCTCCCCAACAGCCACATTTCATTTAGCAAATGTATAGCCTATTTATTATTACATTTAACTTATTTTTTTCATTAAGATTTCTGTTAAAACCATGGTTAAAACATTTGTCATGATAAAGGGCATTGGCACTGGTTTGTTGTCGAAGTTTGGGTAAAAAAAAAAAAACAAACCTTGGTAATAAACCTGGATGTGGAAACAATCCTTCATGCTGATTGGTTCCTTCAGTTTTTCTATACAGTTTATCCTATCACTAATGCTAAAATATTTTAAAACACGCACTGGTGATGTGTTATTTTTCTTAGTTATTAAGGTTTTCTCAATAGACTGTTTTATTATTTTTTTTTATTATTCATTCATTGTCTACCACTTAGTCTCTTCCGGGGTCACAGAGGGGGTGAGGGGGTGGAGCTTATCTTACCTAGGACAGATATAAATTTGCATGGGTTAGAATTTAAATACATTTTTAAAAATTAGTTTTACAGGATGTGGAACTGCAAATATTGTGATAAGAGAGGTTACCTGCTCAGACACTACAGACTAAAACATGGAAGCTATACTAGAACAGTTCCACTTTCATGTTTGTATAAAGATTATGTCTGTACATTTAATTCAATCAATTCACTAAATACTCATTTGTCAAGAATCCATAAGGATTATTCAGCCCAACCTCAGGAGTGCATACAATTTTCGTGTCAGCTGTGTGATTTTGTTGCAACTTGCACAGATGATGACTTTTTTAAACACCTTCGGAGTACACATCTAAAAGTTATTTGTCCATTTAATGGTTGTGATTTTGAAACCAATGTGTAAAAAAAAGAAACAAAAAGATAAAAATGCTGTTCTTATTGGTTACAGGCAGAAGAATGCTCTGTATTAACATTGAAATGTTTGAAATGTTATATTGTACATTTTCTGCAATAAATGTTTGAAAAAAATGTGTAATTGTCATTTTATGTAAGAAACAACAGATATAGTTGTCTTATTTTAAATATATACTTATATATTTAATAATTCTAACAAGTAAACATAAACACAATAAATAATTACTTATAAACATGAGTAATACTTACAGATTCATACAAGTAATTATTATCTTAATTACTCCTAAACATTAGTTTTATGACCTTATAAACATGAGTAATGATAATGATTACAGATTTAAACAAGTAAGGATTAGGTTAATTACTTGTAAACATTGGTTTTATGACCTCGAGTTCATTAGTAATGGATTGTTTTACACAGTAAATTCTGCAGTGTTAAATCAACACTTAGAGAGTTAATTCGGAGACAATGGGACCAAATACACTCTAGAAGGAGTTAAATAAACTCTCTAAGTGTTGATTTAACACTGCAAAATTTACTGTGTAGACATGACACTATGTGTAAACAGAGCTTGCTTTGTTTGGTAAAACTAGACATCACAGTGCAATCACTTACCACGCACGGCTTTAGTAATCATTACTAATCATTACTAATTTGGGTTTACAGTGCATTAAATAAAGGCAGGCACTTAATTTACAGGGGGGTTATGGGGGTCATGACCCCTCCAATAATCAGCTCCAGTCAATACCACCCCCCCCCCCATATAGTCACATAATTCCAATTAATAAAAATATGAATTATCTTGGAAGAATATCAAGTTGATTTTCTTTTATCATTTCAAAATGATGAAAGCATAAATAGTTGCATGTTCTGTCACATTAGTGTTGTCCATCCTGCTTTCCCTATTTTAACATATGTGGTGTTTTTTGCTCTGTGGCAAAACTGCAGCAGAAAAACAATGAGCAAAAAAGCTGGAAGTATGCAGGTGTTTAGATTTATTTATTTAGTTAGTTAGTTAGTTAATATCTTACCCCCCCCCCCCCCCCCCCAATGTTGAGCATAAAGTTACACTCTTGGTCAAAGGTCACAGTCACCAAAAATGTGTTTTCAGGATGATAAGAGATAGAGAAAATCAGGTCAGATGTGTGTGAGGGGTTGGGGTTTGTTGTGCTGGGCACCACTAGTTTACTTTTATTTCGTTTTTTTTTTTTTTTTAACTCTTTTTTATATATAGTTCTATAGTTGTATAGTTTCTCTAACCCTTCTGTTCATGAATTATGAGACCTTTACTTGTGATTTCTTTCCTGTTTTCATTCTTTCTTTTCATTCTTTAGGCATGAAAAACACAATGTGATCGAATTTTATATATATATCAACTTATTTTTCCTAGAATCACAAAAATATCCACTCAGTGTTTGTTCTTTGAAACAAAGAATAATGTATTTAAAACATATTATCAGAAAGTGAATAAAAACAAATGTTATTCAGTTAATCTAATGTTTTTTTCCCCCATGTTTTTACATACTCTAATATGAGTTATTACTTTAGTTATTACTTCATTGTCATTTATTTTGTTTAATTTTTGATTACTTTGTTTCTCAAGGACAGTAAAGTTACAGTGAAGGAATGAATGTCAGTGTATTGGATGATTTTTATATATTATTTGTATTTTAAAAATAAATACTTTTTTATTACTGTACCCAAATAACCTGGTAAAAACCAATAATTTTAATGACATTATTGTGGCACACTATAAAAGAAATCAAGGTGGTTCAACTTAAAACTGAAACTTCACCAAGCTGCCACAAAAACATGACTTAACTTGAATAATACCATTGTTTTATAAAGCACATTTCATAGACAAAGAGTCACAAAGTGCTTCGCAGTGTAAAACAGATTTAAAAAAAAGTTTAAAATACAATTAAAGTACAGTTAAAATACAGTAAATACATTAAATGCAGTGGTTTGTAACAGCCCAGAGTCAGTTTGGGTTTAAAATGCTCAGAATGTCTTAAGATATTGAAGAAGAAATGCAAATATTGAAGTTATTAAAGTTGACTTCACTATAATGTTCTCTTTTTCTGAACTTTCTTTGATTGAATTACTATTCATTTGTTGATCCAGTTACCATTTTAACCCATAAAGACCCAAACATCGACAGATATAAGCTGTTTAATACCTGTTGAACCACTAATCCTATCAATATATGTAAATACTTGCTGTAAAATACAGTTATTCATCTTTTCATGGTCATCAGATATGACCCATTTGGATGTTCAGTGGCTGCACAGTTACCATGGAAACACCATCATGTTCCATAGAAAACAAGTAGAGTTGGATCAATGACAGTCAATGAACACACTTGTTTTTATATTCAGTAAGCCATATCTTTGCTGAAAATCTTACTTTTCCTTCATTTTTTGTCAGTTTTAATGTAATTAACTCTGAATTAAAAATCACATTGTTAAGTTCTGTTGTTCTGTTACATTTAAATTTACATTTAACTCAACTGGCTTCACAACCTTGAGTTGGAACACCAATAACTCATGAAGATATGTTGACATTTTATAACTCAATGTGTAAAATGGAAGTAAATTACAGAAACAATTAATTACAAGGAATTTAACTTATGACTTTTTACAGTGTGGCAACTGCTATGTGTATTTAAGTATACAATAACTGCTGACCCCAAGGATGTTTTATTAAATAACATGCTTTATTAAATAACAACACAATGGACCTTGAAATGCAAGGGCAGAGTTCAAAAAAATAAATACATTTTAAAAAATTTTGGAAACAAAATAAATAGAAAAAGAGGGTGAAGAAAAATCCTATAATGCATAATTAATACTTAGACCAGACAACACCATTTAGATTAAAGATTAAGAACTATATACTTTACTTAAACTTTACTTTCTATGTTTCTAGCACATTAAAAATCCCTCAAATTTGGGATTTATCTATTAAAGCGACAAAAAAAAACTGGACAGTCCATTGGGTTATTGAAACTTTTTATGTGTAATCCTTCATCTTTATGCTTTAAAGCTCCATAATGTTGATTTTTAACTCTACAGAAGTTATAAATTATTGTCATGATTTAAGTTTTTTATGTCTCATAGTCGCACTTGACACATTAGAGGCCTGCTGTTTAGACATTTAAAAAAAAACAAAAAAAAACAATACAGAACAAAACACCACAGTACAACAAAGCAAAAGCAAAATTTTGATTTACATCCTTCATGATGCAAATCATTTTCCACAGTCAGTTTTAGGGCTATGTAAAAAAAAAAAAAAAAAAATTATAAATAAATAAATAAAAAATAACGCCATTTTTTGGAGTCCTTTGGAGTTTGGTATCATTCACATAAAATATAGAGAATTTCTTTTGTCCACTAATGTGCAAAATTAGACAATATGAAACCAATCATACTGGTTAATTCTACAAAGAAACACCGTGGTATAAGCTGTAGATGTTGTCACATTTTATGGAGCTGCTGCTTGTTATCAGTAAGTGACAAAGGCGCGTCTAAATACATGGGTTGGTTCTCATGTGGGTGTGGATGTAAAACATGCTGGTGTCGGTGTGAACAGACAAAAGAGGACGTCTGGGTTATTCACAGGCGATTTTCCCATCAAAACTGGAGAGAGCGATGGCAAAGGCCTGAACTGCACACAGAGGGTAGTTGTAGTCCAGGGTGAAAATGTCATCGGCTATACGTCCGAATTGCATTACGATGTAATCCACTGAAAATGAAAAGATAATGTTCAGACAGACAGAGAGATGTAATACACAGACAACATACTCAAAAAGTCTTTTAAAATACAGAAAAAAAACACAAAAAATGTGGTTAAAATATTCAAAACATATGCAAAAATATGAATATATACACAATTAACATGTTTATTCTGCAGATTCATGAAAAGAACTTGAAACAAAACAAGTGTTTAATTTAATTGCATTAAAAATATTAATCAGATTAATCATAATGTTGGATTAATTAAGGTTAATGTGTTAATTTTGACAGACCTAGTTTAGTTACGTTATTTATTAATAATGATGTGAAAGACACTAGAACATGATTTAACTGAAAAAGGTTTTTATAGTAATACTGTCAGATTAATCACAGAGTTGTTTTGGATTAACTTTGATTAATCATGATTAAAAAACTTTATGTTGGTCGACTGTTCTTTCTTTTTTTTGGGAGGGGGTATCAAATTCCCCATAAAATATACAAAAATACACTAAGAAAAACAAAAAAATGTATGTTTTTTTTTTGTTGGTTTTGTTTTTTATATTTTTGTTTTGGTTTCTGTTTCCTCTCTAGTATTATTGATTTCTAAATGATTATTATTAACTTGAATACTATATATGTTATGTGTACCCTTGGGTGGGTGGGATTGGGTTTACTGTTTGTTTTCTGTATAATTGTGAAAATGTGTCAATAAAGTTATTTTAAAAAAAAACAAAAACAAAAAATGTGGAGTAAAAAAATATACAAAACATCCTAAAGTCCAGTAAAAAAAACAAAAAGCGATAAATGAATTAAAAACATATTCAAAAAATGTTAAGTTTTAATCATATTAATCTGCATTAATGTGTTAATTTTGACAGCTCTACTTTAGTTACATTATTTATCAATAATGATGTGAAGACACTAGAACAGGATGACAGACAGACAGACAGACAGACAGACAGACAGACAGACAGACAGAACTCACAGTCGTTGCTATGGACGATCTGGAAGTTCTTGATGGAGGCCTGAGTGACTCTGCCGTTGAAGTTGAGCACATGAGACGATGTTTCCTCATTCCACACGGGCGTCTTGTTGTGAAGCTCAGTCAGGTTTTCCATCCGTCTGTTCTGGTGTCGTGTCAACAAGCCATCATATTCCTGAAAAGACATCAGTAATGTGATTGGAAACATGTTTTACTGCAACACCACCAGGGGTTAGACAGTTTAGAACCACCTCTTATCTCCAGTTGAGCATTGATTTTTTTGTTTTAGGGCTGTCAAAATTAACATCACTGTGATTAATCAATGCAATTACATGGAACAGTTGCTTCCAGTTGTTTATTTTTTTAACCAAAGAATCATGTATTTAAAACTCATTATGAGAAAGTGAATAAAAACAAATGTCATTCAGGTAATCTGATGGTTTTTTCTATGTTTTTACATAGTCTAATACTAGTTATCATTTTAATTATTTATTACTTCATCATATATATATACACACACTGTATATATAAATTAAATACATTTTACAAAATAAATAGAAAATACATTTTTAAAAATACAAATAATACATAAAAATATACTGACGTTCATAATCAAAACTTAAACAAAATAAATGAATACAATTGTATGTATATATATATATTTACAATTGTATTCATTTATTTTGTTTAAGTTTGGATTATTTTGTTTGTCAAGAACAGTAAAGTTACAGTGAAGGAATGAATGTCAGTATATTTTTATGTATTATTTGTATTTTTAAAAATAAATTGTTGAAATTGTTAAAGGTGTTGAATAAACTGGTTAATTACATATATTCAGATTTTTGCATGTGTTTTGGATGTTTTTTTCTGTAGTTTTGTACAGGTTTTCATTATTTCATCCCTTTTTTATGTTAGTTTATGAATCATTGCAGCGTCACTTTGTTACACTCGCCCTCTGATCTCTATACTTCACAGTGATTTGTTGTGCACGTTGAGGTAAATGTAGCCAAAAGTTACACTAGGGGCATCTAGCGTGGCTATGCTAATTTCTTTCATATTTCCATGGACATGTTCATTTCAAATAAAGGTTTCCATGGAAACGGTGTATTCTGCTCTAGTTAATTGCACTTTAAGAGCTGGAGGTACAGAGGGTTCTGATTGGACAGAACGACCGCTTAACATCTGGATGTCTATTGGAAGGACACGATCATGTCCACTTCCTGTTTTGTGTTCGTTACAATAATCAACATGTTAGACCAGATACTACATGCAATTTTTGCATTTATTTTTATGATAGTTACAAAGCAGCAACTCGACCGACTCAACCATAGGAATCAACAAACTAATACCAACAGTGCAGAATATGTGTGTTATCACAACGGGACCAGGAGCATGTGCAGAATGACAGGAATAATGTTAAACTGGAATGAATTGTTTCCATGGCAGATTCAAACCTGGAATTATGATTGGAATAAACCAGTGACTTTATTTGGATTTAAGTTTAATTCAGAATGATCATTTTCTATTGGACTTAGGTGTTTACACAGTCATTTTAAAGCGGAATTAATCTTTATCCAGAATTAAACAGGAAAACAAACTGTCATGTAAACAGGACTATTGACAAGGGGGTGGTCAGTTTTCCATGACACCACAGTGCACTCCTTGACCATGAACAGAACAACTTCCATAAATGTCAGTTGTGCATTGTTTAGTGAACCATAAGGAAAAGTCATGTGTTTGTAAAAACTATGGTAATAAACTTACATTTCTTGGTCGTACGGGGACTCGTTCATTGTTCTTGTTCATTCCTGGGATGATGACCGTCATCCTCCTGGGACCTTTGATCCCCAAAACATTTGTTTCCTGATGCAGGAGATGAGAAGGACAAGAAGAATTTCTGCTTTTGCTTTTTTTTTTTTTTTTTTTTCATCCAGTACACACTAATTGTAAGGCAATAAACAAACATAATTTATGTCAGAGGTCTCAAACTCGCGGCCTGGGGTTCAATTTTGTGGCCGCCTACTTTATATCAGAGTTAAGTGTTAGTGAAGCCCACACATAGTTCTTAAATGCACCTTTTTTCTGAGTCTTGCCATGCTTTTATTTCATTTATTTTTATCACTTATGGGCTACTATATATACTCTGGTGACAGCTTATGGCAGCATTAGTTGTTGTCAAGTTACCCAACCACAAAATACCTGAGGAAGTTTGAATGGTAGTGACTTAGTTGAAATATATTATGGAGTGCAGAGATAGGAAGTAACTAAGTACAAGTACTTTGTTACTGTACTTAAGTAGATTTTCTAGGTATCTGTACTTTATTTACAGTATTTATTTTTCTGGCAACTTTTGACTTTTATTCCCTACAGTTTTACATCAATATCTGTACTTTATAGTCCTTACATTCTCAGAATAGACGTGTTACTTTTTTAAATTAAACAGACGTGACAGTATGAAAAATAAATAACTTCAGAGGGAAAGTCAATGTAGGAGAGAAATTATGACTTACTATATCAATTTGAATGTTGACTCTATCTCATAATTTTGACTCTTCATCTTATAACTATGCTTTTGTTATCTTATATTTATGACTTTTCATCTGACAATTTTACTATTTTACCTCATAATTATCCTTTTTTTTATCTCACATTTGAGACTTTTTTCTCATAATGATGACTTTATTTATCTCAATTATGACTTTTTTTTCCTCCAATTTTCAAAAATTTCCTGCCCATACCCACAAAACTGAGTACCATGACCTGATCAAACATAATAAAATAAGGCATTATTTTTAGTTAGTTTATTTTTTGTTAAATCAGTATTATTTTATTCATGACAAAAAAATTGTCTTTTTTTTTTTTTTACTGTTGTACTTTATTGCTATTGAGAAGTTGTACTCTTTTACTTCGACTTAAATAAAGGACTTGAATCAGTACATCTACTTATACCAGAGTATTTTTTCATACGAGTAGCTGTACTTCTACCTAAGTACAGAATGTGAGTACTTTTGACACCTCTGCTGGAGTGACACCAAGTGGACAGAAACTATCTGCCATCATCCAGTTCCAGTCATGTCTGTGTTCAAATGTGTTTCCATCTGATGACAGAATTCAACTAAGCATTTACCAGGAAGATGAGAGAAAGAACCAGGTTGCCAATTTAAAAAATAAATGTCTATTGAAGCAACAACATTAATTTGAGAAAGCAAACAAAGAGAACGAAGCAGCAGTGTTGATCCGCACTTTGTAGTAACTATGTATTTTTTAATTAACATCCCAAAAATTTGTAATGAAGCTGTATTTCTTAATGAATTATCCAAATGAATAATTTAATACAAAATGTGTTGGTACAGTTTATTACAAAATGTGACTTTATGATAAAATAAAATGAAAAAGTTTAGCACATTTTGGGCGTTTATTACAAAATGTGGCTGAATAAGCAGCAGAGGCAGCTACATAATGAGAAAGATTTAAAAAAAAAAGATGAGTTCATCACAAAAGTGATCTACATTTGGAATAAAAACTAATGAAATGTTCCCATATGTGTGTAAGTGATAAAGAAAACTCAAGTCTTAAATATTGGTTGGATCAAGTTTCCAAAATAAGTCTGGGGTTAAATGTGAAATTGTTAGAATGAACAATAGAATAGGTTTTAGTTCAAAGGAATATTAGTCTCAGATCTACTTCACATTATGATCCATTCACTTTACAGGTTCTTTCTAGTGGAATATTTACTAATCCATTATATACATGTACATAAACCAGCATATATGTAGAATAACACACCATCATATGGGGAGCTTAAGTCTTCACCTCTTCTGGGAATGAATGGGAAATAAAATATTAAAAATAGTATCTGGTTTGTCATGTGACCTGAATCACACACATGTTGTACCTCATAATAAATGATAATTATTGATGTATGTTTCAACTGCTTCTGTTAACCAACGGCTGATTCATTTGTGAGTAAAACCTGTTAATAATTTGGACTACACGCCTGGAGCACATGTGACGTCACCACAGCTGAGCGGAGTGTGACGTCACATACGAGAGACATTATAGTCTCTTACAAACCCACATAAAACCTAATGTCTATGCCACATCAAATATTTCTTATCAACTGCTATCATATGTGAATTTCAGAGCACTTGTTAAATGGAATCAGTATTTAGCTTGACTCGCTCCATTTACTCCCATTCAATATTTTTTGCGAGCTAAGCACCCATGGACCTGGAAGTAGAAGGGTGTGACTTAGCCTCACCATATATTAAAAACATGAACTAACCAGCACTTTTGTCATTTGTTTTCTGATTCATCTTATTAAAGTAGGTAAGATTTAATGTCTGAAGCAGATACTTTAAAAAAAAAAAAACGTAGACCAATATTATTAGCTGCAAGTAAAAGTAAATAAAGCCTTTTTTGTTTAATACTTAATGTGGCCCAGCCTGACCATGGCTTTACTCCAGGGTAAATTGAGTGTGAGACCCCTAATTTATGTATCCATGCTGCCTGTTGACTTACATAGATGATTCCTGCTAACTCCTGTCGTGCATTTGACATGTCTGGAAGAGCTCGATCTGGATTCAGAGCGTTATCAAACACAGTGAATTTGGTCCCCATTAAGTTTGACCTAAAAAATATAAAAACCAAAGTCAGGTTTCAACAAACAATGACGATGAAAGTTTAATTCTGCTTGATTTTGAAGGGCAGCATACCTCAACTTTCCAACAAAATTCTCTCCACCTCTTGATAAATCTGTAGCATCAATAGAAATAAGGTAATTTGAAGTTGCACTTTTCTTTCTTTTCCTTCCAGCCAACAGGAACGTCTACAAAAAAGAAAATATATATATACATTTTAACTTTCAATTATCTGGGGTTTGCACATACAAGCTGTGTTTTATTAGAAGTCAGATTCAGTCTATGTCCTTATGAAACAAAAATATATGGCAATATATTGAATATACTGCAATATATGATACTGACAAATATAAAACATATATTGCACTGAAGACAAAAGCTGACCTATATTTTTACAGATAGTTTTGTTGAAACTCCATTTCTTTCCACATATATTGTGAAGTGTATTACTAAGTATATAATTGTCTATCTATCTATCTATCTATCTATCTATCTATCTATCTATCTATCTATCTATCTATCTATCTATCTATCTATCTATCTATCTATCTATCTATCTATCTATCTATCTATCTATATATATATATATATATATATATAAAAAAAAAAATGTTCCTCTCGCCCCACGTGGGCGGTGTCTCCTTCAGACTCGGGTCCTCTACCAGAGGCCTGGGAGCCTGAGGGTTCTGCGCAGGATCTTAGCTGTTCCTAGCAATGCGCTCTTTTGTACAGAGATCTCTGATGTTGTTCCTGGTATCTGCTGGAGCCATTCTCCCAGCTTGGGGGTCACTGCCCCTAATGCTCCGATCACTACTGGTACCACCGTTGCCTTCACACTCCACATTTTCTCTAACTCCTCTTTCAGCCCTTGGTATTTCTCAAGCTTCTCATGTTCTTTCTTTCTGATGTTGCTATCACTGGGGACTGCTACATCTATCACCACCACTGTCTTCTCATGTTTATCCACCACCACTATGTCAGGCTGATTGGCCATCACCATCTTGTCAGTCTGGATCTGGAAGTCCCACAGGATCTTGGCCTGTTTGTTCTCTGTCACCTTTGGGGGGTTCTCCCATCTTGACCCTGGGACCTCCAGTCCATACTCTTTACAGATGTTCCTGTACAGTATGCCCGCTACCTGGTTATGCCTCTCCATGTATGCCTTGCCTGCCAGCATCTTACACCCTGCTGTGATGTGCTGGACTGTTTCAGGGGCTTCTCTACACAGCCTACACCTGGGGTCCTGTCTGATGTGGTAGACCCCGGCCTCTATTGCTCTGGTGTTCAGGGCTTGTTCTTGTGCAGCCATGAGTAGCGCCTCTGTGCTGTCCTTTAGTCCAGCCTTTTCCAGCCACTGGTATGTCTTTTCCATATCAGCCACTTCCTCAATTTGTCGATGGTACACGCCATGCAAGGGTTTGTCCCTCCATGATAGCCCCTCTGGTTCCTCGACCTTACTGGGCTTTTGTTGCCTGAGGCATTCACTTAGCAGTTGGTCATTGGGGGCCATTTTCTTGATGTATTCCTGGAGGTTCGCCGTTTCCTCCTGGACAGTAGTTCTGACACTTACTAGTCCTCGGCCCCCTTCCTTTCGCTTAGTGTACAGCCTCAGGACACTGGACTTGGGGTGAAACCCTCCATGCATGGTAAGGAGTTTCCTTGTCTTGATATCAGTGGCTTGTATCTCTTCAAGTGGCCAGGATATTATCCCAGCTGGGTATCTGATTACTGGCAGGGCATAGGTGTTAATGGCCGGGATCTTATTTTTGCCGTTCAGCTGACTTTTCAGGACCTGTCTTACCCTCTGTAGGTATTTGGCTGTGGCTGACTTCTGAGCTGCCTCCTCATGATTACCATTTGTCTGTGGGATCCCTAGGTATTTGTAACTTTCCTGCACATCTGTGATATTCCCTTCAGGTAGGTCAACCCCTTCAGTTGTGATCACCTTTCCTCTTCTAGATATCATCCGCCCACATTTATCTAGTCCGAATGACATCCCAATGTCTTTGCTGTAGATCCGGGTGAGGTGAATTAGGGAATCAATGTCACGCTCATTCTTGGCATACAGCTTGATGTCATCCATGTAGAGGAGGTGGTTGATGGATGTTCCACTTCGGAACTGGTATCCGAAGCCACTCTTTGAGATGATCTGGCTGAGGGGGTTTAGGCCTATGCAGAACAGCAGGGGGGACAGAGCATCTCCTTGGTAAATGCCGCATCTGATGTTCACCTGTGCAATTGGCTTTGAGTTGGCCTCCAGAGTTGTCTTCCACAGCCTCATTGAGTTCTGGATGAACTCTCTTAGTGTCCTGTTGATGTTATACAGTTTTAAGCATTCCAGTATCCATGTATGTGGCATTGAGTCATAGGCTTTCTTGTAATCAATCCAGGCAGTGCACAGGTTGGTGTTCCTCGTCTTGCAATCTCGGGCAATTGCCCTGTCAACCAGTAGCTGGTGTTTGGCTCCCCTGGTGTTGTTGCCTATTCCTTTCTGTGCTCTGCTCATGTATTGCTCCATGTGCCTACTCATCTTAGTCGCTATGATGCCTGATAGAAGCTTCCATGTGGTGCTGAGGCAGGTTATAGGCCGGTAGTTAGATGGTATTGTTCCCTTCTGGGGGTCCTTCATTATGAGGACTGTCCGGCCCTGGGTTAGCCACTCTGGGTGGTTTCCCGATATCAGCAGCTGGTTCATCTGTGCTGCTAGGCGTTCATGGAGTGCTGTCAGTTTCTTAAGCCAGTAGGTATGAATCATGTCGGGCCCTGGTGCTGTCCAGCTCTTCATTTTGGACACTCTGGTTTGGATGTCTGCTAGTGTGATGACTACTGGGTCTTGTTCTGGGAGTTGGCTGTGCTCTGCCTGTAAGTCTGTCAGCCATTGGGCATTGGTGTTATGTGTTGCCTCCTTCTCCCAGATGCTCTTCCAGTATTGCTCAGTTTCAGCCCTAGGTGGGTCTGTTGTCACCTTGCCCCCCTGCCATTGAGAGTAGACCTTAGCTGGGTTGGTGGAGAACACCTGGTTTATTCTCCTGGCCTCTACGTCTCTTGTGTATCTCTTTAGGCGGGTAGCTAGTGCTGTGAGCCTTTGCTTAGCAGTCTCCAGTTTGTGGACAGTTTGTTGTATTTCTTGGGCAGTTCTTTCCTCAGATTCACACCTCTGCTTAGTTCTGTTCTGTTAAAACACTGACTTCTCTCCGTGCTTGACTTCTCTCCTCCATGGGGCAGCCTTCTGGCTGCTCTGGCTGTTCATCTTGTAGCCAAGCATCTCAAGGATTACGGTTGCTGCTGCATACATCAGCTGATTGGTCTCAGTGATGGTAGTGGTAGGGACAGTTTGCAGTGCAGTGTTCAGGTCCTCCAGTAGAGACTGGTCTGGTACTTTGTTCTTTAGCCTTGGCAAGCAGGTAGTTGTGTTCCCCCAGGATTTCATGATTCTCTTTCTCAGGTCAGCTGCCCTTGTGTTTAGTCTTTCTGGGGCTTGGTACCCAATCTCGATATTTGGGGGTGGTAGCAACCTCTTATTGCGGATATTCGAACACTGAGCTAGGAGCTGTTTCTTAGTCAGTGAGGATGTGGGGTTTTGAAGCAACCATTTCTCCCACATCCTCTGCATGTACCCTCTCTCACTGGGGTTACTCCCGTAGTAACACTCCATCAGTACCATGTTCTCTGCCCTGCTCCATGAATGTCTTGTTCCAGTAGCCAATTTAACATCAGGGTGTCCTGGTTCCTCAACCCCTAACGCGGACCTTGTTGTCCCGGGCGCCGTCCGAGCCGGTATGACTCTATTTATTGTATCGCTCATCGTGAGGTATAGGCATGTATAGCGTAAAGTGCCTTGCCTAAGGGCACACCTGGGATTCGAACCGGCAACCTTCCGCACCAAAGTCAGTGGTGTAGTATATATATATATATAGATATAGATATATATATATATATTATTACGTGTATCACTAAATATATGAGTACATATACTGTTATATGTCTCAATATATGGAACGCAGTACTTCCTTATGTACTTTTAACTATATTGTAATATATTGACACAATATATTTTTCTGTATATTATATTATCACAACCTTTCCCCCAGTGGCCCCACACCGTGCAGCTGCAAGTCATTGCTGATCTGCAATACTTAAGTAGTGAAGCTTGCAGTCGCCGGGTCGGGACCATTCAGTTTGTCTCCTCCATAACATCCATTTCCTTGTCACCACAACCTTTCACCACCACGGACTCTGGCTGATCAACCGCCCAGGTTTTGTTTTCTGTCTCTGTCATTTTTTTTGCTTCTGTTTTTATTAAATTTGTTCTCCCTTCAGCCCCAGGCATCTGAGTCCTTTTTCCACCTGACATATCATGACATATATACATACTGTATATTTTTATGTTCAATTTCAGGCAGTAATATATTGATAGTCAGTATATGGAGTAATATATTTTTGTTTGATGAGAGTTTTAGTCCATAAATAAATGATGGATGAGGAATTTTTTATACCAAATAAACTATGAAAATCCTCAGACCTTTTTCTCATTGTCTAGGTGAAGGTAATAGAGCGGGTAGAGGCTCTTATCCATCCCCCGCTGGTCCCGGGTCACTCTGCATTTGACGGTCACGCCCTGCGGAGCCGGGTCCAGAACAAACTTTTCCAAATTGTCGAACTCGATCTCAGGTGACGGAGACCTGGCCTGATCAAAAGGATTACACAGGTTGATCCAAACCATTACCTTTACTGTCCATCTGTGAAATATTTAGCAAAATGTGGAGTGACATTTAGACCTTTTTCTTTTTCCCTTTTCCTTTCTTCTTTTTGGACTTTTCCTCTTTTTCTGAGTCAGAATCGTCACTTTCTTCTGCCTTTCCTGAAACAGACAGATGGTTTGGTGTTAAAAAAAAAAAGTTTCAGGGAATCAAAATGAAGTGAGAAGGTAATAGTACACCTGCCTTTTTTCTTTGTCTTCTTGTCTTTGTCTTTGTCTTTGTCTTTATCCTTGTCTTTGTCTGCTGATGCTTGGAACATGGATGATGACGCTGAGGTGGATTTCTTCTTTGATTTGGTCGACTTTGTCTCCTCTTCACTGTCACTGTCTGATTTAGCAGCTGTTACATGAAAAAAAAAGGTGGATTTGTATTATTAATGATTTGACAATGACATGGGTTTGGTTTAGGGGTGTCAGATCAATCACAGAGTTGGATTCATTTGGATTAATCATGATTAAAACACTTTATGCCAGGTTTTTTTTTTTTTGAGGGGGGGTGAAATTCCCCACAAAATATAAAAAAATACACTAACAAAAACAAAAAATGTGGAGAAAAAAAATATACAAAACATCCTGAAATCCAGTAAAAAAAAGAGATGAAAATAAAATATAAAATATCTAAAACATGAAAAATATGAATACATATGCATTTAACATGTTTATTCTACAGATTAAATATAACAACTTCAAACAAAACAACTGTAAACAACCATTCTATTTAATTGCGTTAATTTTTTTTTTATCAGATTAATGAAGATGATGGATGAATTAGTAGGTAGACAGAAGATAGATAGATAGATAGATAGATAGATAGATAGATAGATAGATAGATAGATAGATAGATAGATAGATAGATAGATAGATAGATAGATAGATAGATAGATAGATAGATAGATAGATAGATAGATAGATAGATAGATAGATAGATAGATAGATAGATAGATAGATAGATAGTGTTTCGCTCTCACCTTTCTTCTTGCTTTTTGTCTCTTTATCTCCATTTATCTGGAACATTGAAGCAGGTTCTTTCTTCTTCTCTTTCTCCTTTTCCTTCTCCTTTGACTTGGACTTTTTTTCTTTTCCTTCAGCATCCTTGTCTTCTGATGGAAAATAAAAGTACAATGCAAAATATATGACATCAAATTCAGCAATCTATTGGATTTTTACTGGTGTCAAACATAAGGTCCGGGGGCCAAATCTGGCCCGTGAAAGAGTCCAATCTGGGCCGTAGGATGAATTACACTGACTATATTAACAATTAGTGCTGTAAAAATCCCTTTAATTCAGGTTCCACATACGTGACAATTAGATCTCAATTGGGTCAGAGCAGTAAAATATGATGATAATAACCTAAGATAATTAAAACTGCAGATTTTATCTTTGTTTTAATGTAAAAAAAATAAATAAATTGCATGACATTCTTTATTTTAATAAATTATCTTTTTTACAAAAAAATTAAATAACATGAACAAATATGAACAATATGAAATGTTTGTTTGTTTGTTTGTTTTTACCAATATTCTGCCTGTTAATACATGTTTCATGTATTTATAATTGTGATGTTAGTTGTAATTATGGCAAACTGAGGCAAAATATAATTAAAAATACTCACAAGTTGTTCATGTTAATTAGATTTTTAAGGTAGATGTAAACATTATCATTATATATTTTTACTTTTTTGCCACTATTATTATTTAACTAATCCGGCCCATTTGAGATCATATTAGGCTGAATGTGCGCCCTGAAATAAAATGAGTTTGACACTCCTGTTCTAGAAGGACAAATACTGAAAAATGTTTTTCTTTTCCCAATGTGAAAGCATAAAAAAAAAAATCTAAATTGTACTCAATGAGGAACCAAAGACTTTAGAGCAGAATAGATTTATAGGCACAGAACAAATTTGGAGCATGTAATCCTGTCTGTGTATTTTCCCAGCTGTCAGACGTTACATACTCTGTGAAGAGACTCTCACCAACAAATTAATTCCGACTCTCCCGGGTTTCACCCATATCGAGTTGCTCAGTCGATGTAAATCTATTACAGTTAAAGTGT
Source organism: Siphamia tubifer (assembly GCA_020466265.1). Taxonomy (NCBI): domain Eukaryota; kingdom Metazoa; phylum Chordata; class Actinopteri; order Kurtiformes; family Apogonidae; genus Siphamia; species Siphamia tubifer. The sequence continues at coordinate 11,857,098 of CM035787.1, read as the reverse complement.
TGCAGACAGAGGAAAAAGCTGACGAAGCACAATCAAAAGACATCACTTGCAGATATTCTCCAAGCTATCAGTCATAACTAATATTAAAAACACAAACTGCCAAATGTGTTGAATTGGAGGATGTCCAGATAAAGACAGACAGACAGACAGACAGACAGACAGGCTTCTTTAAATCCTGCAGCACAAGTTTTGTGCCCTGAAAACCTCGATTACATTCCCATAACTGCCAACGTTCAGTCAACACAAAACTTGTTCCACAATGACAAATGTGTCTGTACGTGTTCCTACATCTCCATTTGCTGTATGATTACACCTCAAAGCTGTTTGTGTCTGTTTTGTTTTGGCATTAATGGATTTGACGGATTGAAATTATATGATTAAAATTCTGCTGAGGTAAGCACTTGACTATGGTACTCCTTAAAACATTAGTGTCTGAGCTGGTTTGTGCACTGGAAAAAAATACTCTGTCAGTTTAATATGTACTCTATCCAAGTTGAAAATATCTTTAAAATTTGAAATGATTAATAGTTACCAATTATGTGAGTAATTGAATGATTTATTTATCACATTAACTTTTTTTGTTAATTCTACAGTCATTTTTTTTTACAGTGTAGGGAATCTAAACAACAAGCCAAACTTTCAGGAATGAACTGGAGTTACTTTAGAGATACCAGAGGTCTCAAACATGTGGCCCGGGGGCCAAATGCGGCCAAACAATGGTTCCAATGCGGGCTGTGGGATGAAGAACCATAATAACCTATTAAATGACTCCATATTTTCTTCTCAGTTTTTTCTTTGCCTACAAATGATGACAACTTCAAAATGTTTCCATTGTTTGACAGCAAAAAATAATATTAAATTATGAAAATATTTGCATTTGTAAACTATTCTGTAACAATAAAATGTGAATACCCTGAACAAATGTGAACAACATGATATGTCTAAAGAAAATTAAGACAAAATTAAGACCATTTTCTGCATTTTCTTACTAATAGTTTAGTGTCTTTGTAGAACGGATCCATAAAACACATGGGCAAATGACAAACTGAGGCAGAATATTCTTAAAATCACCCTTATTTTCCTTGAATTGAACTTTTTTTTTGTATTTGGATAATTTATAAAAGTACTTTCATAATTTATTGGGGATTTTTTGCACTAAAACAATGATAACAATAGGGTTTGTGCCGGACGGGGTTAGGGTTTGTCATCATTGTCATTATTTATAGATTATTATGCTTTCATTTTATTGATCCTGCCCATTGGAAATGAAATCAGGCTGAATGTGACCCCTGAAGAAAATGATTTTGAGATCCCTGCTGTACACTTACTCAGTACCTGTGAATCTATCAAAAGAAGGGAATGAATGAACACTGGAACTGTGATGTTCTTTGTAAATTAAAGCATCTTTTCCATTATTTGACTCAACTGAAAAAGTATAAGATCACTACGACCCCCTGGATGGTAAACCTAAACACAACCCCCTTTCCTGGACTAATCTGATACTAATCTGTATTTACTAGTGATTAATATTTTTAATTGGATTAATCACAGGGTTGCTGTGGATTAATTTACATTAATCATGATCATAGATCATTTTGAATCAATGTTTCTGTTTAATTTTACATTAGCAAACAGACTCAAGAAAGAAGGGAATATGTGGTTGGATAACCCCCAACTAGTGTATGTTTTGCATTAATGTGGTATTTGAAGCTGGAAGTGCTTCAATGAAAAGAAACCTTCTTCCTGCAAAATGTGAAAATACTTTATATCAGTCAACTGTTCCATCTTGGGTTTTTTTTTTTTTTTCAACTCATATTTCCATCCAGAGATCAGTGTGCTGTTTAGCTTCACCATCATTATGACCTGGTTCTGCTGCCCGTCACTACTACATTAACGGCCCATTTACACATGTGCAACAATAACTCTACTGGGACCAACTGCACCAAATATGAGACATTCTGTAATCAGATAGGTTAATTGTATGAACAATTTTTAATCACATTAATCATGACGATAGATCAATCTGTGTTAATACATTCATTTTGATGGCCTTAGTATTTATACTTAATGTTGCCTCCTGATTTTCTTTTTTTTTTCACTAAAATTTCAGACTTTTTCATTGTAAATGCACAACTTTAATCTCAGAATCAGGGGGGAAATCCATACTTATTTTTCTCATTAATTACAAATCCATAAACACTTTGTAAAATTGGAAATGTCCAAGTTAATTTGCTGCAAATATAGAAGTTTATTCTAAAAATGTAAAGTGGACTGAGCTTATATAGTGGATATTATGCACCCATAGTGCCCAGAGCACTTTACAGACCCTCACATGCTGCTGTACATCATCAGTTGTGTTCTTCTGTTTTAGTTTGATCTGTTCTTGTTTATTTTATTGTGGTGAATGAGTTTGTCTTCCTGTTTATGCATTCTGTTTCATTTGTCTGTGGCTGTGTTCCAAAATCCGTATCGTACCGTCCTTTCCACACTGTCTTTTGAGGACGTCCCATTTCTAATAGCAGCAAAGTGTACTGTAAATACCGGATGATGCATAGACATAGTATACTATGACGCCCTCAAACGCCACCATTTTTTAAGTGTGGAGTTATGTACACTTTTCATAGCCACATTGTCTACGTATAACTTACGTAGCGGAAGTGATGTGAGAAACTGCCCACAAAGTGTGTGAATTAAAAACACGGCAGATGGATTCATTACAGATTAGTAACTTATGTCACAAGAAATTGTCATGTTGGAGTGTAACTTTGAATTACTTTGTATTCAGTAATGCATTAAAGCTGTCATTCCATGGTTATTTCATTAATATTACTGTGTTCTCCATTGTTATTGAATACATTGTGTGTTGGTTTTATTTTAAAAAAACGTCCAGATTGTTTTGTTTCCAGCTGTGTTTTCACAGTAGAAAAATGACTTGAGGTCGAACAACAGAGTTTACTGGTACTTCCTCATACATGTCCATGACGTGGTCACGAGGCGTCTCTGATTGGCTAAGAATGCGTGAAGGACCCTCCCCCCTTCTCCGTGTGTGTTTACCTTGACCCGAGTAGCATCCAGCTAGATTTTGTGCTGTTGCTTGTTCTGAAAACGTGCAGGAAAAAATTAGGCTTTATTTCCACAGAGAGCACATGAACCAGTTTGATCCGCCATTTTTTTCAGTTTGTGCAGCAGCTACTGTGGCACCATCTTCTCTTGTAGATGCTAATGCTAATGCTACTTCAGATTCGTTGCAATCGGGGACAGGTTTAACCCCACGTGGGTGACGCTAAAGTCCATTTGACATCAGATGGACCGTCTTTTTCTGGGTCCCTGGTTCCTCTTGTTGTTTTGTGTGAATGCAGTATGCAGCCAGTGGAGGTGATGAACCACTGTCAAAGGAGCATGTGTTGGTAACTAGGGGTGACCCATCAGATTCCAAAAGGAGCGTGGAAAAGTGGTTTTCAGTGGAATGACATTTTTCAAGTGTTTGAGAAGCTTACCCAACACTGCTGGTTAGTCACTTGTTAATGTCGAATTCAAACTTTACAAACATTTGGCTACTTTGCAATAAGGTGACACATAAATGGTTAAACACACCAGTGGATTTTCAGCCAAAAATTTCAGCCAATTGTCCAGAGGAACTGGAGATGCATATTCACAAAGAACACCATAAAAACAATACCATCTATTTTGGTAAGAAAAAATATTTATTTTTCGCAGTTTCTGACACAATTTCCAGTAAGTGCGTCAGGCAGAATCAGGTCCAGTATTGGAATTTGAACAGCATTTACCTGCTAAAAACAGTATGTAAAGCTTACTGTGTGTAACTGTACTGTACAGTATGGATATTGGAACACAGCCTGTGTCTTCCCTGATTCTTTCATGGTCTGCAGCTGGTGTCCACCTGTTGATTCCCCTCACCTGTTTGTTTCCCCCTCTCACTGTATATTCTCCTCTTTCCCTTTGTCTATTGTCACTGTACCAGTCAAGTCTTGTCACACTGAAGTCTGTGAGTATTGTTTTCAAATAGTTCTTTTTCAGAGAAGGTTTTCTGTTTGCATTCTGATATTTTAGTTAGATGGGCCACAAAGGTCCCTTTTTAGTGGAAAAACCTTTTTGGATTTTTTATTTTTGTTGTTTAGAATCTTCTTTTTTGTTTGGTACTTTGGAAAAATAAATACTTTCTCATCACGCCTGGTTTCGACCTCCTGCTTTTTTGGATGCATGCTTTAGAGCAGGGGTTTCTTCCAGAGCCACATTCAGCCTGATTTGATTTCCAGTGGACTGGACCAGTAATGTAATAGAATAACATGGAAATAATAACTCCAAACTTTTGTCTTTGATTTAGTATAAAACACCCCCTTTAAATTGTGAAAATATTTTCTTTTACAAACTATACAAACAAAAAAGATGAGAATAAACATGTTTTATTTATTTTACATGAAGCAAAACTATTTTAAATTTTACTGAATTTTCATCTTGTTCATACTTGTTTGGGTTTTTCACATATTATTGTTGCATTATAGTTTGTAAATGTAAATATTTCATATTTTCATGTTTTTTTTTTTTAACTAAAATAAAGATTAGAATTAACATTGGGTAAAATGTTTGTTTCACATCAAACCCAGAAGAAAATATGTATTTATTATTTTTTGTAAGTTTTTATGTTATTTGACTCTGGATAATATTAGTCTGTATGTGGAACCTGAACTAAAATGAGTTCCACAGCCTTGACTTTGGAATTATTACATTTTGAAAATTCATCCCAGGGGCCACATTTGGGCTCTGGGCCACATGTTTGAGACCCCTGCTTTAGAGTATTATAACACACATACACACTCATGCACCAGTAGGTGACTGCTACCATGCACAGTGGAGCCAGACCCTACTGGGAGCACCGTAGGGTTCAGTGTCTTGCCCAAGGGCACTTCAACAGTCAAAGCTAGGATTCAAACTGATCATTGAACAACCCACTCTACCAACTGAACCACAGTCACCCTGTTGAATATCAAATTTGTTCTCAAAATTATTACCTCTCTACAACCAGTGTTTCGTCTTTTTAACGCATCTTGTAAATAGTTTGTATATAGTCACAGCATCAGTCTATTTTGGTTAGGGAAGTTTAGAGCGTTTAAGTTGGTATTAGTTGGAATTTTGGCATTGCTCACTCACACAAACAAATAAATTGCTGCTCATTTTTTTATTTAACTACTGTCATGGTCTCCTGTGTGAGTTGGATTTGAGTGGGAGTCATTTTATAATATATCTTTCTGTATCCTTAGACTAGGGCGTAACAAAATCCTGATACTGTAACACATATTGCAGTCATTCTTTAAATATAATGGAGTATAATAGGCTCCTGATAGACAGCTGAAACCCTTTCCATTGCAACCACGTACATAAATCCTCCATTCCTGGGTTTACTGGAGCAGCATCGAGCCACAAACACAAGTTTGTGCAGATATCTGTGTGTGAAATGACTGAAGGCTAATGAAAGGTGAAGGAGAAGTGAGATCAGCTGAGGCGCAGGAAAGCTGGACATGCTCCAAACAAATTATGGTTGAGTAATTTAACATTTTACTGAAAGATAAAATTTAACATATACTGTATCTGCACACTTAGATTTCTAACCCACATAATTGGTGGCATTAGGAGGCTGTTGTTTACAGCTACAAACTGAATGCAGACAAATCGACAAAATCCTATTGAAACCTGAAGACGACAAATACGCCCTTAAATTAGTTTTTCTGTTCCTCATAGTGTTCAGTCATTTTTACAACAGTTAGAAGTTTTTAATCAGTGCTTTCCAATTAGGACATTGCAATTTTATGTACTAGCATAGGAAAACACACACACACACACACACACACACACACACACACACACACACACACACACAAACACACACACACACAAACACACACACACACACACACACACACACACACACACACAAACACACACACACACAAACACACACACACACACACACACACACACACACACACACACACACACACACACACACACACACACACACACACACACACACACACACACACACAAACACACACACACACAAACACACACACACACACACACACACACACACACACTTTTAGTGTCTGACATCATTTTCTCCAGACCTCTCTCGAAGCTTAGAGAAGTTAACATAAATGACTTCATTATTTTGACCATGTAATAGTAAACTTTCAGTACAATTAAACAACCATTGTAGTATACAGCTGTTTGAGTCATTATAATTAAATTTTCCAGATTTAATTACAAGCTGCTTACTTAATTCTTTGATTTGTCGCCTCTTCTAACAAGTCAGTGTTTCCACTCACGCACCATTACACAATAAAATCATGTAATCCTCTTAGCGACACACTGGGAAAAAATGCCCTTCTAAAAACAAGTTTTTTAAAAAAACTAACTAAAACAAGATATTTTTGTTTGAATTAAGCAAAAAAAAAAGGAACAATGGAACAAGTGAAAATTATCTTTGTACGAAAGAAAACTAGAAAAAACATTGTAAAATGTTATATATACATATGTGAATGTAACATATCTAAAATCACCAATACACTATTAATATTATGATTATTATTATGATGATTATTATGATTATTATGATTATTATGATTATGATTATTATTATTATTATTATTATTATTATTATTATTATTATTATTATTATTATTATTATTATTACTTGTGAAGTGAAGGCTGTCAAATTCACATTGAGCCAAATTTGATCTGCAGTGGGCCGACAGAATTATATATAAACCAGCCACAACAAAACCCACCCCCTCAGAAATGTTTTACCTGATTTGCCCTATTGCTTATCATTATGAAAACACATTTTTGGTGACTATGACCTTGACATTTGACCTACATTCACTAAAATTGAATGGGATCTATTCCTTTTGCACATTTCCTGAAAATGTCATGCAAATTTGTCCAGTAGTTTTTGGGTAAATTTACTGACAAACAGACAAATGAAAACGCCACACGAAGTGCAGCAACTTCACAAATCATATGAAATCTGCAAACTTGTCCAATCGTGAATACATCATTATCAGGCATCACTATGTTAAATCACCAATACATGTTGAAAACGACAAATTTGTGTTCTGACCTTGACACGAAAATTTAATATGGAGTCAAACCAGAAGTAGTGATTCAGCTGAAAATCAGTCTGTTTGATCTTTCTATCTGTCTCTTTGTTCATGCCAAATTTTAGAACGATCCATTAAGAATGTGTACGTACACACAAACCGATTAACCCGTTAAAGCAACATAACTTAGACAACAAACAGACAAATGGACAAAGAAAAAAAGCCAAAAAACAAGGCAACACCTCTCTACCATTAATGGAGGGAGGGAAATAATAATGTCAACTCCAAACTTTCCTCTATGTTTTAGAGTAATGTGAATAACATGAATGAACATTTTAAAATTAAAATAAGTATAATAACTTATTAATGTTTTTTTGCCTTCATGGTGCTCAAAGCGCTTCACATTAGCCTCACATTCACTCATTCACACACACTCATACACCAGTAGGTTTCTAAGGTTCTGTCAGTCCTACTGGGAGACTAACAAAGGGTTCAGTGTCTTTGTCCAAGGACACTTTGACATGTGGACAGCCTGAGCTGGGACCCGAACCCCCAACCCTTCAGTGATTGGATGACCCACTCTACCAACTGAGCCACAGCCACCCTGTGTACAACATAACTCAAAAAGTTATGGATAGATTTCGATGAAACTTTCAGGACAACTTGGGAATGACACAAGGACCAACTGATTAGATTTTGGTGAAGATCCACAAGAGACCCTGGATCCTGGATCACTTTGAAATGTATACTCCATTTACCGCAACCTGTGGATAGTCACATGTTTATGTGTCTGTGGAAATTGTAAATACATTAAACTAGTCGTAAACTCATAATATCGTACCTCTGGATCTTTACGTTTGTTGAGTCAATCGCAGGAGTAACTGAAAAAGTCAGATAAATGCGATGTGGCCGTTCAGACTGAAGTTGCATTGCAAAATATTGGATAGGTATAGGATTTAGTAGCTGGGTGGCCTTTAAAAAGGGGGTGGGATGTATGCCGTTCAGACTGACTTTAACAGGTCAGATACAGGTCACATGGCAGCAAAAAGTCAGATTTGGGAACATTTGCCTGCAGTCTGAACATAGCCAAAGTTACTATTATTGACAGATTAGAAACCTGGCATGGGCTCCAAAATGGCATTAAGACCTTTGACCTTGAGCAACCTTGAAAGGTCAAAGTGTCACATGATTTTAAATGGTCGTGACTCCAAAAGGGCCGGTGATAAATACACAGTTACTATTGTTGGCAGAATGGAAACTATATGTAAGCTCCAAAATGACCTGGAGTGACCCTGAATTGACCTAAAGTAACCCATAGTTTCATGTTTTGTCCGTTAAGAGCTCAAACATTTGCGAGGGGAGGGGTTTGTTGTGCCTGACACCACTTATATAACTGTGGTTTTGAGCTCAGAGATAGGTAATGTAAGGAAATGCAAAGGTCGTACCTTTAGATTTCTTTTCTTTCACAGTACTGGCAGATGAAGAGCTATCCTTCGTGGTCTTTTTCTTTGTTTTCTTTTTAGGGGTGTCCACCTCTTCATCATCGTCATCATCATCTGTGCCTGAATCTGGAAATGTAGTGGAAATATTTATCAAATAAAAAAACCCTGGACTGCAACTGACACAGACCTGCAGGTAGCCACAGCATTTTCTTTTAATCCACCAGGACTAAACTATGAGCAGTGTACAGCAGGTACAGTTTTGTAAGGACACTTGAACATGTGAACAGTCTGAGCCCAGGATTCAAACTGCCAACTGAACCACATGTACCTGCTATTATACATATCTGAAATCTTCAATTGTTTAATGCTTACTTTTTAAATTACTTTTTTAAACCTTGTATAATGTTGAAAAAAATTACATTGATTATGTTGTGGATCATTTTGACCCGTTCCCTTTAAATACACTCAAAACAGTAAAAAAAAAAAAAAAAAAGGGAACCCGATAACAACTTTATTTTAGATTATATAAACATTTAGAAAAGATACATACATAATTTTATTTAAATTCCAAAAATTACTATAAGAACTAATTGATCAAACTTTTATCTTCACAAACACTTTTCTCATTCATCCTCATATAAGGGATAATGTATTGCTCATGCGTTACTATAAGAAAAATATTTCCCAATGGGGCCGAACAGCACCCGTCGGGAAGGCAGAGGGGTATTGTTTTGCCCCGAAGGAAAATATTTTTCGATAGTAACGCATGGGCAATACATTATCCTGCTTCTTCAGGATTATTACATGTTATTACTGCTACTACTCTAACAGACTGGATAAAATAGCCGTAACAACGTAGCGAATTATTACTTTCAAATTGGCCGAACTACCTGCGCAGTGATATGGTACCGTGAATCTGAAGTGACAAAACCTGTTGCCATTGTCAGCGGGCGGTTATTGAAAAAAAATCTTCCCACAGAACGCTGGGAACGTCCATTCAAAGTGAATAGGAGCTGTTGCAACATTCTAGAGGGCTGTAGAATAATATAAGAAAATTAACAATCTGGATCATCATTAACATTTTCCTCTGTGTCTGAAATCTCTTCCTCTGCATCACTGTCCCAGTTCAACATCTGTGATGAAGCCTCTTCAAGAATAAACTTTCTGGAGCTCATTTTTGGTGTTTGTCAAAGAGATGACATGAGAAAAGTGACATGGACAAGAGACACAAAGTTCCGACTCTACACACACCTGGGTCTGAATGACTCTTCAAAGGAAATGAAAATAGAAATAATTGTCCAATCAAAACAAAGCACATCAAAGAGACATGTTTATTTTAGATCTGAGCAGATATTTACCCACATTAAAGTGTCCGGGTCAAAATGACCCATAACATCATCTTTGTTTACAAACACTGCACAGACACTTACACTACACATCAAAGTGTCCAGATTTCACACATAAGTTCATGACCTTAGATGAAGAATAGTCACAAAATTTCATGAAGAAAAATAAAAGATAACCTGTACTTTGCTCAACTGAAAAAGTGAAATGGGTTAAATTGACCCTTAACAAAATACAAGGGTTTAACAAACAAGTTCTTATTTCAACATTGTGTTCTTGCAATTTAACGGCATTACACTGTTTTTCAAAACTCAAAATTTTTCAACTAACGTACTCTCCCTGTACAAACTACAGCTACATTTCATTTCATCATTAACACAAAAATCTTGTCAAATAAACAGCTTTGTGTTGTATTTTCACTTAGTTTTTTCTGTGCAATTTAACAACTTTTTGCATTTAATTCTACATTGTTTTTTGTTTGGTTGTTTTGGGGTTTTTTTTTACAGTGTACTACTGGTGTTTTAAGGTTCAGGCTCTAATAAGAATACTGCCCTACAAAGCAAAGTACTAGTAAAACAAAACAAAAAGACAGTAAAGACCATTACCATGTTCTTAGCAATAGGACCCTACCCCAATAGTTACAGTGAATCCCTGTATGAGATTGTAACAGATAATGGAATTACCACATTTTCCGCACTATAAGGGACACTGTCAATGAATGGTTGATGGACATTTTTTGTTCAAAAATCGATCACCCCCCCCCCCTTATTGAAATGATTCATTTCATGGTGGGAAAAAAAATAGCGCTTGTAAAAACCGTAGACGACTGTATGAGTCACTCAGATGCATAATATGTGTCATGGAATACACAGAAATCACCTCACAGAAGGTACACAGATGACAGCTAGCTTATTATCGTATTAGCTTCAACAACACACCAGTGTTAAACAACATTAACTTATGCACAGATAAACAATATACTATGATAATATCTATTCTAACTGTATTGTGTTATTAATCTCACCTTGTGTCATTTACACACAGTAATAAACCAGGAGTTTATGAATTAGAGTTGGGAAAAAGAGGGTGAGATGGTGATAGCAGCATAATTGCTTAGCAACAACACAACGGCTAATTCTAAGCACAGAAGTGGTGCGTTCAGGACTATCGTAACATCTCTGGTGCGTTCAACAGCGTGGGATATCTGACATTTTTGAGAAAATGAGTTGTTCCTGAATAAATATAATTAAACAATTAAAGTGTGTGGTCTTTCTAACAGAAGTGAAGAGCAGAGCTGGACATGTACACTTTAAAGTTCACTTTATCATTTAAAGGCTCCTGTTTGTGTTGTGTGCAGATAAATGTAGCAGTTTACTTCCCAAAGTCTGGTTCAAATATGTGACCCACCACCACGAAACCAGGCATAAGTGTGTGTAAATCCAAACTGAGTTATCTGTGTAGCTTGGTAGAGTGGAAACTAAGGTTTAAGATGGTGAAAAAATTATGTTTCTATCACAAGTAGAACCAAAGTTATGGTAATTTTAATATCCACATTTGGACATATTTTGCAATTTGCATATTTTTAGATATTGTCCGTTAAAATTTTGGACTGTTTTGGGGTAGGAAGTCCTTAGCAACGCATAATAATTTGTATCTGATTGACACAAATTATTCACAGATGTTAAAGGACACTCTGATGGACATGTCACAGAAGTTTTATATATTATAATAATAGGACAGAAGTGCGACATATTATAATCATTTGGCTTACACCATTGGACAGAACATTCAATATAAGCTTTTACCTCGTACCGAACACTTGGGTGTTTACGGAGATCATTTTGTTCGGCGAAAAGAGGTGGAAGTCGTCTTTGTCTTTGCTCAGCAATCCCTGAACTTTTGTCGCCGCTTAAATAATTGACTCAATAAACACCTTTATTGGTTGAATTTCAATGTAATGACCACAGGAACTAAAAATAGAGGTGTTAAGGTACCGTTTTTTGATTAGATGTAAACACAAATAAGAAATCACCTTCCAGCCTAAATTTGGCTGTAGCTCTGAACGGCTCAGCGCGACTTATGCCTAGTTTCGTGGTGGCGGGTCACATATATTACTGCTGAATAAATCTGAACTGACTCAAATATGATGTGTATTTTTTGGTAAATATGGCTCCTGATATGATCTGTAGGCATCGTTATTCAGCTTTTTCACTTGGTCTGGTGTTAAAAAGGCAAGCCAAAAATCGGGAATATCAAAGAATCGCAATTTAAATCAAATCGGCACCTAAAAAAATCGGAAAAGAATTGAATCGTCATAAAAGTGTATCATCCCAGCACTAGTAAATACCTTTCGGCCACGATACATGAGTCACATGTTCAGTGTTCAGTGAGTGTGTGCGTAGATATTTTTAAGAACATGACAAGCTGAAAACTGCTGCTTTGAAGACTAATATGCAGCATCACACACACACACACACACACACACACACACACACACACACACACACATATACTCACAGACAATATTGAGTTGTTATTGAAATTTTGTTTTAAATAAAGTTTACTTGTTTGAAAATTTTGTTTTACTTGCCCTTTGTTTTAAAAAAAAAAAAAAAAAGATCCCCCTTCTTACCTTTTTTCTTTTTTGGAGCACTTTTGGTTTTCTTTTTTGGCTCTTTCTCTTTCTCTTTTTCTGGTTCTTCTTTTTCTGCTTTCTTTTTCTTCACTTTCTTGCCATCTGTATTGTTCGAGGAAAAACACATGACAGTTCAATTACACCAACAGACATACATTCAGATGTTGTTCATCTTCTTTGCTTTTAGAAAATGCTTTGGTTACTCACTCTGGAGAACAGGGATGTCATCTTCTGATGCATCTTCATTCTTCTTGGTTTTTGTTTTCTTGGGCTTGGCTTCACTTCCATTAAGTTTGCCTTCTGCAGTGCTATTTGTTTCTTCTTTTTTCTTTTTTGGTTTCTTTAATTTGCTTCAGAGATTTAAAAAAAAAAAAAAAAATCCAGGATAAGAATAATCAAATCATTCCAATAAGATAATAAAATAAAAATAGTTATGGTGATGAAGAGAAAATAACTGCAAACTTTAAATTAAATTCTATAAAGACAACAAGAAATCATATAACTCACCATTACCAAATCACATGCAGAAAGCAGGAAAAAGCAATAAAAATGATTATTATAGAGTGAGTGAGACTCCAGTGAGTCCATTGTAGGACATTTTCATCATCATGTGTGGTGATGAAGGGCTGTCTAGACACCTGAAGGGCCTCAAACCCACCCTTTAATACCCCTCATGTCATTATCCTCTCACTTACTACGGTTTCTTATATGCACTTGTCTATGTTAAGATCATAATGTTAAAGTACGAAACCTCAAGATGTTTATGTATTAATGAGTAAATGATCACAGATGAGGTTTTTAACATGTGTAGTAAATCTGTGGAAGTGGAACACACAGGAACGACATGTCACTGTTCTGAGTCACAATAAAGGAGGTCAGTGTGAGACAGTAAAGGTAATCCTATTACAAGCAGATCCTACATAGCTGGAGGTCTATTTATATTCTCAGACAATTCACAACACAGCGGCACATGTCATGACACAATGAGGTTCTGTGGTTCGTTGACCTTCCTTACAGCATCATGTAAAACGCCCCCGGTAGAAAAAGATTTAACACATTAACAACAGTATGTTTATCTTCCTGCTTTTTATTTTGCTTTTACTGAACATATACACTGCAAAAAAAAAAAGTTTCTTCATCATATTTCTAGACAAAATAACTCATCACAGTTAAAATATGATAGGATCACCTAAAGAGAAACTTGTAAATGAGATATAATGGGGAAAAAATAGAATTTTTCACTTGAATTAAGCCACAGGTGTCAAATATAAGGCTCGGGGGCTAAACACGGCCCGTCAAAGGGTCCAATCTGGCCCCTGGGATGAATGTGTGAAATGGAAAAAAATGACACTGAAGATGTTAATCATCAAAAAAGTTCAAATCAGTTTATGTAATTTCAATCTAAAGTGGATGAGATGAGTAAAGTACTGTCATAATAATCTAGAAATAATAGAAACCAACCTTAAACTAATTTTCCTTTTTATTTTAGTGTAAAATAAAGTACAAAAAAAGACTATCCTTTTACAAAAATGGCAATAATCTGACGTATTTGTGGAATTTTACTAATATTCAACCTGTTACTAAATATTGTGTATATTTGTAGATCGACTCTGATCTGTAGGTTGTGATGGACATGTTTAAATGATAAACTAAAGCATAATATTGTCAACATTGTGCTTATTTTTCTTAAGAATTTACAGGTTATTCATATTTGTTTGTGTTATGTTCACATACAGTTTGTAGATTTAAAGATTCTTATTGGAAAATTTAGCTTTTTTTTCCACTCAAAACAGATTTTTTTTTAATATTGACATTATTTTATACATTTTTATCCTTTTATTTATATTATTTTACTCGTGCAGTCCACTTTATACCATATTAGGATGAATGTAACCCCTGAACTAAAATGAGGTTGACACCCCTAAATTAAGCAAAAAATAAATCTTGAATTAAGCAAAAATATCTGTCAATGGAACAAGTCTGGATAAGACTTCTTGAAATAAGGTTTTCCAGATCTATTGTCTAAAAATATGTTTTTTTAATACCTCACTGAAAGTTACTCTTTAGGTCATTATGTCGTATTTTAAATGAGCTCAGATATTTTTACAAGAAATGATGAAAAATTGCACTTTGTAAGATTTAAATGTTTTCAGTGTACAGTGTAAATGTAATAATTCACTGCACAAATGTAGATCAAATGATTTAATCTGTTTCATTCTGAACTAAAAATGGACTCAACATTGTTAGTGCGAAAAATGTTAATTATTTAATGGCTTGTGAGACTCTTTTGCAAATAAGTGTTAATTTTAGAGCACATTTAGTCTGCACTGTAAACCTGAATACGTTAGCAGAACTCAAAAAATTTAAGGCAGTCGATTGCCTCAATTATTTTAAGTTCATGAAACAAAAAATATAATTTTCCAGAACTTCAAATGTAGATGCTTATTAAAGTATACTTAAATTAAAACATTATTAACTTAGTATTGTAAGGTTCTGTCAGTCCTACTGAGAGACTAAGTCAGGGTTCAGTGTCTTTGTCCAAGGACACTTGGACATGTGGACAGACAGAGCTGGGACATGAACCTCTGACCCTTCAGTCATTGGACGACCTGCTCTACCAACTGAACCACAGACACTGAATAAAATGACTGTGTTTTGTGATTGTAATATTTTTGGTGTAATAGATATTAGTGGTTATTTACAGTGTTCTGAAATTATATTTCATCATCTACTACATCAGTTAAGTTTATTTTTTTATCAATCATCCTTATTTGAAACAATAGAAATAACAGAACAATATCATTCTCAGCATTTAATGACTTAATTCCACTCAGTTAAACCTCATCTATGTTTTTAAGTTATATTCACTTATATCCACAATAGTTCCCTTTAATAAAAAATATTAGTTGGAAGAACTTAAAAAGAAGAACATGTTACAACAACTGAATACATTTAAGTTAGTAGTACTATTACTGAAACTTCACAACTGAATATATTTAATTATTCTGAACTTTCAGGTTTACAGTGTATGTAATATATATTATTATGGACAGAGGCAGAAAAGCCAGATGTAGATTAATCTGCATAAAGGGAGAATTAGATTTTAGTTGGTCAGGATATGTACAGTAAATCCAATTTGTATTTACAAGGCAACACGTTAAACCCAAATGTTCAGAATAATTAAATATATTCAGTTGTGAATACTGAAAGTTTCAGTAATAGTACTACTAACTTAAATGTATTCAGTTGCTGTAACATGTTCTTCTTTTTAAGTTCTTCCAACTAATATTTTTTATTAAAGGGAACTATTGTGGATATAAGTGAATATAACTTAAAAACATAGATGAGGTTTAACTGAGTGGAATTAAATCATTAAATGCTGAGAATGATATTGTTCTGTTATTTCTATTGTTTCAAATAAGGATGATTGATAAAAAATAAACTTAACTGATGTAGTAGATGATGAAATATAATTACAGAGTCACTGCAAATAACCACCAATATCTATTACACCAAAAATATTACAATAACAAAACAATCACAATAATATTTAACAGGTACATATTACCTCAGTGCTTCAGTTTCACACTCACTGTTTGTCTTGTCTGTTATGTTTATGTTATCAACTCCACATATATTTTTTATTAGTAAGTGTTTTGGGTTTTTTTTAATCAAATACTAGCGATTTCAGGACATCTAAGTTCAATTCCAGGTGACCCCACATGACCCCAAGGTTGACAAACACTGACCTATAGTGTTGTGTAAAATGCCTATAATATCAAAAGTTTTAAATTAAAGCAGTACAAATATCTTTATGCTTCAGTTTTTTCCACTTTTATTGAACCCATAAAGGTTAAATGTAACTATTTTCTGTACAAATGTAGATTGAATATATTACTTTAGGATTAAAAATGGACTCAACATTGCATAAAGAGGCTCCTTTTTAACCTAATTTCAGCAAATGCAAATAATTATTACATAGGATCAAATTTAAAGATCTGATTAGATCAATTTTGACTTGTTCTATTGGCAGATTTTTTTTGTTTACTTGAATAAACAAAAAAAAATCTTGAGTTAAGCAAAAAATAAATCATAATAAATGTAAAAAAAAATCGAATAAAAATGTGCCAAAAGAACAAGTGAAAATTATTTTGATAGGATTTGTTGAAATAAGATTTTCTCAAATATATTGTCTGAAAATAAGTTCTTTATATGTCACTGAAAAGTTACTCTTTAGGTGATTATGTCATATTTTAAGTGGGATATTTTGACTAGAAATGAGAAAAATTCACTTTGTAAGATTTTAATGTTTGCAGTGTACAGTGTAACGTAACAATTCACTGTACAAATGTAGATCTAATGTCTTAATCTGTGGCATTCTGAACTAAAAATAAATTTAACATTTGCATAAAGAGGCTCTTTTTTCTTTTTTTTTTACTTAATTTCAGCAAGTCCAATAATTATTACAAAGGGTCAACTTTAAAGATATGATTCGATACATTTTGACTTGTTCAATTGGCAGGGTTTTTTTTAATTTTATTTTATTTTTGAAATTTTTTGTTTGCTTGAATAAACCAAACAATATCTTAAATTAAGCAAAAAAATAAATGTAAAAAATAAAATGAAAATCTACCAATGGAACAAGTCAAAATTATCTTGGTAAAATTTGTTGAAATAAGATTTTCTCAAACCTATTGTCTGAAAATAAGTTCATTATATGTCACTGAAAAGTTACACTTGTGATTATCTCATACTTTAAGTGAGATATTTTGACTACAAATGAGAAAAATACACTTTGTAAGATTGAACTTTTTTTCAGTGTACAGTGTAATGTAACTATTCACTGTACAAATGTAGATCTAATGTCTTAATGTGTGATATTCTGAACTAAAAATAAACTTAACATTGCATGGAGAGACTCTTTTTTTATATACTTAATTTCTGCAATTGCAAATAATTATTAACGTAGTGCTTATTTTAAAGATCCAATGAGGTAAATGTTGTTCCTTGTTACTTGCTTTTGGGTTACATGTCACCCAAGTCGCACCCTAAGTGGTTTAGGGTTGGATGGATTACTGATCATCTTCAATCCGTCATGTATTCTTAATCGATGCATTGTTAGACAGTTGACCTCCATAAAACTGGACATTCATCAAAATACAAATGAATGCATCATATTACATCAGTTGTGCTGTAGCTGTCTGAACTGATAATTCATGTTTTAAGGTCATCACTGGATGACATGCCTTAACTAAATACTTCCGCTCTGACATTTGTAAAGAGAGCAGTTACCTCATATATGGGTCAGATTGTTTAAACAGAATTATTATCTTCTTGTTGTTTTTTTTGTTTTTTTGTTTTTTTCATATACTACAATAAGCATAAATAATACACACGATTTACAACATATACAATCCAAGTAATGGGTGATTAATATTAAAATATCAAACATTAATCTACCTAAATGTGGTGTATACATGACAAAAGAAACTCAAAAGTGTCATCTTTGAATTATTAAAAGTAACATAGGTTTTTTTTCTCTCCTTTAAAAAACTACCAAATATTGAACATATGACAAGATTTCATAGGTAATTAACTACCCTACATTCCCACAGTTTGTTTTTTTTTGTGTTTTTTTTTTACCTTCTCTGCTGACATGGTGTAGCCTCCAACTTCAACTCTACCTTCTTTTAAGAGGTTAGAAAATAAAATAATAATAATTAAAAAAAAAAAAGCTGGCCTCTCAGTGCAGATAATGAAAGAGTGAGAAAGCCCTGCACTCACTGCATCTCCATCAGCAGAAAGTTGTTAATAGGATTTATGTGTAAAGCCATCTGCTCTGGAGAAACACGTCAACGGGAGAAACCAACAAAGCCTTGGGAGCAGGGAGAAGGCTTGTTTATCACATGTGTCCACTATCCACGGTACTAAAACTCAGTGTGTGTTTTTACTGCTAGGATACTCAAGCCTAGCCTCAGCACAGCTGCGACTAGATAATTGTCCTTTATTTTCTTTATACCCAAAGTTACGGCCGCAATGCACACTAATCATGCACATAAATGTCATCGAAATACTGGGCTTTCAATGACGTGTTAGGACTGTGCTGTTCTAGGCTAAAATTACAACACACACCTTTAGTAGAAGCACGTTAAAAAAAAAAAAAGCAAGAATTGAAAATACCAGACATATGTATGAAATGTAGCTTAAAAGGTACGTTAAAGGGGACATGTCATGGCCATTTTTTACAAGCAAACACAGTTCCCTGGTGTCTCAGTGACCTGTGTGTGACATGCTTTGGGTCAAAATATCACATTGATGCAGATATTTGAGCCTCTTCAACCTGAACTAACAGCCCTTTTTTTTTTCTTTTTTTTTTAAATTCACTCTGTTTTAGTGCCTCATGCTTTGATGCAAATGAGCCACAGCTGACTCCGCCCCTTTGTTCCACATCCTACTGAACCTGAAAACACTGAGGCAAAGACAAAGAGACAAAGATGAAATAAAATCAACTGGAGAATCAAGTGAACCAATGACTGAGTTTTACAGCCCTGGTGTTTGTTAGAGTCCAGTTCATCTGACCAAATGAAAAATAAAATAAATAAAGGTAATAATAAAAATAATGATAAGGGTCTCCTTACACACAGACAACACATATTTGTGATGCAAACCATTAAAAAGTGTCCCCTTTAGTACAACTGTATGTGGGAATTGTTGTCAAATAAAAACGTTCTGGGGTAAAAAAAAAAAAAAAAACTTAATTGAAAAGATCATTTTAAAACTGATTATGTCTAATGGCTTCATATCCAGATAAACATAATCTTAGTAAAGCAGAATGTACTTTTATTGATTTAAGCTCATTAATAGAAAAATATGTATTGCTATAAATTGGAAACATTTCAATGGAGCTAAAATCTCCCAATGGTTCAAACTTAAGGAAACAAGAATTTGAAAGGATTTGCCGACCATTTATTTACATGTTTCTGATGAAACACAGATGTATAGTAACGAAGTACAACTACTTAAGTACTGTACTGAAGTAGTGAAATGCAGTATCTGTACTTTTTTGGAGTATAATTTTTTTTCGCCTACTTCCACTTCTACTGCACTACATTTTTAAAAAAAAAATTAATACTTTTACTCCGATACATTTTTTATGTGCCGAATCGTTACTGGTTACTCTTATTAAAATAGTTCAGAAACATACCAAACATACCAAACATACCAAACATACCAAACATACAAACATACCAAGCCATATCATATCAATGCCACAGCGATAAATGTCACCTGGTTTGATGATGGTGTCTCATCATTGGACGAGTCAGCGATCAAAACACTACATAATAAGACTGTACGTTCTAATCGGATGTTACATGCGTAGCTGCTACACTGTTCTTCACACAAAAATATTTGGTTTGTTACTTGTTCATATTCTTGGGAATACTCCTGGCCTTTGAAAGTTGTAGTTTTTTCATGAACACTTGTAAGTGAACTGGTATGTACTTGTACTACTGCTGCCTCAGCTGAAGTTGTACCTTTAATATTAAATATATAAATGTGTTCAAACTAGTGACTGCCTTTCATTTAGTACAGACCTACACAGTACTTTGACATTTTACTTTTACTTTCAGTACTTAAGTAGTATTTTTTTCATTACTTCTACTTGCAATTTTACTTCTACTTTTTACTCTCAGTACTTGAGTAGAAATGTTTTTTCCATACTTCTACTTCCAATACTTAAGTACAATTTTCTTTGGATACTTTAGTACTTTCACTTGAGTATGATGCTTGAAGAATACTTTTACTCAAGTCAGTTTTTTGATGTAGTACTTGTACTTGTACTCCCACTCTTCTAGTCTAGTACTTTATACATCTCTGCTGATGAATGATTTTTGAATCCCTTACATCCATGTACTGTAGTTAGAGATACTACCCTCCTAACCTCCTAAATTCCAAAAGAGAAACTATTGTTTATTATTATTTCTTTTTTGTCACTGTAATATATGTGATATTGAACTCATTCATAAGAATGAATGAGTGGAAATTATATCACTTTGAAAGTAAAAATAAATAATAAAATATTTATGAGGTGAAAAAAAGCAAGAATTTGTGCATCAGTGTCCAGTATTTAGTGTTTTATAAAAAAAGAAAGGGGTGAAAAATATTAGGGCTATCAAAATTAACAAGTTACTGCAAATAAATCCACCATCATGATTGACCTGATTAAAAATGTTAATGTAATTAACAGAATGTAATTAATCAGCAGAATGACTTTAAACATGTCTGCTGATGTATTCCAGGTAGTTTGTCCACATGAACAAATGATCAGCTGATCTAGTAATGACAGGCAGTAGAAGATATTAAACAGCACACTGGCCTCTGGGTAGAAATATGAGGACTACTACTACTACTACTACTACTACTACTACTACTATTACTACTACTACTACTACTACTACTACTACTACTACTACTACTACTACTACTACTACTACTATTACTACTACTACTACTACTACTACTATTACTACTACTCTACTACTACTACTATATATACTACTACTACTACTACTACTATTACTACTACTACTACTACTACTATTACTACTACTACTACTACTAACTATTACTACTACTACTACTAACTACTATTACTACTACTACTACTACTAACTATTACTACTACTACTACTACTACTATTACTACTATTATTACTACTACAACTACTACTACTACTACTACTACTACTATACTACTACTATTACTACTACTACTACTACTACTACTAATACTACTTACTTACTACTACTACTACTACTACTACTACTACTACTACTTACTACTACTAACTACTACTACTACTATTACTACTACTACTACTACTACTACTACTACTACTATTACTACTACTACTAACTACTACTACTACTATTACTACTACTACTACTACTACTATTACTACTACTACTACTACTACTATTACTACTACTACTACTACTACTACTATATACTACTACTACTACTACTACTATTACTACTATTATTACTACTACTACTACTACTACTACTACTACTACTACTACTACTACTACTACTACTATACTAATACTACTACTACTACTACTATTACTACTACTACTACTACTACTACTATTACTACTATTATTACTACTACTACTACTACTACTACTATTACTACTACTACTACTACTACTACTACTACTACTACTACTACTATTACTACTATTATTACTACTACTACTACTACTATACTACTACTATTACTACTACTATTACTACTACTACTACTATTACTACTACTATTACTACTACTACTACTACTACTACTACTACTACTACTATTACTACTACTACTACTACTACTACTACTACTACTACTACTACTACTACTACTACTACTACTATTATTACTACTACTACTACTACTACTACTACTACTACTACTACTACTACTACTACTACTACTACTACTACTACTACCTTTCACCTCAACTACAAACCAACTCTACCTCTGGGCAGAGTTAGTTAATCCCAGCTCCAAATAATAAACGTCCTGCCATGTATTTGTTCCAACCATTCACTGAATCATCATTTTGATATAACTCCTCACCCAGGTAGATGTATATTCAGTGGAATCACCTGTACCTGTATGAAGTGAACAGGATGAACCAATACATGGCAGGTCTTTTTACTCTTTGGAGCTGGGGTTACCCACCTCTGCCTACGGGTATTAATATTAATCTTAAATTAGCATGAATATACCCTGATGTTACATGTGATGAATGTACGGGCCTTCAGACTCACTAGATCACATGTGTTGGACATGTCCTTCTTATTTTGGACATCAGTTTTCCATACCCTATCAGAAAGTGTTCATCACTGAATTGAACCCATTCCCCTGGCTGGTGTTGTTGGCATTGTTTCAGATGTAGAGCTCCTTAAACCCATACTTAACTTCCTAGCTTTTGCTTCTTTATTAGCTTGATGGACATTTCATTTAGAGACTCAGTTTCTCCATCCTCTTCACTTTGGCTCAGACACATGGTGTCCTGTATTCATTTGGGGAAGATCAGATATACTGTTTGGGGGATCAGAGAATACTGTTTTGGTCAATCCAATGACAATGTCAAACAAATCCTTTTTTTCTTGGCACATAGATGCATGCAGCTGTAGGAAATAATGAGGACTAATAGCAGTTAAGAAACTTTGTCCTCAGCAGGGTTTGAAACTTTCAGTAATAGTGAATTATTCATTTTACTGGGTATAAATATAACTATTTTCCTATGTTAATTTCAGCAATGGATGTTTTTTTTTTGTTTTTTTTTTATTAAAGATCTACATATGTGGAACAGTTACACATTAATGTCGATGAGTGCATATAAACTCTACTGTTGTGTAATTCTAAATGGAAAGACATGAGCTGAATTTAACCCTTGAACTTCTGAGACTTAAGTAATTCCACAGTAAAAATGTTTTTATAAAATTAACCAAAAACTGCCAAATTGAATAAAAATTAATAATAAACTGACAAAAATAACATGTAACATGAACAAAGTAGAACACTAACAGAGCACAATTGAAGAAAAATAATAAAATAAATAAACAAAACGTAGACAAAATAACAACAACAACATCAACATAAACTAATAAATATTCACAAAATAAAAAATAACACACAAAAAAATGCAACAAACAAAAACCCCAAACAAAAAAAAGTAAGTAAGTAAAAAAAAAAAGGAATAAATGACTAGTGTTGTAATTTGATTCCAATAGTTTTAGTTTGAGCTTTTTATTTTTCTAAATCAGTTATTTTTCAACACCTGTACATCAGTTCCATGAACAAAATTATCAGTAAAAATAACACAAAAAAAATTGGAATTATTCTGAATTTTTAAACTAATCCATCCATTCAGAATGCATCAGGGGTTAAACACAAATGATTCCAAATGTGTTTCCTAATTTTTAGATTTACCCGAGTCTGTTGGTGTAAGGATGAAGCAGAATCCTCATCTTCAAATCTGGGACAAAAATATAAGAAACATATGCTGTAAGTATTAGTCAATAGATCAGTGTTTTTTTTTTTTAGGTTAATCCAGTAGTCATAGTAAATGTCAGTAAATGATAGATTCAGTCATTAGACACTTGAACTGAATGTCTTTGTCAAAGTGATAAATATCGAAACAAGCAACAAACTCCGCCCCTTCTCAAAATGTAAGACTCTAGGTTTGACCTTTAAAGAGCACTCAAGGTCAAAGGTCATGATGCCATTTTGGAACCTACATGTAGTTTCCTATCTGTCAAGAATATTAACGGACAGTTACGACCACTTGAAGGCCATGTCATGTTTACAATCTGTAACAGTTTCTATCCCCAATTATTTTTCCATTATAGTCCATTTTAGTTTTGTAGGTATTTACCCAGTGACCCATGACCTCTTGGGTCAACAATAGGTCAAAATCATTACATAAAAGATCCAGAATTGAAAGACCATTATTTTGGTGCTAACTGGAAGTCTGTAAGATGTAAAGTTCAAAAGTTAGATCAAAAATTAGATTTTGTGAACTTGACCTTTGACCTAGAGTCTTCAAATTTCTCCTTCAAGATTCTCATGTTAATGCACATAAACAATGAGAGCAACAAGAAGCTTATATGCAAAACTGAATTTCAAGAAATGAAAAGGAAATTCCTGATTTGCCCTATCTCACATTTTTGGTACCCTTGACCTTGACCTTTGACACACATTCACCAACATTTAATGAGGTATAATCTGGATCACCTCAAAACTGAAATTTTAATGGGAAATTGGCTTAGTTGTTACGTAAAGTTGCTGACAAACAAACAAAATAAATCTTTTGGGGGTGAATATATTTTAAAAATCTAAAAAAAAAAAAAACGGTGTATGTAATAAAAAGTATGTATAATAATTATAATCTTTTCTTCTGGGTCTACCAAATTCACATCACTTTATTTAACATGTGATACAGACTTATTACCTCTGCCAAGAAGGCTATGTTTTTGCCAGAGTTTGTTTGTCTGTCTGTCTGTCTGTTAGCAAGATAAGTCAAAAGCTTGTGGACAGATCTTAATGACATTTTCAGGGTAGGTTGGTAATGGAGAGATCTGAAAATGATTAGATTTTGATGGTGATCTGGACGGATCACCACACTGATTTTTATGAAATTTTCAAGATGTGTTGGGAGTGTCACAAGGAACAAATGATTACATTTTGGTGGTGATCCAAAAGAGATCCTAGATTCTGGATCACTTTGAAATTGTGGT
Organism: Siphamia tubifer; assembly: GCA_020466265.1. Lineage (NCBI taxonomy): Eukaryota > Metazoa > Chordata > Actinopteri > Kurtiformes > Apogonidae > Siphamia > Siphamia tubifer. The sequence goes on along the minus strand of CM035787.1, from coordinate 11,832,258 downwards.
AAATGGAGAATACATTTCAAAGTGATCCATCAATCATTTCCAGATCTCCCCATAATCAACCTACCCTAAAAATTTCATCAAGATCCATCCATAACTTTTTGAGTTATCTTGCTAACCAACAAACAAACAAACAAACATAACCTCTCATCATTCGAAGGGGGGGGGGGGGGTCTGCCTTGGTGGAGGTTTTCACTTTTCTAGTTCATTATGTTGCAGTTGCAGCACAACATTTAGTCCATTGCAGTGTGAACAGCTGCTTTTTTTTTTTTCTTTTTTTTTTACCATCCCCACAGGCCACAAAGTCTGTGATATGAATGTCATTCTTAAATTAACAGGTCACACAGGGTTTGGGAATGGAGTCTATGCAGGTCTGCCTAACAGCAACAACGAAGGCTTTCCCCTGATACTTATCGGTTTAACTCCACTTGGCAGGTATCAGTGGAAAGTGGGTGTGGAAAAGCTGTACTAACCATTCAGAAAACCACAAGGCCTCAGACTGGTCAAAGGACAGGCACTAAGCGGACAGCTAAACCTATATATGCCTGTTAACTTATGTGTATAAAGCTTGGGCAGCAAAAACATCTGCAGAGTCATTATTGAGCGATAATGTTGACGTACCTTTTGTCCTCAGTCCAGGCCTCTTTAACAGTGGGATTGTGGAGAGGCATAATTCAGTCCAGATTTTGGTGGTAATGAAAAAACTTTAAAGAAAAAGAAAATACTATCTATACTGTGCCTGAACAATATGTAATATAGGTAGAGGGGGGGGGGGGGGGTCTGCTAATTCACAGTGTGCTCAGTGGTCTCCATCCAGCCTTTGAATGCACACAAACGTCCATGTACATCCTGCAGCCCACAGAGGTCACATGATCAACTTTTAAGAGGATTTTTAGCAAAGAAACTAGCACCCCCATCGACCGTCACACAACCAGGATGCTCTGACCCTTCAACTAGGATTAGCCTAATCAGCTAGTCACCATCTGTGAACATTTGTAGGGTTTATAACACCCCCCACTGCCTTCATTGGGTCAAAATGACCCCCAGTTTAAAGGGGTCATTCCATGGTTATTTCATTAATATTACTGTGTTCTCCATTGTTATTGAATACATTGTGCGTTGGTTCTATTAAAAAAAAACAAACAAACAAACAAAAAAAAAAACCTCCAGATTGTTTTTGTTTCCAGCTGTTTTTTCACGGTAAAAAATTTACTTGAGGTACTTCCTCATACATGTCCATGACACGGTGATGAGGCATCTCTGATTGGAATGCATGAAGGAACATTCCTTCCTCCCCTCTCATTCTATGTGTGTTTACCTTTACCAGAGTATCATCCAGCTAGGTTTAGTGCCATTGCTTGTTCTGAAAAACAAGGCTTTATTTCCACAGAGAGCACATGAACCAGTTTGAGCCGCCATTTTTTTCAAATTTGTGCAGCAGCTACTGTGGCACCGTCTTCTCTTGTAAATGCTAATGCTAATGCTACTTCAGATTCACTGCAATGGGGGACAGATTTAACCCCACGTGGGTGATGCTAAAGTCTGTCTGATTTCAGATGGATCAGCTTTTTCTGGGTCCCTGGTTCCTCTTGTTGTTTTGTGTGAATGCAGTATGCAGCCAGTGGAGGTGATGAACCACTGTCAAAGGAGCACGTGTTGGTAACTAGGGATGACCCATCAGATTCCAAAAGGAGCGTGGAAAAGTGGTTTTCAGTGGAATGACACCTTTAACACTCTTGGTACTGCACCCCCATACTCAAAATGTCCCATAGTTCAGTAATAATTACAGTAAACCCTCACTATGATGCAGTTCACCTTTTGCAATTGAATTTAGTGCAATTGAATACACATTGTATTCTGTATCCTGATTGGCTAAGGGACTGTAGGTCATTGTCAATCAGTCTCCTTCAAATTTACAGAAATGTTCCATCACTAACAGTGTGACTCTGAAGTGCTATACAGTATGTTTGACAATTTTCTCCCCGACAAAAGCCACAATGTCGACGAAACCAATAAGCACCTGCAACCGAACGCAAAAAGGCAAATGAAGATGCTAACAACCGCAGAAAAAGTTTAGACGACAGAAGTTACGTGGCTGTAGAGCGCCATTATGGAATAAATTAATCTTCAGTTCGTTACATAAAGGAAGTGGAAAATAACATTAGAACAACAGCAGTAACAAGTTTGAACAATGATGCAAAAAGGGTTGTAACTGCTAAAAATAAGACCATGGTGAGGATGGAGTCTGCTTTAGCTTTGTGGATCAGTGACTGCAAGAAAAAGAACATTATACTGGAAACCAACAACACCTGACTCACTATTTTTTATGTGTCCAACCTTTAATCAAGTGACAAATGTGAGGAAAATGTTAATGCCTCTCTGAGAAAAGTGTATAAAAAAACATACAATAATTGTTGAGGAGGGTCTCTGTACCTCCTGCTGCCTTTGTTTGGTTAAAATGCCCTCAGTTTAGTATTATTTAATACCCCTGCTCTGTCACCTTCCTACTACCTTCTTTGGGTGAAAATGACCCTGCCACCTTTGATCATGCCCGCTCATATTCAATCATGTCCTGGTTATGTTCAAGGTAAGTCGACAAACTATGAATGTTTAGACATTACATACATCGTTTTATATGTAATGTGGTGAGGAATAAAAAATATACACACACAAAAAAAATGTAGGGAATCTTTTTGGAGTCAAGAAAGTGTAAAAAGAGTCAAACTTCCCATCACTATTGAATAAAAATGAAAGGAGATAAAGAAAAACGTAGTAATGTATGTATGTATGATGGCTGTCGTTCAAAGACCAAGTGTTTGGGTAAGACACTGAACCTGCTTACTGGTGTATAACAGGGTGTGAATAGGTTGAATGTGAGGAATTATAGAGCGCTGTGTGTGTGTGTGTGTGTGTGTGTGTGTGTTTGTGTGTGTGTTTGTGTGTGTGTGTGTGTGTAAAATTCATTATAAAAGCTCAGTCCATTTACCATTTATACACATGTATTCAGACATAACTTTACAGAGACATGGTTGGTAAATGTAAGTCAAAGATCACCAAAAATGTGTATTTGAAATAAGTGATCGGGTATATCAGGTCAAATGTTTGCAAGAGACAATTTTGTCATGCCTAGTACCACTTGCATAATAATAATAATAATAATAATAATAATAATAATAATAATAATAATAATAATAATAATAATAATAATAACAACAATGAATGAAGTAATAAAAAAAAAAAATCACAAAAACCCCTAAAATAAACAAGTGGTGCCCAGCACATTAAACCCTAACCCTTGCACACATTTTTTCTGATTACTGGTTACTGTGGCCTTGACCTTTAACCTACATTCAGCAAAATCTAATGGGATCTATTCTAGGTGCCCTTGCACCTTTCATCAACATTTCATGGAAATTGGTCCTGTAGTGTTTGTGTAAACCTATTTACAAACAAACAAACAGACAGGCAGACCAACAAACAAACCAACTGAAAGACAATAACCCCCCCCCCCTTTTTTTTGGAGGGGGGGTGGGCAGAGTAACCAGGGGCCTGTAAAAGAAAGCACGTTGAGATGAGGGAAACTCAGGCGAGGTAAAACAAACCCTGAGTCTGTTACCATGGTTACTTCCTCCATGACCATAACCATCTCATGTTTTCTTTAAAAAAAAAAACCTTAGTTTCGCCAGCCTCCTCCCACCTCCAACTCACTGTTAGTCATGGTCTGTGCAGACTAACGTTATCCCATTGATCAGGGGTGTCCAAAGCTGATCCTTGGGGGCCAGAATCATGTGTTTTCCCCCTTCCATCATGTCTGATTCTTCTAAAATCAGCTCATTCTCCAGCTCTGCAGAAGCCTGATAACAATGTAATGACTTCCAGATGTGATGGAAGAGGAGAGCTCACAGTCGTTTATATGCACTATCTGGAAGCTACATGTAGAAAGGGGAGGGGGGGGGGGGTAGTCTTAGTGGCATTAATCTAATTCACTGCAGAAACAGACTAGAACAATAACAGACAAAGAGACTCATCTACATACACACATATTGGTACTGTGCATTTCCTTATTACTGCCAGAAGGTGGAGCCACAAATACAGTTTCTAACTTATTCTAGTGTCAGAACTAAAGATTCAGAGATTGTAACTTTATTATTAAATTGTACAGGAATGGGAACAGTATGAACAATATGAGAGAAAGGCAGTGAGAGGGTTAAAATACAGGTGTTTTTATGATTTATTTTTGTTCATAAAGTCATGACTACAAACCTACAGTGTTCTTATTCTTGCAGTTATCAACTTTAAATGAATGTGTCCCTCTATACATTCATATAGATTTAATTGATCAATCTACACTTTGATTATTTGCAGGCAGTAGTGCATATATAGATAGATAGATAGATAGATAGATAGATAGATAGATAGATAGATAGATAGATAGATAGATAGATAGATAGATAGATAGATAGATAGATAGATAGATAGATAGATAGATAGATAGATAGATAGATAGATAGATAGATAGATAGATAGATAGATAGATAGATAGATAGATAGATAGATAGATAGATAGATAGATAGATAGATAGATAGATAGATAGTGTGTACACACACACACACACACACACATCAGGAGGATTTAAAATGCTGATTGAAAAATAAATAGGTATACTCCACATACCCTGAACTGTATCACTGTTATGAATGTATTTATTATGAAGCACAGTAGATTGTCTCTATACATGAAACACTGTAAATCAGGCACATGCAGAGAAGGGGTGCTACAGGAACTCTGGCATCTGCCCTTTTTCTGATTGACATCCAAAGTGCCCTTTTGACAAGGCTGGTGTGTTGGCTTTTTTGTATTAAAAAAAAAAAAAAAAAAAAAAAAAAAAAGACTTCTAACAGCAAAGTTCTCCACAATGTGTCTTTGATCAAATGTGAAATTATACATTTGGAAAACAACGTTTTACACGTAAACACCTTGCGGCTATCATTTATGATGTCACATGTTCAGTGAACCCTTTGAAAAACTTGAACCCCTGCCCCACCAAAGGTCTATGCACGGCTCTGCTGGGAAAAAAAAACTAGACTTTACCTAACAAATTAGGTTTTACATTTTGGATGAATACTGGTCTGTGGTCATAAACCGCAGCTGTCCAGTTATCAGAAGGGGACAGTAACTCAGTAAAAGTACTTCATTACTGTACTTAAGTAGAGTTTTTAGGTATCTGTATTTTACTTGAGGATTTATTTTTCTGCTAACTTTTTACTTTTACTCCCTACATTTTTGCATAAATATCTGTACTTGATACTCTTTACATTCTCAGAATAGACTTGTTACTTTTTCAAACTAAACAGAGGTGACAGTATGAAAAATAAGTCACTTCAGAGGGAAAATCAGTGAAGGAAAGAAACTGTGACTTTATATATTAGTTACATGACTATTATCTCACAATTTTCACTTCTTATCTCAATTTTGACATTTTATCTCATGATTTAGATTTTTTATCTCACAATTTTGACTTTTTATCTCATTCTTTTGACTTTTTACCTTACAATATTGACTTTTTATCTCACAGTTTTGACTTTTTATGTTACAATTTTGACTTTTTATCTCACGATTTTGACTTTTAATCTCACGATTTGGTCTTTTTATGTCATAATTTGGACTTTTTACCTCACAATTTTAACATTTCATCTCACAATTTAGACTTTTTATTTCATAATTTTGACCTTTTACCTTACAATTTTGACTTTTTATCTCACAATTTTGACTTTTAATCTCACAATTTTGACTTTTTATCTCACAATTTTGACTTTTGCCTTACAATTTTGACTTTTTATCTCACAATTTTGACTTGTAATCTCACAATTTTAACATTTCATCTCACAATTTTGACTTTTTATTTCATTATTTTGAATTTTAATTACACAATTTTAACATTTTATCTTAATATTATGCATGGACCTGATCAACCACAATTTCAACACAGTAATTCACCTTTAAAGGGTTTAATTTTGATACTTTTGAAACTTTTCTCATTTTTCCCTGGTTAAATAAGTACTATTGCATTCATGGCAAAAAAAATTGTTTTACATTTTACTTTTGTATTTTATTACAATTTAGAAATCTTCCTTTTTTTTTTACTTTCACTTAAGTAGAGGAGTTGAATCAGTACTTTTACTTTTACCAGACTATTTTTTCACATAAGTAGCTGTACTTCTACTCAAGTACAGAATGTGAGTACTTATAACACATCTGCCAGTTATACACAGTATAAACACATGTATATCTGTGCTTAAACATCATACAAATGTATAATTATGCATCACCATAAACTCTACTGCTGATATAATACACTCAGCTGTGGTTTCTCTACAAAAGTTCTTAATTGTTTATTTTTACCTCTGAAAGGGGAGAGGGGTATTTTTATTATTATTTTTTAATTTGTTTTTGCTTGTCTGTCTGTTTTTTATTTGTCTATCTGCCTTTCAGCAACTTAATACAAAAACTACTGGACCAATTTCCATACGATTTTTAGGAAAGGTGTGAAGTGCTCCAGAATAAATCCCATTAAATTTTGGTGAATGTAGATCAAAGATCAAGGTCACAGTCACAAATAATGTGTTTTTCACAATGATAAGGTAAAATGTTTGGGGGGGGGGGGGGGGGGTAGTGGGCCTGGCACCACTTGTTTATGAAAGTTTTAGTGATTTTATTGAAGTTTACTTTACTTGATGCTTGATCTTATTGGATGTTTGGTTTTTAAATAGATGTGTATTGATATTCATCATTTTATTTTGTGACTTTGAAGACAATAAGCTCTACCCAGTTTGTTTGTATAGTCATTACACAGTGACAATACATTTATTTTATACTATGTGACAATGTTTCATTTACAGAAATCGGCTCATCTTTTCCTTAACCCTTTTTTTGTCAGCTCAACCGTTTGTTAGAGGTAACTTTGAACCCTGATACCTAACCTAAATTTACCGTAAGTCCTTTGACACCAAACTTCTTGAGCAGTTAATGATATATTCAGGTCATGCTAGTATATAAACCACCACCAAGGAAGAAGTTTATAACTGTGACAACACTTCTGCTATGATCTTTTCTTTTGGAGACAAAATTGCAGATAAGTTTTATTATTTTATTATCTTTTACAGAGTCTATTTTACATAAATAATCTTCACCATGTTTTAATTTGGTATTCAGTTAACAATTTTTTAAACCTGCTGAACCAAACTGTAGGGTGATAGTAAAGGGTCATGAAATGCTAATGCTAATGCTAATCGCTAATGCTACAAACACAAAGAGTTAATACATCTAATTTGAACCAAGTCACAAATTATGTTGGTAATGTAAGATTGGTGAAGGAATAATGTTTGAGTTTTAACACTTTAGTTAAATTTAGGGTCAGTAAAAAAATCTATGTTTTATGTTAGAATAGTCCCTGTGAGGTGGAAAAAGCAAAAAAAATAAAAAATTTTTCATTGGGATTTTTGTAGTGTGACCAACTAAGGGTTAATTCTGCAAAGACTGAAATGATGATTATTGGACCCCAGAAGTTACAAAATGTATTTAATAATGTTTCCATGTCTTTTGATGATTGTGCTGTTCTCTGTAAGATGGAAAACCTTGGTGTTATATTTGACCAGACATTTTCTTTTGATAAGCACATCAAGGAGGTGACTAAACAGTGTCCTGACCTGACCTGACAGTGTCTGCACGGGAGCCATGGACGACAGGATCTGCAGTGCCTCACCTGTGCCGACCTGTGACCCCGGACCCCCGCCCCTGCCTGTCTGGACCAGCCCCCCCCCCCCCTTCATTTATTCATTTATAAATGGACGTTCATCTATATCCTGTCTGTCCATGGGAGTGGATCTGTCCTTCAATGTGGTTCTCCTCAAGAGTTCTTCTTTTTCCCACTGGGTTTGGAAGTTTTTTCTTGTCGAGAAGGAGGGTCTAAGGACAGGGGATGCCTGGGACTTTTCATGTATCTCTGTAGTTGATTGTGTTTTTGTAAAGCCCTGTGAGACGACTTTGTTGTGATTTAGGGCTTTATAAATCACATTGAATTGAATTGAAAAATTAAAACATCATTTTTTCATCTTCAAAGGATTGCTGAAATCAGGCTAATCCTAAATAACACAGATGCTGAAGTTCTCATTCACACCTTTATAACATCTCGATTGGACTATTGTAATGCTCTTCTGTCAGGATTACCCCAAAAAAGTATCAGACTCTTGCAAATGGTGCAAAATGCAGCTGGGAAATATGAACATATTACCCCAGTGCTGGCTGCTCTTCACTGGCTTCCATGTCTTGTTCGTGCTGATTTTAAGGTGCTTTTATGAACTTATAACATTTTAAATGGAGCAGAACCTTCTTATTTAAATGATCTGGTCACATTGTCTGCACCTTCTCATGCCCTCTGCTCTAAAGGAACTGTCCTACTGACTGTGCCTTAAGTCAAGAAAAAGACAGTTGGTGAACGAGTGTTTGGAACAGTCTTCCTCTGGACATAAGGCAGACATGCTCTGTGGATGTTGTTAAAGCCATTTGTTCACTTTGTGTTATATGTCTTGATTTGTTTTACTGTGTTAATGTTTTATGTTTTATGCTTCATGCTTTATTGTTTGTGACTGATTTTATTTTTATTACCTGCACAGCACTTTGATTGAAAGAGCCTTACAAATAAAATTATTATTTTTATTATTACAGGCTTTTTGAAAATACACGCTTTACATCAATGGTTGTCAAACCTCGAGACCAACTATCCTGCATGTTTTAGATCAAAGGTCCTAGAGAACCATTATCCTTCAGGCTTTACATGTTTCCCTCTTCCAACACATCTGACAGTTGTTCTCAATCTTCTGTAGAGCTGGATGATCATTTGAGTCAGGTATGTTGGAAGAGGGATACATTTAAAACATGCAGGATAGCAGCTCTCTAGGACTAGGAGTTGGAGACCCCTGTTTTAGACGTATCCCTCTCCCAACACATCTGATTCAAATTATCAGTCTATCATCCAGTTCTGCAGAAGACTGGTAATGACTGTCAGGTGTGTTGGAAGAGGGAAGCATCTAAAACAGGGGTCTCAAACTCCAGTCCTCGAGAGCCACTGTCCTGCATGTTTTAGATGTTTTCCTCCTCCAACACACTGAATTCAAACAACTGGCTCATCAGCAGGCTGCTGGAGATGCTTGGTGATGAGCTATGTAGTTTAATCAGGTGTGTTAGAAGAGGAAAACATCTAAAACATCCAGTGAAGCTTCATCTGCCCCAAAGAAAAGTACAGATGATGGTGAGGGTTAGGAGCACTGGGAGAAAAAAAAAGGCCAATGTATTTTTTTAGTATTATTCTAAGAAAAAATTAATAATCATCACTTTAATCTCACAATTAAGATTTTTTTTCTCAGAATAATAATAGTCCCCTGTGCCTTGCATTACACACAAGCACACAGGGAAATATATATTGGACCTTTTTTTTTTTCCAGTGTCCCTAATCTTCTTTCATGTGTAAGAGCATTCCCCTCTAGTGTTTTATTTTGTTTTATTTTATTTTATGTAACTACATCTGATGACTAAGGAAAACAGACTAACTTCTGAAACGGAGCAGAAATACTTAAAGTATATTTGTATTAAACTAAACTACACTTAGTGTGACTTAATGTGGTTCATGGTATGATTAATGGTTAATAGTTAGTGGTTAGTTGTTAATATAGTAGTTATTGGTATAGTCCAGGGGTAAACCCACTTCTAAATCACCCTGGTATGTGTGGAGGCCTGACTCTTCCATATTGAAAAAAAAATATGGAAACATAAAGATTGCTTGATAAATTGATTTCCTTACTATTTATTTATTTATTTATTTGTTTGTTTGTTTATTTATTCATTTATATTTTTGCTTCATTCATTCATTTTTATTCCAGTATTTATTCCTATGTTGTTTCATATTCACATTTCCTTTGCTTTATCTCTTTTTTATTTCTATAATTTATTTTCATCTGATGTCTTAATCATTTCTGCCATACTTAAAAAATACAGAAGCAAATGCAGAAATATAAAACAATGGTTTGACGATTTTCATTCTTTACTATTTATTTCTTTATTTCTTTCTTTCTTTATTTCTTTCTTTCTTTCTTTCTTTATTTATTTATTTATTTATTTATTTATTTATTTATTTATTTATTTATTTATTTATTTATTTATTTATATTTTTGCTTCTTTCATTTGTATCCCTGCATTTATTTATGTGTTGTTTCATATCCATATCTCCTTTATCTGTTTTAAAATGTATTTCTATATTTTAGATTTATCTGATGTATTAATACTTTTGTAATAGCGAGCAAATACTATTGATGGATTTTGGGTAAACTAAATAGAGAAATTTTACATGTCACTTTTCTACTTTTTACTGTGTAAAAAAGAGGAGCGTAAACAGATAAACATTTAAAGAATACACACTTCTACAGGGACCTACTACTGGTAGTATTTTTATTTTATTTTAATTTACTGTATTTTTTTGCATTGTATTTTATTTTATTTCACTTAACTTAACTTAACTTAACTTAACTTTACTTTACTTTACTTTACTTTACTTTACTTTACTTTACTTTACTTTACTTTACTTTACTTTACTTTACTTTACTTTACTATCGGTAGTAGTGGCTAATAGCAGTTGCCAGGTAACGGCTGGCTGGGGATCACCACGAGAAGAGTTTCCTCGAAGGGGGTTGGGCGAATAGTGCACGAGGCTGACTCTGCTCTCACTTCTTATTGGTCTACACCCGGAGGTTTTGGCGCCAACGCGCTGCATTGTGGGACGCTTAGCGGAAGTACTGTCGGTGTGTGGGAGCTCCTGGGTTGTTTTGATGCAAGCAGACTGTGCGTGTCCCAGGTTTTTAATTCCCACCGGTGGGTTTAAAGTTCACCGAAGCTGTTACCATAAAGGGAGCTCACACGGATGCGGGGAGAGGAGTCGTCGGATTCGGAGTCCGGGAGGATGGAGGAGAGTTCGGTCCGGAGGAGTTTGGAGGCGTTGTGTCAGGAGTTGAACATGGACGAGGAGACAGCGAGCGAAGCCATGGACAACTTCAGCTCTATCTGGAACACATACACCCTGGAGGTACACATGGACGGACTATTGTTGAGTTCAGAAAATATACTTTAGAAATATGGAAACTTAGAATGAGCCAGTCCAACAGCTCAGATGTGGAACATGTTACCAACAACAAGGACGATATGGACCGAACAAACATCAGCAATATTATAAAGGAAACAAACAAGCAACATTACAAAGAAAGTGCATCTCAGTAACATTATAAAGAAAATACGTATCAGCAACATTATAAAGAGAATAGATATCAGTAACTTATAAAGAAAATAAATGTTCGCCAACATTATAAAGAAAATAAACATTTATCAACATTATAAAGAAAATTAACAGCAATAGACAATAAACATACACCAATATTATAAAGAAAAGAAAAGTCAGAAACATAAAGAAAACAAACATGTGCACTATCATAAAGAAAAGACTAATAACAATATAAAGAAAAGAAGCATAAGCAACAGTGTGAAGAAAAGAAGCATGTAATGTCCACAAGTAACTGTTAGTTAGGCTTAAGAAGGACTTCTTTCACATGTTATATGGGAATCTAGGCTTTGTCTTATGTGTCTAGGAACACAGACATTCTTTTGCCAGAATCTTTAGTTCATACTAAGCTGACCTCCACTTCTTCTTCATCTTCATCCTCATCCTCATGGTTGACTTGACCTAGGAATTGCTTCATTCTTTTCCCGGCAGCAAACTCAGTGATGATGAAGTCTCTTCTGTAGATGGTTGCTGGTACTGGGAGTTAGTTTACACATGTAAACATGTGTAATTGATGTATACATACCAATGAAAACATCATCCAGTTGAATATCAGACACTAAAGTTAGAGGTGTCATAAAGTAATTTAATATATACGAGAAACATCTCTAACAGTAAATTAAAACAGATTTCATTTCAGATGAAGTGTTCAAATGCCTGACATTTTTCTGTTTACACTGATAGTGTTGTTTCTGACCCTCATTCTCAAAAGTCACAGGTTAGAAGTACAAAAAAAAAAAGTTTCACTTCATCTGTGACTAAAAAGAAATGACGAACTACTTAGTACTGTAGGGTTATTTTCTTTTAGTTCATAACTGTTCCACTTCTGCTTTGATTGAATGTTCAAAACTAAAACATTTAAGTAGAACAAAAGAGTTGAAAGTAATTAATGCAACTGGACTAAAATGAAATAAGCAGAAATATATACAAGTTTGTATGATTAGATAAACATGTATTTCAGCTGATACTAACATTGCACTATTAATTAATTATTTCAATTATAACATTTCTATGTGTTTCAGAGATTGGTACTAAAATACAGTATTATATAACAGAGTTGTCGTGTCTTTTAACAGGAAATACACCAGCAGTTATGTCTAATCCTGCTGTAGAGAACTGACATGTTATGACACGAAGCTATGAGTGGATGTTCTTTTGACAAAGGTGTTTAACCACAGCGCTGATTCCATCATAATAATTTTAACCAGGATGACTGATCAATGCCACTTGCGTCACCCTGTTTGTGGTGATCAATCAGTGTTAATAGTGATCGGTCACATGGTTAGTGGTGATCGGTCAGTGGTCTTAGTGATTGTGTTAGTAGTGATTGGTCAGTTTTAGCGGTGATAAGTCACACTGATGGGTCAGTGTTAATAGTGATCGGTCGGTTTTAGTTGTAATCGGTCACATTGTTGGTGGTTTTCAGTCACAGTGTTAGTAGTAATGAGTCACAGATCCTGGGGTCATTTATCCACTGTGGGTTAACTGTTAATCATACATTTGTTTATTATTCTCTGCTTCATTACTGTGTGTATATCATGTATTAACAGTTTTTAGCATTGACCCACCTGATGTGTCTCTATGCAGGGGGAGGTGGTCCACTGGTTGGCCTGTTCACTGTATGCAGCCTGCAGGAAAGGCTCCACCCCCACAGTGGGGAAAGGGCTGATGGAGGGAAACTGTGTGTCCCTGACCAGGATCCTTCGCACCGCCAAGCTCAGGTAGGTCAGTCGATCCAGGGAGGGAAAGACCACCCACCTATAGACCTCCACATGTTTGTTTGGATGTAAACACAGACGTCCACTCCAGAGTGTGGAGAGAAGACGTGGACACATCAGTCTTCAGCCACATGATTCACAGATTTTGTTTCTGGTTGTTGGTAACCATTGTTTGGTTTAGAAAATGTTCAAAAGCAGTGAAACGTGTAGGCTAGCGTTTCCAACGACCCACCAGGTCCTCAGATGTTCAGCAGAAGGAGTTGAGTTTAAACTGAAACTGAAGCCAGATGATTAACCATTTTATGATCCTGGAGACAGAACCCACACATGATCCTGACTTTACATCCTCCTGTTCCTTCAGTTTAATCCAGTTCTTTTCTGTTCCTTCAGTTTAATCCAATTCTTTTCTTCAGTTTAATCCAGTTCTTTTCTGTTCCTTCAGTTTAATCCAGTTCTTTTCTTCAGTTTAATCCAGTTCTTTTCTGTTCCTTCAGTTTAATCCAGTTCTTTTCGAAGATGAGGAAGTGGGCTGACATGTCCAACCTCCCTCAGGACTTCAGGTTGCGCATGGACCAGCTGGAGAGGAACTTTGAGGTTTCCACTGTCATTTTCCGCAAGTTTGAGCCCATCTTCATGGACATGTTCCAAAATCCACAGGGGGCAGAGCCACCCCGACAGCCACGTAGCAGGAAACACAGGCACGACACACACACACACACACACACACACACTTGTTTCTGTGTCTCATGAAGACCAAGTTTGTAATCAAGTAGAGCCATTGGGTTGAGTATAAGCACTTTAAAAAAAAAAAATTCAATAAAAAAATAATAATGATTAAACATTTTAAACTTAAATTAAAAAATAAATTAATAAAAATGAATGAATAGGGAAAAATATTGTAATTTTAAAAATAAAATCAATAAATAATCTGATTTTTAAAAATTATGAATAAATAAAAAAAATACACAATAAATAAGACAAATAAATACATTAAAGAAACAAACATTTTTTTTAAAGGAAACATATTCAAAACTTTGAAAAACACATGTTTCATATTACACATTTTTCTCCTCATGCTTTATGGGGACTTCCTGAAAAAACTAATGTATTTATAGGGCCACATCATTTCTATTTTACTAGTGGGGACCTTTATTTATATTTAACCTTTGTGGGGACCTGAATTTTGGTCCTCATAGTGTCAGAGGTCCCCATGGTGTGACTGTGTAAACATATCAATGTTCCCATAAAGATAGGAATACACACACACACACACACACACACACACACACACACACATACACACACATTCAAAGGCCAAATAGTCCGAACATCCAACAACACCAGTGACATTTGTGTCCTGTCTCATGCAAGATTCAAGTAGACTTTGACATTTCACACATGAAACATGATGGATGACAATATCAGGTAAAATCAAAGTCAAGAAACGATAAAAAAAAAAAAATTAAATGGGTATTATACTTTTTTTATCTTTGTATTTTAATGTAACTAATTTTAGTAATTTTGAATCTTACGCGGTCAATGTTGTGAATATAAAGAATAATATATATACCGCTGACATTAATACCATTTGTATTGTGATGGTGTTTTTGACCCTGTGACCCCTGTGACAGACCTTTTGACTTTGTTCTTGTGTGTTTGTAGGCAGCTGCCGTGTCACATCACTGATGTATTTAAGTTTTGCTGGACTTTATTTGTCTACACAAAAGGTACGAAGAAAGACACTTTACAAAACCCACACCTAACGTCAGTGCAGTATTTTTTCTTCTTTTTCAGTAGTTTGTATAACTTACTGATTTGATTTTATTTAACAATCTGTTAAAACACACGCCTTTGCACATCATGCATTAAAAAATCAGTGTCAAGGATAGCACAAAAAAGTCAGACTTATTTCCATTGTGGTCCTTGCTCTTAACATACAGTACAAAACACATCCACAACACTTACAAACACATAACACATACCCATATACCCCCCCCCTTATTCTATAATTTGATCTAAAAATAATTTTCTGACTTTCATTTTAAAACTGTATGGGTTTCTAATTAACTTAAAGGATAGGGGCAGATTATTCTGCTCCAGGGCTCCTGTATAGTCTATTGTCGTTCCAGCTCCTGTTTAATTGGTTCAAATGGTCGACATGTCTGTGTGAACTATGTTGTGTTAAACTCCTGTGTCTGTAAAGGGAACTTCCGGATGATCGGTGATGACCTGGTCAATTCCTACCACCTGCTGCTCTGCTGTCTGGACCTGGTGTTTGGCAACGCTCTGCTCTGTGGCAATAGGAAGGACCTCATCAACCCGATGTTCAGAGGTAGACTTTTAACAGGTTTATGAAACAATCCCGTTCTAGACCTGTACAAAACAGGGGTCACTACGAAGGGTCGACCGATACATCGCCGGACTGATTTTTGAGTTTTATAAGTGTATTGGCATCGAGCCAATTCTCATGTGGTTTTGCCAATTAATAAGCTGTAATTACCCTTGGAATAAGCGGGATAATGTATTGCCTATGCGTAACTATCGAAAAATATTTCAATTTGGGGTAGAACAATCCTCCTCCGCCTTCGGAGTCAGGGTGCTGTTCGACCCCGTCGGGGAATATTTTTCTGATAGTCACACGTGTGCAATACATTATCCCTTACCCTATTATATGTGTTTTGATGGTGTTTTTATTTAAAATATTAAATAATATATTTAAAATCTTTTTCCTGATGGGATGCACAGTCCTGAGTTTGCATCTCTGTCTCCTTTTGAATGAGTTTTAATGTCCATATGAAATAACTACTGGTAGAAAATGTAAAAGCTTCCTTCTGTCCACCTCTGTACAGGTAGTGAATGTTTACGGAAACTGTCTGTAAAATAGTTCCACATGTTGTGAGTAATCTGTTCCAGTGTGCAGTAGTTTGCTTTGTACCTACTCTTCTTATGGTGTTTCAGGCCTTCCTGCGCTCTACAGAGCTGATGGTCATGTTCCATCTGACAAGGCCCCCCCCTGTGTGCTGGAGCGACTCTGTGAGCTGCATGATGGGCTGGTGGTGGAGGCCAAAGGCATCAAACAACATTACTTCAAACCCTACATTCAGAAACTTTTCGAGAGACATGTATGAGCACAGACACTCTACCAACACCTCACATTTATTCACCCAGTCATTCATTTAATTTATTTATTTGTTTTAAGCAGGGAAAAAAAAATTAAGCCTTACTTACGTACAAGAACCTAATGGCAGAGCAAATACATCAATAAAGATAATCAAGATACTATAGCAACTGCCATGTACACTAACAATAACAAAATAAGTTCAATATGAACTGCTCAAAAAGGAGTGAGAAGAAGAAAACTTTCATTCATTCATTCATTAAATCCCCAAATGGAATTTTGCTGCCGAATGTCTTTGGTGTTAATGCAATAACTTGAAAAATATTGGGTTTAGAAATTCCATGTTTTCCATATCAGTGAATATCATTGAGAACTGATTAGATTCAACGTATTCCCACATATAACACTTTTAAAACTGAACTAAAAAAAAACAAACTGGCTGAAATCACATCAGCATTGTCCACACTACAGGTCTACTGATGCGCGTTGTGCATGTTTGAAATGTTTTGTTCTTTCCTCATTTTGTGCTTTTTGTTTTTTCATATTGTCAGTTCTGTTCCATGTTGTGTGATCACCTGCCCATGTACTGATGTCTGTACTATTGTTGTTGGGTTTTTTTGCTATGTATGTTGACTACAGTGACATCACAAGCAGGTGTAACCTTACATTTTAAAATGTTTTTAATTTATTTAAAATAATTTTAATTTTGTGGCATATTACATCTGGCCCAGGGACAACAGTTGAAAAATTGCTTTTTTTTTAGCTTACACCGACACATATACAGCAATGTTCATTAACTTGTGCTGTCCCTGTTAAATAAATAAATACATTTTGGACAATTTCCATTTACACTCAGTTTAAAATCAGCAAACACACTTTTGTTTATATCTGTGGAACTATTGCCGTGTTTCCACTACATGGTATCGGCTCGACTCCACTCGCCTCAACTCTGGCACCATGTACTATTCCTTGAGAGCATTTCCATACAAATAATATAGTTCTTGGATGTCATTGTGAGGCGCAGCATAACTCCCACATGATAAATGCTAGGGGTGGGACAAAAAATCAATTCACATATGTATCGGGATTTTATTGTTTTACAATTTTTAAATCGATTTGTTTGTTCAAAAATCTATTTTTCCCCATATTGAAATTTATTTTAAGCCGGTTGGGAAAAAAATTAACGCTTGTAAAAACCGTAGCCGACTGTATGAGTCACTCAGATGTATAATATGTGTCATGGAATACACAGAAATCACCCCACGGAAGGCACACAGATGACAGCTAGCTTATTATCGTATTAGCTTCAACAACACACCAGCGTCAAACAGCCTTAACTTATGCACAGATAAACGATACACTATGATAATATCTATTCCAACTGTATTGTGTTATTAATCTGACCTTGTGTCATTTACACACAGTAATAAACCAGGAGTATATGAATTAGAGTTGGGAAAAAGAGGGTGATTAGCAACAACACAGCGACTAATTTTAAACACGGAGTTTGGTGCGTTCAGGACCATCGTAACATCTCTGGTGCGTTCAACATGGTGGGATATCTGAAAACTTTGAAAAAATTTGTTGTTCCTGAATAAGTATAGTTAAATAATCAACAATAATTAAAGTGTGTGTTTCTAACAGAAGGGAAGAGCAGAGCTGGACATGTACATTTTAAAGTTCACTTTATTATGAAGTATGTTCATTTAAAGGCTCCTATTTATGTTGTGTGCAGATAAATGTAGCAGTTTACTTCCCAAAGTCTGGTTCAACTATATTACTGCTGAATAAATATGAACTGACTCACATATGATGTGCGTTTTTTGGGGGGAAATATGGCTCCTGATATGATCTGTAGGCATCATTATTCAGCTTTTTCACGTGGTCTGGTGTTAAAAAGACAACGGAAAAATTGGGAACATTGAAGAATCACAACTTAAATCAAATCAGCACCCAAAAAAAATCATAAAAGACTTGAATCGGCATAAAAGCATATTGCCCCAGCCCTAGTAAATACACTCATTGTCCCATCAAGCACATGCTGGATTTTTTTAGTGAACCACCAAAGACAGAAATGTCTCCATCAATCAGTGTGTACGTTGTTTACACGCCACATTGTAGTATCGCTTGAGACTGCTTGGAACATCGGGGGAGGCACTAGCATAACTGGTCTGTACTGGTTACCATAACTGGTCTGTACTGGTTACTATAACTGGTCTGTACTGGTTACTATAACTGGTCTGTACTGATTACTATAACTGGTCTGTACTGGTTACTATAACTGGTCTGTACTGGTTACTATAACTGGTCTGTACTGGTTACCATGGTAC
Source organism: Siphamia tubifer (assembly GCA_020466265.1). Taxonomy (NCBI): domain Eukaryota; kingdom Metazoa; phylum Chordata; class Actinopteri; order Kurtiformes; family Apogonidae; genus Siphamia; species Siphamia tubifer. Next base: position 11,813,714 of record CM035787.1, on the reverse strand, counting down.
CAGGTCATAGAAATGCACTAAAGCGAGTTGAGTTGAGTCGAGGGAAGCTAATACTACTGGAAACGCAGCATATTTGACTGACTTTAAATCAAGTGCAAATGACGGGTCATGACCTGGAGATGCCTCACATCATGACGTCATAGGTGTCTGGTTAAGGAGTGGCGGCGTTCAGGGATATAATTGTAAATGTTTCTTCTGACGGCTAGATTTGTCTAGTTCATTCAGTCACTCTGTCGTTTACTCCTTCATTTCTTCATTCATTCATCCTCTTACTCTCACTCCTCTGATCTAAGTCCATGCTTACATTGTTCTGCTTTAGTTGTGTTTTTCTACAGGTGTACTTCTGTCTGTTACTTTCTTTGGTGCTTATTGTTATAATCTGGGTTCCTTCATCAGATCCTAAAAGGTAACGAAGAGCTTTTGACTGAGCTGCTGGATCCTCAGAACTTCATTGATAACAAGTAAGAACCAAAGCACAAAACCAAAACAATCTGTGGTTCTATGAGCAACAGCTAACTCCAGACACAACAAACCCACCCTCTCCACACGTATTATGGATTATTAATTATGGATTATTATGTCCTGGATCCAGCTGATGTCATTATGTTTGTACATGTTAGGAAAAATTCAAAAGTCATAAATAGGCGATTTAAAACAACAACAACATAATTATTAGATTAAAAAAGTCAATTATGAGAAAAAATGCAGAATTATGAGATTAAAAAAATCTAAATCATAACATAAAAAGTGAAAATCGGAGGAAATAAATCATAATTATGAGATAAAAAAAATCTAAATCATAAGATAAAAAGTCAAAATCGGAGGAAATAAATCATAATTATGAGATAAGAAATGCATAATTGGAGATAAAAAGTCAAAATTATGTAAAAGTAAGTCATCATTTCTGATTTGCAACTTATTTTTCATACTGTAACATTTGTCTAGTTTGAAAAAGTAATGAGTCTATTCTGAGAATGTATATCAAGTACAGATATTTATACAAAAATGTAAAACTAAGATGTTGGCAGAAAACTGAATACTCAAGTAAAGTACAGATACCTAAAAATTGTACTCAAGTACAGTAAAGGAACTACTTCTACTTAGTTACTTCCACCTCTGATTATAAGTAAAGTAAAGAGGGGGGGGGTGTCTAAGAATTCATACAAAAAAATAAACCTTAGGTTCAAGGTTTTTTTTAAATTTCTGTCCCTTTGGAGCAATTACTGTTGCAGCAAGTAAAAAGAACACAGATACAAGATACACAAGATAAAAAAAACAGGGGGGGGTTAAATACAGTGTGTTTAAACAACAATGAAAACAGTGGTATGACTATAAAAACAAAGAACAAAGCTGACTATGAAAGTGCAATCAGTGCATATTCTCCATATCATCGTCAACATCACAAAAAAGAAGGAACAAAGAACAAGTCAAACAGTTTAGGGACAACTGCCCTGGACAGAATTCAAAAGGTAAATGGCTGTCGGGATAAAGGAGTGTTTTTACCTGTTGCTTTTTATACGAGGAAGCCTGAATCGGGCTCAGCAGGATTACGCAAAAAGTTCTGAATGGATTTTGATGAAACTTTCAAAGATAATAGATAATTGGTCAAGGAAGAAGCAATGAAGGTCAAAGGTCAAGGTCACACTAAAGGTAAACAGCTAAAACACATAAGTTGTAATATCTCAGGATTCAGACATGATAGAATCTGCTGGGTTTTTTTTTTCATTGACATTGTCTGGCCTTCAGACATCAGATGGGTCAACACCTGTGGCTCCATCACGTCACGTCTTGACGTCATATGGCGCCATATCAAGCTTTGGCGGTGGTCTGTTGTCTCTTGACTGCCTTGTTTCTAGGTTATTATGCTGTTTTTTAAATGTCGCGGCCCACTGGAGATCAAATGGGAGTGAACGTGACCCTGAAAAAAGACCCCTGGTATACACATCTAAGTATAGAGGTTTTTTTTTTAAGTACAGTATTTCAATAGTGATGGTACATATACATGCTGTAATATAGGGGTGGAGGGTTACTGTATAGTGTTAGACAGTCTGATGATTGTGACAGGAATGACAAGTCTGTCTGAAAATGTCTGAAATGACAAACCTCTGTGTTCTAGAACCAGCTGAAATGGACACATGTCCAACATAGAAATATGAACATATAGACCTGTTCTGTGTTTTGTTCTGGACTCATCTGAACTGTGCTCCAGGTTATTTGTGTTGATTCTGCATCATAATTGAGTCAATGGTTTAAGCTGTAGATGCTAATGAGCTATCAGGGCTCATACATATTAACTGTGTGTGTGTGTGTGTGTGTGTGTGTGTGTCATCTACAGTAAAGCCATTAACAGAGAGTATGAGGAGTACGTGCTGACAGTGGGAGACTTTGATGAGAGAGTGTTTCTGGGAGCTGACGCTGACGAGGAAATTGGAACTCCCAGGAAGGTCGTCCACGAACCGTTGGCCAGTGTGACGGCAGGTCAGAACCACCTGCAGCAGCATGTGGAGAAGGTACACACACCTTTAAAACAACACACACACACCTTATGGACCGAGCCTTCGTAGCCCCCCTCCCCCCTAACTCTGGAACTCTCTCCCACTACCCATCAGGAACTCGGACTCACTATCCACATTCAAATCTCATCTTAAAACTCATCTTTTCAAACTGGCTTTCACTTAGTTTTCATTTTTATTTTTATTTATTTATATTTTATTTTACATATTTAGTTACTTTTAATGCATCACTTGTTGTGTTTTATGCCTCCTCACCATAATCTGAGCTCCTCCTTGCCATTTTAGAAAACTCTTAAGTGCTGTCGGCTCACGATATTTCAAAGTGCGTCCAAATGCTAGTCATTGAATATTAGTCCAGACCATAATATGGCCATATTTGGATGGGTTTTTTTTTTTTTTTAGATAATAGGGAATATGGCTCGAATGTATGCTTGACACTACAGTTTGGAATGGGGGTAGCCAAAAAACTGCTACTACTGACCTGGAAATCTATGGAACCTGTGAATTTTCAGCATTGTCTTAGAGAAATGGTCTCCACAATACAAATGGAAAAAAATCCACTTGGACAATATGGACAAACACACAGCAGTATGGGGACCCTTTTTGGCTCAATGTCAAATTTCTGCATCTTGATAAACTCGTGAATTTGCAGTCTGATATGGGCAGTTGCTTTTTTTGTTTTTCTTAAGTTTATTTAGTCTGGCAGTTTGTTTTGTCGTATTGTATTGTGTATTTTATGTTAAAAAAAACAATTGAAAAACTTCATAAAAATAATAATGAAAAAAAAAATTCAAAGTGTGAAATTTGCATCTCATTGGTCAGTTAAGTATGATGTTAATAAATAAAGCGCTGTCATTGGTGAAAATAGTGTTGTTTTGCCAGAATTTAAAGGGCCACTTTCCACACCAAATTTTCCATAAACAACTCCAGCTGACGCGAATCATGACCAAGGTTCACGCCTTACAGAGAAGGCAAAGCAAATGTATTTGTATAGAACATTTATTATACAGGACAATTCAAGGTGTTTTACATAAAACATATAAAATGATTAAGATGCATTAAAAGACAATTAAAATAAGAGACATAAAAACATTTAAAGAACAATTAAAATCTAATTAAAACCCCTAGTGAACAGTAATGATTTCAGTCTGATTTAAATGAACTGACAGTTTTTCTCAGACCTCAGGTGTTCAGGTGTTCGGATTTTGGGAACACACAGTAAACCTGTTCCTGATGACCTATGACCTCAGGGCTCTGGATGCTTCATATGGAACCAGCAGGTCTAGGATGTATTTGGGTTTAAGGCTTTAGTTCTTTATAGACCAGGAGTAAGATTTAGAATTCTATCCTTTGACCCACAGGAAGACAATGGAAGGATTTGAGGACCAGTGTGATGTGGTCCAGTTTCCTGGTACTGGTCAGGACTCTGGCAGCAGTGTTTTGGATCAGCTGTAGCTGCCTGTTTGTTTTTTGTTTAGACAAGTGAAGACACCATTACAATAATCTAACTTACTGAAACTGAATGAGTTTTTCTGATGAGAAGGTGTTTGTATCTTCAAATGAAATGAAATGAATATTGTATAGCAGATTGACTGTAATGGATCTTAGGTGGCAGCAATCACTCCAGGGTGTCGGGTCAGGACACAGGTGAATTTAAAATAAGAGACGGAGTCAGTAATAAAGTTTAACTCTTTATCTGTGTGAGTATGTGTGTGTGGTTTCTGCAATACAAGCAAAACACAATACAAACTGATTAGAAATAAAATACAGCTTAAATATAAAATACACTGAGCTAGAAATAGCAATAACTACAGCTCCAGGTGACTTATAACTCAAATCACTAATTAACAAAGAGAGAATGTGCACTGACATGCACTATATGCCTAATTAGCAATGCAGTAGCCTAGCATAAACAATCAAGCCGTAGCTAATTAGCATAACAGTTAACTGCCCACCACACCATCAATAGAACGACAAACAAGCTATAAGTTGTCAAACAGACTCATATGGCTTTAAGATGAACATGAAAAGGTGTAACAGAGATGTAAACATTGTAACTCACGGCTCAATGGACGCACACACTGCAAACACACAGAGGGACAGTTCAGCCGTTTTGCTCTGAGGTGATCGATGTGCAGGTGATGCATTCAAGTACCACAACAGCGTCGGAATTTACATACACAACAATTATCAAGAATATCAAAGAAATAACACTCAGAGGGACGACCTTTTGTACAGCCGCCCCCAAATTTGGTGTGCAAATTTGACACTGCTAGAACACTTCACTAGATCTTCGTAACGTCCTGGGGCAGAGCAGGTAGCGTGATGAGTCGTACCACTGGGCGGGTATAGGTCCGATCCTTGACTTGGACGACTGCGGTCCTCACCCAACCGTCAGCTCCAGGGATGACGGTTTTCACTGTTCCTACTTGCCAAAGAGCTCTTGGAGTTTGCTGGTCAACGATGAGAACAACGGTTCCGACAGCAATGTCGTCCTTCTCAGTCTGCCATTTCTGCTGAGCTTGTAAGGTGGGTAGGAAGTGCCTTATGAAGTGCTTCCAGAAATGGTCAGACAGGACTTGAGTGTGTCTCCATCTCTTGCGACTGAGCAGCTCTGATTCTGGGTAGACCACTGGTGGCAGAGCGCAATCTGGCCGCCCCATCAACAAGGAGTTGGGTGTGACCGGATCTGGGTCTGCGATGTCCGTGGAGATGTAACCCAGAGGCCTGGAGTTGAGGATGCTCTCTTCCTCCAGCAAGACGGTCCTCAGCACTTCCTCCGACACTGTTTGAGCTCCCAATGTGGTGCGCAGGGCTGTCTTCACGGATCGCACTTCTCGTTCCCAAGACCCGCCAAAGTGGGGAGCGTTGGGGGGGTTGAAACGGAACCGGATCTGTTCCGCCGCCAGCTGTTCTCGGAGGGCTGGCTCCATGGCTTTGAACGCTTCATGCAGCTCCTTACTTCCACCTTTAAAGTTGGTGCCTTTATCCGATAGGAGCTCAAAGGGCTTGCCTCGACGAGCTATGAACCTTCGGAGTGACATCAAGAATGAATCGGTGTCCATGTTTGCCACCAGATCTAGGTGGACGGCCCGAGTAGTGAGACACTTGAAAAGAATGCCCCACCTCTTTTCATTGCGTCGTCCGACCTTGATGAGCATAGGGCCAAAGCAGTCCATCCCAGTTGAGTAGAAGGCAGGTCGGAAGAGCCTCAGACTTGAGGGGGGCAGATCTGCCATTCTTGGGACTACTGGTTGGCCTCTCCACTTCTTACACTCAGGACAGTGGTGTTGATGTTTCCTCACTGCTTCTCTACCTCTCAGAATCCAGTACTTCCTGCGGAGCTCCGCGAAGACACGTTCAGCTCCAGGATGATGCAGCTGCGCGTCACAGTGCTGGATTAATAGCTTCGTGACTGGGTGAGAGGGGTCCAGAAGAACTGGATGCAGAACGTCAGAACTCAGGCTATCACACCTGCGGAGTCTACCTCCCACTCTGATCAGGTCGGAAGACTCATCGTACTCCGGAGCGAGGGTAAGTAGTCGACTGCTAGATGGGATGGCCTTCCTGGCTTTCAGTAGTGCAAACTCTGTTTGGAAGCTCTCCATCTGAGCATGTCTCAGCAGAGCCAGCTCTGCCTTCTGGAAGTCATCAGCAGTATGATGGTCGATGGTAGTGGCCGCCCCGTGCAGCGACTGCGTGGTGGCTTTCAGGAGTTCCTGGTAAGTGTTGAACTGATGTACGTCAGGTATTGCTGGACTGGCGGACCCTGTCAACAGGCCGCAGAACACTGTCTTCCTCAGCTCCTCTGCTTCCTCTACAGGTCCTCCAGTCGGTGCCTTTGGCCAGTGGTTGGCTTGCAGTTGAAGAAACGGTGGCCCTTGGCTCCATCGGTTCTCTCCGGCCAGCTGAGCCAGTGTCTTCCCTCTTGTGATGTCGTCAGCGGGGTTTGTTCCGGAGTCGACATAGCGCCAGGATGCTGGGTCGGAGAGCTCTTGTATTTCTGTGACTCTGGTTCCCACGAACACTTTATACCGGCATGAGTCTGAACGGAGCCAGTTGAGCACGGTAGTTGAGTCTGTCCAATACACCACCTCCTGGATGTCGAGAGTGAGTTCCTTCTTTAAGACTGAAGCCAACTGTGCTCCTGTTAGAGCTCCGCACAGTTCCAGCCTGGGGATCGAGAGTTGCTTCTTGGGCGCCACTCTTGACCTCGCAGCCAAGAAGGCCACAAGGACTTGTCCTTCACCTCTGTCGGTACGCAGATAAGCTACAGACCCATATGCACGCTCGGAAGCATCACAAAACACATGAATGCTCCGAAGGCTGTTGCTGCAGTCCAAACTCGGGTCGGTGTAGCATCTCGGCAGGGTTATTTGTGACAGCAGGGACAGCTCACTTTCCCACAGACGCCAGGCTTGGAGCAGGTCTTCTGGTAGGTGGGGATCGTCCCATCCTCGTTTCTTGTTCCAGAGGTGTTGCACGATGACTTTAGCCCTGGTCGTGTATGGGATAAGGAACCCGAGCGGGTCGTACTGCTGGGCCAGCAACCGATAAATGTTGCGCATAGTCGGTTTTGGGCTTTCGCTCTGGTGCCGCTTGTACCGTAGTGTGTCGGACTTGCACTGCCATACGAGGCCTAGAGTGCGCTCTTGGGGATCGGCTGACTCTTGGGAGAACCAGAGTACGCTGCTCTCTGACCGGGACTCCACAGGTAAGTGGTCGATGACTTTAGGGACATTACTCGCCCATTGTCGCAGTTCGAATCCACCTTCCATGAGAAGAGACTGCAGGCGGTCTACCAACTTCTTAGCTTGCGCTTCAGAGGGGAGACTCTGCAAACAGTTGTCGACGTAGAAATTCCGTTCTACGGACAGGCGCGCATCCTCTTCCGGCTCCGTGTGCTTCTGGACGTGGGACTGAAGTGCAAAGACGGCGCAGCACGGGCTGCATGTAGTCCCAAAGGGAAGTACTTGCCATTTGTAAACAGTTGGTTTCTCGTCTACCTTCATGTCTCGCCACAGAAAACAGAGGAAAGGTTTGTCCTCTTCCAGCAGACGGACCTGGTGGAACATACCTTTCACGTCGCTACTAATGGCGACTGGGTGTTCCCTGAACCTGAGGAGGACTCCCAACAGGGTAGCTCCGAGTGTAGGCCCTGGCAAGAGGTGGTCATTAAGGCTCTGACCCTCGAATGTGAAGGAGCAATTGAAGACGATTCTGTCTTTACCATTGTGGTGCACCATGTGGTGCGGGATGAACCACGAATGGTTGCTCTTAGCGGCCTCTGCGGAAGACACAGGTGTGACATAGCCAGCATCAAGAAGTTTGTGGATCTCCTTGGAGTAGGTTACCGCCCTTTCCGGTTCTCTGGCTAGCCGCTTCTCTGTCCCACGTAGCTGAGGCAAGACGGTGTCCTGCTTAGCATGGAGTGGAGGAAGATTCTCCTTCCAAAGCAACGGGGTGGCGTAGCGCTTCACTCCATCCACATCAACCCTGATTGTCTTCTCCTCAAGCCTTCGGATGGCCTCAGCATCTTGTCTGGACCTGGTAATGAGCCGCTCACTCCGATACGGTATGGTATCCAGTTGCCACAGTCTCTCGACATGGCTGAAGAGCTCGGCTTCGGGTGAGGCACAGGAGGTGAATAGACACTGCTGTGGTGTTAAGCGGTGACGCAGGAATCTTGAGGGACCTTGTAGAGCCCATCCGAGTCTGGTGTGCACAGCTGCAGGCCCACCAGGGGGACCCAAGCGTACTGGCTCGACTGGAGTGATAAGATGTGGATTATCTGACCCAATGAGCAGCAGCGGCTGAGCTTCCCTTATGTCCGGCAGTGGCAGATCCTTAAGATGACGGTACTTCTCCTGTAGAGCTGTCACTGGATAAGTATGGCGAGCGAGGCCGAGTTCCTTGGCAGTGAAGGCTCTGTGGATTTGGAAGGACTTGCCAGGTTGTGATGCAGGAGCTACGGAGAATGAAACAGTGGCGCCCTGGATGGTGCAGACTTCTTGCCGGACGGTGCGGAGTGCGAGGTCCTCAGGTTCCCCTTGAAGTCCCAAGCGATCAGCTGCCTCATGTAAGAGTATGGTACGTTCCGAACCATCGTCCAATATAGCGTAGGTCTCAATCACCTTGGCACCACTCTTGAGGATGACACGACTCAACTTGAGTAGAACCTGGCTGCTGTTGGTTGGTCGATCTACATAAAGCGTCTCGGAGATGGAACTTACCAAGCAGGCACTTTCTTCAGTGGAGCTGGACTTCGTGGATGCTGGCGCAGTTTGGCTGGTGTTGACTTCGTGAAGAACCTCAAGGTGCCGTCGTTCGCACTGTTTGCACTTCGCTTTGAGGTTACACTTGGCCGCTTGGTGCTCACGGCCACATTTCCAACACCTCCTGTTAGACTTGATCCACTCTGTTTTCTGTTCCCTCGACAATAGTTTGAAGTTACTGCACTGATTCATGTAGTGCTGCGCAGTGTCGCAGAATGGGCAGTATTTCTTTGGTTTCTCCTGTATGGCAGTCGTGTCCTTCTCTGCTGGCTTTGCCTTCTGTTCACTGCCGTGGAGAATCGTCGTAGTCTTATGAGACTTGTACTCAGGGCGCCTCTCCTTCCGCGGAGCTGGTTTCTCTCTGTCTGAGTGGTCACAGTACTGGTCTCCAATCACCTGGACACGCACTTCATACTCAAGCCACTCAGCTAGGTCTAGCAGTGTTGGTATAGGAGTGCGGATGGGGTTCACAAGTCTCTGGAAGTTGGCTCTTAGGTCGTAGGGCAACTTAGCTAAGAGGCGAGATACATGTGAGCCGCACCTCAACTCCGTCCGACCCTGTTCTCCCAACTGATGCAACATGCCAACGAGTGCACGGACCTGAAGAGCGAATGACTTGAATGATCTGATGTCACCGCTCCTGATGTTGGGTCCATCCATCAGTCCGGTGATCCTCTTCAAGGCTAGATGTTGAGGTTGGCCGTACATTTCGGTAAGTGCTCTCATGGTGTCACTAAATGGGAATGGACTGTTGCTGTATGAATCAGCGATGAGCTGCGCTTCTTCACACTTGAGGTGGTCGGTCAATATCTGAAACTTAAAGTGCTCTGGAGCCTCAGGAGGGAGTATGTTGTCCAAAGCTAAATTCAGTCTTGCAAACTCACGTGGGTCCTCGTGCACAAGATCGGGGATCGTGGGTTGAGGTCCACGATAGGCCTCTGCTGGGGGGCGTCTGCTGAAGGGGGGAAACGTCCGAGGCCACTCGGTTGGTTGCTGGCGATTAGGTGAATACCTGCGTGGGTCACCGGAGTAGCGGTTATCTTCGCGCATGTACTGATCTGTATGACTGTAATAGTCGTGTCCATGAGCAGGGCGGGAGCGACTGTCACGGTGATCAGGGGAAGGATATGTGGGTTCTTGTCTGTAGTAGTCATCATCATAGTGGGCTCTCAGATCAGGCGGTCTATGGGATCTGGCAGGCTGACTGTAGCTGCCGACCTCCCTGTCATGAATATCATCAACCTGGGGATGATACCAGCTGTCATGCTGTTTGGTTGTGGCACTATGATGAGGGCGGTGCCTGTCTGTAAACTGACTGTAAGCAGCACCAGGTGGAGAGCGAGGCGTACGTTGCTCAGGGAAGAGTTGCTGCAACTGTCTCTCAAAGGTTGAATGTCGAGGTGATGGACGCTTATCACTTCCATCTGTGGGTGCGGGAAAGTCCTGAGATTGAGGGGAGGACTCACCAGAAGACGATGATGACTGTGCTGCGTCCTCACTCTGCAACCCTGCTCCCTTTAAACTGCGAGTGAGCTCCTCTATCTCGTCATGTCGGCTGTCCTGTTGGTGTGAAGACTCATCACGGTCTGGCACCTTGGAGGCACTTTCATGCTGACGTAGGTCCTCGTGACCTCTGGATGACACCAGCTTACTAGCCTGCTTAGGTGTGGATGAAGGCTCGTCTTCACGCGGTCTGGACGGTGACGTGGCGTGCTGTGGGGCTCGTGCAGGAGAGCTAGAGATGTATTCTGTAAGGCGTTGCACATCTCGTCGCAGTTGGTCATGTTCCTCTCTCATACTTTGTATGTACTGAAGAACCTCAGGAGGAGTAGTCTGTCTAGCCTGCTCATCATATTGGACAGGGTGCTTAGCGGCGTAACCCACCTCATAGTCCTTGAGATATGGTGGCAGTTGGCTGCATCGGCGCGGGCGATCAGACTCTCTGGATAGGTCACTCTTTTCCATGCTGAACTAGTAAGGCTGGAGTAGTTGCTCCCATCCGGCTCGAAGGACCAAAAATTGTATAGCAGATTGACTGTAATGGATCTTAGGTGGCAGCAATCACTCCAGGGTGTCGGGTCAGGACACAGGTGAATTTAAAATAAGACACGGAGTCAGTAATAAAGTTTAACTCTTTATCTGTGTGAGTATGTGTGTGTGGTTTCTGCAATACAAGCAAAACACAATACAAACTGATTAGAAATAACATACAGCTTAAATATAAAATACACTGAGCTAGAAATAGCAATAACTACAGCTCCAGGTGACTTATAACTCAAATCACTAATTAACAAAGAGAGAATGTGCACTGACATGCACTATATGCCTAATTAGCAATGCAGTAGCCTAGCATAAACAATCAAGCCGTAGCTAATTAGCATAACAGTTAACTGCCCACCACACCATCAATAGAACGACAAACAAGCTATAAGTTGTCAAACAGACTCATATGGCTTTAAGATGAACATGAAAAGGTGTAACAGAGATGTAAACATTGTAACTCACGGCTCAATGGACGCACACACTGCAAACACACAGAGGGACAGTTCAGCCGTTTTGCTCTGAGGTGATCGATGTGCAGGTGATGCATTCAAGTACCACAACAGCGTCGGAATTTACATACACAACAATTATCAAGAATATCAAAGAAATAACACTCAGAGGGACGACCTTTTGTACAAATATGAATAAAAACAATTATTAATGAAATACTTACTGAATACTTATAATTGGTTTACTTTGAAGCTTCTTTTGTTTTTATTGTGGGTTTTTTTTCCTACTTTTTTTAATTTATATTCTTCTGTTACAAAGAGGACGGTGCTATAGAACAGCTGTGTCTTTCAACCTTAATATCTGACCCCCTGGTTCCAACTCATGTATCTTTAATTTTCACATGATCGTGGCCTGTGCACCTCTGATCACATACCTAAAGGTGTTGATAATCACTTACCTGAAGGTTTAACCCTTGTGCGGTCCTCTATACAAGGCGCACAGGCTGGTGTCCTACGATCAGGTCTTAAAGACCCAGATTCCAAAGTTCAGTTCCAAAGACTCATCACCCACCCCCCAAGGATATCTTACTGTTTTCAGTAGTAAGCTACGGCACCATACAGTACGTATGAAAAGGTACATTTGTTGGACACTGGGTCACTTTGACCCAGAGTACCGCACAATGTCTTTTGCATATTACAAATAAAATGACATAATGTGATGTTTGTATGTTTTTTGTGTAAAACTGTAGCACATTTACAGACATAATTGGTGTGTAATTTCATCATAATATTCTGTCGTCAACCTGTTTAACCCTTAAAGACCCACAATTAGTTTTTGTCATAACTCCCAAATTACTTTTTTTGTCTCCCCCAAGTAAGTTATCATTATTTATTACAATGTTATCTGAAATCTGATATTTTCATGCAGATTATATAGATGATTATAAAATCTCACAGTAAATATAAGGGTTAAAGGTGTACATTTGGGTTTTTAACAGTTAAAAAAAAATTAATTAATTAAAAGAGGGACAGGTGGTGTAACCTCTGCTTCTGTTCTATAGTCAGGTTCTCTGGCTCCTTCCACGCCTCTGACTGGACGGGTTTACCTTAAAGAGAAGGACCTACTGGTGACACCGGTGTCGTCGGCGACACAGAGTGTCAGCCGCCTGCAGAGCATGGTGGCCCGCCTCCGGACCGCCCCCAGTGATCAGCTGATGCAGATTTTCAAGTCAGTTCTCCATGTTGTCTTTAAATGTGCACAATAAAGTCCAAATGAAACGTACAGTACATGACTGATAATTTACAGTTTCAGTGTGCAGGGTTGGTCCGGCTGTTTGAAATAAACTAAAAAAAAAAAAAAAAAAAAGGATTTTTAAAGATTTCAGTCATATATTCACTTCAAAGCAGCAAAAAAAAGAGAACAATACAGAATTCGACTGAAAAAGGCTCAGGCAGAAGCAAAGCTTGTTAATGCTCATCTACTATCCATCTTAAGCTACACAATTCATGATATGAAACAGGTAGAGAAAATTTTGTTGTTGGATTTTCAAGGTCTGGAAAGTGCTTGACTTTTCATTGAAGTGCTTGTAATTGTAACTCTGTGATGTGATTTATTTATTATTAATATTAAGCCAAAGCTACTAACACTAAAGTGAAACATTTAAAAAAAATAAACCTTTCTGTCCTTCAGTGATTTTCAGATGTTTTCAGGTTGATGCCAAGTCCACGTTTATCTGAATCTTTGTCTTTTTCGTATCAGTGTCTCTGAAATATGAAAAAGTCTATGAGAAAAGACTGTGTATTCCTGTATATCTGGATTTGACCCCACCGTCATGAAGGAACTGTGCTGTGAAAATGACCTTTGAAAGGTCTTGAAGTCGAACATTGTAAGGTAACCCTGAGTGTGGTGGTTTGATGCGGTTTCTCTTGTGTTCCTTCAGGTCCTGCTCCAGAGATCCATCCCAGTCCATACTGGCAAGAGTGAAGACACTGGGCCAGACCTTCAAAGAACATTACACCAAAGATTCCGAAGACACGCCTGGGTCACACATGGGTACATGCACCAACATACAGGGAATGACAGGAATGAATACTGAGACAAACAAACACTGGGATGAATAAGTGGTGCCTGGCACAACAATCCCTGCCCCATTCCTTAACTCTTTATCATTGAGAAAATACATTTTAACCATGACTGCCAGCTATGTTCAGAAAGAGAGAGCTTGATATTGCCACAGTTTTTGGCCAATTTCACTGACCTTTCAAGACCCAAAAAAATAGATGTCCCAACACCTTGTATTGCCTCGTTCATGGGTGTTCATGCGACATGTTCACAACTTTTAGTATGTACTCCCAGAGATGTGGGGATGAATCTGCCACCTCACCATTATCAGTCACGGTCGCAACACTCTTACTTGCAGATCCACTGCCAGACAAACTCTGTGCCAGTGTAAGCTGCTTGGATTTTTTTCAGGGTTTCCGCAGGGTCTAAAAAGGTTGAAAATGCAGAAACTTAAATTTTAGGCCTTAAAATGTCTTAACACCCATATTTTCATATGTTCATATTTCTAAAATTGTATCAAGTCAAGTCTTAATTTTTTTTTTATTTTTTTTTTTACGTCCGCTCCGTCCATTCCGAGACAAGTGTCTGTAGAAGGAAAAAAAAGTTTCTACTGTCAGCTGCTGAAAAGTAATTATTTGGCAGCCCAGTGTGTCCACTACCATGTCACGTACCTTTCATATTTTCATATATATTTCATGAATATAGGAAACTTTTACTTTTTCATTTGCAATACAAAGTGACATAGTTTTGAAAATCAAATGTAAACGTCTTTTTATTTGAGGGGGTCTCTATGTAGGTCTAACATTTTTCTCGTCACGGTCTAAAATTTAACTTGGTGATTCTTCCAAGACCCCTGTTTTTTGATTCCGCTCAATTTCATCTTCTGCTTCAGCACTTTCTCTCTCTCGCTCTCTCAACTCGCCAACCTCTGTCTTCTTCGAGGTACAAATCTACAGTTGCCTTTTATTGAAAAATACAGCTTCTGCGCCCGACTGAGACTAAAATACATTGCCCACAAGTCTGAAAATCACACACATGATGTACAAGACTTTGATCCACTGCCCCCATGAAAAAATGCAAAAGACGTATATGTACGTCTTTGACAGTTAATGACCTTGACCTTTGACCCATATTCACCAAAATTTAACGGGATCTATTTTGGACCGCCTCACACCTTTCCTGAAAATTGATCTAGTAGTTTTTGTGTAAAGTTGATGACAAACAGGCAACACAAAAAATAACCAAAAATCAATACCCTTGCCTTTGGTTTGGGGGGCGGGGTAATAAATACTGCAACAAGTGAATACTATGACAAATAAATACTGAGGTGATTTACAGAGCAGCATATGAGATAAACCATGTCCATTCAGTTAAAAAAAAAAAAACAGCATGAGATTGAATTCTGTAGAATTTACATTTAATATCACTTTATATGTCAGTCAGTGACTAGTTTTGCTGCTGACTTATTATTCCTGTCTTACTCGTGTATGTCTACATCGCTTTTATCATATCGCATATCCAGCTGTGTTACTCAGATTACTGTTTTTACCTGCGTTCTTTGTCTTAGACTTCGCAGAAAACCGGCTGAAGCTAGCAGAGATCCTGTACTACAAGGTCCTGGAAAATGTCATTGTTCAGGAGAATAAACGACTGCAAGGCAAAGATATGAGCGTAAGAACTCTGTGTGAATGTGTGTGTGTTGTAATGGTAGAAGTTTTAGTTGAGCAAAAGGAGCCAGGGTGATGTTGCCTTTCCTTTAAAGCAGGGGTCTCAAACATGCAGCACCGGGCACCAAATACGGCCCAAAAAAGGTTCCAATTCGGCCCGTGGCATGGATTTGCAAAGTGCAAAAAATACCACAGTCAAGGCTGTGGGACTCATTTTAGTTCAGTTTTCACATACAGACCAATATGAACTACAGTCAAATTATAGCAGAATAATATACAAAAAAAAGGACTCCATATTTTATTCTCATTTTGATTTGAAAATAATTTACACTATACCAATAAATAGTGACAACTTAAATTTTTTTTGTTTATAGTGCAAAAAACAACATTAAATTAGGAAAATATTTTTACTGATGAACTATTCTATAACACTAATATGTGAAAAAATTGTACAGATATGAACAACCTGACATTTCTAAAAAAAAAAAAATTAAGCACAATTTTAACAATTTAGTGTCTTTATAATAGATCTGCTTCACAATGCATGTGCGTAAATGATAAATAGAGCTATAATATTGTTAGAATTGCACGTATTTTTCTTGAGACATTACATTTTTTCAGGTTATTCACACCTTTCTTGTTGGATAGTTTATTTTTTCATAATTTAATGGTGTTTTTTTGCACTAAAAGAAAGACAAAAAAATTGGAATTGTCATTTTTTTCCCCCAGATTATTATGCTATTATTTCACTGGTCTGGCCCACTTGAGATCAAATGAGGCTGAATGTGGCCCCTGAAAGTAATGAGCTTCAGACCCCTGTTTCAGACATGTTTAGTAGTTATATTTAACTTATACTTTTGTACTTGTATTTTACTATTTGTATTTGATTTGAACTTATACTATAGTACTTGTATTTACTCTGTACTTATACTCTGGTACTTAACTGTACTTGTTTGTGTGTGTGTTGCCAGGTGCTGTTGGAGCAGGACATCTTCCACTGCTCCCTGATGGCCTGCTGTCTGGAGGTGGTCCTGTTCTCCTACAGCTCACAGAGAACATTTCCATGGATCATCAATGTTTTCAAACTGGCCCCATTCTACTTTTTTAAGGTAATGATGCACAGAAATGTTTTACACTTAACTCAGAGGAAACATTGAACTACATTGAGGTACACATTAAAGATATATCTGTGTAAAGGGGGTCCCATAAAGAGAAAAACAGAGGTGGTCAAAGTCTCACATTCTGTACTTAAGTAGAAGTACAGCTACTTATGTGGAAAATACTCTAGTAAAAGTAGAAGTACTGATTCAACTCCTTTACTTAAGTAAAAGTTGTAATAAAGTAAAAAAGTCAAACTGCATTTTTTGCTATGGGTGAAATAATACTTATTTAAGATGAAAAAACAGAAAATATTTCAAAAATATCCAAAAATAAAGCCTTTTAAAGTGAGGTACTGTGTAGATGATGTGTTTTATTGGGTCATGACACTCATTTTTACACAGGGCATTTTAGGAAACACTAAAAAGTCATAAAAAGGAGATTTTAAAAAAAAAGCATAATTATGAGATTGTGATTAAAAAAGTCAAAATTGTGAGAAAAAAGTGAGAATTATGAGATAAGAAGTCAAAATGATGAAATAAAAGGATAATTATGAGATAAAAAGTAAACAATTATGTCGGTTACAATTTCTGATTTACTACTTATTTTTCATACAGTCACCTTTTTCTAGTTTGTAAAAGTAATGAGTCTATTCTGAGAATGTAAAGAGTATAAAGTACAGATATTTATACAAAAATGTAGAGAGTAAAAGTAAAAAGTTGCCAGAAAACTGAATACGCAACTAAAGTACAGATAGTGTACTTAAGTACAGTGAAATAAGTACTTCTACTTAGTTACTTCCACCTCTGTGAAAAACAAATAAAATAAACAAATCTGTGGAATTTATTACAAAATATAGTAGATTTTGAAGTTTTTCTCATTTAATCCACCTTTATATGGACACCATTAGTTATACAAAGCACATTTAAATGGTACTGCATTTGTTTCCATGTCATCTGTGTCATAGCTTCATCAATGACATCGGTAATATCCTCTTCAGGTGGTTGATGTTCTGTATTTTTGTTCAATGCATGTCATGTTTAACATAACATTATAGAAATACATCCAGGGCAGTGGTATCTGATGAACGAGGTAGTCTGGGGTTTGGACCATTCTTTCCAATTAGTGTCTGGAAGTGTTTGATGTAGAACCCACCAACGTGCAGAACACATTGTTTCTGTCTTTTTTATCTTTGCACTCCCACTCTAAAAATCCCCAAAGTTCTAGATCACAAACTTTGCCTTAGAGTTTACTGTATGTAGTTGCAAATTGTATTATTTCAAATCAATGAACCTGACTCGAACACTAACTAACTCTGTGGGTTTCTCATGTAGAAACTAAACCATGTGCTTAAAGAATGAACTGTGGTGAATTTACACAACTATTATACACTATTCATACATGTTAGGAGGTCGGCTCAAGTGGAGCACACTGGGATTGGTTCTTTTTTTACTCTTTGCCCAAATGTTAAATTGGACATTTGTTTCTATGAAAGGTCATAGAATTTCTACTTGTTAATCAGGGAATTTTAAGTTTGCTTTGGAGTGGGAACCCTGGTCTAAGCTGAATATATTTCATGTGCTTTGTTTATTCCAGGTGATTGAGGTGTTCATCCGCTCAGAGGAAGGATTGTCCAGAGACATGGTGAAGCACCTGAACTCTATTGAGGAGCAGGTTTTGGAGAGTAGAGCCTGGATCAGTGGTTCTGCTCTGTGGAGCAGCCTACAGACGGCTGGGAACAAAGTTCCAACAGTGGAGGAGGTCAGACAGATGTTCAAACACAGCCTAAACCAGGGGTGTCAAACTTATTTTAGTTGAGGGGCTACATTCAGTCTAATATGGTATAAAGTGAAGTAAAGTAAAGTAATAGAAAAAAACAGGATAAAAATCTATAAATAATGTCAAAATTCCATAATAAAAATCTTTACACTTATGTACTGTAATTGAACATAACATGAACAAATATTAACAACCTAAAAAATCTGAAGAAACCACCAGTGCAATCTTAACAATATTGCATGTTAGTTTATCATTTATACATAAGTATTAAAACTTAAAGACAACACAAATACACACAATATTTAGTATTGTTTAGAATATTGGTAAAATTCCACATACATTTCAGGTTATTTGCAATTTTTTTGTAACAAGGTAGTATTTTTATGTATTTATTCCCCTTTTTACACTAAAATAAATTAAAAAATTAGCATTTTTCATAATTTAGTATTTATTATGATTTCAGTCTGATCCATGCCAAATGATTTTAACTTCCTTAATTATTAATATCTTCTGTGTCATTTTTGCATTTCACAAATTCATCCCAGAGGCCAGATTGGACCCATTGAAGGGCCAATTTTGGCCCCCGGGCCTGATGTTTGACACCTCTGGTCTAAAACATACACATAATAGATCCAGGTTACCTCTCTGAAGTGCCTTTACTAGGTCACACAGATCCTGTTATGTTCTCTTCTCCAGGTGAATTTCTCCTCTAGTCTAGACACAGGTTCTGGTTCTAGTGGGGTCCAGTCCCACTTGCCTCTGGTTGCTCTGTCTCCCATCATCCATCCACGCATCAGGGAGTTCAGATCAGGCCTGGGTAGCACACGTAAAGGTAAGTGTTTCAGCAGGTTTTGTTTGTAGCCTGGGCCAGGTCTTCATGTTTCACCACCTGATTCTCCTCTTCCAGAGGTGCCTCCATCTCCGCTGTCTGTTCACGACCGCTACAGCTCCCCAACAGCTGGCAGCGCCAAGCGCCGTCTTTTTGGTGATGACCCTCCCACTGTGACATCAGCCATGATGCCCAATGGGAGCCCCATACCATCTCCAGCTAAAAGGCTGACGTTCAGCTCCACCAGCACCCTGAAAATTGGACCACAGAGCACCCAGACCACCGTCCTGAGCATCCCACTGCAGGGTATGAACATGTGTTTACACTCTAAACAGAATAAATAGCAACCAAGAGCCATATCCAGCTCAAATGAAGCCTTAAAGGTGTCATTCCATCATTCATTAATCATAAATATTCATCTTCATTAATATTACTGTGTTCTCCATTGTTATTGAATCCATTGTGTGTTGGTTCTATTTAAAAAAAAGCTGTTTTTTCACGGTAGAAAAATGACTTGAGGTCGAACAACACAGTTTACCAGTACTTCCTCAAACATGTCCATGACGCGGTGACAAGGCATCTCTGATTGGCTCAGAGTCCGTGAAGGAACACTCCCCCCTCCCCTTTCCCTCTCCGCGTGTGTTTACCTTTACCAGAGTATCATCCAGCCACGTTTCGTGCCGTTGCTTGTTCTGAAAACGTGCAGGGAAAAAGCTAGTGTGTGTTTAGTTCAGGGAGCTGTCTGTAGAGCACAGACATGTTCTGCCTTTTTCTTCCTGTCTTAGGACCCCACCCTCTGTCATGTTGGAATTGTGTCTTACAACCATCATGTGTGTCATGTTTGAAATGCATCTTAGTACCACCCCCTGTCATGTTTGAAACATGTCTTAGGACCGCCCTTGTCATGTCACCCGCAGAACCAGAGTGTAGCAGCAGTGACGTTAGGAAATGAAGCAGTGATCCAGAAAAATTCCAATGAAATGATGATTTTAATCGATTGGGGTCAGATAATTTCCACTGTAATGTAAACTCCAGACACTGAGGATGACTAAGGGACAGATGCTGACCCCTCCCATCATGTCTTTTAGTGGTTCTGTCTTGTCTCCAGGTGTCAGTAACGACCGCACCATTACGCTGATCCCAGTTCAGCCCTGTGACTCCTCTGGTACAGTCACAGCTCAGCTGCTGCTGACAGCCTCCCCCAGCCGCATCACAGCTGCATCTGTGACCTCTGACCCCCCAACAGGAAGTGGACGACCACGACGCACCGGATCTCTGGCTCTGTTCTTCAGGAAGGTTAGAACTGGAAAAATGACAGCGTTCAACTGGAGGAATATTTTTGGGCTGTAATCTTTGAAGCCATACTAACTGATGTGTCCTCTGTGGCAGGTGTACCATCTGGCCAGTGTGAGGCTGAGGGATTTATGCGTGAAGCTGGACATCTCATCTGAACTTCGTGGGAAAATCTGGACATGCTTTGAACACGCTCTCGTCCACTGTACGGATCTGATGAGGGACCGACACCTGGACCAGCTGCTGCTGTGCAGCATCTACATCATTTCCAAAGTGAGTTTTATTTAATGAGGGAAGCAAAGTTTTTAATAATGAATTAAATGTTTCAGCTGGAAGAGAATTGCGTTTCTGGAAGCAGCTGTAAAGTCTTCTTAGTTGCATTTGTATTGACTAATGGGTCCTCTAGGGTATTGTATGAGGCAGAAATAGAGGAACAAGGTGGGGGTGGGGGGACAAAAGCAGGGTGTGTAATATTTTCATAGGCATAAAGTGATGTGTAGAACACAACGGTATCATGGACTTCCTGCTGACTCCAAAAAATTGGGGGGGCAGTTGGGGGGTCTACCATACTCCTCGCTGAAAATGCACTTATACAGGGTACCACCCCCATAGACAAACACTAATAGTCCAAGGGCTTGCATTTCCACATGTTCATATATGGAACAATATATTGCTAATGTTATTACCTCCACCAAGGAGGTTTTAAATTCAAGTCCCTTTGTCTGTTTGTCTATCTGTCAGCAGGATTACGCAAAAAGTTCTGAACAGATGTTGATAACATTTTTAGGAGGTGTTGGGAGTGTCACAAGGAACAAATTATTAAATTTTGGTGGTGATCTGGAAGAGATCCTTGATCCTGGATCATTTTGGATTATATTCTCCATTTACCACAATGTAAAATTTCAAAGTGATCCAGAATCCGGGATCTCTTCCAGATCACCACCAAAATGTAATCCTTGTGACACTCCCAACACACCCTGAAAATGTTATCAAAATCCATTCAGAAGTTTTTGTGTAATCTTGCTGACAGACAGACAAACAAAACATAACAAAAAAACATTTGGGGGGGGGGGTCTGCCTTGGTGGAGGTTTGCGCTCTCAGAGTGCTTTTCTTGTTGACTGTGCTTTTGGTGAATGAACTGTGTGTTGCCTAATGCACAGCTCTGGGCTCTACTTGAAAAGTTTATCATTTGAAAGAAATGTTATAATGGTTTTTTTTTTTGTTTGGTTTTTTGTTTTTTTGGAGGATGTGAGATGTTGTCGACTGTCCTCAGCACCACAGTAGCAGATTAATCACTCTTATGTGTTGTTGTTATCACCCTTTTTACCAGACACTATTATTTCAGTGATTAGTAATCCTCTTAAACTGATCATTGTTAATGTGTTAATAGACACACTGAACAGGAAGTACAACACTAGTGTTTGTTGGTTGAATCCTCTACTTTCTCCTTCATAGATCACCAAAGAGACTCACACCTTCCAGGACATCATGAAGTGTTATCGCAGCCAACCTCAGGCTAACAGCCATGTGAGACTTGCATCAAACCACACATGGAGTGGAACAAAGCAGACATCCCAGCAGACATAACATCAGACATCACAGTAGACATCCCTTCACCTATAAAACAGCTGTAGAACAATCCTGCATGAATTAACAGTTGTTATAGTAAAAGTTTATAGTCGACAAAGTGTCAGTCATGTTTGTGTTTTTCTGTGTAGGTGTACCGCAGTGTCTTGTTGCGTCACACTCCCAGAGAGCAGGTGGTTGATGAGAACATGGAGGTGGACCTGGTTTCTGGTGGTGAATGTAAGATTCATTGTAACACACACAGTATCCTCATGTAGTGTTTATGAAGGTTTGTGTCATTTAAAGCAACCTGCGCTCAGTAATATAAGACTTAAAACACAAAGGTGTGATGTGGACAGCTGAACTCAACAGTCTGGAAAGGCAAAGGGAAGAAATAAAAGTAAAATGATATGAAGGTTTGGAAAAATTACACCATTTAATGTCATCTTGTGATGATTGACTCCTGGATTTTAAATGTGTACATCTGATCTGGATGTCAAAGCACATCAGGTTTATATAATTAGTTGGTTAGTTATTAGTTATATAGTTTTAATGTGGCTCATGTTCTGGTGGTTGTCACATGACTTGTTTGTAAAGGGTTTGTAGATGTGCAGCCTTATTTCAAATCGACAATAACTAATACATTATAAGGAGTGAAATACTGTGACTCATCACACCTACAGCTGGTAAACTTCCAGTCCTGTTGAGCTGGAATATTCAGTTAAACATGTTAAAGGGTAGTTGTTTTCACTGCAAAGTTCCAAACACTTTTAACTTTCCGTCCACAGTGAGACTTAAACAAACTAGATGGTTATGTGGTTTAATAGATAATTAATTCAGATTCTTTATTTGTCATTTCAACATTCGCTCATAGATGTTCTGCAAAACAAAATGACGAGCGGTTCAAGTAAAAAACAAAAAAAAACCACACAGATAAAAACATATAAATATCCAAAAGTAAATCAGGACATAATAAAATCAGTGATATAAAATGTTGTGTGAACCCCGGGACTTTGGTATGAGGTACAGTCTCCACAGTAGTCCTGCATGTGTGTCCAACACCACCTCTGGGCTTTTGGATCATGTTGTTATTTCTGCACTGGTCCTCAGACAGTTCCAACTCCTCCCTATGGTCTTTCTCACCGAAGTGGATGACATTCACTAGTGTCGTGTCATCTGGATACTTGTTTATGTCATATGTCTCCTTGTGGTTCCTTTTTGACCCGTTTGTTTCAAATGCCACAGATTCAGTCAGATTTGTGCTGAACATAAAAGTGGATGTTCTCCTCAGAGTCCACTGTTTGACATTTAGATTTCAACAATGAATCAAAAATGTAACCTTTAAAATCTACCGTTTGTGTCTTTTCAGCATCTGAGAAAACCACCCAGAGCTCACAGGAGTCCAGTTCTGACCAATCAGGAGAGGAGGAGCGTGGGGACCTCATTCAGTTCTACAACACTGTGTTTGTCCTGAAGATGAAAAGCTTTGCTCTGCGATACGCCACGCACGAGAACAGGGTACCAAGACCCCCCCCGTCTATGTGGTCTATGTAACCCTCTGCGGTTCAGTCTGTCCTCCTTTTAACATGTGTTTGCTCCTTAGGCCGATGCTCCGCCCCTTTCTCCGTTCCCGTCGGTTCGGGCCCAGCCTCTGTCTCCTCGTCGTGTTTCTCAAAGACACTCGCTGTACGTGTCTCCTCATAAGAACAGTACAGGCTACCTGACGCCCAACTCCTACACCTACAGGATCAACAGCAGCCCCTCCAAGGTGAATGACAACATGACTATCAGCTGCTCGCCTTTAGTGTTACTGTTATTTTTCTTCAATTTAACAGTTTTTTAAATGGGTGTAAAATTGTGAAAGAGACACATGTCTGAAAAGGACAAACAACTGGTCCTTTCAAAATATAGATATAAACAACAACAAAGCAGTCCAATCACATGTATAAACCATCTGTCAGTTCACTCTACAACATATTTAATCCAACTGAACTTGGGTGAACACTAAACTGAAACAAATATTAATGTCCATGTCAAAGGAGTCAGTTGTGAAATGTAGAATGGTGAACATCTATAGTGTGTTTCCACCAAGCAGATTGGGATAGTTTGGTTTGGTACACATTTTTTGCATTTCCACCGCAAATGGTACAAACATAACCAATCCAAACCGTCCCACTTTTTGTCACCCTTCCCTTGGGGTGCCAACCGCTCCAAAGCGATCCATGTGGGTGAAGATAAACAGACTACATCCTGTTGATGGGTCGACAGAATCATTATTTCTGCACGACGGAAGGACAAAACCACAAACAACAACTTGCAGATTAAATCTCAACTCGACAACAAGTGAAGAAGGAAAACATTTTTTTAAGTAAATAAAAAATTGAGTGCATCACGTCGACCCGCAGTTGAATTTCATGGAGCAACAAGGAGGTGCAGATGCACCTTTGTATCGTCAGAGTGGATGAAGTGCAGAGGGAGCTGGATGATGTCACTAGGCTACGTGGCTGCTGTAGCGGCATTTGCCCAGCCGACAACGTAAGGGTGTAGGCAGTGGAAACGCAAACTCAAGTGAGACTATACCGAGACGATCTGAACTGTACCAAACCATCCCAATCTGCTTGGTGAAAACACGCTAATACTGTCCCTGATGAAGTCCTGTGTGATCCAAGAGGAAGGAACAACAGATATTAAATCAAATCAGATTTTATTTATATAACTAAATCATAACATAAGTTATCTCATACCCAACAAACCCAACCCTTGTGTTTGCTCAGTTGTGTAACCGTAAAGTCTGTTACATTTCTCCCAAAACCCAACAGCTTATAGACAGAGGAAACAAATAAGGAAAGAAACACAACAAACGGCACGAAAACCATGAAAGGGGCCACACCAAGAAAGGGCCTTACAGGGTTCCAAAAGGAGACAGAAATACTATGTACAGTCACCAACTGAGTCAACCACAGAGACAAAAGTGTTTTAAACCGTATTTAGTGGGCAGACCCAACATCACACTGTGTTTTCATCTTCCCATCTCATTCTGCCCCTGCAGGATCTGTCTGACATCAACCGGATGATCCGCCAGGGCTGCGTGAGCAGGAAGAGAGCCTTCTCCATGGAGGGGGATGTGATGATGTCATCAGTGTGCGACTCCCCCAGTAAGAGGGTGTGTCCTGAGAACGGCAGCAGTCCAGATATTCTGCTGAAGCGTCTGCAGGATGTGGTGTCAGAGCGGCAGAGTCACTGAGGAACCCACCAAGTCCTGTTCAGAACCGGCTCAACAGGTCCAGGACCTGTGATTCTCCTACATTAGGACCCAGCATTGTGCACTTCCATCTGGTCATCCATAGCTGTGTGTTGTTCAATCTCAGACTTTAGGGTTAGAGGGGATTCTGTCAGAGCAGGAGGCAAAAGGAGACATGAATGGTTTCCATGACAGCAGAACATGAGCCTTTTACAACTATCCCAGGTTTTCAGTTGGCGTTGGTTCATTTTGGTCCTACCTGCTTCATTAGGGGCAGATAGACCTTTGTGTTTTATCTTTGGTCGATGATAAAGACAGAAGCAAAAGGGGGTGACATGGAAGAGTGTGGTGAATGGGTTAATGGGCTGTCCTCTACCTCCCACCACAGACTTTCATATATGTGTGTCTACTGTCATGAAGTCCCATGGGTCCGAACTGTAACATTCAGACTAACCTTCATATATAAACCCAGGGAATATACAAACTGTTATTTCACTGCTTGACAATGAATCAGCAATTGAACAGATGATGTACGGTGAAAATCCAAGGAACATTTAGCAGTTTAAGGAAAAGAAAAAAACTGAATCCACAGTAACAGAGTATGAAGTAGCAGCATTCACATACATGTTAGTTCTGATTGTTACTGTTATATGTATGAAGTATGACCCCCCCCCAAAACAAAACAAATACTAAATCCATTCTGAAAATTTGAGAACCTGGACACAGTGTAAAGGTTTCAGACAAACTCAAAAAGGAAGTGCTTCTGTGCCGTCAGCTGTGGTTCCACTGTTGTTGCTATTTTGTTTTTATTTATTCCCCCTTAATGAGAAACATTAGAATAGTTAGTATTTTATATAGTCGGTATGTCTTTCAGCCATAATCACAGAAAACAGACATTTATTAAAACTAAACCTGTAAATATGACCTAAACACCTGTCGCCTGTGAACAGACTGCGGTCTTCTGCCACAGGTCCAGTTTTACCGTTAAAGGTGGACCAGTGGCGTTCCCTGTCCATTGTGTTTGCAGTTGTGTTCAGTTCTACTAGGTATTCTTCCACAGTCATATGATGACAGTTGTTCAGTTTTATTCCATGTTTGTTCTGTTACATCAGATCCTGTCATTCCATGGAATAGTTCATGTGATGGTTGGACTCTGTGGGGCTGTTTAAAGTCTGGGATTGAAAACCTTCTCAGTTCATGGTTGAAATCAACTCACACCAAACATTATTCATTTTTAAATGTTTCATATTGTTTGTTTTAAACAAATGTTATCGGTCCAGTTGAACTCTAACCCTGTACATAGTTTTCTGAAATGGTGAAACCCATGTGACTGGACGTTGAACATGCAACTGTGACGTTCGCTGACGTCTGCAGTACAATTTTATATGATGCGCTTTTATTCTTGTATTAATCCATTTGACTGTTCCCTCGCGTTCTATATGGATGGTTCTAAACCACACAGTGGGTTAATGGAAAGTGCTCGATGGAGAATCACTTTTGTATCCAAGTGTGTAGCATCTACACAGTTTCTACTGAATAGGCCTTCATCACACAAACAGGAGTCTGGACGTTCCAAACTTTGAACTGTCATGTGAAAACCCTGTTTAAGTCTGTCGTTGAAATATAAAAAGACAAACAGAATAAATAGAGGCATTGATGGGACTGTAGGGATGTGCAGATGCACTTCATAGGACACTTAAATACAGAATCAGAATCTATTCTAATACAATAATGAATGACTGGGCTCATGTGCGCACACAGCTCAGCCTGTTGGAATAGTTTTACAATAAAACCTACTGGTCACATGTGTTTGTGTTGTGGATGATATTCAGATTTAATTGGGTTCCTGCTGTTTCAACAGTATATCCTTACACTGAAGATCCTTATACTAAATCCTTCTGTGCCCTGTTCTGGTGATTATTATGGGCTGGTCTAAATTTAGCCTGGTTCAGTATGTGGGTCTCCTCCTGTTCTGGTCTAGAACCACAGAAGAGGCTATGGAGGTTCTGAAGCTGTGCCTGACATTTCCTGCCCTTACCTTAATGTTTCCACTTTTACCTGATGACTGGTACCTGCCAGCGGGACTGGGTCAGAGTCCATGAGTGGAAGGACATGCACAGACTGGAGGTTCTATGCACCCACAGCTGTGGAAATACTCTTAACGCACAACAGGGTCCAGAATGCTGAAGGTAAGTATCCAGGAAGGAAACCAGACAGTCCACTGAATCAGAATACTAAACACAAAGACACAGGTGGAGAACCCCAGCTCCAACGGTTGAAGCTCTGCCATATATTTGTTCCAACTCCTGACTGAACCTGCCCATTTGGGCACCCGATCCTGCTCCATGGATCATGGGTGGAGTCAGCTGGGGTCTCCTAGTGGGCAAGTCAAACCAATACAACTTAGGAACACTACTGTGTGGAGCTGTGTTTCTCCATTTCTGCAGAGGTTCACTGAAGGCTTCCCCTGGACCATCCCTGGTTCACAGATGATGGTCTGACTGTCCAACTGATGAATGACCTTTATTGAACCCCAGTAAACACACCAGAAGAGCTGTACAGAAAACACTAAAACTTACAGCATGAAATATTCTAACCTTATTAACCTTATGAATGACATGGAGCTTTTCTAAACCTGTTTTTACTTGCAGTCTCTAATTGGAGTGTATATCAACATGATTTAACCTTTATTATAGTGAACTGACAAACTGTTTAAACAATTTTCTGCAATTTCTTTAAAAGCACTAAATATGGTGCTTTTATTTTCTACTGTTTACGCCACTATTACACAATTTACCAAAGAAAATGGCAACATCTAGTGGACACAATAACAAGTGCAGGCATCATGTAAAGTACTATGATCCGCTGTATTAAGCATTTTAATAATACTTATTGTTTCTTTCTACTTTATGTGGGTATGTTCATGCAGTAACTGTTCCCTATGGTTGTACCTGTGCCGTGGCGCCGTGTGCGCATGTGCAAAGACAGTGAATATAGAGTCGGGGCAAACGAAAAGAGCTAACTGGGATTGTTCAGTATATAGATATTGAACTGTAGAAGTTTAACAGGATAAGTTGTGGCTGTTGTTCCCGTCATGGCTCAGACCATTAATAAAGCCTGAAACCTGTGCAACTGAACTCGGGTTTGTCTCGGTTATCTGCAGGACCTATTTAAAATCCAGACCAAACTGACATGATCTAAAATGATTAAAAAAAAAACAAAAAAAAACGTTCCTTTATCTACCAGGTACTGTCACTCTTCAACAGCTTTACTATTTCATTTTGAATTACACGTTTGCTCTACACACCTGCGCAGTGATGTTACTAACTTTCCTCTATATAATCACTTCCGTTTCTGACAGGAAGAAGCCCGTCGCTACACAGTGTCATTCAAAATAAAAGCATGGACTTTACTTGGCAAAATAAATGATTATAAATGAGGCCATTGACACCCTCTGAAGGATCAGAAACCCTCCCAAAGGTTCTCATCAGATGGTTCTAAGATGACAGAGAACACAAAGCGCACACAAAACTGAGAGAACATTTCAAAACAGATCAGCAGGAAAAAAAAAACTAGGAAGTAAGATAAGTCAATATATTTGTGTCCACAGATTGGATACCCATGCATTTGTCTGCAGTTGTGCATAACATAAATATTTGTGAATTCTCAAATGAGTCTAGTCCAGGAAAATATATTGTGTGTATTTTATTCATCAGAATACGGATGGAAAAATGATGACTTAAAAAATTACAAGTATGACTTCAAACTTTAAGATAGCCTTTTTTTTTTACTTTAAGCTAGCCTTTCTTTTCTTCCAACAAGCAACAAACTTAAGTTTCAAAATACATCATCACCACATCCACAAGCATACAGTGATGCCTGTGGATGCGGTAAAATTTGAATTCGTACTTGTAATTTTTGAGGTGATACATTTTCCATCCATATTCTGACACATAATATATTTTATGCACGACTGTACTCATTTCAGAATTCACAAATAGTTATGTTATGCACAACTACAGACAAATACGCACGGGTATCCAGCTTGTGGACACATATTGACAGTTATCTTACTTCATAGAAGCAATCAAACAAACAGGGACAAAACAGACCAACTCCAGCTGTGGCTCACACTTACATGTTTAATCAAACCCAAACGTCCGTAGTACTTTTTCACAACAGCAGGTGGTGCTGTGATGTCATAGAACACCTGCTGATTTCAGGTCAGAAACACATGGAAGGAACAAATGAACTGCATCTATTAATACAACAGACATGCAGACTTATCCCTTCACGTGCGTGCGTATGAAAGTATGTGTATGCACATGCATTCATACCATTAAAACACTATCTTTGTACAATAAGTAAATATTAAATGTATAAGTAAAAGTCCTATTTATATTTGCATTAAATTGTTGTTGTGATATACCCTAAGACCAAGAGTGATGTTGCATTATTTGTTAGTATAATATACACATCCTTTCTTGGTATATCCAGTGTCTATCAAAAGCATTGGCTGGTTTAACCTTTTATTGATAATTCAAACATGGGAAATAAAATTGTATCACACACAGGTTCATCAGGGTCTGGAGGATCTACACCATAGACTGTTTATTACACTCTGGTGTTACATTATTATTATTATTATTATTATTATTATTATTATTATTATTATTATTATTATTATTATTATTATTATTATTATTATTATTATTATTATTATTATTATTATTATGTAGACCTACATATTATTTACTAGATATTATATCCTTTTTTATTATTCATTCACCCGCAGCCACAAACACCAGCAAAGCACAAGCTACTTTGCGCATGCTCAGTTGCCCCCCTCACACACACACACACACACACACACACACACTCACACACACACACACACTCTCTCTCTCTCCCTATCTCTCTCTCTCTCTCTCTCTCTCTCTCTCTCTCTCTCTCTCTCTCTCTCTCTCTCTCTCTCTCTCTCTCTCTCTCTCTCTCTCTCTCTCATCCGTCCATCCATCCTTCCATCTCTCCGGATGCTGATGCTGATCTAGTCCCCCTCCTCTGCTGTGTGATCCCCGCCTGCTCTCATCTTCTCCTCCCGGTAAGTCTACTGCTCTCCTTCCGCTGACTTTATCCTTAATTCATCATTTCCTTTTCCGGAGCCGGTATCGTACACCGATGGCCGGTATTGATGGGTGTTCTCCGGTGTGGTACCGGGAGCGGGTGTATGCCGCTGCCGTGGCTGGTTCCGTAGCCGGTGTTTCCCCCTCGGACTGATCGGTTGCATAATTTGACTCAGAATAATCTCCGTTTATGTCCGTGCCTCCGCGGGTTCTCCGTCCGTTTTATCTACCTTTAAGTGTCGGTAATAAAGACCTCCGCGTCCGCCGCTCTGGAGCTTATCAGTCCGGAGTCATCCTGATATGATCTGGCACACACCAGCCCGGTTTAGGCATTTTGGCGCATCGCAAGGTCAAGGTGATGAAGATGAAGATGAAGATGTTGATGGAAATAGTGATAAAGATAGTAAATGGTGATGAGGATGGTGATGTCGATGAAGATAGTAAATGGTGATGAAGAAGATGATGAGATAATAATGGTAATGAAGATGATGGTGGTGATGAAGATAGGGATGGTGATGAAGATGGTGATGGTGATAAAGTTGGTAATGGTGATGAAGATGGTGATGAAGATGTAATGGTGATGAAGGTGGTCGGGGTGATGAAGATGTAATGTCATGAAGTTAGTGATGAAGGTGGTGATGGTGATGAAGATGTAATGGTGATGAAGGTGGTGATGGTGATGAAGATGTAATGGTGATGAAGATGTAATGGTGATGAAGGTGGTGATGGTGATGAAGGTGTAATGGTGATGAAGGTGGTGATGGTGATGAAGGTGTAATGGTGATGAAGGTGGTAATGGTGATGAAGGTGTAATGGTGATGAAGGTGGTGATGAAGGTGGTGATGAAGGTGGTGATGAAGGTGGTGATGGTGATGAAGATGTAATGGTGATGAAGGTGGTGATGGTGATGAAGGTGGTGATGGTGATGAAGATGTAATGGTGATGAAGGTGGTGATGGTGATGAAGGTGGTGATGGTGATGAAGATGTAATGGTGATGAAGGTGTAATGGTGATGAAGGTGGTGATGAAGGTGGTGATGGTGATGAAGATGTAATGGTGATGAAGGTGGTGATGGTGATGAAGATGTTGATGGTGATACTGGGTACCATGGCGTCAGATGGTCAGCTGTGGCTCAGATGTGGATTAGCTCTGGGTCAGATGTGGGTCAGATGTGGGCACCTGTGGCTCAGATGTAGGTCCCATGTGGGTCAGCTGTGGTCAACTGTGGGTCAGATGGACCCATCAGGAGAACTGTGTCAGTGGGTCCTTCATCTTTTAATGGGACAACCTTCCCAGTGTAACTGACAGCAGATACACAGAAGGTCAATGAAGGCACAGTGTGATGGGAGTGGTCTGCACTGGAACTACAGTAGTGTGTCCCCTAACACTGACCCACAGGCTGGAACTACTGCTGCAACTGCTCATCAGTTTGGTCATCCACTGATCCAGTATTCATCCAGTGATCCAGTATTCATCCACTGATCCAGTATTCATCCAGTGATCCAGTATTCATCCAGTGATCCAGTATTCATCCAGTGATCCAGTATTCATCCACTGATCCAGTATTCATCCAGTGATCCAGTATTCATCCAGTGATCCAGTATTCATCCACTGATCCAGTATTCATCCAGTGTTCCAGTATTCATCCAGTGATCCAGTATTCATCCAGTGTTCCAGTATTCATCCAGTGATCCAGTATTCATCCAGTGATCCAGTATTCATCCAGTGTTCCAGTATTCATCCAGTGATCCAGTATTCATCCAGTGATCCAGTATTCATTCACTGATCCAGTATTCATCCAGTGATCCAGTATTCATTCACTGATCCAGTATTCATCCAGTGATCCAGTATTCATTCAGTGATCCAGTATTCATCTAGTGATCCAGTATTCATTCAGTGATCCAGTATTCATCCAGTGATCCAGTATTCATCTAGTGATCCAGTATTCATCCAGTGATCCAGTATTCATCCAGTGATCCAGTATTCTTCCAGTGATCCAGTATTCATCCACTGATCCAGTCTGTTCTTGCATCAGATTAAACCATTATTGGAACCAGCGAGAAAAAAAATACTAATGTGAAACAAAAAATGACTAAGAACACGTCCTTTGTGTCAGAACCAGATGAAACAACCACAGAAAGAATACAAGGATTTTTAAATAAATAAATGAATAAATGTGTGTGTGTGTGTGTGTGTGTGTGTATGTGTAGGTGTATGTATATAAAACATATATATATATATATATATATATATATATATATATATATATATATTTGGTATGGTTGCAACAGTGCAGTTATTTGTACCAAACTGCATAAGTTTGTGTTTTTTGATGCTGTAGATGAACTGAATGTATCGTGTTTGGAAGGGGGTGGGGCTGTACATAAAGCCAAAGGACTAATGGACTAGACCAGGCCCTCTACTACAGGTGTAGGTCTAACATCTTAGACGTAGGGGGGTGGGGCAGGGGTTTAGACATATGGGGGGTAGGGCAGGGGGTTTGGGTTAAATTGTTAGTTGGACCCAAATGTGTTGAATACTGCAGTGTATGTTTATAGATCATGTTTTATATTATTTAAGATAAGATAAGATAAGATTTCCTTTATTCGTCCCGCAGTGGGGAAATTCACATGTTACAGCAGCAGAAGAGGGCATCAGTAAAAAGAAACAATATACATTAAACATCACTAAACAATATAAACAAGTAATATAAACAGTAATATACAAAAACTATGAACACTATGAACAGTTGGGCGGTTAAGTGCAGAAACAGAAACTAGCAGCTGAATGTAAGAAGGAATGGGAAATGTAATTTTGTGCTGTTGTTATTATTACTTTTCATATACCTCTATATTTTTCTATATAGTTTTATATTTTTCTTCTTTTTGTGTTTGTTGTTTCAGCTGGTTCTAGAATACAGTTTAGTTTCAAATATGGTGAACAGTCTCAATGAATGAAAGATGTCAGTAAAAGAGCAGTCACAGGCTGGAATAAAAGACCAGCATTTTCTGTTTCACATTTCTCCAATTCTTTTCCCTTCTTTAAATAATCATTTCATCAAATCAAAGAAAGCAATGGCTAGATTAATTGATTTCAGTGACGATCGATAAGTGCATCTCTAAGGATGACATGCTTGAATGAAATATCTGACTGTGTGAGAGTGAATTAAAAAGTGAGATCACTGTTCAGAATATAAACTGGAGCCTTGTGTGAATGATATAAGGTCAATGGTTTCTGTCTGTGTCTTTCTTTTTCCTGCTCTTAAAGTGAAGATGTTGCAGAGAAACAGAGGGGTTGTGGAGACATGAGCCCCGCCCTCAGATGTCCATGGAGTCCTCTTTCAATGCTGTAGAGCTCCGGGAGCTCAGCGGAGGCCAACGGGGCGTCGCACCAACTCCCTGGACGAACGCCGTGGGGAGTGCCAGCCATGGCTTTGAGAACGCCTCCTACCAACAGGATGAGGAGCCAAACCACCAACAGGGGGCGACGGTATCCTCTAACGGTGCCCCTTCACCATCAGGCCTCAGTAAGGTAAAGACAAACCACATGTTAGGGAGGACTCAACATCTGCAGGTTTATACAGAAATGTGTTTTTAGGTAGAGTGTAGACCCAGGGCGGGCGGTAGGTATAGGCAGACTAGGCGGTCACCTAGGACACCAGAAGTCCCACAGAGTTAGAATATTCAGATACTGTATTTTCCAGACTGTAAAGCACACTTAAAAGACTTTCATTTCCTCACAGTGTGTCTTATGTATGGATTCATTCTCTTTGTTCTTAGTGACCTGGAATTTTGTCTTTTTATCTCATAAATTTGACTTTTTGTCACACAATTTGGTCTTTTTCTATCGTAATTTTGACTTTTTATTGCATATATTTGGCTTTATATCTCATAATTTGGAAATTTTCTCGCATAATTTCGACTTTTTATCTCATAATTTTTACTTTGTCACAAAACGTTAGCATTTTTCACATAATTTTGACTTTTTATCTCAGAATTTGGACTCTTTTAAAGTTTGATTTAGCCTAATAAGAGTGTGTTCTGTTCCGTGTTACAACTCACCAAGGTTGAGAGTTATTGTGACTGTTTAGCGTCACTTAATGCGCCTTGTATATGAAAAAAAAAACATTCACTTACAGTGCGACTTACAGTGTGGAAATAGGGTAAATAAAGCATTAAACTTAACATTGACAGTGATTATTCATGGATACTCAGTACATACTCCATCAGATGTAGATACTATGTTTACAGATGATCATTTCTAATTCCACAAAAAGAAAGAGGGGTGTTCGCCTAGTGTTCACCTAGTGTTCGCCGAGTGTTCGCCTAGTGTTCACCTAGTGTTCGCCTAGTGTTCGCCTAGTGTTCACCGAGTGTTCGCCTAGTGTTCGCCTAGTGTTCGCCTAGTGTTCACCTAGTGTTCGCCTAGTGTTCGCCTAGTGTTCACCGAGTGTTCACCGAGTGTTCGCCTAGTGTTCGCCTAGTGTTCGCCTAGTGTTCACCTAGTGTTCGCCTAGTGTTCACCTAGTGTTCACCTAGTGTTCACCTAGTGTTCACCGAGTGCTCGCCTAGTGTTCACCTAGTGTTCGCCGAGTGTTCGCCTAGTGTTCACCTAGTGTTAGCCTAGTGTGTGCCTAGTGTTCACCTAGTGTGTGCCTAGTGTTCGCCTAGTGTTCACCTAGTGTTCGCCTAGTGTTCACCTAGTGTTCACCTAGTGTTCGCCTAGGGCACCACATTGACCAGAACCCGCCCTGTGTAGACATATGAGCTGTGTCATTAACCTTTCGGAGTGTGAGTTAATTTCAGTTGTTTTTGAATACTTTTGATTTTGCTTTCATATCTCTCATCAAAATCGTGTTTATCTTGACTTATTCGGTGTCATTTTTCTCAGCACAATCTCAACTGTGTGACTGTACAGTTATTTTTTTTCTTTTGACATGCTGTTGTGACAAACTAAACCTAAAATCAAACTAAAAACATTAAATCTAAGTAAGAGAACATTTTTTAAAAAGTTTAGAATATAACATAATGAAATGCCGGCAATACCTCAGGAATCATTCATTAATCATAAATATTCATCTACATTAATATTACTGTGTTCTCCATTGTTATTTAATACATTGTGTGTTGGTTCTATTTAAATAAAACCTCCAGGTAGTTTTGTTTCCAGCTGTTTTTTCACGGTAGAAAAATGACTTGAGGTCGAACAACAGAGTTTATCGGTACTTCCTCATACATGTCCATGACACGGTGATGAGGCGTCTCTGATTGGCTCAGAATGTGTGAAGGAACACTCCCCCCTCCCCTCTGGCTCTGTCTGTGTTTACCTTTACCCAAGTAACATCCAGCTAGGTTTCGTGCTGTTGCTTGTTCTGAAAACATGCAGGGATAAAAAACGAGGCTTTATTTCCACAGAGAGCACATGAACCAGTTTGATCCAACATTTTTTTCCAGTTTGTGCAGCAGCTACTGTGGCGCCGTCTTCTTGTGTAGATGCTAATGCTAATGCTACTTCAGATTCGCTGCCTGGGACGGGCTTAACCCCACGTGGGTGAGGCTAAAGTCCATCTGACGTCAGATGGACCGACTTTTTCTGGGTCCCTGGTTCTTCTTGTTGTTTTGTGTGAATGCAGTATGCAGCCAGTGGAGGTGATGAACCACTGTCAAAGGAGCATGTGTTGGTAACTAGGGGTGACCCATCAGATTCCAAAAGGAGCATGGAAAAGTGGTTTTCACCTTTAAAAGAATCTCCTTAAGTACAGTAACAAAGAACATATGCTTAGTTACTTCCCACCTCTGGTTTTTAACGTCTCGTAATTACAGTTTTAGCAAATGTAATGACACCATCACTGAAAAATTCAGTTTTTATAGTGTCTCATAACTTTGGTTTTATATTTGCTTTCACCGTATTATTGTGACATCTGCACTGTCCACACTAATAGAAATGGAGTTTCAGAAGTTCCATCATGCTGCTAAGTCGTCTGAAATCACATGACACCGGGACACACCAGTGCGTCCAGAGACTCCCCAGTGTTAAGGATCATTACGGAAGCAAAACTAATGTGTTATATTGTAAAATGCAAGAAGCGGATGGTATTTTAAAATGTTCTTCTTCCCACTTCTTTTTTGAGCAGTTTTTATTGAACTTATTTTTGTTATTACTAGCTATTTACTAAGTAGTTGCTCTGGCATCTTGATTATATCTGTAATTATTATAATTTATTTGCTCTTGTACATACAATGTGTTTGATTTAGTTTTCTTCTCAAAATACATAAATGATGAATTTGAAGCTCACCACAAGAATGCAGACATACAGATAGATGGAGGTGTTGAATATTTGTGGAATGCTCTGTTCAAATCTTAGGTTAGGCATGTTGTTATGTTTTAAATTTATGTACATATTAACCCTTTTGTGCCTGAATTATGAAAACCTTAGTTGAAATTTCTTTATGTTGTTATTTTTCTTTAGGCATGCAAAACACTGCATGATTGATCATTTGTATATGAACCAACTGAGTTGCACCCTTTCTTTTATTAAAATTGTGTGCTACCTCCCAGCCCTGCAGAGTCTTATGGCCCCGTGCATATGTGCAACACACACCTCCATTAGAACAATTTCAAGAAATGAAATGGCTCACTGCTGCCAAGCCAAAGAATGAAAGCAGTTGCCACAAAAGGGCCAGCGTCATCTTAGCTGTGGTGAGAGCAGGCCATAGAATATGTTTAAACTGTAAAGACAGATTTAACCCTTTGATGCATACTGGAAGGGCTGGTTCTGGTCAATTTGATGCCCTAGACGAGCACCACGCTTTGCTTTTGTTAAATTAGAAATTAGCATCTGTCAAAATGATGCGATAAAAAGTAAAAATTATGCAATAAAAAGTACAAATTATGTGACAAAAAGGCCAAATTATGAGATAAAAAGTCAAAATTATGCAAAAAATGTCAAAATTATGTGACAAAAAGGCCAAATTATGAGATAAAAAGTCAAAATTATGCAAAAAAAGTCAAAAGTATGCGATAAAAAGACCAAATTATGTGATAAAAAGTCAAAATTATGTGAAAAAGTGAAAATGATGTGATAAAAAGGCCAAATTATGTGATGAAAAATCTAAATTATATGAAAAAAGTCAAAATTATGTGATAAAAACTCAAAATGATGCAATAAAAAGTCAAAATTATCTAATAAAAAGCCAAAATTTCCAGTCACTAAGTACAACTAGAATTAATCCATATATAAGGCACACTGTGAGAA
This sequence comes from Siphamia tubifer, assembly GCA_020466265.1. Classification (NCBI taxonomy): domain Eukaryota; kingdom Metazoa; phylum Chordata; class Actinopteri; order Kurtiformes; family Apogonidae; genus Siphamia; species Siphamia tubifer. The sequence continues at coordinate 11,776,520 of CM035787.1, read as the reverse complement.
AATTCCAGTCTTTTAAAGTGTGCCTTATTGTCCAGAAAATACTGTGGGACTTGGCTCCTCCAAGACATTGGGTGCCCTAGGCGACCGCCTAGTCTGCCTATGCCTAATGCTGGCCCTGTATACTGGTCACTCCAGTGGACAGTTCTTCTCCAGTTGTTCTCTTGTATATTCATGGGTTTAGTTGTTTTAGTTTCATATCAGTCAGTTCATATCATTACTGTAACTGTAACTCTTAATACCTCATCTGCAGGTTTACCTGTTAATCAATTGCTTGTTGTAATTAGACTGTAATTAACAGTCTCTTCTAAAACAAAAACTGCATTAAAAATGTTTTATTTCATAGTGTTCTGATATTGCATTTTAAATACATGTTTCTTGGGTTCAAAGCTTAAACACATGTTGTCCAGCTGAGTGGACATTTTTGTAACTCCATAAGAAAAATAGGTTAAATAAAATATTTCAATCATATTGCTTTTTTCAGCTGAAAGAGGAATAAAAACACTTAATATCTTGACTAAGGTTCTCATAATTCATGCATACAAGGGTTAAAGAGGAGTTGTCATTGAGAAGACACTGGGATCCTAATCTTAAGAATGTCACTTAAAGAGAAAGCTGTTATCGTTAGTGTTATTGTTGTTAGCTGTTGTTTCGGGATTTTCTTCTTTTTATTAGTCTTACTATGGCGTCATTGTTTCCATACAATGGTGTTGTGCCTTTCTATACGCTAATGCCAGGGCAACATTGGCAGATGTTTCCGCTCCAAAAATACCATTTCAGACACCAATAATACTGCTGTCATGTGACCAAAGGACCAAACCATCTGAAATGAGTGGATAGACACATTGACGGTCTATGTACACATCAAACTCAGGTCTATTAGATCCATATCACTCAGTGTGACTATAATAATAATAATAATAATAATAATAATAATAATAATAATAATAATAATAATAATAATAATAATAATAATAATAATAATAATAATAATAATAATAATAATAATAATAATAATAATAATAATAATAATGGATTAGATTTCTATAGCACTTTTCAAGGCACCCCAAAATACATTATTCATTCACTCTCACATGCACACTCTGGTGGTGGTAAACTACATATGTAGTCAGAGTTGCCCTGGGGCAGACTGACAAAAGTATGGCAGCCATTTCGCGCCTACTCTCTACTCACAACTGAATGCAGTATGCAGCCAGTGGAGGTGACAAACCACTGTCAAAGGCAGCGTGTGTTGGTAACTCAGGGTGACCCTTCAGATTCCAAAAGGAGCGTGGAAAAGAAACAAACTGATTGGTTTTATTTTTAAACATAGCCTCAAACAACATTGTCACTCTCCAAGGCTCCACAGAAACTAACAAGAAAAAAGGGGGCGGGCACAGTACGATCACATACCATAAAAAACAAAAAAAATCAACCAATCACAGCCCTCCATTAGGTTATTAAAAATTAGGAATCTATTTTCATACAACATAAAACCTTACATCCCTGTGTTGAAAACACCACACACAGTCCTGAAAACAGTAGAGAAAAGAAAGAGTCCATTTCTTCTACTGTTCTAATATGAATCCATCTGTTGGAACAGTGTCTGAATAGGAACCCTTCCAAACCAATGCAGGTTTTTCTTTGTTCAGCCCCTGCGGAGCGGATCATTGAACACATGCCACACAGAACACACAAAAGTATTTAATAGAGCACTCATATCCATTTAATAGAACACACACATTTATTTAATAAAACACACACATTTATTTAATAGAACACACACATCCATTTAATAAAACACACACATTCATTTAATAAAACACACACATCCATTTAATAGAACACACACATCCATGTAATGGAACTCACATCCATTCAGTGTCATTATGCTGCCTTCAAGTGCTATTGAGAAGATAGTCGTTTCCACTTGTAAATTTGAAATTACAGTGCGTGTGTTCAACTGCTTTTGTTGCCACAGCAAAAATTAAAAAAAAATGCAAACACACAATTTATCATAACCTGCTATATAACAATTTTAGATGTGTTTAATCATCTGTTACAGTATTTCTTTTCACTCATTCATCTTCTAAATGTTATCCTCCAGAAGGTCACAGACATGTGTATATACACTGATATATCACATTCACGGCTATGGGCAATGTAGCTGAACTAATGAAATTATCCATGCATGTCTTTGTACCTGGAGAGAGAGAACATGCAAATTTAGCTTCTTTTTTTTTTTTTTTTTTTTTTTGTAAAATTGTGTTTTGCAGATTGTGTGTACCAGTGATGCGTGAGCTGACCCGAAGTGCCCACAGTCACCCGCAGTTGCAGATCATTGACATTTTTTTAAAATGATTTTCGGATTGCAGTCAGTCGGGTCATTTGTCGTTTGAGATAAACATGAAAATAACCTGATAAATACACTTTATTAACTGAATTTCTGTGAAGGTGATGTACAACATACAACCAAAAAACTTAAGTTTTGGAACAAATTCGCTGAGATTTTTAAGATGATGAGCGGCTCTCAGTGTTTTCTTTTCCATGGAACCCGGGTTCAAATGTCTCTTTAGGTGATACAGGTTGTCCACCCCTGGTTTAGTTGCTGCACGTTGATAACTTTTGAATGATGAAGCAGGACAAACATATTTTCTTAACATATTAACTTACAAGCAATGCCATAGAATTTTAACATGTAAATGAATGCATGTATGTGAGTAAGGTCATGTGATGTTCATAAAGACCATTGGCTACTTTTTAAAAGTAGAAGCGGGTGGGGTCCGTCCTTTTCACATACATCAACTTGTGCATCACTGGTGTGTGATGCGCAGATATGCAAAATAATCCACTAATAGCAGCAGCATGTTTATAAAAGCAGTATCTAACATTTGCGATAATCTCTTGTTGCTCTCCGCCAAGTTGAAAACGTCAGTAGTTATTTTCATCTCTGCAGCTTGTATATCAAATTGTTTTCCCAGTTCTCCAGGGGAAAATACGACATGATGAGGCGTTCGGGTGCAATTCTCAACTTCGAAAATAATATTCACAATAATTCCCATTGCACATGAAGGCAGCATTAGTTCAGATGATTTGAACGTGCTCTTCAAAAATGCTCTTTTACTTTGCTCCTGCCCCTTATTTATTTATTTATTTATTTATTTATTTATTTATTTATTTATTTATTTATTTATTTATTTATTTATTTATTTATTTATTTATTTATTTATTATTTGTTAATTGAACTATGCAGATCCTGTATTACATGTATGTTTTTTGTCATTACAATGAAATATTTGTAGTTCTTTGGTTTGGTTTGTAATTGCTGTACTGCAGTGTAAAGACAGTTGTGTTGGATGTGGACTCCAGGAAGAATAGTGATGGCTTAAATGTGGTCTTGAATAGGTCAAAGGTCACAGTCACAAAAAAATGTGTTTTTACAATTATGAGCGATAGGGCAAATCAGGAATTTTCTTTTCATTCCGATATAGTTTGTTTTACATATAACTTTTTTTTTGCTCTCATTGTTCATGTGCATTGACATCAGAACCTTGAAGGAAAAATTTTAAGACTCTAGGTCAAAGTTTTGGATGTAGCTTTTGAACTATTCATTTAGAGACTTCCAATGAGCACCATAATATTGTGCATGTTGTTGTATGTATAGATTTTGATTAATTGGGGGTCACTGGGTCAATACCTTAAAAAAATAAAATGGACAATCACAGAAAAAGTTATTAGTTACTATTATTGACAGATAGGTAACGTGGCATAAGCTTCAAAATGGCGTCCTGACCTTTGACTTTGACTAAAACATTTGGCACTATTTTATTTGTTTTAATTTAATTAATTTCTATGTTATGACTATCATAACTTTGTTTTTTTATTTTCCCCCCTCCCAGTTGGAGCAGCAGCATCAGGACCTTTCTCCGCACTCGTACCATGAGGACGATGGCGCCGGTGCCCCCGGCCCCCAGGACGACGCTGCAGACTTCAGCCAGTTCAACCCGGCCGACAGCCCCACTGCGGACTACGGCTTCATCTTCGCCCTGGTCTTCCTGGTGACGGGGATCGTCCTGGTGGTGATCGCCTACACCATCCCGCGTGAAGCTAAAGTGGATCCGGATTTGATTTCGGCACGGCAGATGGAAAAGTTAGAGCTGTACTATGCTCAGCTGGGCTCCCACCTGGACAAGTGCATCATTGCGGGCCTGGGCCTGCTCACTCTTGGGGGGATGTTTTTGTCGGTGCTGCTCATGGTGTCCATCTGCCGGGGTGAAATGTACCGGCGCAGGGCAGCGTTTGTTCAACCCAAGAGGACTTATGGCTCCATCCACCTGAGGATGAAGCAGCTGGCCACAGGGGAGGCAGTAATGGGTGAAGGTGGGGGCGGAGGTGAGGAGTTTCTGGTGGAACATGCAGAGATGCGGAATAATGTACAGCCAGGGCCCAGCAGGGACTCCAGACCTGAACCAGGAGCCAAGGGGCCTCCTTCCAGTGCTCCCACCTCCTCCTTCTCTTCTTCTCCTGCTGGACATGGAGTCAACTAGGTGCAGTTTTGTCCTTCCTCTGCATAGACGTTGGACTTCAGATGGGACAGATGTCCACAGGAGCCCACAGTAGAAGCACATGTTCAGCACAAGGCCCCCCCCTCCTCAGCCGCCATGTCAGCGCTCCGGCCCTGCACTGGGGACCAAGGGTTCTGTACTGTAGCTAACCATATGGGATGTACACATATCTGAAGAGGACTGCATCCTGGAGGAGGACGGAGGTAAGCCTGGAACTGGGAGGGAAGGAAGAGCACATTGCAGATCAACGCTTAGAGTTGATCCAGTATTTAAAATCTAAATGTGTCCAATAGTATGTGAACTACGAGGAAAAAGCACAGTGTACTTCGACCCTGGAGGATGTTCATCACTGCGGAAAGAGCAAAGGTCACAGAGGTCACTTTTACAGGCCGATGGATTTAGGAGGTCCAAGTCCCATCAGATCTGTAGAGTAGACCACAGCCATGTTCAGAGTTCAGCAGCCAAGCACATCTGAAGGAAATGGTGTTTGGGGGGGGGGGGTCTTCTGCTTCTTTTCTTCTTTTTCCTCTTCATCTTCTTCTTGTGTTCTCTGACTTCTTCATCTTCTTGACAGCACCTCGCCTGGCACCAGCATCGACTGGTGTATGAGTGTGTGTGTGTGTGTGTGTGTGTGTGTGTGTGTGTGTGTGTGTGTGTGTGTGAATGTGAAGCACTTTCAGCACCATGAAAGTGGAATAACTCTATAGAAATCCAGTCCATTGACCATTTACCATTCTTTGTCTTCTTCTTGTCTTTATCTTCTTCTTCTTCCTCCTCTTCTTCTCCTTCCTGTTTAGGGGTAGAACCAGCTGGTCAGCGGGACACACTGCATGTTCACTACACCTGAACTAAGTCTTTGTTTTCTAAAAAGGCAAAAAAAAAAAAAAACATTGGGAAAATAACAATGAAACTGTCAGGTTGAGGACTTTTCCAAAATGTGCATGACCATTTCTAATGCACCTTCTTTAACATGTACATCAAACACATGTGGAAACATGGCTGCATTTACAACCTATTTATGTTCAAATATTTAATTATGGAAACCTGGACGTTTAACCACAGTGGAAAAACACAATCAAATACAGTAACTAATAAATATCAAAACCAAACCAGTGATCCACTACGGTTCACATGTTAGAAAAACTAAATGACATTTATCCATTTAACCTTTAAAGACTCAAAACAAGCATGTACTGATCCAAAAGGTTTTACCACTAATACTATCAATACAATCAAAAAATATCCGTCCATAGTTTTTGCAGTTCCACTTTCCATCACATTGGTCTGAAGGTGGTCTAATATTAACATCATTGATTGTTCAATTACATTTATTTCCAAACATTAACACCTTCATCTTCTATCACATTGATTCACCAGTAAAACCCATGGAGTTGGATAAATAACGGTAGATAATTAATGATTAATGACACATTACACTGAAAAAGATGCTGATGAGTTTTATCTAATGTGATATAAATCATAATACTGGAAGGTCTCTGAGCATCTGTGCGTTTGTATCTGCATCTGTTCTGATAAATGTAGACATTTTAACTGCCCAAGTTGAGTAATAGTTCCGTCTCTACATTCAATATCCCAACAAGTTGATCAGACCAATATTTTGGCATGTATTGGTCATTTTTAATACAATATTCTAACAATCATGTTACTATGGCCAGAACGCTTTGGTGGTGACTGTTGGATAAAAGCAGTACAGATTATAAGAATACATCTAGAACCTATGGATCCACCCAGGTCAACGCACTGATGATGTTTTTTTTATTCAAACCTACATAGTCATGAATTAAATGAAGGAAATATGTGATTTTTATTGGAAAATCCAGGCTATAATATTATAACTTGACCTAATAATATAAATTGATTTGTAAATCACCACAAAATGTAATCTTTATGGGTTAATAGTGCAAAGCCTTCCAAGCTAAGGAGGCCTTATTTTCACTTATTGTAAGATTAAGGTGTAGTCATTTATCATTTAACACTCATTTCCCAGAATGCCCCTCTACACACTTACTGTACCTGGCTCTGATCACTGTCATTATTGTCCGTTCCCTTATTTTTTCCCTATAAACGCACATGATGAAAAATTATTTATTACCTAATTGTAGTTGCAGATCATTTCTGTTTGATCAAAGAAAAGACTAAATTAATCTAATAGTAAATACATGAGTTAGAAGTGAATGTACATTTAAAAGGAGGTTGGAAGACAGTTGGGAGAATGTGTAATGTTGCAAATGAAGGAAACAAATCTTGAAAATGAAGGTGTCAGACTTCCAGTTGTAAATATCTCAGTTTTCAGTGCTTATCATCTCAGAAAACTGGTGAATTTTATCACAGAAACATAATGATGGCAAGAGAAATGTAAAAATAGGACTGTGTCACATGCTGCATCCCCTGAAGCTATTTCGTCTTGTTTAATTCTGAGCCTTTTGTGTGTACATTACTTCCACAGTTCACAGTAAAGTCAGCTACAGTGGGTTTTTGTGGTGGAAAACAGCAGCTGCTCCTCCTCCCAGACTTCACCATATAAAGGTGTGAAGTATTAGATTAATATCTTATATATGTGGAAAACAAAGCCAGTCTATTCTACATGTTATGTGATAAAACTCACATTTTCACCTTCAGTGATGTTCTTTATTCATTAAATAAAGCTTTATGGACAAAACTGTGAGCAGCAGAACATCAAACATCATTCGATTTCCAAAGTGTTGATGAAATAACCCACAAAATACCCATCCAGTTTAGTTCCACTAGTCCCATGGGGCCGTTTCCTGCCTGAAACGACTACTGCTTTACCTTGAAACCATGGGGAGAAAAAGCAAAAACCTTTTCTCTTAATGTGTTTCCATTACAATACCGATATTTCTAAAATTTCCACAAAGAATATTTGTGCTTTGAACGTGTTTCCATTGACGGTTGTTCTAGGCAGGAGCGTCCTAACTTTTGTGAAATATCATCCCAAGAGATATCACTGCTGTCACCTTCGGAGCTAGTACACAGTAAATTTTGCAGTGTTAAATCAACACTTAGAGAGTTTATTTAACTTCTTCTAGAGTGCATTTGGTCCCATTGTCTCCAAATTAACACTGAAAAATCTACAGTGTATTAGAATGAATGAATTCTCTCATCACTAAAAGTCCCTGCCGAACACTTTAAAGGCACCAAGGTTATAAGGGTCTGTACATGTGGTCCCTACATTGTCAGGTCAAAATATTCAGTGTAAATATGCTTTAGATCTGTTTAAATGACAACCGCGAATTAGCATGTAATAGCGTTAGCACAAATTAATTAGCTAATTATCTCGTCGGTAAAAGTCTCTGGCGAACTCTTTAAAGGCACTAACATGTCAAACAAACCAGCTGGTTAAGGTTATAAGGGTCTGTACATGTGGTCCCTACAGTGTGTATATGAATGGGTGAATGTGAAGCTAATGTAAAGCACTTTGAAGATGGAAAAGCGCTATATAAGTGCAGACCTTTTACCATTTACCATTGTCAGGTCGAAATATTAAGTGTAAATATGCTCAGTACTTAACAACAACAACAAATTATAAATGTATGCAGTGTTTTTTACACAATTGTTGCACTTGACACTTTACAGAACAGATGATATATTTATCTGTACAAAACTAGATAATAAAAATGAAACCTTCACTGTGCCTAGTGTAGGAATCAACCTGATAAACACTCCAAAATGGCGTCCGTAGTTGTAGCATTCCAGCAGCCATTGGTTGTTATGGTTACAGGGACGCTTAGAGAAGTGATCATGTGACCATGTACGTCACATCCTGTGACATACAATTGCGGAAAAAGTGTTTCCATTGCGCTTTTGCGATATATTAGATTATCGAAACGTTTGAAAAACCAACTGCATAAACAATGTCTTTTTTCTGTCCAATCTGTCATTAACTGATCATAAAGTAATTGCATGGGTTTTACTGGTGAATAAACGTTGTAGAAGGTTGTTTCCATGGTAACAATGAAGCCTCTGAGCATCCAAATGGGTCACATCTGAGGTGGTGTTTGGGTCTTTAAGGGTAAAAAGTCAATGTTTGGGTCTTTAATAGTTATCTGACACTGATAGAAAGTTTTACAAACTGTGAATATCTTGGTTGTGATCATGGTGATATCTAATATTAAACTTGGCACCTGCAATTACTGATTTTAACTCCTTAAACTGAACAAATTTGTAGTTACTGTGAATGTTAACTTCCAGATTTTTATTCATTCATTGGCATATTGGTTACTTCATCTTACGTGTTCATGTCAGTAGTTACATAGCCTCTTCTAAAGGCCAAAATACAATACTTAACATTGTATTAAAATAGTTTAAGAGGTTGTCATGGTTGTCCCTGTTGATCAGCTCTGGCCTTTGGTCTTCTTCTTCTGTCGGCCTTTAAATTCCCACCATCAGTCCACCTGTAATGGCCTTTACACATGACATGGATCTCTGCTCACAAAAGGAAGAAGATATTGACTCTCTTTTCAATTCCACTGGATGTTTTTTTATATTTTGGGGTTGTTGGTTTTCTTCTGGGGGAAGCACCTGTGATTGAAGCTGCACTCCTGTAGTAAAAAAAAAAAAAGTGTGTTTTTTAATCCTTTAAATGAATGAACACACGATAAATGAGAAGAAAAAGCACTTGTGACAAATTAGACCTACAGTCCTGGAAAAAAGTATTCAGTCACCCTTATAGGAGATCCTTATCTGAAATATAATCAGGAAAAATCTGCACAAAGATATTTTTTTGTGTTTCAAAAGACGACGGACAAATAGATGCAAGTGATTTTTGTGTTTTTATTTATTGTTTATGAGGGGGAAAAATAGCAAAACTGAATTATAGACATTTTCAAACTGTTATATCCTAGATGTTTTTCTGCTGAAACATCCAGTTTTCACGCAGACAGAACTGAGCATGTGCAGAAGGAACATGTGGGATTGGAGAAAAGAACAGGAACTGGGTGGATTTCCTTGATTTTTAACCTCCTGAGACCCAGGAAGGCTTTTTTTTTTTTGTTTTTTCTTTATTTCAGAAGGGAAAAAAAGTTGTTCGCTGTAAATGAAATTCCATATAAATTTTAAAAATGCATCTGAAACAATGGTTATATTGTCCTGTTTCTAAAAAAAAAAAAAGGCAATTATTTAATATAAAAAGCCAATACCTATACTTTCCTGAGTCTCAGGAGGTTGTCATACAATATAAGTCACAAATCCATGGGGTGCCCAAAAAACCATTTTCCAGGACTATAGATCACTATGAATGGCATTTTCTAAAACTGGAAATGATCACAATGTGTATTTATTTGTGCGCTGCAGCTCTTAGTGTGGAGAAGGAGCAGGGTTTGGAACTGAATGACCCTTTAATAACACAGCAGCTGCATACTTGTATTATATGTACACTTCACGTATTTATGTCTTATGTAAGGATACAATATGCCTTAATGAGTAAACACAGGCTCTGTAATGTGTGTATACGTAAATATTATTATGCTCATGTATGACGGTCTGTATGGTGAACCAAAAGCCAAGGGTCATGGAACTACACAGACACAGTGTCCTCATAAGTCAGTGTGACAACGTGTCTCATAATATCCAGCTCTTCGTTATTCAAATATAATAAGAACACATTTTTCTATTTCACAGTCATAATATCACAGTCATAATATTCCATGTAGACTTGTCGGATGTAAAGGACCAGCAGAAGCTAAAGCTCAGAAACCAAAAACAGAACACGGGTGTACTGGTTGGAAAACGCAAAGGGCTCTAGTTTCCCGGTGCGGCGTAGGCTGGCGGACCCCGTGCAGTGCTAGTTTCGTGCAGGGCAGGATGCCGTGCGATCAGTTTGGTAGTTTGGCAGACCGTGGTGCTCTGAGACGGGTGTGGCGGCGCACTCGTGGGAGGTGATCACTGATTCAGCTTGGCGGAGTGACAGTTTCGCTGACTCGACTGCGCCAACAGTGCGCCAAAAGCTCGCCAAAAGCTCGCCAAAAGCTCACCAAAAGCTCGCCAGCTGAAAACCAGGTCTACTTCTGGCACAAGGCGAACGTAGCCAGTTAAGTGGTAGTTTGGCTGCCCGGCCCGCAGTGCACACACGTTATCATAACATCACAGGCAGGTTTCCAGAGTGTCAGACACATTTCAATGCAATAAAAACCACTATTCAATGTAGCGATCTGAACCAGCACATAAATATATATTTATATTGACTGTTCAGTCACATCTAATGACAGATCAAAATGTGTTTGGCGCATATAATGGAAGCTCAACCTAAATTAATTACCAGCTGAAACTAATGAGCTAACATCTCTCTCTACCAACCACAAACAGCCTCAGCATCAGACACTGAGAATATATTTGGCATCTGTCGTCTTAGAATATTTAAAGAAAGACAGAGATAGAGCGAGAGAGTGAGTGAGTGAGGAAGAGATGCTGCCAATGAATTGTAAGTTATGTTCTGAGTCTGAAGGACGTGCTTCATGTGAATGCAAGTACAATTGTTGTAAATTTGCTACAGAGATGGAGTATATTATTGTGAGGAGGAGAGGGAGGATGAACGCACAGAGGGTGTACTGTCAAAGGTCATCTTATTTGGGAATGTCAGAGCTGGAATGCAGGTGGACCACATGAGTATTGACCGGAATACTGCCATGCAATGTAATTGTCAGCTGTTATTGTTTATCATTACCAGAGGTGTTTAAAGTACTCACATTCTATACTGAAGTAGAAGTACAGCTACTTGTGTGAAAAAATACTCTAGTAAAAGTAGAAGTATTGATTTAACTCTTCTACACAGTAAATTTTGCAGTGTTAATTTGGAGAAAATGGGACCAAATACACTCTAGAAGAAGTTAAATAAACTCTCTAGGTGTTGATTTAACACTGCAAAATTTACTGTGTACTTAAGTAAAAGTAAAAAAAAAAAGTACAACTTCTCAATTGTAATAAAGTACAAAAGTAAAAAGATAATGTGTTTGATTGAGTCCAAGTTACTGGATATGGCTAGGAAATGTAGGAAAAATGGGGGAAGAAAAGTCACAATTGGGATAAAGCATGAGATTTGAAAAAAAAAAAAAAGTAAAAAATGTGAGATAAAAATGCATAATTTTAACAGAAAAATTCAAAAGTACGAGATACCTAAAAAATCTTCTTAAGTACAGTAATGAAGTACTTTTACTTAGTTACTTTACACCTCTGATCATTACACAGGAACAAATTACATCTAACCCCCGAGCTGGTCCACATGGTGACGCGCAGGTCCATATATTTGGGTACTGTGGGCTTGGACCTCGCAGACTAAAACATCAGGGAGGAGTTTGGGCATCTGACTGTGGCGTCCATGGTGAAATGACAAAACTTGCAGTGCACCTCACTGCAGCGCATTTAAAGGTGAGGATAGGTGCTAATGTGATTGGTGGAGATCTGAATTGCGTGTGTTAAATCCATTGCACGCTCTTTCTCCTCCCTCATTTCCACTTATGCCAGTGGGAGGAACAGAGATGGAAACTTACAAAACTCGTCTGGACACACACTGTTAGTGTGGCGCAGCTGGTCTGTGCTTCACCTGTGCCAGGTCTGTGAAACTAGAGCCCATAGATGTATTTATTTTTATATCCACTCATTAACCTCAACAGCAACTGAACAGCAATTAGATCAAGAGTGTCAAAGTCGTTTTAATTTAGAGACCACATTCAGCTAAATCTGATCTGAAATGGGCCGGACCAGTAAAATAAAAACATAATAATAGATAAATAATAATAAAATAAAAACTTTTCTCTCTGTTTTAGAGCAAAAAAAAGGAAAATTACATCATGAAAATGTGTACTTCTACAAACTATCCTTTCAAACTATGTGAATAACATGACAAAATTGAAAAAAATGTGTCATTTTAACAATATTAGGCTTTAGTTTATCATTTACATGGGTTTAAAATAACGTACAGATCACAGTGGATCCACAGATACACAAAACATTTAGTATTACACAGAATATTATTAAAATTGTACTTACTTCTCTTAAGACATTTCATGTTGTTCATGTTTGTTCCAGTTATTAGTGTAACTAAATGACAACATTTTCATTTACCAAATAGGTCTGAATGTGGAACATGAACTAAAATAATTGTTAATATCTTAGTGTAGTTTTTGCTTTTCAACAAATTGATCCAAAGGGCCGGACTGGACCCTTTGGTAGGCCACATTTGGCCCCCGGGCCACATTCTTGACAACTGTGAATTAGATGAAAACAGAAGAACCAACACGTCATTGTTCGATGACTCAGGCTAATGAAATGGAGGAACACAAGGTTAGGCAGATTTACACAGTGAATGGGTCCACAGAAAATCTTACTGTCATGACATTTATGGACCTACTGTTATTTCACAATATTCACGATCAGCTCCGCCATGTTAGAAAAAAGCTGAAAAGAATAGTACTTTTATTTAATGTCTTTTTCAGTTGCACAACTGCATGTAGATCTAATATTCCTCTTCATTCACTATGTACACAATAGGATGATCGTTTTAATCACGATGAATGTTTTTCAGTCAAAAACATAAATATAACTGAATGTAACCATAGACAAATGATAAATGACACCTAATTTCTGTAGTTTTCTCTGGAAATGGATAAATATTTGATCAAAAGCATCATTCATGTGGTGAAAGGAGGTCAAGGTTAATGGACTGAAACTGAATGAATCTAAATATCTTCCATGGTTTGGGCTCAGACCTGCTGTAGGATGGACCAGTGGGGGTTAACGGGGTTACTGCTGATGTGCCCTTGAGCACTGCTACTGTTGCTGCTGGAACATATCTGTGAGTCAGATTCAGTGTAAGAGTTGAAGCACCAGCAGATCACAGGTTTAGATGCCAATGTACATCTGAAATAGGGCTGCATCATACTGCCATGTTTTTAATCCTGCCATATGAAAAACTCCTCAGGAGGATGTAACATCTGTGTGGCATCCATAGGAATGTTCAAACACATTAGTTGTGTTTCCTGTGGTCGTGTGGACAGATGAACACACTGTGAACACAAAACACCTGTTACAGTTTCGTTCTTCTGGAGCTGAAATAATTACAATGAACTGATGCTGCTGCTGATGAAGTTTCATTTTCTCTTGATTGTTGCTCATTTTCTGGAGGTGGTTATTTGTCCGTTTGTTTACTTGTATAATCAGAGAAAAACAATAAAATGAACATAAACACAACAAAATAAGATTTGCAGTGGGAAGATAATGAAAAGTCACAATAGTTTTTCTGGGATCTTCCCCAGTGACAAGTCAAATAACAATATAGTAAATAATGATTCAATTGTGTTCCTTTTAAAATTGCTATCAAAACACCGTCCATATGACAGGTATTAATAACGTTTCAATTTAAGTATAAACATAAGCAAGTGACATTAAAAAGCAATCTATCTATAATTCAACAAATCTGTGTCTGTAGTGTGTCCTGTTTGTCTGTGGAACACTTGACACCTGCACAACTCCACCAAATGATCCAAAATTTGGAGGGTTAATTTCCAGCACTATGGTGGATTGTAGTGAAAAGTTTCATGCCATTATGACATACAACCACAAAGATATTAAACTAATTTCATTGCTATTTCTAACTTTGCCGCTCTGAGCATTGCCTCGCACATTGTCTAAGTCCCGCCCCCTAATTTGGCTGATTCGGCTACAGTGCATTACTAATGACAACTAACTGCTGTTTCACAAGGTTTCTATGACAACATCACAACTGTGCTACACCCCACTAACAACTTTAGTCCCCATAGAAACTTTTGTCATTGTTGTGGCCACAGCAAGTTGGGGCATTCACACGAGCTAAATTAGGTCCTTCATTTGCTGAATTAATAGCACTTTACAGTAATTTATGGAACATTTATGTAACTGTGTCAAAACTGAATACATCCTGTACTGTATAGATCAGTGTTTCCCAACCTTTTTGAGCCACGGCACATGTTACTTTAGAAAACTCACAAGGCACACCACCAAAAAAAAATGTTACAAAAAGTATATTGAAATATAATGCACATTTACTCTGGCTGTACTTATTCAGTGTCAAACCTGGGCCTGTTTAGTTCAAGTACACTGATATATTTGACACAGGACTGAGGACAGAGTGATTGACAATGATCAACAATCCCTTTGTCAATCAGGATGCAGAAAACAATGCACATTCATGCTGTAAAAAAAATAAATAAATAAATAAATAAAACATGTGAAATTGCACTAAAAATATGTGTGAAACAACAAAAGGTGAACCATGTTATAATGGGGGATAACTGTATTCCCAAATCATGTCCAAATAAAATTTCCTTGAATGTCCTCCTGCAAGAGTCATTTACCCCCCCCCACCCCACCGCCACCCACAGTGTTCAAACTTTACAGCAGCCTGGGACAAAAATAATATATGGATTTAATTTCCGAACTGGGACTAAATTTCTAAATGTCAGCACATTATAGTGAGACTGAGGTCAAACATAGCACTACAGTCTCTGGGCCACAGCTCATACATAGTATAATGTAGTTCCTTTGTTAGCTTGAATGTATTTTGGCTTATGACTTTTGGGCTTGGCACTGAACCTGTGTGTGTGTGACAGATGTCACTGTTCTGGCACCAATACTTTTAAATCCCTTTTAAAAACTCTTTTATTACCTCCAGCCAGGAGGTTATGTTTTTGCCAGTTTGTCTGTCTGTCTGTTAGTAAAGTAGTGTTAGTGATGATCCAGAATAGATCCTGGATTCTGGATCACTTTGACATTTATTCTCCATTTAACACAATGTAAAATTTTAAAGTGATCCACAATCCAGGATCTCTTCCGGATCATCACCTAAATCTAATGATTTATTTTGACACCCTCAACAAGTCATGAAATTTTCATCAAGATCTGTCCATAACTTTTTCAGTTATCTTGCTAACTAACAGACAGACAAACAAACAAACAAACAAAATCTGGCAAAAACATAACCTCCTTGGTGAACCTTTCTTCATTCGGAGGGGGGAGGTCTGCCTTGGTGGAGGTTTGTGCTCTCAGAGTGCTTTTCTAGTTTAAGATTGCTTTTAATATTTGAATACTTTTTTTCTGACTATTTTTTAATGTGAGTTTTGTTTTTCATTGTTTGTTTTTATTGTAGTTCCTTTTCATTGTACTGTATATAATGTATCTTTGAGTACCATGAAAAGCACTATACAAGTATTATTATTATTATTATTATTATTATTATTATTATTATTATTATTATTATTATTATTATTATTATTATTATTATTATTATTATTATTATGTCGTTGTCATCGTCCATTTTAGTGAAAGCAGTTAGCGGCGGATGCCATTCTATAAATGCACATTACTGTTCAACCCCCCATACATTTGACACTCACATGTCAGATCTTGTTTGGTAGCATTGTTTCAGTATTTGTTGTGAATTTGGGTGGAGCAGTGGTGTAAAGTAGGATGTTCAAGTCCCTGATCAAATGGTTGTTTTGGAGTAGAAATGATATTTTTTCTATAGAGACATCAGAGAGTTGTTTAGTGTGGAAGATGATGCAGAAGGAGACGGGTGCAGTGAACTGCTGGATGACGTGAGCTGATTGTTGAAGAGGTAGATGTTCAGCCTGGGTGTGTGTGTGTGTGTGTGTGTTGGGGGGGGGGGGTGCAGACACTGGGTTGCACAGAGGCATCTGGGATGAAGAGACTCCAGTAAATAAGCACGTGCCTCTGGTATTTCAAAAGCCCCTCAAGTGGGCTTGAACTCGCAGGTTAAGGAGGAGGAAATATCCCAGGAGAAGCACAGGCTTATGGGGGTGGGGGAGATGGATGGGGGGTGGGGGGGGGGTCAACTCATACAGGGATGATGAACTGAGCCTCAGATCATTTTAGGACAATTGAACCACATGGAGCACAAGGACATGCAGGCAGAGGCAGATGTAAAGACGGTAAAAAGTAAAAAGTGTAAGGGGGAGGAGGAGGAAGAGGAGGAGGACAAAGAGGGGGAGGAAAATAAGGAGGAAGAAGAGGTGGATAGGAGTTGTAGGAAAAGGAGGAGTAGGGAGAGGGGGAGGGGAAGAATAGGAGGAGGAAGAGGAGGATGTGGGAGAGGAGGAGAAGGAGGAGGAAGAAATGGAGGATGAAGAAGAGGGGGAGGTGGGAAAGGAGGAGGGAGAGGGGGGTGAGGAGGAAGGGGGAGGAAGAAGAAGAGAATGAAGAGGGGGGAGAAGAGAAGGAGGACAAAGAGGGGGAGGAAAATGAGGAGGAAGAAGGGGTGGATAGCAGTTATAGGAAGAGGAGGAAAAGTGGGAGAGGGGATGAAGAGGGAGAGGGGAGGAATAGGAGTTGAAGGAGGAGGAGCTAACAGCAGTCATTGAATGTTTGTCAGTGTATTAATGCATAAATAATGGGCTGTAGTTTTTGTCGGCTTTAACCCGAGCTCATAATGGACTCAGTTATTTATTGTAGTTCAGAGCAGGTGACAGAAGCATTAGTGTATCAGTTCTGCACCAGTAGAAATAGGAAATTACATTTTCTGTTTTTCTGCAATTCATTTCAACTGATCAGTAGATAAAATAAAAACCTCTTTAATTCATTTGATTAAACCATCACATTGTGCCCCCCCCCCCCCCCACACACACACACACACACACCTGCCAGAAACAGTAGCCTGTCACTAGTCTGGTTGGGTCAGGATCAGTTGGGTTAGTATGGTAGGTCTGGTTAGGGTTGATTGGGTTAGCAGGGTTAGTTGGGTTAGGAAAAGTAGGGTTAGTCTGTTTGGGTTAAATTGGGTAGTGGGGTTAGTGTGGTTTGGTTAGTTGGGTTAGGGTTAGTAGGGTTAGTCTGTTTGGGTTAGGGTTAGTAGGGTTAAGTCTGTTTTTGTTAGTTAGGTTAGGGTTAGTAGGGTTAGTCTGTTTGGGTTAGTTAGGTTAGGGTTAGTAGGGTTAGTCTGTTTGGGGTAGTTTAGTTAGGGTTAGTCTGTTTGGGTTAGTTTGGTTAGGGTTAGTAGGGTTAGTCTGTTTGGGTTAGTTTGGATAGGGTTAGTAGGGTTAGTCTGTTTGGGTTAGTTTGGTTAGGGTTAGTAGGGTTAGTCTGTTTGGGGTAGTTGGGTTAGGGTTAGTAGGGTTAGTCTGTTTGGGGTAGTTGGGTTAGGGTTAGTAGGGTTAGTCTGTTTGGGGTAGTTGGGTTAGGGTTAGTAGGATTAGATGTGGATGTACGTTTTGTTTGTAATGATGAATGAACTATGGAACAACAATAAGAAACTTCAGTCTAAATGTGTATTTAATTATGTGACCAGAATGGATCAGAATGTGTGAATAGTCAAAGTAAACGTCAGTTTTGTTCCTGTGTTTTCATTCAAACTCTGACACAGACAGACAGTGGACACTGAACACACTAACACTGAGGCTTTGAGACATGATCAGACTGAGCACACCACATATACTGTTCTTAAAGCCTCCATGGCCAAGATTCATTCATTAGCGTTAGCACTAGCATTAGCATTTGCATTCTACCTCCCTCCCACTGCAGTAGAAACATTCCAGCTACTCAGCCATATTGTGTCCTTGGCTAATGCGACTG
The DNA here is from genome assembly GCA_020466265.1 of Siphamia tubifer. Taxonomy (NCBI): domain Eukaryota; kingdom Metazoa; phylum Chordata; class Actinopteri; order Kurtiformes; family Apogonidae; genus Siphamia; species Siphamia tubifer. The sequence continues at coordinate 11,758,365 of CM035787.1, read as the reverse complement.
TTTCTGTCTTGGAAAAGTTCCACTTGAAGAGGATGATGTAAAAGTCAGATCCTGGTTCAGATCCTGGCTCAGATCCTGGCTCAGATCCTGGTTCAGATCCTGGCTCAGATCCTGGCTCAGATCCTGGCTCAGATCCTGGTTCAGATCCTGGCTCAGATCCTGGCTCAGATCCTGGTTCAGATCCTGGCTCAGATCCTGGCTCAGATCCTGGCTCAGATCCTGGTTCAGATCCTGGTTCAGATCCTGGCTCAGATCCTGGTTCAGATCCTGGCTCAGATCCTGGCTCAGATCCTGGTTTAGATCCTGGCTCAAATCCTGGCTCAGTGTCTTTGAATGGGTTCAGTCTAAGAATCCAATAGACAGAGCTTTGGAGAGTTTATGACATTGTCTTAGCATTTGTGTCCTCACAAGGACTTTCCGTGACATCCGAGAACAGTCCTTGATATAAATAGACTATTTCTATGGTAACCCAGTCATTGTGTTGTCGACAGAACAAAGATTGATTTTTTTTTTCAGCGTCTTTGGCCAAGGCGCTCGTGTTCGGTCTCCACAGTTAGATGAGTCCCAAAGGACAACCAACATGGCTTTGCTCTTTTTTCACATGCCTTTTTATTGTTTTGGTTTTTTCCCCTAAATCTTGGTAACTGTTCAGTTGTGGGTTTATGTGCAGGATATTTTTGGTTGATTGTGTTTGTGGAGCAGTGACAGTTTCCTGGGAAATAGAGAGAAATTTTCCATTTGAAATGCCATTGCACAGTTTTTTTTATTAATAATAATAATAATAATCATAATAGTCATTTCTATAACACTTTTTCAAGGCACCAATTAAAACTAAAATTGTCATGCTGATTCCAAAACTAGCACATCCAGTTTTTTCTCCACAGCTTACCCTCCCGATAAATGAAATTCCACTGATTAGCTGTAGTAAGACTTTCCAGCTCATTACGATTGGAGTACACGGAAACTTGTTTGTGTAGTTACCATGGAGACAGTGTGGTGAGAGGTGTATGCAGCTCCCAATAGATCAGTACAATGACAGTGGTAGAGGTAAGATCTTAAGCCCAAGCCTGAGCCTCGGGCCTAAAATGTCAATCACTACATTACATCGGGCCGGGCTTCTCTCTTGCTGACGTTTTTTAAAAAATAAATATGTTTATAAAAATGTATAATAAAACAATGTGTAGATACTAATCTACGGAATACTTAGACCATGGTCCGCAAAAAAACAGAAGTGGCCACATCACAACACGTATTGTACTAAACTGTTGTAATGACAATTCAAAGACTCCTTCCTGTCTCTGTCTATTTTCCACCTGTCATTGTTCTTCTTTGTTTCTCTTCCGCTCTCTCTTAAAGTGCTGTGCTAGATTCTTAAGGACGTACTGCTGCTGTGGTTTAACGGCTCAATTATCATCCTGTCAAAATGATGGACGGCCTTCAATTTTTCCCGTCAACTCTTAAAAAAATCGGTCAATGATGGAAAATTGTCGGTTAATGTAAACTCTGCAGACACAGAAATATAAAAGATGTAAATGTATACAGTCTCGTTTAACTTAAATTTTGTTACAAAAGACAGGCTTTAATTTTTTTAAAATCATAAATCACCCCTCCTCTTCCCAAGTCCTCACAAATAAAATATGAAATTTTGGGTTTACTTTGGGCTGGATTTTTTAGGGCCAATCTTATCTCTAGTCAGTACACATATCTTTTGTAAAAACATGATAGTGTTAAATAAACATTGCAGTCATGCCTGTTTCCTTTACATTTCACTGTATGCCCATATTTGAAAATTATTATAAAACACACACATACCTGTTAAGTATAATGTTTTTCATATGTTTTAAGAAAACGTGGATCCTATAGTTCAAAAACTTCATGTGATAGAGAAAAACTGAGATCTGTTTTGAACCTAAAAATGTGTCATCTGTCACACCTAACTCAACAAAAATAGTCTTCCCCAGTGTTATTGATCCATTATTCATTCACTCTCACATTCTCCCTCTGGTGGTGGTAAACTACAACTGTAGCCACAGACACATGTATTTATCTCAGTGTTGTTTTGCTATCTTTCACTACAGATCCTTATGCCATTGCATTGAATATGAAGGAACTTTCTAACATTAAATAGCTTTTCTGCCCCCTCAGTGACTATCAGAATCAGCATCAGCTTTATTGTTATGTATATGTACACATACAGGAATTTGTTTCCGGTTACAAGCGGTGCCCTCACGTACCAAAAAGAAGAGAAACATAGACGAGGCATAACAACACATAAATAACAGCATAAAAAAACATAATAAAGAGTGCTAATGTACTTGTGTGCAATGGTTGAGTATAGTGATTTTATGTACAGGTTTATTTAACAGTTTATACAGAATATATTGGATGTAGGTAAAAAGACAGAGAATGTTTGTGGGTCATGGAATTATTCTGACACTTTGTGACTGGCGTCAAGTGTTCATCAGCGTGACAGCCTGGGGAAAAAAACTGTTCCATGTCTGGATGTTTTGGCTTTCAGAGCTCTGTAACGCCTGCCGGAGGGAAGGAGGTGGAACAGGTGATGTCCAGGGTGTGAGGGGTCTGCAGTAATACCACCTGCCCGTTTATTCACTCTGGCTGTGTACAAGTCCTGAATGGAGGGTAGACTGGCACCGATGGTCTTCTCTGCAACCAATACAACCATCCAACATCATCTGTTGGAGTTCAGATAGTCAGTTTATTTGGTATGAATAACTAACTGTGACAGGTCCATTACATGTAAATGTGCACAGATACAAACCGTCTGCACTTGGGTTGATTCGACACCCTGTTGTTGGAACTGAAATGATAAAACTCCCAAAATGCTCTTCATAGAGTGACAAAGAAACTACAAGAAAGAAACAAGTTAGTGTAAGATTGATGGAAATTTTAAAGGATCGCGGCACAGACGTGGAATATCATTTCCGTAATGACCTTTTTGACATGTTTCTGTGACCTTTTTTCATTTCTATGGTTACAGACGGAGCAGGTGCACTGTCATGTTTCCTCCTTTTTAAAAAAACAACACTGGCTCTAACTCAAACTAAGTTTACACCAGTTTTACATTCAAAATGTTTGGGTGAGATCTGATTTCGTGTGTGTGTGTGTTATCCCAATATTCCATATTAAATGTTTTGAGTCTGAACTGAATGTGACTCTGAAGTGACCCACATGCATTAAATAGATCCTGAAGGAATCTGTGACCACACAGACACACATTGTGGTTACAGAAGGAAATATGTTTTTCCTGCTCCTCTTCCTGAGATGAAGAACTGTGATGTTTGTCACATTTCAATGATATAAAGGTCAGATAAATGTGATCTGGCCGTTCACACTGAACTCACATTGGGAAATATCAGATCCGTATCAGATTTAGGACAACATATCAAAGTGATCTGGCTCAGATTACTGCTGTTCAGACTGTCTGGAACAGATCAGATACAGGTCACATGAATTGGATTTGGTCTACATTTGTCTGCAAAAAAAATTTCACATTTTGACCCAAGACTTATCTTGGAAACTTGATCCAACCAGCATTTAACACTTGAGTTTTCTTTATCACTAACACACATGTGGGAACATTTCATTCGTTTTATTCCAGAAGCATTTTACTTGTAAACCAGTGTTATTGGATGACCCACTCTACCTCCTGAGCCATGGTCACCCTAATATATGTCAATAAATGCACACAGTCAGAACTGAATCAGTAAATCCAGCATATGAACAGTATGATGAACTGTGCATTAAATACTGTGCTTTTAGGTCGACTAACAGTTTTAATCCTTGTTAGATCAGAAGTCAAAGGTCAACAGAGGCACATTGTTCCAGCAGCTGCTTTGGATTCAGTCTGTTACTTTATCTATCAGGAAAAAAAAACAACACTGTCACAATCACCGCATGAGAACAGATCATATTTTATTCAACTTTATGGGCAACAGTGTAAAATGAACATCACTTTCAAAACCTCTGAGATACTGGAATTCAGCACCATGGACAGTGGTAGGTCTTCAAAAACAATCCTTCATCTCTTTTCTTTATAAATTACAGTTTGTTATCACCCCAGTAAACATGACATGACCAAATGTATGTGGACATCAACACTGTAAACAGTTTGAATTAGAAAAGCATTCTGAGAGCGCAAACCTCCGCCAAGGCAGACCTCCCCCCTCCAAATGAAGAGACGTCCACCAAGGAGGTTATGTTTTTTAGTTAGCAAGATAACAAAAAAATTATGGATGGATCCTGATGAAAATTGAAATTTTACATTGTAGTAAATGGAGAATACATTTAAAAGTGATCCAGAATCTAGGATCTCTTCCAGATCATCACCAAAATCTAATAATTTGTTCCTTGTGACACCCCCAACATGTCATGAAATTTTCATCAATATCCATCCATAACTTTTTGCGTTATCTTGCTAACTAACAGACAAACTGGCAAAAACATAACCTCATTGGTGGAGGTAATAAGTGGTTCCAGGTAGAACAAACCCTGCCCCTTTGCAAATATTTCTCTTATCATTACGAAAACATATTTTTTGTGACCTTGACCTAGATTCACCAAAATTTAATGGAATCTATTCTGGACCACTTTGTACCTTTCCTGAAAATGTCATGCAAATTTGTCCAGTAGTTTATGTGTAAAGTTTCTGACAAACAGACAAACAAACAGACGGACAAACAAAAAACTTTTCCAAAAGCAATCTCCCTCTCCCTTTTCAGGGGTCAGGATAACAAGTGTGACAGAAAACGGGTTCTTCGATGAAGTTAAAGCGACAAATATGTGAACACAAATACTGCAGGCCACAAGAAAACTCCCAAGATGCATTAAATCATAGACTTTCAGGTTCTCTTTGGTGTTCTGATAATTATGGGTTGGTCAAAGGTCAAAGGTTAGGGGAGGTGTATTGTTCCAGCAGCTGCTTTGGATTCAGTTGGTTGCTCAAGGACACTTCAGCAGTATGAAAGTGTTCGACCCTGAGCTCAGAACCCATTAATCAGTGTGTTCTTTAACTGCAGCAGAGGTCAAACCAAACCTGGTCTGTGTGAAATAACAGCGTAACAGAAGTATAGTCCGTTAGCCGTCCTCACATCAGAAGCCTGTCCTTGGGACCAGCATCCACAGGGACAGCCTCAGTCAGACTGGTCAGAGCTAAACCTTTCCATCCACGTACTGTATGGGGAGCTTAAGTCTCCGCCCCTTCCAGGAGGCCTGAGATCGGAAAATTAATGAATGATATTCAATGGGAATTAAAATGCTAAAATAGTATCTGGTCTGTCATGTGACCTGAATCACACACATGTTGTACCTCATAATAAATGATAATTATTGATGTGTGTTTCAACTGCTTCTGTTAACCAACGACTGATTCATTTGGGAGTAAAAGCCTTTAATAATTCAAACTCCACACCTGGTGCACATGTGACGTCACCACAGACGCATTGTAGTCTCTTACTAAGCCCATATAAAACCTAACGTCACAGTTACTTCCCATCAAAAACAGGTGGTCTACCTATGCCACATCAAATATTTCTTATTAACCGCTATCATATGTGAATTTCAGAGCACTTGTCAAACAGAATCAGAATTTAGCTTGACTCGCCTCATTTACTCCCATTCAAATTTTTCGTGAGCTAAGCACCCATGGACCTGGAAGTAGAAGGGCGTGGCTTAGCCTCTCCATAATACACTCAAATAGAACATACACAACAGTAGCATGTGACTCAGACTCAATGAATGTACCAATAAATGCAGCGTGGCAACAGTGGCACACACTCTCATCACATATCACAGTTAAACCTTTAACCCTATGTGGGGTTTCAATCTGCAGCACTAATGTAGAAGTGCTCCTGGTGTTTTTAGACTGTTGTCTTACAGAGTTAGTGGATGTAGAGTGAACAGGTTAAATGGACAGTTCACTCAGGTGGGAGGGTTTTTTTTTCTGTCAGATGTGTCACTCATGATCAGTCACAGCCTATTTGTCATTGATTTGATAAATAACAGTGGTGAAGAATTTGAAAAAAAATCTGTTAAGTTAGATTTTCATAATGATTCCAAAATTGCAGTTTTTTTTATTTTTATATAACATGTAATTTTTTTTCTTCACAGCTTACCCTCTAGATAAGGAAAACTCCATTAATTATGGAATGGAATAGACATTTATTGATCCCTTACAGGAAATCCATTTGTTACAACAGCAGCGAAAATGGTGCAGTAATAGGCAGCCCCCTAAAGGCACCAGGTTAAATTCCATGAAAGAAAAAGAAAAATTAGTTGTATTTTTTAATTGTGGTTTTATCTTTCTCAGGTTTTATTTGTTTTATATTAAGCTTTTAGTGACATTTTGTGATTTTATCTGTGAAAAGTGCTATATAAATAAAATGTACTCACTTACTAGTAAGACTTTCCAGCTGATTACAATTGGACTCATCTACAGCTACGTAAAAACTTGCTTCTGCAGTTACCATGGAGACAGTGAGGTGTGTGCAGCTCCCAATGGCTCAGTACAATTACAGCAGAATTACAGTAGACATATCCTTTGTAAAAACATAATAGTGTTAAATAAACATTGCAGTCATGCCTGTTTCTTTTATATTTCATTGCATGTCAATATTTGAAATACCTGTTAAGTACAATATTTTTCATATGTTTTAAGAAAACAGTGATCCTATAGTTCAAAAACTTAATGTGATAGAGGAAAACTGAGATTACTTTTGGATTCTGCACCCTAAAATTAGTTAAAAACAACTGTGAGACCTAATTCAACAAAAATTGTGTTCCCCAGTGTTATTCATAAACAGCACTGACTTCTAGTGGTCACTGTTAGGAACTACAGGAATATATGCATTATTCTTTTAGAACAGGGGTTCTCATTCCTGGTCCTCGAGAGCTTCTATCCTGCTTGTTTTAGATGTATTCCCCTTCCCACACACCTGATACAAATGATAAACCTGTCATCCAGCTTTGTAGAAGCCTGATAATGATAATGGAAGAGGGATACATCTAAAACAGGGGTGTCAAAATCATGTTAGTTCAGGTGCCACATTAGGCCTAATATGGTATTAAGTGGGTCAGACCAGTAAAACAATACAAATAATAGGATAAAAATGCATAAATAACATGAACTTCAAAGTTTTATCTGTTTTTGAGCAAAAAAAAAAGTCAGATTTCACAATGAAAATGTTTAGATCTACGAACTGTACTTGGACATGAACAAAAATATGAACAACCTGAAAATTGTGAGGAAAAAACAAGTGCAATATTACACTTAAGTTTATCATTTATATACTAGGGCTGGGATGGTATGCTTTTATGCCGATTCGATTCTTTTACGATTTTTCCCAATATTCATAATTTTTGGCTTGCCTTTTTAACACCAGACCACATGAAAAAGCTGAATAATGATGCCTACAGATCATATCAGGAGCCATATTTCCACCAAAAAATGCACATCATATGTGAGTCAGTTCATATTTATTCAGCAGTAATATATTTGAACCAGACATTGGGAAGTAAACTGCTACATTTATCTGCACACAACACAAATAGGAGCCTTTATAAATGAACATATTTCACAATAAGGTGAACTTTAAAGTGTACATGTCCAGCTCTGCTCTTCCCTTCTGTTAGAAACACACACTTTAATTGTTGTTGATTGTTTAACTATATTTATTCAGGAACAAGTCCTTTTCTCTAAATTTTCAGATACCCCACGCTGTTGAACCCACCTGAGATGTTACGATGGTCCTGAACGCACCACCTCAGTGTTTAGAATTAGCTGCTGTGTTGTTGCTAATCACCCTCTTTTCCCCAACTCTAATTAATATACTCCTGGTTTATTACTGTGTGTAAATGACACAAGGTGAGATTAATAACACAATACAGTTGGAATGTTGTTTAATGTAGGTGTCTTGTTGAAGCTAATACGATAATAAGCTAGCTGTCATCTGTGTTACTTCATTGAGGTGATTTCTGTGTATTCCATGACACATATTATACATCTGAGTGACTCATGCAGTCGCCTATGGTCTTTACAAGCTGTACTTTTTTTCCCCATCCGGCTTAAAAGGAATTATTTAAATATGGAAAAAGTCGATTTTTGAACAAACAAATCAATTTAAAAATCATAAAACAAAAAATCCTGATACATGTGTGAATCGATTTTTCTTCTCCCACCCTCTTATAGACAGTATGTGCATCACAATTTACAGATAACAGTGGATTTACAAACATTCAGAATATTGGTAAATTCCACATATATTTCAGGTTATTCATATTTTTTTGTAACAGGCTAGTCTTTTTATTTATTCCCTTATTTATTTATTCCCTTTTTTTTGCAATAAAACAAAGACATTTTTTTTGCGGTTTTCATAATTAATTGTTTATTATAATTATGGTCTGATCCATTTTAGATCCAATTATTGTCAAATTATTTTAACTTCTTTAATTATTAATATCTTCTGTATAGTTTTTGCATTCCACATATTCATCCTAATGGCCAGATTGGACCCTATAGCAGTCACGATTTGGCCCCCGGGCCTTAGGTTTGACACCTGTGATCTAAAACATGCAGGATAGTAGCTCTCGAGGGCCAGGTCTGAGTACCCCTGTTTAAGAAGAATTGACCACAAAGGTCTTATTACTTCTGATTTCCTTATTAATAGTAGTTTATTATTATTATTATTATTATTATTATTATTATTATTATTATTATTATTATTATTATTATTATTATTATTATTATTATTATTATTATTATTATTATTTGATTTTATTTTTATGACTTAATTGACTATCTCCCAAATATCAAAGGTTATATTCTCCAAACTAAAGTTTTCTGTTGAAGGCAAAAACAGAAAGAAAAAAAGATGAATGTCAAAGCTGTGACTATGAGTATAAGTATTTGGACATTTGCTGCTTGCGTTGATCCGACTCATCCATGTGTGAACAGACGCCCATACTGGTGTGACTGGTCATGAATGAACATGTCAAATATGAGGGGAAAAAAAACAGCTCCACGGGGTCAAATACCAATTTATGAATGAAATGATGCATATTATGTCTTTGAAATGTGTAAAACAGAAAGTAAAAATGCCTGAAGGAGATGTTTTATGTGTGTTTTTGTGGATTAAAAATGTGAATACTTATATGGCAAAGGATTTCAAGCACAGATAAAGAAAATATTGAATGTTAAAGGGATATTATAGCTCTTTTATGGAGATGAGTTAATATATCAGCTGGTGATTGTGTTTACCAGGTCACAGTCACAAATCTCAGTGTGAATGTAAATATGAGACTAAGAATATAAAGAGAAAAGTAAAGAGTGACATATCCCTTTAACAAGAGCAAAAAAAACAGGGTCTTTAGACTGTTATGAAGCAAACTGGGCTTTAATATATGTATTTATTTTCAGTGGGGGGTCTTTCCATGTACATGTTTTTGTTTCTGTTGTTTGATTTGGTTATTTATACCCCTCAATGGGGAGCTCCGCCTTTTCCTAGAGGCTCATGGGGCCTGAGATTGGAAAATTAAAGAATGGTATGGTAATGGGAAATAAAATACTAAAATCGTCCCTGGTTTGTCATGTGACCTGAATCACACTCATACTGTACCTCATAATAAATTATGATTATTGTTGTGTGCTTCAATTGCTTCTGTTAACCAACGGCTGATTCATTTGTAAGGGATAATGTATTGCACACGGTTACTATCAGAAAAATATTTCCCAACGGGGGGGGGCGAACAGCATTGTTCTGCCCGAAGGGAAATGTTTTTTGACAGTCACGTGTGGGCAAAACATTATCCTGCTTATTCTACGGGTTATTAAAGCTTTGCTACCGCTCGTACAGACTGGATAAATAGCGGTTACAACGTTTACTTTCAAAGTGGCCGAACTACCTGCGGAGTGATATGGTACCGTGAATTTGAAGTGACAAAACTCGTTGCCATTGGCAGCGGGCGTTAATGGCGCAGCAGGCAGTTATCGAAAAAAAAAAAACATCAGCCCGCAGAAGGCTGAGAAGGTCCTATAAAAGTGAATGGGAGCTAGAGGACCGTAGAATAAGCGAGTAAAACCCGTTAATAATTTGGACTACACACCTGGCGCACATGAGACGTCACCACAGCTGAGCGGAGTGTGACGTCACGCATTATAGTCTCTTACTAAACCCACATAAAACCTAACGTCACGTTTGCTTCCCATCAAAAACGGGTGGTCTGCCTATGCCAAATCAAATATTTCTTATTAACCACTAACATATGTGAATTTCAGAGCATTTGTCAAACGGAATCAGAATTTAGCTTGACTCGCTCCATTCACTCACATTAAATTTTTTTTGCGAGCTAAGCACCCATGAACCGGAAGTAGAAGAACGTGACTGTCGACATCTGCATTCTAAATATAAAAAAGTTAATATTTCAGTATCATTCTGTCTTTATCTCTCACACTATCACTAAATGAACATATATTCAAACTTCCAAAAAAATACAAGAAAAACAACAAAAACCTTTATAATAAATTGACATAAATATCTGCTGCCATGGATGCGGAAACATCTGATCAGCTAATGTTAATGGTGTCTGATAGACACATCAGTGCATCCCTACATGTTCTTTGAGAAGGGGGTCTATTTAATTGGACAGATGATAGATGACTGGTAGAAAATTCTGTGGAATCTTTTGATGAATCTGATTGGATGCCTTGGCTCCACATGTCACTCAATCTAAGCTTCATTTATTGAACGTGCAGTTATTTCATGTGTCACATTGTTTTCTTTACAAATGCTTGATTGCAAATGTGAAATCCACCCAATAAGACTACAGCAATGTTCATAAGTTTATATTCCCTGGTAGAATTTGAGATTCTTTGGCCATTTTAATACAAAAACCTTTCTTCCACTGATGGTTAGTGGCTTAATGAATCCATTTATCATCAAACAAATGTGTTTGCTCTTTTTAAATCCTCCTGACAAAAGACCCTCATCATAAGTTTTACCAGAGGTGGCAAAAGTACTCACATTTTGTATTTAAATAGAAATACAACTACACTGAAAACCCAAATGTTCAGAATAATTGAATATATTCAGTTGTGAATACTCAAAGTTTCAGAAATAGTACTACTAACTCAGATGTATTCAGTTGCTGTAACATATTCTTCTTTTTTTAAGTACTTTCAACTAATATTTTTTTTATTAAGGGGAACTATTGTGGATATAAGTGAACATAACTTAAAAACATAGATGAGGTTCAACTGAGTGGAATTAAGTCATTAAATGCTGAGAATGATATTGTTCTGTTATTTCTATTGTTTCAAATAAGGATGATTGATAAAAAATAAACTTAACTGATGTAGTAGATGATGAAATATAATTTCAGAACACTGCAAATAACCACCAATATCTATCACACCAAAAAATATTACAATAACAAAACAGTCATTTTATTCAGTGTCTGTTGGTAGAGCAGGTCGTCCAATGACTGAAGGGTCAGAGGTTCATGTCCCAGCTCTGTCTGTCCACATGTCCAAGTGTCCTGAACACTGAACCCTGACTTAGTCTCCCAGTAGGACTGACAGAACCTTACAATACTAAGTTAAGTTCTGGAAACTTGTATTTTTTAAGTTTCATCAACTAAAAATAATTGAGGCAATCGATTGAGTTCTGCTAATGTATTCAGGTTTACAGTGTACGTGCAAAAAAAAAGTACTTTTGTAAAAGTAGAACTACTGATTCAACTCCTTTAAGTAAGTAAAAGTTAAAAAGTACTACTTCTGAATGTTAATAAACTACAAAAGTAAGATAAGATAAGATAAGATAAGATAAGATAAGATAAGATAAGATAAGATAAGATAAGATAAGATAAGATAAGATAAGATAAGATAAGATAAGATAAGATAAGATAAGATAAGATAAGATAAGATAAGATAAGATAAGATAAGATAAGATAAGATAAGATAAGTAAAGCCCTTAAAAGTGAGTTACTGTGTAGATAATGTGTTTGATGGGTACTCAGCTTTTAGGGTACGGGCAGGAAATTTTGGAAAAAGTAGACCGGGAATTTCTCAACATTCCATTATGTTTGATTCTATGTGAATACTGACCAAATGAGAGGAACTGTAGGAATGTCACTGAGTCAGGGAATGTAAACTTATGAACACAACCGTATGTGACTAAATCCAGTCTCACAGCCACACACAGTTTGTCTGGCTGAAACCGTCTGCAATTCTTGAATGCATTTTTCTTTCCATTCAAGTATTTAAAAAAAAAAAACATAGTTTCTACACTGTTAAAAAAATCCTATTGTTTTTACAGAAAAAAAACTGGCAGCTGTGGTTGCCAGAACAATGCTGTAAAAACAACACATCAAACTATGAACATATTTACAGAGTAACATGTAGATTTAATATTTTAAACATGTAAATTGAACATTTTCATATATATATAAAGCAAATAAGCTGTTATTTAAAAAAATTGTCCTTGAAATTTAAACACCACATTGTTTTTCAATTTAGTTTCATTTTCTCAAAAAAAAAAAATAGAAATACACAATTTCTACATTTCAACTCTGGTTTTGTTCACATACTCTTCCTGTAAAAACTACAGCTGAATTCCATTTAATGATAAATCTACATGTTACCCTGTAAATATGTCCCATTTTGATGTACTTTTTAGAACATTGTTCTGTCAACCACAGCTGGCCACTTTTTTTTCTGCAAAAACAACTGTATATTTTTATTTGTATTTATTTATTTACTTATTTACAGTGCATTGCTTCATCAGTACAAAGGAGCCTTCAGTCTGTTCATGTCTTGTATGTTTCTATGTATGATTTGCTGTCAGAGAACAGAACAATCACTGTGTAAACTCTCATTTTCAATAGACAGACCCCAGTTTGCTGAATATTCTATGAAGAGCACAGACATTTGCAGATGTTTACAATGAGTTCCTGCATTTTGTTTAAAATATTATACTGCACTGTTCCTTGATTCCTTCCCATGTCTTATCCTTTAAAATCCTATTTAGTCGTATAAAGTCAGACATTAAAAAAAAAAAAAAAAAAGGTAAGACCCTCTTCATTTGAAATGATAGACGGTGCTTAAACACGCTGGTTCTCAGTTTTTTAAATGTCTTCAAATCACAGAATTATATCATATCTTTACAGATGGATCCACAGAATATATATGTGTTGTATATAGTTAAATATACATGTCATTATGTGGACAGACATCCTCATGTTGGGTCAGGGTTGGACCAGACGCTGCTTGGTTTGCTTCAGGAGGCCAGTGGATCTGCATGTCCTTAAAGGTCTGATGCCTTGTTCCTGTACATACTGAGGAGCTCTATGTGTACCTATGTAACCTTAATGCTGCTTTTCAACTATGGGTTTGGTAAGGTGACCAATAAACTTCCTGTTTTGTTGTGGTTTGTAAATCTGTGTCTTTGTCATTTTTTTTTTTAGCTTTTCTCTCTATTTAAAAATAATTAAATAAAAAAAAACATTTAAGTAAAAAATTAAAATATTAATAAAAAAAAGTTTTTTAAAATATCTCCCTCTTTTTTAACAAAAATAATTACAAAAAAAATTATATATATATATATATATATATATATATATATATATATATATATATATATATATATATATATATATATATATATATATATATATATATATATATATATATATATATATATATATATATATATATATTATTTTTTATTTTTTTAAATTACTAATAAATACTAAATAAAATAGCCTAATAAAGAAATATAATTATTTTTCATAATAAATAAATACATATAAAAATCTGTCTCTCTTACACACTTGGAAGCCATTACATCATTATCAGGCTTCTGAAGAGCTGATCATTAATTGAACTTAGGTGTAATAGAAGAGGGAGATACTGGGCCACGAGGACTGGATTTGAGAACCGCTGTATGAAGGTAATGTTTCATATAGTTTAAGCCTGTGACAAAGACAGGTCAGCACAGTTTGAGATGATCCTGTGTGTGGGTGTGTGTGTGGGGGGACCCCCCACCGCATAGAAGCCAAAAGTAGATACAACACCCAGTCTTTCAGGACAGAGGACAGAGGACATCCTGAAGGAGGAGGGGTCAACGGGAAGGTGTTATAAAGGTGTGTGTCTGAGCGAGAGCTTTAGTGTCGCATGGCCTTTTGGGTCATGGATGCTTGTGACGATGTAATCTTAAAAGTAATCTTATGCTGAAATAATTTGTAATACTATAAGTAATTGGAAACTATGATTGTCATATTAAATAATGAAAAGACAATGAGAAGACTCAAAGAGGTTCATCTTAACCAACCGCTGAGGCTATAAATATAATTTGAGTAGAGTCAAATATGCTTACTTAATTATATAAAGTATTAGTAAATTTTTTACCAATACAGAAGAAATCTTGTGGAGAACCACACTGAAGGACAGATCCAGTCCCATGGACGGACAGGCTGAACGTCCATTTATAAATGAAGAGACAGGCGGGAGAGGAGGATACTCAAATATACAGATATTGTAAAATTCCAAACTGTAAAAATTATGCACAAATTTAAAAAAAAAAATGTGTCTACCACAAAATATAGTAAACCTGTTTAGTAAACACCAGGAGGGTTATCATTTACGAGGGAAACACAACTCCACAGTCAATGAAATCTGCAAAAACAGAAAAAGATTTTGCATTTAATTCTGTGGAATATTATGAGTGAGGAACTAAAACTATGTCCAAACATAATGCAATTTAAAACCAAATATAAAGAACCCTGTCTGACCTGTTGCCCTCAGGGAGGCGCTACAGATGCACCAGGACAATGACAAACCAGTTTAAGAACAGTTTTTTCCCTAAAACTGTAACCATCCTGAACTCACACATGTGCTGATGCCACACACCCAAGTCCTGACAAACACACTGCAAATACAATGGAGTCAATCTACGTATGTGCAATACTTTTCTTTTCATACTATTTTTAATATGTTTTTAAATCTGTACATATTTATTGATTTTATTTTCTCTGGGTATTTTAGATATTTTATATTTTTACATTTTAGATATTTAATTTTATTATTATAATTTTTGTATATATGCATATTTGTACTTAACAGTGAGGTTCTCTCACCTCACTAATGCAAATTGTACATGTGTATAGTGACAATAAAGGCATTCTATTCTATTCTATTCTATTCTATTCTATTCTATTCTATTCTATTCTATTCTATTCTATTCTATATGTTTTCATGGGATGCAGCAATAAAAGGAAGAGTAACAGACACGAGGTGTGTTGAGTCACATTATGTAATAATTCATTCCATTTTGCAGCAGCAGGTGCTTTGGTGATGTGGTATTAAAACTCAAGGAGCTGTTTGGGAAACATTCCAAGTGGTTTATGTCTTGGCTGGTAATTAGACATGTTAGACATATGGACAATTTGAAATTACGAATATATTTTGGAAATAGAAATGCGGCAAAATTTATTACAAAATGCGTTGAGGAAGTTTATTACAAAATGCGGCTTTATTAGAAAATTAAATGAAAAAAGTTATTACATTTTGGGCGTTTATTCCAAAATGTGTAATAATCTAATGTGTAAGGATGTGTTTAATTCATATTCACTTTTCTTTATTATTTATGTGCATCAGCTGGTCCTGTTTTGACCAGCATGTTTATTTTCATTATTCAAATGCACATATATTATTATTATTATTATTATTATTATTATTATTATTATTATTATTATTATTATTATTATTATTATTATTATTATTATTATTATTATTATTATTATTATTATTAATAATAATAATAATAAAGTGTTTTGTAGTACTAGTAACAACTTGGGGACTTGAATGTAAAAAAAAAAACTAGTACAGGAGAAGGGGTGGGATTAGATAAATTCTCAACTTCTTCTCATTCCTTTTTGAACATGTTATTGCATTTATTGCTGTATTTATTTTGTTCTTTTTTTGGTTTGGTTTTGTCCAAAATAAACTTCTATCATCATCATCATCATCATCATCATCATCATCATCATCATCATCATCATCATCATCATCATCATCATCATCATCATCATCATCATCATCATCATCATCATCATCGTCATCATCATCATCATCATCATCATCATCAAAGCTACACTGATGACATTATTTGTTTTTGTTTTTTTATTCACATTTTTATTTGATTTTATAATGAAGAATTCACATGTTTTACAGTCACATACACATGTAACATTTTACAATATTGATTCAACACATTTAAAAAAAACACAACAAAACCTTTGTCTCTACAAATGTTTCCTGTATATATCATGTATTGGTAATTCATAGTATTATACAAAACAGTTTGAACTGTGTTTCACATTGCATTACAACTGTTCTGAAACTGTGTGGGTCAGGATGACACTCAGACACCTGGTTGAACAGAAGTCCTTTCTTCAGAATTATCTCTTTTCCACTCCCACACATTCCAACCTAGTACACATCTGATATTACCCTAACACAAAGTAACATAATTAATAATTATTTTCCCCTATACAAGGGACACAATTGTTTCCTTTGTGGACACTCATGCAGACAGTGTTGCCTCTGTACGACCTGTACCTTGAAGCTTCAATTAAAAATACACAGAACACAGAGGTAGTAAAAGTACTCACATTCTGTACTTAAGTAGAAGTACAACTACTGGTGGGAAAAAATACTCTGGTAAAAGTAGAAGTACTGATTCAACTCTTTTACTTAAGTAAAATGTACAACTTCTCAATTGTAATTAAGTAAAAAATAAAAGATGCATAAAATATTTATTTAACCAGGAAAGATCAGTATCCAAATCTTAAGCCCTTAAAAGTGAATTACTGTGTAGAAAATATGCTTGATCAGGTCACAGTACTCAGCTTTGTTGGTATGGACAGAGAATTTAGGAAAAATGGGGGGGGGGGGGGGGTCCACAATTCAGATTAAATAGTCATCATTATGAGATGTAAAAAGTCATAAAAATAAGATAAAAATGTATCATTATGATAAAAAGTCGAAATTGTGAGATGAAAAAAATTACATTATGAGATAGTCATAAGTATGTGGTAAGAAATGCATGATTATGAGGAAAAAGAGCTGGAATTATTAAATAAAATTGCAAAATTGACATAAGAAGTCATAACTGTGATATAGAAAGTCACAATTTCACTCTGATTTCCCCTCTGGAGTGTTTTAGCATTCTGTCTAGGAGTACAAAGTATAAGTAAAAGGTTGCCAGAAAAACAAATAATCAAGTAAAGTACAGATACCTAAAAAATTACTTAAGTACATTAATTAAGTACTTTTACTTTGTTACTTTCCACCTCTGGTATTCAGGAATTAAACGACACACACACACACACACACACACACACACACACACACACACACACACACACACACACACACACACACACACACACACTCCATCAGGAGGGAACACAAAATACTTTTATTTTTATTAAGAAAAAGACAGCAATGGGCTTTTACTTTGAAAGTCACCGAGCGGAAGTGGTAGCGGCTACGTTGGTCTCCTGAACTTTCGTTTTCATTTCTGGGGAAACGAGCCTGTATGTTGAGCTCGTAGTTGTCAGGTATTAAAGCCATGGCAGGTCTAGAGGTGTTGTACACCTGTGTGTCCGGTAGTATCAGCTGTCCACAGGATGCTTTGGTGTGTTTTGTCCACTGGGAGTTGATCAAAGGCGGATACAGGTGCATCGGCTCCGGGGACGAGGTGAGTCCAAACAGCTAGCATGCTAACATTAGCTAACAACACTGGGTTTATTGTCCTGAACCCATGGAAAGCCACTGGTTATCTTAATAACACCCAGTAGGAACTACTGAACAGTCCCGTAACAGAATTCATGACTTTATCGTCAGTCATTTGTGAAATATTAACCACCTTCTGTTGACAACTTGGACAATCACAGTGACAGCAGCTTATATAGCTTCACTGTCATAAGAATAAAAACTGTATTTATATACAATACCCACAGTTTATGTAGCTTCACTGTCATAAGAATAAAAACTATATTTATATACAATACCCACAGCTTATGTAGCTTCACTGTCATAAGAATAAAAACTATATTTATATACAATACCCACAGTTTATGTAGCTTCACTGTCATAAGAATAAAAACTGTATTTATATACAATACCCACAGTTTATGTAGCTTCACTGTCATAAGAATAAAAACTATATTTATATACAATACCCACAGTTTATGTAGCTTCACTGTCATAATAATAAAAACTGTATTTATATACAATATCCACAGTTTATGTAGCTTCACTGGCATAAGAATAAAAACTATATTTATATACAATACCCACAGTTTATGTAGCTTCACTGGCATAAGAATAAAAACTATATTTATATACAATACCCACAGTTTATGTAGCTTCACTGTCATAAGAATAAAAACTATATTTATAT
The DNA here is from genome assembly GCA_020466265.1 of Siphamia tubifer. NCBI lineage: Eukaryota > Metazoa > Chordata > Actinopteri > Kurtiformes > Apogonidae > Siphamia > Siphamia tubifer. The sequence continues at coordinate 11,739,889 of CM035787.1, read as the reverse complement.
ACAATACCCACAGTTTATGTAGCTTCACTGTCATAAGAATAAAAACTATATTTATGTACAATATCCAGAGTTTATGTAGCTTCACTGTCATAATAATAACAATTATATTTAAATACACAACACCCACAGTTTGTGTAGGTTCACGGTCATAAGAATTGAAACTTTATTTATATACAGTACAACACTGACAACTTATGTAGCTTCACTGTCATAAGAATAAAAACTGCATTTGCATATGACATCCACAGTTTATGTATCTTCAATCTCGTAATAATAAAAACTACATTTATATACAGCATCCACAGTTTCTGTAGTTTCACTCTTATAAGAATAAAAGCTATATTTACAGTGACTGTCATACTTCAGATTCATAATGTTGACTTATGTCCATCCATACCCACCATCCACCTACAGCCCCGCAGCAGTGATAAGAAGTCCGAGTTGTTGCCTGCTGACTGGAGCAGTAACAGGGAACTGTACAGCCTTCGATATAAAACCATCAGCGGTGACACACAGTTTCTGCTCAAAGCCATCTCTGTGGACTCCACTTTGATATTTAACCTCCTGGTAAGTACAGCTGCCTCTGCAAATGGGAACACCGAGGCCTTTACTCTGCAAACTTGTCTGGGCACTCATTTAGATAAACAATATGATACTCTATGTCAGGCATGTCCAAACTGGTTCACAAAGGGCCGGTGTGGCTGCAAGTTTTTGTTCCAGCCAACCAAGAGTAAACAGTTTGACCAATCAACTCTCCGAAGACTGAGACCAGTTGATTAATTGAGTCCAGTCTGGTGTGCTGCTGTTTGGTTGGAACAAAGACCTGCAGCCACAGTGGCCCTTTGGGAAGGGTTTGGACATGTCTGCTCTATGTGGACTTTACATGGCTCTAGATTATAATAATCTGACCATAATCATTAGGAGGGTGTTTTCTTCAGGTGAGTTGGATTTAAAGGGATTGTGTACCTAGAAATGTTTACTTTATTTTAATCTGTAAAGACCCAAACATGTACCTTTAAGCTTTAAAGACCCAAATGTCCACCTTTAACCTAAACCGTCTACTGATCTAAAATACATATTGCTCCACTAATCCTATCAATCCATGTTCAAGTGACAAATTTTGACATCGGATCTATTTTCCAAGTGAATATCATGCAGGCTTTGTAAAATCAGAGGTGGCTGTTGCTGGGCTAGCGAAAGTGAATGTCCTTTATGTTAGATAACCACTAAAACAGCCATACCCAATCCTGAAAGCACCCAAAGCAAATCAGTTCTTATGTCAGGCCATGGATGTAAATGTTTGTGGTGATAGAAAAATGTTTGAAATGAAACTTTCTCAGCAGCAGTGGAATTTTACTTTGTTCTCGTCAGTTGTGATGCAACCAGCCCGCTTCAGCAGTGAATCGAGAGATGTAGCTAATGTAGCTTACGCGTTTAATGCTGCCTTTGGAATAGCAGATTAAAAACAAGACTTTGAAACAAAGTATCTAGCTCCAGCTCTTGCATTTGTGGGATAACTAAGTCCCATTACCTGCAGCAAAAACATTCCTCCTCATTCTCCAATGGTTTGCAGTTTTGGCACTGACACCACCAATCCCCGGCTTTCCTATCCTGGCTTTCTTTCTGCAACAGCTTCACAGGTGGCTGCCTCTCATTCAATCCTTTGTAAATCCATCTCTCTCAATTCTTTGTCTGTATACTCTGGCTCATACAGGTATGGTTTGTTGGAAAAATGCAATACCTCCTCATTATCAGAAGAATCGGATTCACCAAACATTGCCATACTTTGACCAGGTTCTGTGTGCTCACGTAGCTATGACAGTTGCGCGTAAACAAACTATTAGCGCATGTAGAGCCGGTAAGATTGGTGCTAGGCGATATCAATCTGCGACAGCTGAGCTTTCAGTCAGGAAGTATGAATTTCTGTTCGTTATCAAACAAATGCAAGGTTTGTTTAACTCCTAAATCACTCTATCAACACAGATATTTGCATCCACAGCCTGACATAATAACTGATTTGCTTTGGGTGCTTTGAGGATTGGGTATGGCTGTTTTAGTGGCTGGCTACCATAAAGAACATTCGTTTTCACTAGCCTAGCCACCTCTGATTTTACAAAGACTGCATAAAATAAAAATAAATAAATTCTCTACACATTTCCTACACTCTGGCTCACTTAGAAAATAGGTCCAATGTCAAAAATTCAGGAGTGTATTGGTGTAAAATACAGTTATTTATCTTTTCATGGTAATCAGATATGACCCATTTGGACATTCAGTTAGTTACTATGGAAACATGGTCATCTTCTACAACTTTGATTCACCAGTAAAACTCTTGGAGTTGGATCATCACAAGTGGATGGAAACTAACAAAAATGAATAAAAATCAACAAAATAATAAGGAAGATGAATAAAATAAGCCACAAATTGAACAAAACAGTTGAAAATAATTATGAAATTGGTAATAAAAGTAGACAAGTAAACAAAATAAAAAAATAAGTTAAAATAATTAAATTACCAGTTGTTCAGTTAATGGTCTTATGTACTGTGTCCACAGTCTGTAGATCCATGGAATCCAGGTGTTTCTTTTCTAACTGAGGTCTGGAATACAAAACAATAACACCTAATGTCAGAATATAGTTTATTTATAATATATGTTAGTGCATTGGTTAGTTTGGGTTAAATAGTTTTCTTCGTTTACAAAATGACTCGCATGTGCTTTCAGCTGAATTTATCCCAATGTTGATTTGATTTTGCTTTTTTTTTGTACATGACTCTGATTTTAAATGCTTGACCCCCAAATTTAATAAATTTTTTTCCCTGTTACTCCTATAAATGCTATTTTTCCTGCAGAACTAACATCTACTTTCATTACATCTCAGTGAATAAGAAACATCTCCCACTAAACTTTAATGAAATATGAATATTTCTGTGTCCGATCCTGTCAGGAACGGACACAGTTAATTGTGTTAATTGTTAATTGTGACATTGACCTTTGACCTTCACGCAAATTGATCATTGCATCTAAAGCGCATTAGCTATATGTATATACCCATGTAAATTAATGGTGATAACTCAAGTATTTATTGAGTTATAGCATGATATGCCTCTGCGGACAGAGTGCTTAAAATAATATCACCCAACATGAATACTTCAGATATTACCATGAAATTAATGAATCCATCCTGATATTAAAACGAGGAATTTTACAGAAAAGAAAAAGTGGAGATGGGAGTATTTGTGGAGTGAAAAAAACAAGTAAAGTGGTTGAAAAGCTTGACATTTGTCCAAACTGTACAGATTCACAAACACTAGGAGGAGACGTAGCTGTAGATGTGATGTCTACCAAGTAAACTAAGTCTCTATAAATTCAGTTTTCTGATCTAACAACCTCCGGCCATTTATGAACATCTATTTGATCAGTGAATTAAATATAGGAAAATGTGGAACTTCCACTGAAAGATACAAGGGTAATATTCTAATGGTGTTAAATAATCTGGGGAAAAACAGATGACTCACGGAAACTGTGACAAATATATATATATATAAATACTTTTGTAATTGAGTATTCTGTTTTGTTTTTTCATTGATTAATCGAGTACTCAGATGAATTCCATTTTTTAAAACCCTTTAACTTCTGTTGCATCATTGGTGAGTGTTCTATATATGAGTTTTTCTAAATATTCATAATTCTGAACATACAATGGAGCAAAACAAAGCAGTGAATGAAACTAAAAATAATCGCTTTGGGATTAGTTTGTTTTTACTGTGGTTTCACGTTTGGTTGTGATTCTCCTTTTAAACAGCTTTTAGGATAAATTCTCAGCAGTACATTTACCTGAAATAATGTCTCTGGGGTTTAAGTGTTAAAGTAGATCAGTCAATAAACAGGAATGAGGGAAGACTGAAGTGTTTTGAGTTGTGTGATTGCATCCGTGCACAGGCACACACGCCTGGATGTGTGGAGCAGTTGTAGCCTAATAATTACACTACCTTGGTACATTGGCTAAAAATAATTACAACACGCGAGGCTTCATGCTAACAGATGCTAGTACTCACCAGTTACTAAAACATAGTTAAACTCTGAGCCCGCTTTGACAAGTGTCATTGAAGTGTTGATGTGTGAGGTTCAGGTGTTGTAGTAAATACGGCAGTGCTAGGTGTTTAAGGGTTAAACACTGCAGTATTTTCATCTTCATTTCCAACTTTAGTTAATGTTGATTTAAGTAAAAGTGCATATTTATGTTTTTATTAATCAAATGTTTTGGAAAAAGTCATTGAGGTCCAGACTTTGATGTGTTTTATGTCTTTTGTCAGAACTCCAGCACACAGCAGGTGAGCGACCTGACAGTGAACATCAGTGACCATGTCAACGTGGACCAACTACACACATTTGACAGGTTGGTTTGGATTCCTCTGGAAACTGTTCTAGAGCTTCAGTACCGATGCGCTTTTACGTGATTGTATACTGTATTTGGGTACACATAAATCAAACTAAACTGAACTAATTGAATGGGTACAATCAAGATTTAATCAATCTTGTCTCCCTCACCAATACTCTTTATTTATCAGGGACTTTAACTGCATCCTTATTGGTTCTTTTTTTACATTTAAGTCTATTTTTTTCACTTTTCTTTAATAGGAAAAGGACAGCTGCTTTATTTTGAACTAAATACTATCATAGACACTGATTCTAATATTAAAGTGGTGTGAAACCATAACATACCAATACGTTCCAACGAATATTAGGCAGCTCTTAATATTCAAACCTGTATATGGTATCATTAGGACTAATTATTTTACTTTTATGAATGTGGTTGTAAATGCTTTCAGTTGAGTTTTTTTTTTTTCTGGGGAAACATGTGAATCATGAACGTGAGGGTCATTATCTTTGGGTTTATCTGGGCACCTGTAGACGTTAGTGTCCAGCTGGTACGTAACACATGGCAGAGTGGTCACTGGTCAGTACCACGTATTCATAAACAATAGCTGAGGTAGATGGGACGTCTGAATCCTATGGGACTTGCAGGTGGGAGCGGGACAAAATATGGTAAGCAAGCGGGAGCCGGACTGTAAATTGTGTCCCATGCAGACCTCGACTGTCAACTGTCAGAATTACTGTTGGGACTGATTTCTCCTGTAGATTTAGCTTTGCATCACAAAACCTCCCTGTCATTTTAAACTGATATATTCAACTTATTTCAGTGATCATTTAGGGGGGTTTTTTACACCGGTGGTTAAATCCGCGGTTAAAATTCTTGGCGTCACTGTGGGCCAGAACCTGTCTCTGGACCAGCATGTCAAATCTTTGACTCGCTCTTGCTTTTTCCAGTTGAGGAACATAGCCAAACTTAAGCCTATTGTAACCCCAGCAATTATGGAAATGTTAATCCATGCGTTTGTGTCATTACTGTAACATGCTTTTTACCTGCATCACTAAATCATCTTTGGATCGCCTACAAGTGATCCAAAATGATGCTGCCAGGCTGTTGACCAGGTCTCCTAAAAAGGTCCCATGTCACCCCTATTTTAACTGCTCTCCACTGGCTACCCATAACATTTAGAATACAATTTAAAGTTGTTGTAGTTACGTACAGAGCTCTGCATGGACAGGCACTAGCCTACATCACAGACATGCTGCAGCCTTACGTCCCCAGCAGGTCTCTGAGGTCCTCTGATCAGGACCTGCTGGTGATTCCTTGTTCCAGGCCAAAGGTTGAGGTTGAGGCACCCACTTTGTGGAACTCTCTACCACTACATTTAAGATCTGTGGACACTGTGGACACTTTTCAAAAGCAGCTAAAGACACATTTGTTGAAACTGGCCTTTGTTTGAATTTTTTTTGTCATCGTTGGTCTGTGTCTGTTTTTATGTTGTTTCCTGCTTTTACTGTATGTTTTATGCCTTTTATGTTGTTTTATGTTTTGACTTTTATTCCTTTTGTAAAGCACCTTGTGACTTTTATGTTCTTGAAAGGTGCTATATAAATAAAGATTATTATTATTATTATTATTATTATTATTATTATTAATAATAATAATAACTTTTTCGTTTCTAGTGTCTTCAAGGATGCAGACAGTTTTTCTGACAAGGTGAAGACGCAACTGCTACCGGCCCAGGGCAGACCGCCAGGAAGTAGAAGTGAGATGAAGAATCAGAGGGAGGAGGAGGAGCAACGGAGGCGAAGCTCAGAGGATGCCGACCCCCTTCGCATCCCCAACAGACACCCAAGACACCCACACCGGTCAGTATACCAGGAGCAGAGGAAGTGTGTGGTGATTAGTTTTATAATTAACTGAATGAGTTAATTTTGTTTTTATTTCATTATTAATTGTTTTAAATTAGTATTTTTAGTTTAGTTATTTAAGATTTAAGAGCCACTGCTGTCACTGCTGCACTTTATGGCTGGACCCTTCAGCTGTCTTGATCCTGTTCATCGATCTGTGCGTATGTGGAATGTGTCTTGAGTTGAATGTCCTTGTCCTTTGTTGCAGCCCATGTTTGCAAACTGCGTTGTCCCTTGGGGATAAATAAAGTCATCTGAATCTACATGCTAAAAGCACCTATTAAAGGCACAGCTGATTACAAAGACCTGAAATGGTGATATTTACATGGGTGTGTCAACTAAATATGGAATGAACCAAATGACAGAGCTCATGTCATAGATGAAATAATAATAATAATAATAATAATAATAATAATAATAATAATAATAATAATAATAATAAATAATTGAACCAAGGATAATACAGTTTACTGCAGAAATCTGACAAATGCATTTAAATAAAAAAAACTTGATCAGATTTTCTGTTGCAAATCACACACAATTTGACCTGTATGGCTTTTAAAATTTTGATGTTTTATTGTACATTTTTAATAGTTCTTTGTTCAGTGTTTTACTGGTGAATCATTGTTGTAGACGATGATGGTGTTTCCACGGCAACTATGAAGCCTCTGAACATGCAGATGTGTCATGTCTGATGAACATGAAAAGATAAATAACTATTTACACCAATTATCGACATGGATCGATTGGATTAATGAAGATAGGTCTGGTCTGGTTCTGGATTTTTGGGTCATTAAGGATTAAATGAGTTGTAAAAGGTACAGAAGGACATATCCACAGACACAGTGGAGGGTGATGCTGTTCCCATTTACTGTCTGCTGCTGTAAAACCTCCCCTCTCTAGACTTGGTACAAGGCAAAACCTCAGCAAATCCTGACAGTGTGTTTTTGTGGTTGTAGGGAGGTTTCACTGCAGTATCCTCTGTTACCCTCAGTGTGTGTGTGTGTGTGTGTGTGTGTGTGTGTGTGTGTGGGGGGGGGGGGGTTCAGAGAAAGTTTGGGCTGCAGGATGGGTTGAAGTCATTCTGCATTTCAACCCCCTCTAAAATTGTGATCTGATCAGATGAGATGTGAGATGATGTCAGCACTTTATCGACCCTGCTGCTGTCAACTCAACTTCCCCAGAGACACGGAAACAGGGAGGGAGGGAGGGAGGGAGGGAGGGAGGGAGGAAATGACAGGGGGGTGGGGGTGAGGACAGATGGAAAAGAAAAGCAGGCGAAATCAGAGTGTGACAGTAGGAGAAGCAGTGGAGAAGGGAGAGAATGGCAAGGCAACGAGATAAGAGACGGAAGGAACTGGAGGGAGACAAAAAGACAAAGAGACAAAGAATGATGAATGAGAGCAGAAAGGGAGTCAGAGCTGCACAAAGGACGAGGAACAGGAGAAAGAGACAGAGGAAGAGCTTTTACAAAGACAAAGAGACAAAACATGTCAGCAGAAATCATCCTGCCCCAGAGGACAAGTACGAAGAACCATGTGATTGTGGAGTACGGTTCTGGGATTATCCAGAAAAAAAACTAAAGGTCAAAGGACCCAATGTAAGAACTGCAGGTTTTTCTGTACAGACCTGGTGATTCAGGTGCTGAGGTGGTCTAATGTGAGGATCAACCCCAAGAAAACATTAGGTCAAACTCACAAGTTGGTGAAGTAGGTAATGTTTGAAGAAGACAACAACAAAAAAATAAAATAAATATATATATATATATATATATATGTATGTAGAATTTCTGAAAAGTTTTATATTAAATGATATTTGACGACAACAACTTAAAATGTACATGTAAATATAATGAAAATCAAAAATAAATGATTGAAAACGTGTTCAATTAATGATATTTATTTTTATTCTGTCATTTAAAATCTCACTGAAGTTGGAAGGACAGTGTAAGGCAGGGGTCACCAACCCTGGTCCTCGAGGGTCACTGTCCTGCATGTTTTAGGCTACATTTATATGGAGATGATCAGAAGAGAAGATGCAAAACTGGCGTCTCATCTTAACCTTTTTATACGCATTTACACAAGCGTCATCATTAAGAAATCTCTGTGCATACGGACGCAAGTGTGTGTGGAATTGGATTGGATATTCATGTTAGATGTAGTGATGGGTCCAGCCACACCGATGGGTCTACCTACGCATGCGTTGAGCTCATCGAGCGAAACCCCGTGTCGGTGCGCATGTCACTCAAGAAGGTCATGTGTCCGATACAGCAACTGTTTTGAACAGACTCAGATGCCAAACTGTGTTTATAAGGAAGTGTAACGGGATGAATCTGCTAAAAGGATATCTAATCTTTCGTGGTTCATTATCATGAATACTCAACAAGAATGATGACGCAGTCAAAGAGGCTTCCGCAGTGGGGACCATTTTGATCTTATATCAGAAGTTAAGGTATTTTAGAAGAATAGGATGAAAACAAGGAAATTAAAACACTTTATATTTGATCCATCAGAATTCAAAGTGACTTGGTTTACTATTTAGATTCTTTCTACAAGTGAAATACTGTATGTGAGCGTCTGTTTTCTACAGCTGGAGAAGTTGGATCATAGAAGCACAACAGACGAAATCAAAACGTTGGAAAAATTTACAAGAAAAAAAGTTATTAAAAAAACAAACCCCAGTCCACAAGCATCTTCATGCACTACAGATTCACAAATATTTTCACTTTATGATACATGTTCACATTTTTTCAACATATCAGATGTTTTAAATTTAAATGAAAATATGAAATACAATATAAAATACAATGACTTAAGTTATATTATTATATAAACTAGGTCAGTGTTTCCCAACCACCATGAAGCCATAAGAAATCAGGTGTGCTGTGGCTCAAAAAGGTTGGGAAACACTGTTCTCTGTCATTAAATCAGTGTCAGTTGAGTCTGTCACCATGGTTACCAGGAAGGATTTTTAATGTCCAGCAGGTGTCAGTATTCAGTCACACATTATCAACACAGTATGTCATTGTGTCGACACGCTTCATGAGGCCTTATCGACCCATCACTAGCTAGATGGTGCTGTATTAGAACGTTAATGTGGAACAACAATATTTTTGCGTTTTCAACTGTGAGATGGAAACGCAACAGCGGATAGTTTTAAAGATTTTCAATCTGGAATGCGTCTTAAGATTTTTTGTGTTTTCAACCCATTAAAAACTCAATTCTTGTGTAAACAAAAGGCTCTTCCGATAAAATATTTGCCATTTTTAGTTTCAATCATCATCATATAAACAGCTCCTTAGACGTCTCCCTCTTCTAACACACCTGATTCCAATGATCAGCCTGTCATCCAGCTCTGCAGAAGCCTGACGACGACTGTCAGGTGAGGGAAACATCTAGAACAGAGGTAGGCAGGGACTGGTATCCTGCAGGTTTTAATGTTTCCCTCCTCCAGCACACTTGGAAGACATTACATCATTATCAGGCTTCTGCAGAGCTTGGTGATGAGCTCATCACCAAGCTCTGCAGAAGCTGATACTGAACCATTAACTGAACCAGGTGTGCTGGAAGAGGGAATTATCTAAAACACCTGTGCCTCAAAGAAATAAACAAAATAATAAAATCAAATTTCAAGATGCTTCAGTTGTACTGATACATGCTATATATTAAATTTAAAACCCCAGCTATGAAAAATATAAACATGTATGATGGCTAGGAAATTCAACAATAGCAGGAAACCACAGAATATGTGTATTTATAGAACAGATAACATCCCAGTTAGAACAGGTGTGAATGTTGAAAACACTCACTGACCTGAGCACACTTAAGCCACACTGACGCTGATCACTTTTATTCCATTTTCCTAATTATTGATTATCAGCGTGATATGGTTGTTGGTGGTTCTTCTGCAGTAATCCCATCTACAGGCTGTAAAGTGATCTTCTATCGTATGTGGATTTTAATGAACAATAGTATCTGTCCCATTAACATGACTGTATAATCGCTCCCAGTTTGGTGTAGATGGATTTTAATTTTATGTTTGTGTTCAGGTCTGACCCCATGGTTCCACCATTCGCAGTAGGAGGAGCAGATCTGGATCCTTTTGGGTGAGTCCCCCTCCCCACACAGATGACCATATGTGACCCACCACCATGAAACCAGGCATAAGTGTCTTGAAATCCAAACTGAGTTATCTGTGTAGCTTGGTAGAGTGGAAACTAAGGTTTAAGATGGTGAAAAAATTATGTTTCTATCATAAGTAGAACCAAAGTTATGGTCATTTTAATATCCACATTTGGACATATTTTGCAATTTGCATATTTTTAGATATTGTCCGTTAAAGTTTTGGACTGTTTTGGGGTAGGAAGTCCTTAGCAACGCATAATAATTCGTATCCGATTGACAAAAATCTTTCACAGATGTTAAAGGACACTCTGATGGACATGTCACAGAAGTTTTATATATTATAATAATAGGACAGAAGTGTGACGTATTATAATCATTTGGCTTACACCATTGGACAGAACATTCAATATAGGCTTTTACCTCGTACCGAACACTTGGGTGTTTACCCACAGAACAGAGATCGTTTTGTTCGGCGAAAAGAGGTGGAAGTCGTCTTTGTCTTTGCTCAGCAATCCCTGAACTTTTGTCGCCGCTTAAATAGTTGACTCATTAAACACCTTTATTGATTGGATTTCAATGTAATGACCACAGGTACTGAACATAGAGGTGTTAAGGTACCGTTTTTTGATAAGATGTAAACACACATAAAAAATCGCCTTCCAGCCTAAATTTGGCTGTAGCTCTGAACGGCTCAGCACGACATATGCCTGGTTTTGTGGTGGCGGGTCACATATTTTTCAGAATATGAAGCGCACGTGACTATAAGCTGCACCACCCTGGCCACATTGTTCAGTTCAGGTCCCCTTTAAAGCCATTCACATGTGAACCTGTTAATTTCCGTGGGCTTTTTTTCCCCCCTTAATAAAAGTGTCTGTTATTTACTTAGGTCACCATTGTCTAATGTTGTAATTTATTAATTATCTGAAACATTTAAATGCAACAAATATGTCAAACTGTAAGGGGTCAGGAAGAGGGCAGTACTTTTTCACGTCACTGTATACAAGCATCTGTGTGGTTTTGTTCTAATCTGGGATTTAGGGCGACACAGTGAGTTGAACCAGTATCAGACAGACCGCAGTGGATTAACCACATGTGTCCAGACTTCTAAAATTATATCAGCAGGATACTCAATGAAGTGGAAGACAAAACATAGCAGTATAACAGAGCCGGTGTGGTGGTTTTATCTCAACTTTAGGAGTGTTATTTATGAGTGTTTTGTTGTGAATTAACCAAACACAGTCAGAAATCATTTCTGTGTATCCCATCACAAAGCAAACATCTTTAATTTTTTTATGGCTATTTTAAATACCATCAGGTTTACAGGAAAAGTCTGAAAATATATGGTCCAGGAAAAACAAAAAAGGTTTAGGACATCCCATGGATTAAGAATTATTCTTAAAGGTTTCATTCCATTGTTATTTCATTAATATTCCTGTATTCTCCATTGTTATTGAATACATTGTGTGTTTGTTCTATTTAAAAAAAAAAAACAAAAAACATCCGGATTGCTTTGTTTCCACCTGTTTTTCCACGGTAAAAAAATGACTTGAGGTTGAACCACAGAGGTTACCGGTACTTCCACATACTTACTTATAAAGGTGTGTGTGTGTGTCTTCTCTCCTCCAGGTCTCGTGGTGTTGGTGGGATGATAGTCGACCCACTGAGGTCAGGGTATCCTCGGTCCGGCTTCGACCCATCTAGTGGTATCCCAGACATCCTGCCTCCCGGCGCCGTTCCCCCAGGGGCACGTTTCGATCCATTTGGACCCGTTGGACGACACAGGCCAGGGTGAGTCTGGGACACTTCTAATCAGTGTGACATGCACAGTCAGTGTCTGAGGCCCAGGAAACATACAGTTAATGGTCTCATGAAAGCAATTCAGACTGGATTCAACACTCTACTGTCATCAAGGCCATGAATCCTGGAATTGTTTGAAATCACCACAGTTACATTTTCAGTTTTTGTGTGAAATACCTGTTAGGGTTGTCAAAAAAATCGATTTTAGATACTAAATCGATATTGACCCTTGGTATCTAATTAGATACTAAGTTGCTGGAAAATCGATTTTTGTTTTTATGGCGCGTCGCCGCTTTTTTGTAGCGGGTAACGTTAAGAATTCTAAACAGGCATCAACAAGGTCAGCTCTGGCACAGCCGTAATGCCGGCGTGTAAGTTAAAGTCTCTTTTTTTTCTCCAGCTGCCTCTGACAGCACACGGGATGACGCCAGTGCGACCACAGACCTATACACTATTTCTATAGGTCTGTGATTGCGACCATCCGATGCAACTTTGCTTTTTAAGGCCTCGATATAGTCGAACGTCTATGCGCGCGGGCGGCAGCCAGGCGGTAGCGCATAGTATCACGTTACCACCACGGAGGCCACCGTGAGCATGTCAGCCTATCATTTTTGACGTGCGCGCTGCTAGTCCCGTATGGCAAGCCAAAGTGTTCACATAGCCACGCGTTGTCTTTATTATATCACGCGTTACAGAACGCGTTCTAGCACGCGCACTGGCGCGCTATCACGCGTTACAGGACGCGCTCTGGTACGCGCACAATAGCACGTGTTCTAGAACGCGTTCTGTAACCCGTGATATAATAAAGACAACGCGTGGCTATGTGAACACTTTGGCTTGCCATAGTCCCGCAAGGGGTCCGCGGTGGTCTCCACGGTGGTCACATGATGCAATACGCTGCCGCCCACGCACATAATCGCTCGACCATGAAGAGGCTTGCAGTTAGCACTGCAGAAGGGCTTGAGCAAAAAGATAGGACTACCTTAACTTGCCAAGAGATAGGCATGCATTTATTCTGCACCTGCACTCACTACCTTTTTTTAGCAGACCGTGCAGGAAATTTTAAAAGGAATCCTTCACATCTCCAGTATCGAAATTAGTATCGAGTATCGAGTATTATCCTTGGTATCGGTATCGAGTTGGAAATTTTAGTATCGTGACAACCCTAATACCTGTCCTTTAAGCTGCAATGCATGATGGGTTTTTATCATCCTAGGATTATAATAGTGGTTTAAGAAGACATGAGACCTTTGAATCTACTGCAGTAGTTGCCAGACTTTTTGTTGTTTTTTTCTTCTTCTGACCCCATCACAAATATCTGTCAACCCCAGACATTCAAAACAGACAACTTTTTTTTGGCTCAAAATAACTTGTTTTTGATCCTGTAATTAATACTATGTTTCAAATACAGGTTCATTTTACAGGTCATTTAAACTATATAATATCTATTATCATGGATGGAGGCAGAAAAGTGAGAATGTACAAAGAGAGATTTTTATTTTCCTTGGTCAGGATATGTACAGTCAGTCCAGCTTGTATTTACAAGGCTGACAGTTAATACTGAACAAACAATAACTCAAAACTATGAATTGTGAAAGAGCTTCAGTATCTAAAACTGACCATAGTGAACATTTGACATATAAACAGTAGCACAGTGCTTCAGTTTCACACTTACAGTTTGTCATATCTCACCATATATTTTTCAGTAGTATATTTTATTTTAATTATTAAATAAATTAGTAGAAATTTCAGGTGACCCCAAAGTTTGAAAAACACTGATCTACTGTGACCCAGATTTAGTCTAATCCAGTATATTCAGACCAGTTTGGTCTATTTTCAACAGTAATGACCAGCTGCTCCTCACATTCCTTTAGACACAATCTGAATGGGACTCAACTTTCTAACTCAGTGCATCAGTGTATCTCTGTTTTCATTTTCTGCAGCTTTAATCCATAGATGAACACCCTGTTAATATGAGTCAACACTGTCACATTCTGTCTGAAGTGTGAAGCACCTAAATTAGCATCTGTTAGAATACATAAGAAGAAAATACATCTGAAGTCAGTTTGATTTAAAAAAAATAAATTAAATAAATTTTTAAAAAAAAAGGAAATTTGAATGTGTTTCCTTTTTGCCTACGATTAGGATTTCCTGCCCGACCTTGGTTACTTTAACCCTTTAACTCCTGAGACTAAAAGTTCAGGTCAAATATGAATAAAATATGTAACAAAATGGACAATAACAGCCAAAAATGTATAATAAAACAACAAAATAATAAGTAACATGAACAAAATACAGACACAAATGGCACAAAACTGAAGAAAAATAATAAAATACAATATTAAATGTAGAAACACAAAACAAAATAAGGAACAAAATTAACCAATACAAATAAATATTCTCAAAATAATAACTTAACTTAGTTAAAATAAACTAAAATGAAGTATAAATAACATTGTAATTCGGTTCCAGTAGTTTTAATTCAATTCAATTCAATTCAATTCAATTTTATTTATAAAGCCCTAAATCACAACAACGTCGTCTCAGAGGGCTTTACAAAAACATAATCAACTACAGAAATACATGAAAAGTCCCAGGCATCCCCTGTCCTTAGACCCTCCTTCTCGGCAAGAAAAAACTTCCAAACCCAGTGGGAAAAAGAAGAAATCTTGAGGAGAACCACATTGAAGGAGAGATCCACTCCCATGGACGGACAGGCTATAGATGAACGTCCATGTATAAATGCAGGAAGGGGGGCTGGTCCAGACAGGCAGGGGCGGTGGTCCGGGGTCACAGGTCAGCACAGGCGAGATACTCCAGATCCTGTCGTCCATGGCTCCCGTGCAGGCACTGTCAGGAGAGCCACCACTCCCCCCAGGGGGGGAGGGGGGAAAGGGGACACCAGGTGACTAGTCATGAACAGACTTGGTAAGAAAGATATGTTATAAAAATTACAGAAACAGATGTGAGGGAGAGAAAGAGAAGAAAGAACTCAGTGTCTGTACTTCCCCCAGCATTCTAACTCCTAGGGCAGCCTAGACTGAACTGTGACTCATACATCATGTATACATGATATATGAGTCACATCATTTTTAACTATCCTGACCATAGGCTTTCTCAAACAGGAATGTTTTAAGCCTAATTTTAAATGTAGAGACTGTTTCGGCATCTTTAATATTAAAGGGAAGCTGATTCCACAAGACAGGGGCCTGATAACTAAAGGCTCTAGCTCCTACTGTACTTTTAGAAACCCTAGGAACTTTCAGTAAACCTGCATTCTGAGAACGAAGGGTTCTATTGGGTTGGTACGGAACCAGATCATAAGATAAGAGGGGCCCATACCATTAATGGTTTTATATGTAAGGAGGAGGATTTTAAATTTAATTCTAGACTCAACTGGTAGCCAGTGAAGGGTTTGGAGCACAGGCGTGATGTGTTCTCTTCTATTTGATCCTGTTAATAATCTTGCTGCGGCATTTTGAACCAGTTGCAAGCTTTTTAGGGAATATTTAGGACACGCTACAAGTAAGGAGTTACAATAATCTAATCGTGATGTAACAAATGCATGAATTAATTTTTCTGCAGTCGTTTTAGACAGAATATTCCTAATTTTGGCTATGTTGCGCAGGTGAAAGAAGGCTGTTCTGCAAGTTTGTTTGATATGCATTTTGAATGAAAGATCTGGATCAAATAAAACTCCTAAATTTTTAACTGTGGCACTGGGTGTTACAC
The DNA here is from genome assembly GCA_020466265.1 of Siphamia tubifer. Lineage (NCBI taxonomy): Eukaryota > Metazoa > Chordata > Actinopteri > Kurtiformes > Apogonidae > Siphamia > Siphamia tubifer. The sequence goes on along the minus strand of CM035787.1, from coordinate 11,723,953 downwards.
TTAAGTTGTCCAGAGTAACTATCTGGTTAGTTAGGGAGTCTCTCGCATCTTTAGGACCAATTATAACGACTTCAGTTTTTTCAGGGTTCAGTAAAAGATAATTGGCACTCATCCAAGTCTTTATGTCTTGTACACAAGTACTTAGTTTATCTATTTGCCTGGTCTGGTCAGGTTTAATCGATAAATATAGCTGTGTGTCATCCGCGTAACAATGAAAATTAATGCCATGATTTGTAATGATGTTACCTAAAGGGAGCATATATAGTGTAAACAAAATAGGCCCAAGGACTGACCCTTGAGGAACGCCATAATTAACTCTGGAGGACTGCGATGATTGTTTGTTGATGTGAACAAATTGGTAGCGATTAGATAAATATGATTTAAACCAGCAGAGGGCTGCTCCTCTAATACCTATATCATATTCTAATCTGTGCACTAAGATACTGTGGTCGATGGTGTCAAAGGCTGCACTAAGGTCTAATAACACCAGGACCGATATTAGTCCGATGTCAGCGGCTAATAATAAGTCATTAGTAACTTTAACTAACGCCGTTTCAGTGCTATGATGGGCACGAAAGCCAGACTGAAACTGTTCAAATAAACTATTATCTTGCAGGAATTGGCACAGCTGTTTAACTATTACTCGTTCTAAAACCTTTGACAGGAAGGGCAAATTGGATATAGGCCTATAATTGGCTAAAATGTCAGGATCTAGGGTAGGCTTTTTCAGAATTGGTTTAATAACAGCATATTTAAATGACTGTGGCACATATCCAGTAATTAATGAAGTGTTAATTATATTTAGGACAGTGCCAATAATTAGGGGCAGAATCTCTTTAAAGAGTTTTGTTGGGATTGGATCTAAGAGGCAGGTGGCTGATTTGGAAGACATGATAATAGAGTGGTCTACAGTGGTGAAATTATTTAGTGTTACAGAGGGATTTTTAAAAAGGCCTAGGTTTGAAAGCGCTACTTTTTCTGATCTAATATTTGGGAGAAATGTGTCTATTTTGTCTCTAATAGTTGATATTTTATTGTTAAAGAACTGCAGGAAATCATCAGGATGGAGCGTGGATGGAATAACTGGTTCCACGGAGGTGTGGCTGTTTGTCAGTTTGGCTACAGTACTGAAGAGGAATCTAGGATTATTCTTGTTTTCTTCTATTATGGATGAGTAATATCTAGTTTTGGCTGTACGCAAAGCTTGCTTATATTTTATTAAGCTATTTTTCCAGGCATTGAGAGAATCTTCTAAGTTGGATCGCCTCCATTGCCTCTCTAATTTACGTGTTGCTTGTTTAATGGAGCGAGTGTCAGCATTGTACCATGGGGAGGTTAATCTAATCTTAGTAGTTTTTAACTTAAGGGGGGCAACTATATCTAGCGTAGTTTGTAGTGTGAGCATGGTACTATCGACTAACTCATCACTTATACTGGGACTAAATGTGTCCTTTACATAATCACATGACACAGGCACAAATAGTGACTGAATTAACTCTTTATACTTTGAGACAGCATGGTCACATAGTATCCTTTTCATTTGCGTTTTAATCACTGAGGTAGAAATATCCTCAAACAAAACCTGGAAGGTCATTAAAAAGTGATCTGAGAGTATGGGATTATGGGGAAAAACGACGAGGTCATTAATTTCAACACCAAGTGTTAAGATCAGATCGAGAGTATGTCTGTGAATGTGGGTTGGTTTATTAACATTTTGGATAAAGCCTAATCCGTCTAGTAGGTCACTAAATGCATTACTAAGAGAGTCAGCGTTGTTATCGACATGTATGTTAAAATCACCAACTATTATAATCCTATCCCAGTTCAACACTACACTGGATAGAAAGTCAGAGACTTCTAATAAAAACTGTGAATAAGGGCCAGGAGGGCGGTAGACTATGACAAAAAGGACTGGTTTTTGGTTTCTGCAGTTGGGGAAAGTAATGGATGAAACTAGACTTTCAAAGGAGTGGTAAGTGGGATTAGTTTTATGATTAATTTTAGGGCTAAGACCTAAACTGGAGTGGGATATTATTGCCACTCCTCCACCACGGCCACTGGTTCTGGCTGTGTGATAGTTCACATGAGTTGGTGGCGTGGATTCATTTAATGCGACATATTCATCCTGCTGCAGCCAGGTTTCAGTCAGAGCTAAAATATCAATTTTGTAATCACTAATTAGATCGTTTATTAACAGAGATTTGGAAGAAATAGACCTAATATTGATCAGTCCACATTGGATAAAATTGTTAGGTGTTCTTTTAATCTGATTGTTCCTTAAAACTATTTTTATTAAATTATTTGATCTCACTCCTATAGGTTTTTTAATATTAGGCTTATTTTTAACTATACGGGGTTTATTATTAACTACACAAGGAATAGACGCAGTCTTTCTGTTATTTACTACATGGTGGGTTTGTGACAGCTCAGAGTAAGGTGGATGCACAGAGAAGTGTTTTACACTAGTTTTGGCTTTTTCTTTTTTCTAAATAAGTTGCTTTTTGACACCTGTTTATTTTCATGTATCAGATCCAAAAACAAAACTCAGTAAAATCACAGTAAAAAAAACAGTAAATTTTTTTTCTGAATATTGAAACTAAACCGTCCTTTCACAACACGTCATCGCTGACGCATCAGGGGTTAAAGGGTAAAGGATCAGATGTTTTTTTTTAACCAGTTGAATACATCACAGGCGTCAGATCAAACAATAAGTGAAGTAGATGTTAGGGAAATAAAAAAATATCCGTCTGTCTTTAGCTGGAACCATGTGAACATGAATTCACAACATTAATAGATGGATTACCATGGCGCTCAGTACAACAGTAATGTGTTTAATTACAGGAACAAACAAGGCAGGAGAACAACACGATAAAATGCTAAACCCTATGGATTCTGTTAAACTGCATTTCACATGTTCAATAATGTCCTTCAAACACTTGCAGAGATAAAGTCCTTCAAACACAAGGACAGGTCAAAGAAAAAGGAGGAGGGGGAGGTAGAGGAGGAAGAGGAGGAGGAAGAGATGAATGACTGGTCGTGGGTGGTTTGTGTTGGAGTCTGTGTTCTGTCAGTTGGTTGTTTGTTGTCAGCTCACTGTTTTTTGTGACATTTATTTGTGTCTAGTGGTAGTTTAGACTGTTTTTTTGTCTAAACTACCACTAGGAGGAGCTGTACTCCACTGCAGATGGAGGCAGTAGAGAAGAGAAGAGGCATCAAAGTATATTTTGATAAATGTTGACTGAAAAAAAACATATATGACAACAGTGCATCCAGTTGATGTACAGGTAGATGGTGTTTTCTGCTTAGCATTGCTGCCTGTTGCACCTCCTCCAGTGACCATGGGTCAGTAAAATGTAACAAAATAGCAGTAAAAATGCACTAAAAGTGGAGTAAAATGTCATAAAATTCAGTAAACATTCACTAAAATGCACAAAAAATGTAGTTAAATGTAGTAAAATGCAGTAAAAATTAACTAAAATGCACTAAAAACATAGTAAAAGGTGTATGCAGTAAAAAAGGCACTAAAAATGGGTAATTGATGTACAGGTACATGGTGTTTCCTGCTTAGCATTGCTGCCTGTCACACCTCCTCTGGTGCCCATGGGTCACCTGCAGGGTCATCAGCCATAATCCATAGTAAGATTAAATATAGCAATAGTTCACACTGTTTCCTGCAGCACTTTCTAGTGTGTGTGTGTGTGTGTGTGTGTGTGTGTGTAGAATGGGTTGGGTTGTCTGAACATTATCTCACTCTGTGATTGGCAGGTAAAGATCACTTGACCTTTATATGGGAGTCACAGGTGATTCACGTATGGGAAAACTAGGTCAGAGGGAAACCATACAGTTTTTCAACAAAATGTGGTGACCATCAAACCACAAAAAAGACCACTGTGGGAACCTGAAGACATTTCCAACATGTGTTGTAATCAAAAATGAAATCTGCAATTACGTGCCATTCAAAATCTTTATTTCATTTAGTTAACATTAAAACCACCTACAAAAGATCAGGTGCACTTATTTAAAAGTAAGTTGGTATAAAACTAAGTCTGATGCCCATACAGACTGATACGCACACACACACGCACACACACACACACACACACACACACACACACACACACACAGAGAGTTGACCGGTACTTCCTCATACATGTCCATGACACGGTGATGAGGCGTGTCTGATTGCCTCAGAATGTGTGAAGGAACACTCCCTCCTCCCCTCTGGCTCTCTGTATGTGTTTACCTTTACCAGAGTAGCATCAAGCTAGGTTTCGCGCTATTGCTTGTTCTGAAAACGTATAGGGAAAACAAGGCTTTATTTCCGCAGAGAGCACATGAACCAGTTTGATCCACCATTTTGTTCAAGTTTGTGCAGCAGCTACTGTGGCGCCATCTTCTCTTGTAGATGCTAATGCTAATGCTACTTCTGATTCACTGCAATCTGGGACAGGTTTAACCCCACGTGGGTGACGCTCAAGTCCATCTGACGTCAGATGGACCGGCTTTTTCTGGGTCCCTGGTTCCTCTTGTTGTTTTGTGTGAATGCAGTATGCAGCCAGTGGAGGTGATGAACCACTGTCAAAGGAGCATGTGATGGTAACTAGGGGTGACCCATCAAATTCCAAAAGGAGCGTGGAAAAGTGGTTTTCAGCGGAATGACACCTTTAACACTGATCTGAGAGGAATAACTATTACAGTACCTGGTGGTTCTGCATCAGATACTGCAGAACCTTCTTCCAGAGGACAGCAGTGGAAAAATAAAATTGCATATTTATTAACATATATACCCTGCTCTTTGTTTTCCAGTCCGGACCATGACCACATGCCCCCACCAGGTTACGATGACATGTTCATGTAAGAGTCGTCTGTGTTTCCTGCTCCTGGTTTGTTCCTGTCATCCAGCCAAATAAAGCCAGAGGGGAGTACTTTTTTTTTTTTTTTTTTTTACTCCTGCTCCAGTCAGTGGCCACTAAATACACGTTTTTTTTTTAAAAAAAGGAGGGTTTGTTTTCTAAGTGTATGTTTTGTTCTGTGGTGTTTAATGTTATGTAGAGATCTTCAGTTCCTTCGTCTTTATGTTGACACTGAAGTCAAAGTGGTTTTCATACAGAAGATGCTTTAGACATTAATTGACATCAGCAGAAAGAGTGAACACACTGAACTAAAGACGTCACAGTAAAATATGCTTCATCTACTCATCAGTCTAGTGTTGGATTAACATGACAGGAAGGTGTTTTGTACCCAAATAAAACACAGCATGGAGATGTGTAGAATCTTCCAGCAAAATCGGCATCCTCAGTTAAGAAAAGATTCATCAAACAGGAAGTGGAAAAAGTACCTGCTGTGTTTAGTCTCTACTTCCTAAACAAAACCTCTGTTGGTGTCCTGCTAACAGATAATTTTCTTCCATTTGCAGTGAAACTTAGATTTATAATTTATTCTTGCTTGAGTTTGTGTTGCAGATGTACAAATAAAATATGATTCTTACAGATGCTTCTGTTGAACGATTATATCATTCCAGAATAATAAAGAATCTCACGCTTGGCTTGTGTTTTATGTTGTTTTTAAGCAGAAAACTGTTAGAAATATATTGGTACGGTTAAATTGTCTGGAGACGTAGAAGCGGAAACTAATTCATAAATTAAACATGTTTTTTTTTTATTAAATTAAGTTTCAGAAAAACATTTTGTACTTTTTGCTGTAAAGTGGTCAGATTTGTCAACATCAGGTACACAAGTATTTAAATGTACATAATGACACTGTTTTGGAAGTTGATTCTATATCACTTACACCTAATAAGTGATTATTAACTGTGTTAGTTGAAGCACGAGTAAAATATGTTACTTCGGCTGGCTGTTCAGCAGTAGGAGGTTTGTAAGATAAGAAAGGCATGTAGACAGAGGCAGAAAGTGAGAAAAAGAATTTGCTTGGTCACTTACAGTAACATATCACAAGGACATAACAAATGAAACTACAATTAGTTTGGTCTCTCCATGACCAGAAACTGGTGCTACAAAACAGAAAAACAGTAGCACAGGATAAAGCAAAATACATATCCACACCAATATTGGAAAACATTTCATAATAATATAATAATAATTTCACTGATAACACCGCCCCACACACACTCGCTCTCTTTGCTGCTCTCAAGCCTGCCTTCTTTTTGTATCCTGATGGTGTTTTTTTCCCCTTGTGTCTAGTAGAAAAATACCTCCTAATCAGAGGTGGGTAATTCAAGTCCATCAAGTTAAAGTCCTGCCATGTATTGGTTCAAACCTGTTCATCGAACCAGCCCATTTTGATGAGCACAATGTCCAGTTAAATGTGATAATTAATGGAATCACTTGTGTTCAATGAACAGGAGTGAACCAATACATGGCAGGACTTTGACTTGATGGACCTGGAATTACCTACGTCTGATTATGAGGTATTGTTCTACTAGACACAAGGGGAAAAAAACACCATCAGGATAGAAAAAGAAGGCAGGCTTCAGAGCAGCAAGGAGAGTGTGTGTGTGTGTGTGTTATCAGTCTAAATGTAAGTGTTGCTATCGGTACAGACAGGTAACCAGCTGCAGTAGAGTCACCAAGACTGTCTTTGAAGGCAGAGATCCTGTCCTGTATGTTTTTTTTCCCCTTTCTTTTATGTAACGTCGACATCTAGAAAACCAGACAAAGACAATCCATGAAATTAATGGTTAAAAAAATAAAATTAAACTAATTCAATTATTACTTCCTGGGGTCGGATTAAAAGTGAAAGCAGATAACATAATATAAAGGCATTCATCATTCTTAGATTTAACTTTATCCAAAGACTCCAAAAAGATAACAAGTTCCTTCAACAAAACCTGTACGTGAAGTGTGGCAGACATGAATTTACAATGATACAATGTACAATGATATTGTTTGCTAGAAATCCTGTCTTTTTATCCTCCAAAACAACACAAAATTGAATATTTACCAAACTTAGGGGTGACAAAGTAATTATTTTCCAAGAGCCATTGATAAAGAGTTTTTTAGAATATATCAGCGGTGTTACATGAGAAAAAAGGTGTTTCTGATTTTCAATGTTATTTTTTACAAAATGTACATTCATTAACAACATTAAATCTAAGGCGCACTAGTTCTTTAACTGTCCTGTATGTTTTGCATGTCACCCTGCTCCATCACACCAGAGCACTGGTTGTTATCAGGATTCAGTAGAGCTTGATAACAAGCTGGTCATTTGAATCAGGTGTGTTGGAGCAGAGTTACATCTAAAACATGCAGGACAGTGATCCCCAAGGACCAGGGTTGAAAACCTCTGATCAAAAACTCGAAACACCAATGAAATCTATAAAACATTTCCCCAAGCTCTCCTACACTTTACCATTTCATGTTTCACTGACATCAAATTTGGTTGTCATTCAAAGATTCAAAGACTGAACATTTTTACAACACACATATTTTACTAATTAAGCAATTCATTCATAAATGTAAATTTATGAATATTAAACCTGTATTCCCTGCCTATTTAAATGAATTTGAATTATTAAAATAATAAACCATATCAAAAGCAAAACAGCTACAAGCCTCATTCAATTTTGACAATCAGTGACTTAGACCTCTACTTTCTTTTTATTATTTATGTATGGGGTTTTTTTTGTTTAAGTTTTGTTTGCTTCTTTACTGTCGTTTACTTGTGTAAAACTACTTCATACAGTTTGTTCAAATACTGGGATATTTTCAATCCTGTGGAAAGATTTTGCTTTCAAACTGTTAATTTTTTGAAAACAAAAACAAAAAAACATGAATAATAAATAACATTCTTTCATTCTGACGGGAAAAAAAGGATCATTCATTCATTCGTTTTTTCAAAATAAAATAAAAAAATAAGACAATGAAAAGAGAAAAGTAAAAAAACGTTCCCATTTCATGGTCCGGTACCGGAACCTTCTTCAGGCTGATGTTTCCGTCGGGAGTCTTAGCTGACGGACCTGGTCACGGGGAAAAGGCTGTAAGTACAAACACTTAAAACCTTTGCAAATGCTGTGTCCGAAATCACCCACTCCCTCCCTACATGGAGAAATAGATGTAGTACGTTACAAAGTGAACTCAATTGAAAACTTTTCGGACACTATGACGGCGCTGTTTAATTACGTCATCACCGTCGAACAATTAAAACGTAACAGTGTCTCACAAAATTAAAAGGCTTTTATTTTTTTTTTACTGTCTATGCAATAAATTTAAAAAATGAATAAAAAATTTTCGCGACTGTTTTACTGTTATTAACTGTTAAGTAAACTCCTGTCTCGCGCCAAACAGAGTTAACGTTTACCGTTACTTGATTGATTGATTTTTTAAAAATATAATATACAAACAAAATAGGTACATTGGTACATCAGTGCAATTGGGTATCTTACACATATCAAAGTATAAGTTCCAATAAAAAAAAACAAAAAACAAAACATATCAAAGTATAAAAACAGAGAAAACAGAAGAACCAAAAAATAAAAACAAACAAACAACATTGGTGCATTAGAAGGAGTTAACAAAAATAAGTTACATACTCAATCCTTGTGGGTGAAAAAGAAATAAAATAATAATTATCTTAACACTTTATCAAAAAGAGGCGTCACCCTGGAGGCATTCTTGGTATTGATCAACAGCAATGATTTATAATAAAATAATAACTCATTTTTCCAATGTGTTATGGTTGGTTTAGTTTTGAAAAATCTACACTTATGAATATATTGTTTGGCTAGTAAAATAAGAACAAAATGGTTATCTCTGAAATATCCATATTTAATGTCAGTAATATTTAACTTGTCAATTTGAATTTCTTTAGAAGTAACCCATTGCTGCAGATCGAGCCAGAATTTTTAACAGCACTGCAAGAGAAGAAGAGGTGATCCAAATCTTCTGTGTTTCTTTTGATCATAAATCTCTCCGTCCATTGGCCATTGTTCGACTCGTGCAATGCATGATGGGATATCGTGCTTTGGTTTTTGCCCCCCAACATTAGTAATTTATTTCAACAATATAACAAAAATGGCAATGAATATAGAACATAACAATGACTAAACACGGTATACATATTCCACATTTCCAGTGTAACAATTTAAAGGAAAGTACATAAGTTCAATAGAAATGTTGCTATTTTACATAGATCATATTTTCAATTATAATTCCAACATATTGTAACTGCTGATTATCATTTTAATAATAAGTATAGAAGTATATAAAAAAAATGAAAAACAAAACTAAGCAAAACACAAAACCAAGGAAGAAATAAAAAAGAAAATTAATAAATAGAATACAAGGGAGTATATGAAGTAGTAATCACATATAATGTTATATCGTTTTATAGCTTGGGCTCTATTGACTTTTTTGATTTCTTTTTTCCATGATGGGGTGGAGAAAATTGTACATTTCCACTTGCTATTTTTCACACTCTTCAAACTTATCTTTATGCAGTTTGCACTTTCAAAACTTCATAATTTAACATTTTATACAAAAATGCACTACAACTGCAGTACCAAAACTCATGTTACCTGCTTTACTTACAGATCCTGAAATTTCAGAAAAGCATGTAATATATCTTTCAAATCTATGAAAACTGTATAAATGTAATGTGGAAATAAGGTAACACACGCATGCTGATTGATGGTGTTGTATTTTGAATAAGGTTGGTCATGACGTACAACAGCTGACAGTGAATTCACAACCACCATCTATTTGTTGTATGATGATGCCTATGTACTGCACATGCAGACTGTGCATCTTAGTGTACCAACAACAAGCTACAAAAAACCTAAATAATCTGGTGTTCAATGTATACATGTATTCATAAGCCAAACGTCTCCAGACACCACTCCAATATCAGCATCTTCAAATAATTAGCCGTGGAAAAAAATCACAAATATGAACTTACACCCAAACCGATAATTTTCCTACTTAATATTTGTATCAATATTTTATTTAAATGTGAGGTTTATTTCTGTTAAATGTTACATCTTTCTACTTGTTAATAATCAAAAAAAAAAAAAAAAAAGATTCCTACTTCTTTTACTACCCATGTAACATTCAGGGACTTCCAAAGACTCAGTTGTTGCGTTATCGTTACTTAAGCAGCAATTGACCCGACATAAAAAGAAGACTTTGACACTCATGTGTATTCATTGTCTTTTTATATGGCTACGTTCCAGTAAAAGCTAACTGGTTAAATCTGAATGTTAGTTCACACATGACACAACCATAGTCAGTGGAGCTTCGCTTCTTTTCTGGACCTTTACAAGTTTCCAGAGTAAGACTTTCACACATTTCCTACATTGTAGGGGATTATTTTAGACCAGATTTGCAGTGGGGTGAGTTTGAGATGGTTTTAAATGTAGTTCATCTAACTAGTTAGCTGTTGTCTGAGTAGTTTAACTTTAGCCTTAATTTAGAACAGATTTCAGGCTGTTGTAATGTGAAGACTACTAACTGAAAACACATATAAAATCACATACTGTGAATTTCTGAAGGATGTGTAGTTTACTGTTTAATCCCCTAACTTGTAGAGTAGTAGGAAATGTAAGTTGGGTTTTTTTTTGTTTTTAAAGAGGCCTTAAATAAACACATTGGTAGTGTCACATGAGTTGATAATGAATTTAGGACTACTAATAAAATATGTAAATGTAGCCACAATAGGAAATGGATTTGCAAATCCTCATCCCCTTATGCTGTAATTTCAAAGAAACATGTTATTTACTGATTTATTTATTTTGTTGTAATTTATGTTGGGCTGAGTCAATGCTACAGTGACTTGGAAGGGAAAAGGTCAAGGTCACAATTCATTAAAAGGTAAAAATAACATTATCAGTTATAACTCAAGAACAGAGGGTCACAGAACTTTCAGATTGGTACCAAGCAATGCAGAATGAAGAATTCTATAATTCTCATGATTGGTATTGTCACCTACAACCAATAGTTTTTGAGATCTCTGAAGGTCAAAGGTGACATGTTGCAAAATTATTTTCTGTAACATTGTGTGAGTCAAGCATAGACATATCACACTATAACTTAATCAATACTGGATATATTATCATAATATTACACGCACTGACGCGCATATATACATATGACGAAATTATCAATATTGCAAATGATCATAAGTCAAGGTCGCATTTAGCAGAAAGGTCAAAATCACATTATTGGCTCTAATTCATGAACGCGTTGTCCTAGAAACTTGAGATTGGTACAGAAAAGGGGTGAGATTAGGCATTCTCTGAAAACTTGTTCGGTAAGTATTCACACTTTATAAGTTGAAAGCCGAAATATTGCAAATCTTACAAAAGTATGTGATTTTTGAGCTTTCAGTGATTGTATCCATTTTCCAAAATTTAAATGTATATGTGACATGTTTTTAATTTTGTTTCAGGTGTTTTTAACCATGCAGGTGGTGATTCGGCCCTACTGTCCCTCAGATAAGGAACCAGTGTGTAACTTGTTCAGCATCGGTACTAAAGAGCATATCGGTCCTTGTTTTTACAACGCCATGACCAGTCCTCTCTACCTGGTCATCATCATGGCTCTCTGTGTGGCTGGTTATCTGCTCTGCTCCCTTTTAGGGGCTGTGGTCTTACCAGGTGTGTGGGCAGGCATTGTGTACTACAGCTGTTATGAGATCTATTCTGGCTATGTCAGGAGAAGAATCCACACAGAGATGCAGGACATCCCTGGGAACTTTATGAGCAAACCAGATGACTTTTTCTGGGTGGCTGAAGCAGAGGTTGATGGTCGGCCCCGGATATTAGGCATGGTTGCCGTAGTGACAAAACAAAATGGTCAAGAACGATTTGGGGAAATGTTTAGAATGATCATCTCACCAACTTGCCGACGCACTGGCCTGGGTCTGCGTATGACTCAAACTGTACTGGACCATGGTAAGGAGCGAGGATTTTCCAAGGTGGTTCTGGTGACCAGCAGCACCCAGAAGGCAGCTGTGGCCCTGTACAAGAAAGCAGGCTTCAACCTCCTTGTCACACATGTAGAACCAGAGCATGCATCTTGGATAGCAACACTGGCAAGAATCACTGTTTTGAAAATGGAAAAATACATGTAGGCCTGAAATAGTCTGAACACTACAAAAAATACAATACAAAATACCTGCTCAAGTCATCTGTCATTTTGGAATAATCTGCCTTATGTTTAATAGTAAACAACAGTTGCCTGGTATTTTATAATAAATCATTGCATTTCACAGTAACTGTAGCTGGTGCATCTTGGGTAAAGCTGTCTTTTTGGGGAGGGTTGTTAAAAGATACATAATTTTGTTAATGATGATGACAATAACTAGGAGAACTTGTCATTGCTTTAATTTATGTGAATATAGGGGATTTCCACTTGTCACATCATAGAGCGCCTCCATTTTGACAGTGCTAATGCTAACTACTGAACCGCCTGTAACATTAGTCTCCTCCAGAAACAGCAAGAAACCAACAATGCTTGGGCATTGTTGAAGAGTTGAATGCAATAAATAACAGGATCCTGCTAAGGGAATAGCCTTATATAGTATCCTAAAAACAAACATGGAGAAACAAGCGGTTGTCTGCAATTAACAGGCGAAATGCTAATGGCAGTGTTTGGCGTCCAACGCAACACATAACACTTTGCAGTCTTAATTTTGGATTAGGTAAATTGCACTCCTGAAAGTAATAAATTAGTTCTCTGCAAATATAGTTTGGCGCTTGAGTAAAATGTATGAATTTTCTGTTATCAAAGAAATCCAGCAGGCTTGTGTGCATTAGCATTAGCCTGATCCAGTCTAGTCAGTAGTGAAAGGAACCTGGAACTGATGTGAAAGCTGCAGCACACTGAGTGGATAAACTACAATGAAAAACGTGTAAAATTACCTCATTAGGATTGTACCTAAAAAGTACTAAAATATAGATTTTCAAAAGTATTTCATTGTTGAAATGGAAAACCTATTTAGCATAGATGGCTTTAAAGTGTATTGCTGTAAACGTTCGGGCTAAACTATGGCTGAAGTTGTAAAAAAAACTAAAAAAGAAACTAAAGGTGAAGTAAGATTTGACTAAACACAGTTCTATCAGAACTGATCTAAGAATAACCTTGCAACTAAATTAGGAATTTTCGCAGCTGACTATATGTGGTAAGAGGGAGGGTAGACCGTCACTATGGCGGACACCGCAGAAGGGGTCACATGGGTGGGAATCCCCTAGATAGACTAAGACTATATCAGTTATTGGCAACATCAGTCTAATTTAAAGGTGTCACTTTTCCACGCTCCTTTTGTAATCTGATGGGTCACCCCTAGTTACCAACACATGCTCCTTTGACAGTGGTTCATCACCTCCACTGGCTCATACTGCATTCACACAAAACAACAAGAGGAACCAGGGACCCAGAAAAAGACGGTCCATCTGACATCAGACGAACTTTAGCGTCAGCCACGTGGGGTTAAGCCCATCTCTGGCAGCGAATCTGAAGTAGCATTAGCATTAGCATCTACAAAAGAAGACGGCGCCACAGTAGCTGCTGCACAAACTGGAAAAAAGTGGCGGATCAAACTGGTTCATGTGCTCTCTGTGGAAATAAAGCCTAGTTTTTTTCCCTGCATGTTTTCAGAACAAGCAACGGCACGAACTCTAACTGGATGTTACTACATACACAGGGAGGGGGGAGTGTTCCTTCATGCATTCAGAGCCAATCAGAGACGCCTCGTGACCGCATCATGGACATGTATGAAGAAGTACCAGTAAACTCTGTTGTTCAAGCTCAAGTAATTTTTCTACTGTGCAAAAACAGCTGTAAACAAAGAAATCAGGACAGTTAAAAAAAAAAAAATAGAACCAACACACAATGTATTCAATAACAATAGAGAACACAGTAATATTAGTGAAATAACCATGGGATGACACCTTTAACATCTGATACAATGAAGCTCTTTGCTACAAAATATGGCAGGGTTTTATAAAAATGCATCTGTGTTTTATTACATAATGAAGTTGAAGATGTGATGTTTTGTAAAGTTCTTATATAATGTGTTGTTTTTACATAATGGATTGTTACATAACCTGATCAGCTTGTTGGTTTAAGTTTATGAATGGAAAACACTGAACTGAAATGATTGTTTTTAAGCTTCGTGTCAAAAACACACATTCATTCATGAAAAAAATAAATCATTAAGACCCAGAATGTGGAGCAACATCCAAATACAAAAGTGAAAATAATCCATCAGTATACACAAAGATCATGAGTGTTACAGAAATCAGTGAATTAAAAAACATCAGAATAGTGAATACTTGAAGTATAATGGGAAAGTTCAATTTTAAAGATTAAAAAGTAATGTTTGTGATTTGCAAATGTGTATATATGAACATGATATTTTGCTATAAACAGAAATATATTGATGATGTAATATTTTGTATTTGTTTGCTTATTTGATTATGTAATGTTGATCTGATTTGTTTGCAGGATATGAGAAAATACAAAACAATTGTTTTTCATAAGAGAAAAATCAGAAACAATATTTTGAGAAGGAAAAAGGCTGACATCTTGCCAGAAAACATTAGAAAATGTTATTTACCCTTAAAGCATAAACCCAAGATTTAGGATCCATTTACATCTACTGCTGGAGTGGAAGTGATTTCAGTATCAATACTGTCACACTGTTTATTACCTGAAAATGTTAACATCCACAGTACAGATATAGAAAAAGACAATATGCTCAGTTCTAGATCAGAAGATTTGCCAAAAGACAGCAAAATATTGACAAGTGATGCACAGTGATGAGTTAATGTCATGCAGAATGTGTCAGAAATAATATTAATTTCTTACAAAATCACAAAAAACATCCAAAGGTGCCCATCACTGTTCTATTCATTGTCCAATTTTGAGTCACAGATATAAATACATATACTGTAGACAGATCTGAAACCTGCCACATTAAATGGATATGATTATTTTTAGTAGCCTTATCTGTGATCTGTCTTAGTAGTATTAAATGGTAAATGGTCTGCACTTATATAGCACTTTTCCACCTTCATGGTGCTCAGAGCGCTTTACATTAGCTTCACATTCACACACCAGTAGGTTTCTAGGGTCTAGAAAGAGTCGTACTGGGGGCCTAAGTCAGGGTTTAGTGTCTTGCCCAAGGACACTTTGACATGTGGACAGCCAGAGCAGGGACGCAAACCACCAACCTCTCGGTTGTTGGGCGACCCACTCTACCAACATGAGCCACAGCTGCCAGTATCAATGAAAAATGCCCATCTCGAATTTTAGTGCCTTTAATGCCCTGTTTGCACACAGACAGTTTAACCATTATATGAGAAAAGTGGACCAGGATTCAGCTCTACTGATTGTTTCAGAAACTGGTTAATGTTGACAACTAATGTTAGCTGGCCCATAATTGTCCTTATACTTACAATGGCAAGCAGCCTGGTTGTCAACTAGCTAAGCTAAAAACTTCAGGTGAGCACCCTAACATTAGCAGCAGCTGTTAGGAGTGGACTACCTTAACTTTAATTGGTCTTTGCATTACAAGTAAACTGGGTTAACCTCTAGGAAAGAAAGACGTCAATGGCTGCCTCCCAACATTCTACCATCTTTCTTTATTCCTTCTTCTCCTTTTTTTGAAACCCCGACTTTTGCTTTTTGTGCATGATGTCTCACCCCAAGCCAGGTCATTCCATCTGGGCTCACTGACGTTACAGTCGGCACTAGATTAAATACGAAATCGGGACGGAAGTAACAGAATCCAACATGGCGCCTGTCGATACATTTCAGAATAATTTTCTATCTATTCAGCTTCATTTACTGGATGTCGATGTTCACCCTACCTACGACGTGGGCCTTCATCAAACAGACTATAACCTTTTATAGGCCTATTAAAGAAAGGACTATGACACAAAGACTAGACTAAAACTAAAATTAAGACATGCTGCCAAAAAGATGAGCTATCTGTGATTGGCTCACCTTCCTGTATGTGTCATCATTACTCTGTTGACATTGGTAGGTTGGTAGGCTAAGTGGTGAAATTAAAAAAGTAATAGCAGTGTCTGACTGTCTACTGTTCACTGGTTCGGAGAGTCATCATGTCTAACTCCAGCAGGAAAAGAAAATGTATAAAAGAAATATGCCAATAGTTTCTGTGTCAATGACTGGCTACAAAAACTACAAAAAACCTAAATACAGTGTATACATTTATGATGAGGGAGGGATGTTCATATTATGACCCCACCAATGTCAACATCATTATTACACGCTTACTTTCTCTTAATTAATGTACTTATACTGGTGGGAAAATACCATATTGATAAGGCAAACTTCTCCAGACACCAGTCCAAAATCAGCATCTTCATTAAACAATTAAAAATTACTCTTGGAAAAAAATCACAAATCTGAACTTGTCCCCAAAACTGATAATTAACCTTGTTGTTTGTATTGATATTTGATTTTATATGTGAGGTTTATTTCTGGGGCGGCACGGTGGTGCAGTGGTTAGCACTCATGCCTCTCAGCGAGAAGGTCCCTGGTTTGATTCCCACACCAGACCTTTCTGTGTGGAGTTTACATGTTCTCCTCGTGTCTGTGTGGGTTTTCTCCAGTTTCCTCCCACCATCCAAACACATGCACTGATAGGTTAATTAGTTAATCTAAATTGTCCATAGTTGTGAATGTGAGAGTGATTGTTTGTCTATATATGTTCAGCCCTGAGATGAACTGGAGACTCTTACAGGGTGTACCCCGGCTTCACCCATTGTAGCTGGATTAGACCCCCAGTGACCCCCATGACCCTAGTGTGGATGAAAACGGGTTCAGATGGCGAGCGATCGAGTGAGGTTTATTTCTGTTAAATGTTCCATCTTTCTACTTGTTAATAATAACAATGTAGCCTACTCATATCTACTACCCATGTAACATTCAGGGACCGTTATCGTTACTTAAGCAGCAATTGACCCGACATAAAAGGAAGACTTTGACACTATGCCAACGTCTTTTTATATGACTACATTCCAGGAAAAGCTAACTGGTTAAATCTGAATGTTAGTTCACACTTGACACAACCATAGTCAGTGGAGCCTCAGTTCTTTTCAGGATCTTTACAAGTTTCCAGAGTAAGACTTTCACACATTTCCTACATTGTAGGGGATTATTTTAGACCAGATTTGCAGTGGGGTGAGTTTGAGATGGTTTTAAATGGAGTTCATCTAACTAGTTAACTGTTGTGTGAGTAGAGTTTAACTTTAGCATTAACTTAGAACAGATTTCAGGCTGTTGTAATGTGAAGACTACTAACTGAAAACATATATAAAGTCACATACTGCGAATTTCTGAAGGATGTGTAGTTTACTGTTTAATCCCTTAACTTGTAGAGTAGTAGGAAATGTAAGTTATTGTTGTTGTTGTTTTTTTTGTAAAGGAGGCCTTAAATAAACACATTGGTAGTGTCACATGAGTTGATAATGAATTTAGGACTACTAATAAAATACTAATAAAATAAATGTAGCCACAATAGGAAATGGGTTTGAAGACCCTTATCCCCTTGTGCTGTGATTACGAAGAAACATGTTATTTACTGATTTATTTATTTTGTTGTAATTTATTTATTGACTTATTGTTATACATTATATAGTGGAAAATATAGAAAAATATAATAAAAATATGAAAGGAACATAGCCAGGGGATAAATACAAAAGCAAGCACTTATGGTCTTTACACAAAGACCATAAGTGTTACATAAATCAGTGAATAAAAAAATCAAAATACTGAATACTTGAAATATAATGGGTAGGTTACATTTTAAAGATTTAAAAAATAATGTTTGTGATTTGCAAATTTGTATATATGAATGTGATATTTTGCTATAAACAGAATTATATTGATGATATAATATTTTACATTTGTTTATTTATTTTCTTAATAATGCAATATTGACACTGGCGTGCACAGATAGACGTCAGGTGGTGCTCGAGCAATTGCCCCTTGCCCTCAGTGTCAAGCAAGTGCCCTCCGCGTCCCAACTTTTTTTTTTTAAACACACACACACACACACACACACACAGAGGCGCGCACAGACACACACGACCTGCAGCACCGCACCGCGCTGCGCAGCCTCGACTTGCCCCGCCCCATGTCGTAACGTGAACATCATGAGGAGTATGGCAAGCCAAAGTGTTCACATAGCCGCGCGTTGTGTTTATCATATCACGCGTGCCAGAACGCGTTTTGGCACGCTATCACGCGTTACATTACGCGTTCGGCAACGCGGTCTAGCACGCGTAATGGCGCGCGCAATGGCACGCGTTTTCGCATGCGTCATGGAACGCGTGCTAGAACGCGTGCTATATGGTAATGATCTCCTCCCACTGATTTTATCCGCCAATTAATTTGTAGTGCTTCCAGCCAATTACTGTTCAACACAACGAGTCCAGAATAGCTGAGCACTGATCTTACCTTTCACAAACGAAGTGCATTCACTCAATGTTTATTTTTTGCTAAATATTTTGACTTTTCCTTCATCAATCTACTTTATTTAACTTGTTCAACTTTAGTGTGTCTATTCTTAGGGGTTTGTTTATTGTATTTTCAGATTTCATGCAAAAGGGATAAAATAAAGTGAGATGCTGTTTCATACTATATTAATAAATAAAGCAAAATGTGAATTGATTTGTCATATTTTGATTATATGTCAATCAAGGTTGCATTGGCTGAGATGACACACTTGGTGAAGGATGAAATTATGGGAAAAAATATATAAGAAGATATACATGGTTGCTCATGGCTCAATGACATAATTTCGTCTGTTTCATGTGACCCTGTTGTGATAGTTTTCTGAAGCAGTGCTGTGGACATGTCCATCATTACTATTATGTAAAATATGTTGTTGTTTAACCTTATTATTATGGTTATATTTGTCATCAAGAAGGTGAAACAAGAGAAACATATATGCAATAGAGATCTATTTACAATCATATTTGCACACACATTTAGTTACAGTTTTTCTCAGGACAAGTATAATTCACAGATGTACATTCAGGATTTAAAGTTCTTAATTTAACATGTAATAGGTGTGATTGACAGGACCATTGACACCTGTGGTCTCCCTTGCTCTCTGTTGTACTCTTGAAATTGACACTTGATGTTTAACCATGCATATAGTAATATGCATAACTATGTTCATATTTATATTACCTCCGGGGTATATTTTATCCATATCTTTCTCTATATTCTTATTTATACTTTACACTTTACTTATTCTTATTATAGTCTTTCTTATCTTGTATATTATTATATTTGTAAGTTGTATAGTTGTATATATTATTTTGCTTTTTGCATCTTTGCACGGTCTTAAGGGAGTGTCGCATCCATTTCACGTGTGGATGGACAAATAAAGAATTATGATTCTGACATATTTCATCTTCTATTGTTTTGCACCTTTTACTTGCATTGAGGATTAAACTGCATTGCTATCATCTATCGCAGGGGTGCCCAACCAGTCGATCGCAGGAGGAGTTACAATCGATCGGGAGAATGCCCCCCTCACCACCAAAAAAAAGCACAAATAAATCCATTGTTCATGAGGACCGGAATATATTTTCATATTTAAATTAACTATATAAATAATTAATAAATATATAAATAATTGGCCTTTAATTATAAAATATATAAATAATTATGCACGGACCTATTCTGACGCTTGCTGGGTATGGTTTGCCACGGTTGCTAGGTAACCAGGGACTAAAGCGCGAAGCCAAGTGCCAGTGTGGTGGAAGGGAGAAGATCATGGCGGACGCCAAAAAACCTAAAAATTATTACTTTCATCCTGAGTGGGAAGAGGAATACTTTTTTGTTCATTCGAATTCAAAGCCAGTGTGTTTGATCTGTAATGCTACCGTGGCCATCCCAAAGAAGGGGAATTTGGAGCGACACTTCATGACAGTTCACAAGAGCTATGCTAAAGACTTCCCGGCGAAATCAGCTTTACGAACTGAAAAGGTAAACAGCCTGAGAAGACAGCTAGCTGCAAAGCAGGCAGTGTTTACGCGACCAGTTAAGAAAAGTAAAGCTACCACGATAGCATCTTACCGTGTGAGTCGTGTTCTGGCAAAGCACAAGAAATGTTTTAAAGACGGCGAAGTTTTTAAAGAAGCCTTTGTGGAGGCCGCGGAAGCACTTTTTGCTGACTTTAAGAATAAGAAGGAGATCATGTCGGCTATAGAAGAAACCCAGCTGTCCAGGAACACAATTACAAGGCAGTGTGAGGCCATGTCAGAGGACATTGAGCAACAGCTTAGAAATGACATCGATAGCTGTCTTTGCCTTTCGCTGCAATTTGACGAGTCAACTGATGCTGTGGACGTGGCGCAGTTATGCGTTTTCATCCAGATGGTTTTTCATGACATGACAGCAAAAGAAGAGCTCCTAACAATTTTGCCTATGCAAGGGCACACAAGAGGATCGGATATTTTTGACACGTTCATGGAGTTTGTCAGTAAGTCTCATTTACCCCTCTTCAAACTCACGTCAATCACAACGGATGGGGCTCCATCTATGATTGGGCGCACTGCTGGGTTCGTGGCTTTGTGCAAGCAGTCAGAATCTTTTCCGGATTTTCTGAACTATCACTGCATTATTCACCAACAAGGGCTGTGCGGGAAGATTTTGAACATGAGGGACGTCATGGACGTGGTTATGAAAATCGCGTGCTCTATTCGGGCCAGGAGTTTACAGAGGCGTTTATTCCGTTCCCAGCTCGAGGACGCAGGTGCAGACCACACCGATCTGCTGCTGCACACCGACGTGAGGTGATTGAGCAGAGGTAAATTCCTAGAAAGATTTTTGGAACTTTTGCCAGAAATTAAAGATTTCCTGAAGCACTCTACTACCCACGCTGCTGCTTATACTCAGCTGGAGGACAGTCAGTGGCTGGCTGATTTGGCTTTTCTCACAGATGTCACCAATAAGATCAATGACTTGAATCTCGAGCTGCAGGGGAAAGGAAAGCACATCGTGAACATGATCAGTTCAGTCAACACGTTTAAAACGAAGTTGCACCTGCTGTTACGCAGGCTGCAACAGTGTGATTTCAGGAACTTTCCGCACTTGGAAGCAGAGCTCGGCCGTGAGGGCAAAGACAGCGTGGAATCTGCTCGTTATGAGCAACAAATCCAAAACATTCTTGTGGAGTTTGAGCGCCGGTTTACTGACTTTGCGTCCATTGAGCCTGTAGCTCAGTTTCTGTGCTTTCCATTTGGTGAAAATGTTAATGTGGATTGCATTGCGCCCAAAGTAGCTACACTCTTCGGCCTGGACCCCTGTGCTGTTGAGGATGAAATTCTCACACTGCAGAATGACATTGAGATCAAATCCAGAGCAACACCTGGCATAAGTGGTGAGTTCTGGAACCTGCTGCTAGAAGAAAAGTATCCAAGCCTCAGACAATGCGCAGTGAATATGACTTCCCTTTTTGGATCAACATATTTGTGTGAGTCTGCCTTTTCACACATGAAAATAATAAAGTCCAAGTACAGAACCACACTGACTGATGACCACCTCACAGCCTGTTTGAGGCTGGCACTCAACTCTTACTGTCCGGATTACGAGAAACTAGCTGCCTCCTCCCAGTGCCAGAAGTCCCACTAAGGTAGATAAGTGTTTCTCATGAGGATGATTATTATTATTTTGAATTCTTGAATGAGACATATTCATTTCATATCCATATAGTTAGAGGAGAATGTTCCGATTTTATCTGTTTTCCAGATTAATTTAAATCCAACTGCCGGTTTCCCTGCTATTGCTACCCTCCAATGAAGTTTAGCATTTTGAAATATTGGACTTCTCTTCTCCTCCTGCTTTGAAATGATCTCTTCCGGAGTGTGTGTGTGCATTAATCTGTTGAATTCATGTTTTTCCAATTTTGGGCTTCTGTTATGGAGGTTTTGGAGTACTCTTTTCCATAGGTGTGTGTGGTAGAGAGAGAGAGAGGGGTAGAGCGAGAGAGATGCACGGTGTACCCGTGAGGGGGTTTGTTTGGACAACCAGTTTGTTATATGTTGATAAGTTGCTCATTTACTGCCTCGTCCCGTGCAAATAAAAACTCAACTACATTTGATCTACGATTGTGGTTCCTTGTTTGAATTATTACCCGGCCCTTGATCTTGACTTGGTAGATCTCGGTATGCCATCAACTTCAAAAGTAGATCTTGGTTAAAAAAAGGTTGGGCACCCCTGATCTATCGTCTTACTTCGCCATCTAGTGGCAAAACATGCAACCTACAGCCGGCTCATGTGTTAGATTAGCACAACAGAATAAGAATTAAAATACAATAAACAAACCCCTAAGAATAGACACACTAAAGTTGAACAAGTTAAATAAAGTAGATTGATGAAGGAAAAGTCAAAATATTTAGCAAAAATTAAACATTGAGTGAATGCACTTCGTTTGTGAAGGTAAGATCAGTGCTCAGCTATTCTGGACTCGTTGTGTTGAACAGTGATTGGCTGGAAGCACTACAAATTAATTGGCGGATAAAATCAGTGGGAGGAGATCATTACCATATAGCACGCGTTCTAGCACGCGTTCCATGACGCATGCGAAAACGCGTGCCATTGCGCGCGCCATTACGCGTTACAGAGCGCGGTCTAGCACGCGTTACGGAACGCGTGCTAGACCGCGTTGCCGAACGCGTGGTGGCGTGTCAGAACGCGTGCTAGAACGCGTAATGTAACGCGTGATAGCATGCCACAACGCGTTCTGGCACGCGTGATATGATAAACACAACGCGCGGCTATGTGAACACTTTGGCTTGCCATAGAGGAGAGGACACGATCGTCGTGGCAGCTGCAAAAACTGCGGTCAAGTGAGCCGTCATTCGTTCATCCGCTGGTAAGACAGCAGCCACTCAAATGTCACCTGTGCGCATATTCCGTAAATTAACTTTTTTAAACCGGCGACATGAAATTACATGTGTAATTCAAATGACCATACATAATACTTACATACATACATAATTCCCACGGATTCTGAAAGCCCATAAAAAAAGCTTTCCAGTGATATACGACACATTACGGTAACTTGCTGTGGGCGCTTCCGAGCTTCCGCGGGAAATACAAAAGAAAATCCAGGAAGTAGAGAAGAAAGAGGAGCTTTGTGGTCAGTCAAGCACAAGTTGGAAGTTTGTAGTGGTGTTTTAGTGCTTGTATATAGTAAATAACATTTGAAAATAATAGTATTTTTGTTTCCAAAGGGTTTTGAGTGTTTTTGCGTTGTTGTTCACCGTCGCTGTTCGTTAGTCAAGTTTTTGGTCATATAGCCACTGTATGATCTGTAACATGTAACTAATGACAAATACTGAGGACATTTACACAGCTCCATGGTTCTATGTGGAAGAGGAGCACTCCTTGGAGATGTGAGGAGTGTAGTAATTAATTTTGCCTGCTGATGGAGGGTAAATGTTTTAGACCATTTTACAGCACCTAAAAAACGCCTGGACATTTACACATATTTTAGGCTGTAACTTGGCACCTGAAAGTGTAGAATTAAAAAAAACTTTTTGAGAAAAGTAAAATATGTATATTTACATTTCTATCTCAAAAATTTTGGATCTGTTTATTTGAATATAAACATAAAGAAAAACATGATGAAAATTAAAATCCGTTTTTTGTTATTTAACACCGTTTTTACAATCTATAACTTATAATAATGAGAAAATATGTACATATTTTGACATCTACATGTGTTCTGAAACAAAGGGGAAAAAATCTTTCAGATTTGGCACATTTATAGAGAAAAAAGTTAAAAAGGGCCAGGCAGAATGGAACTATTACAGTACTAAAAGGATTATACTGTAAAATATTTTCATTCTTCATCCACACATCACTCAATGGTGCTGTTAGTATGTCCATGTTATCTGTTATCAAGAATAATTAATATTTGGATCACTATTTCACTTTTAAAATGCTTATGTATGCAAATTTCAGCTGACAAAATGTCAAACATAAGGTTTTTTATGGACATTTACTCCAAATTTATACAGTAAAATATTTTCATTTTTCATACACACATCAGTCAGTGGTGCTGTTAGTATGGCCATATTATCTGTTGTCAAGAATAATTAATATTTGGATCACTATTTCACTTTTAAAATGCTTATATATCCAAATTTCAACCATGACAAAACATCAAACATAAGGTTTTCGAAGGACATTTACTCCAAATTTTTACAGTAAAATATTCTCATTTTTCATCCACACATCACTCAATGGTGCTGTTAGTTTGGCCATGTTAAGATGGGGTTAAGATGTTTAAATAAATGCGGTTACAGAAAATGCGTTCCTGATTCTTTTATTTAAAAAAATCTCACACTGTTATATTAAGACAGCCAATGGTTCTACACGCTGCACAAACTGCCCTTTTTTCCCACTGAGCACCTGCCCCCAAAATGTCTGTGCACGCCACTGAATATTGATGTGATTTGTTTGCAGGATATGAGAAAATACAAAACAATGTTTTTTCATAAGAAAAAAATCAGAACCAAATTTATTATGTGAAGGAAAAAGACTGACATCTTGCCAGAAAACATTAGAGAATGTTATTTACCCTTAAAGCACAAAACCAAGATTTAAGATCCGTTTACATCCACTGCTGTAGTGGAAGTGATTTCAGTATCAATACTGTCACACTGTTTATTACCTCAAAATGTTAACATCCACAGTACAGATATAGAACAAGACAATATGCTCAGTTCTAGATCAGAAGATTAGCCACAATACAGCAAAATATTGACAAGTGATGCACAGTGATGAGTTAATGTCATGCAGCATGTGTGTGTGAAAATTAATTCATTAATTTCTTTCAAAATCACAAAAAACATCCAAAGGTGCCCTTCACTGTTCTACTAGTGAAGGATGCTTAAAAATAGTAAATGAATTAGAGGAGGGACATGAGATCTCATCTATGTTAAAAAACAATTCATTGTCCAAATATCTTGTAGATTTTGAGTCACAGACATAAATACATGTAGACAGATTTGAAACCTACCACATTAAATCGATATGATTATTTTAGTGACCTTATCTGTGATCTGGTTAATTTTTCAATCTTAGAAGTATCAATGAAAAATGTCCATCTCAAGTTTACAGATCTAAACCTAAAATTACTTAAATGGTTCTGCATCTAGGCATTGAAGATATATAAATATGCTTGTATTACTTAATTAATCACTTATTAATTCTACTCACAATCAAGTTTTATTGTTTGCTTTGTGTACAATGTGCTCACACATGCAAAACTAACAATGTGCTTATATGACTAACCTTGCATTCCTTTACAACTCTAAATCAGCTTGTTTATCTAAAATGCCAAGGGTTTCTTCCCTAAATCACCTTTCTTATCTAACCCACCACCGGTCTGAACCGGGGGTGAAATTCCTGCACTGTAAAAAATTCCAAGTTGACTGAACTTAAAAAAATTTGTAACCTCGCTGCCTTAAAATTTTGATTAAATATAACAAATTATTTCAGGTAATTTCAACTCACAACTAAGTTTCTCCAACTTAAAAGATCAAGTTCATGTGACGTATTACTTTGTTTTGGGAACTTTCTTTGTTAAGTAAAATAAACCAATGTTTTTGTTGTATCAACAATGTAAGTCAAGTAATCTTAACTCACCTTTGTTTTAATCTAACTAATTATTTCAAGTAAACTTAATTTATTTGTGAGTTGAATTTACTTGAAATAAGTAGTTACAGTTTTACAGCTTTGTTGGGGTTAAAATCTGACACAAATCAAAACAATGAGAAATGCTATGTTAAATCAACTATTTTGTTTTAAAACAATGCCAAACAGAACTTTATTTCAAAGTAAAAAAAATTCTGGAACAATTTTTGTTGAAAACATTAAAACTGTAATGTTTTTCTTTGAAACATTAGCATAAGTACACCATAGCAGACCATTTCTTACCATGTATCAGTATGCGGGGTGATATTTGTGTTGGGTGTGTGTGCATGTAAGCATAGTGGCACCATCACAAGCAGCGCAAACACCTGAACACATCTGTTTAAATGATTAACATTATAACAATATAACATGTAAACAGGAGTCTAAAAACAGCTTGCAAATTCCTGTAAAATATACCATAAACAGGTTCTGTCTTAACTACTGCTAGAACAGAAATCTACCATAAACAGGTAACTAGTGGTAGAACAAAAAGGACATGGCTTCTTTGTGGTGAAGAACATCTACACTGTGCGCTGAAGCAATTTGTTGAGCAGTCCATGAATCCGAGCAGGTGCTCCCCCCAATGTCCATGATTACCTTCTGAATGGCCTCAAAGGTGTACTTCAGTTCCTTCGGATAATCAATGTTGAGGCAGTCAAGTTGTCCAATCAGCACCGCAAAGCCGTTTGGTACATATCGCAACTCACGCAAAACGATGCGCTCCTCCAGAATTATGGCAACATCCATGATGTTCTATGATTGGGCTGTCATCTCTGTCGTGATCAGTAGGCCGACATTCAGTCCTTTTGCCAGTACCTCCACGGCATCAGTGGTCTGAAGTATAGAAGAACATACAATGTGTATACCTCTCACATTCAAAAAGATCATATTTGCTGATGGTGTAGTTCTGCAGTTCCCTACTGAATGTGTTTTGTTGTGGTTCTTTTTTCTAACATTTGGGCATCAGCCCTTGGGCTGCGAGGGCGTGTTAAGGATATCCCTTAACTAATAACCAAAACACAACCAGAGGGAGGGAACTCTGCAGATCTTCACACTGCTATACATTCTAGAGGGGCCATTTGAAGGTAAATTCTATACATTTTAACATCAATTACATCAATACTGGGTGACTTTCAAACACACCTTTGAGAACTGGATAAAGGTCGAGGCATCCTCTCTCAAGATTAATGGAAGTCCAAGAAGTGCTGTGGCTCTCTTGTTCTGGTTGGACTTCTGCAACGCCATCAAGACAGGCATTTGGGCTTTAGGGCCATAGATAGCAGATTAACATTTTTGCATAAATCTCTCAACCCTTCATTTTTTCCTGTGCAAAAAAATAAGACTCTGGCTCCTCCCCAACATAAAAACAAAGTTGAAAAAAATTATTTTTGCTGACTCATGTTTTTAATAGTCTCCCTGTGTCCGTCCATGTGACTATTTGTTGGTGTATGTGTCCTGTCTGTCTCTGTGGGCGTCCGGTCTGTCTGTACATTTGTCTGTGTGTGTCTATTTGTTGATTTGTGTGTGTCTGTGTGTCCTGTCTGTATGTTCATCCGTGTGTGTATATCGTGTATGGCATTTCAGGAGTTAAAATCCTCAAAATGATTACCTATTTGTTAGTTTTGGACAGGGCAGAGTGTTTGCAAAAAAGCAGAAAAATATATTTGTTTGATTTTTACAGCACTTTTTCCAAAGGGGCCATTTTTTCCCTAAACATCACAACTGTATATACAATCTGTACCAGTGTTCTGCTGCCCTGTTAAAAAAACAGCCACGAAAAAGGCATGATTACAAAAAGATGTGACATGATCACCAACACAGACGAGATGAAATGTTGGCCCAAATCGGACAAAAGTGTCCAAACAACACCAAATAGTTAAACCCTATAGTTGGACCTCACAATTATACACTTTTATCATAGCCCTTAGGAAAGCAAATGTATGGAATCTAGTGTATTTACAGCAGCCAGTATGAAAAAAAAATTGCGCATTTCAGACAAAAAATATGCTCACACGTGTCTAAGAATTGATTTGAACAACCTGGTCCTGAATGTCGACAAAACGAAGGAGATCATCGTAGACTTCAGGAGATCTAGACCCAGCCACACACCCCTCCACATCAATGACACAGCAGTGGAAATCGTGAGCACAACCAAGTACCTGGGGGTGCAGATCACAGATGACCTCAGTTGGTCACTCCACACTTCCTCCCTGGCGAAGAAGGCACAGCAGCGCCTGCACTTCCTGCGACGGCTGAGAAGAGCCCCCCCCCCCGTCCTAACCACCTTCTACAGAGGGACAATAGAGACCCTGCTGACCAGCTGCATCTCCGTCTGGTCCGGGAGCTGCAGGGCCTCAGACTGGAAGTCTCTGCAGAGGGTGGTGAGGACGGTGGAGAAGATCATCGGGGCCCCGCTCCCCACAATTCAGGACATAACAGAGAGCCGCTTCATATCCAGAGCCCACCGGATCCTCTCTGACCCCACTCATCCCCAGCACAGACTGTTCATTCGCATGGCATCTGGGAGAAGGTTCCGCAGCATCCGCTGCGGAACAGCCAGATTCAGGAATAGTTACTTCCCCCTGGCCACCAGACTGCTGAATGCCAAATAACAACCCCCCCCCACACACATTCATCTACCTCATGGACAATATACTCTCAGTCCACTTATCCATAAAATGGACAGAAATCTACCTCCTGGTTGTGAAACGACCCCCCCCCCCAGCTGCTAAAAAAAAAAAATTATATTTGCACTACTTACTCTGTTTTTTGCACTATTCATTCTGTTTACTCTGTTCCTTAGATGCTTTTTACTTATTTAGTATGTGTGCTCCGTAAGCCAAGCAACGACGTCTCGTTGCCAAAAATCCCACTGTTGTGTGTATTCTTGTGCAATGACAATAAAGGAAGTCTAAGTCTAAGGCCCTGTCCCATTTCTCCCCCTAACCCTAGATTTTGCGCGTTCATGTGTAGGGGTAGGGTGTCCCATTACCTAGGGGAGCAAGTGGGAGGGCGATTTTGCCCTTAAAATCAACCCTCAAAATGTAGTGAGGTTGGTTGCGGACTTCGTTTTGAGTGGAAGATGAAATTACCCATGATGCACTGCGAGCTCAGCGAGCCGACTGATTTCTAGCTAGCGGTAATGCTAACGTTAATGTTATAAATCACCAACTATTGAAGAAAAAATACATCAAAATATTTAAATAAATCAACATACCAGAGACAAGACTGAAAGGCAAAGTAGACGGCGAATGAGTCTTCTGTTTGCCGCATTTCTTCTCTGCACATCCCGAAGGTAAATAAACAGAGCCAACACAACAGGCAACACAGCTGGGACCGCCATTTGTCCTCCGTGTAAATAGTAGTCAGCTGCTGTCAGTCTCGCGGAGGGGTGGTTTCATATTTGGCGGGGTAGACTTGTCAGCGTGTGACGTGAGCACGTTTGTTACGTTCACTTCGCGAGTAGTGTCCCATTTTCAGGGGGAATTATTTCCCCTTGATGAGTGGAATTTACTTTTTAGGGTACTTAAAACCAAGTGGAAGTTTTAAGGGGGAGAAATGGGACAGGGCCTAAGTCTAAGTCTCTTAACCTAAGCCTTATCCTAAGACACTTCCGTAACAAAGAGGACCTCAACTCATGATGTTGAGGTCCTCTTTGTTACGGAAGTTTATATTCCATTTTCCAAGCACTGTTGGGATAGTCTAGATTCTTGCTCGTCCAACCCACCGATGCCTGAAAAACAGACTCGAACCTGACTCTCAGAAGTCAGTAAATTTTTTCTAAAGTGATTATCATATGAAACATGGCTGTTGTGTTTACTATTCACTTACTTCAGAATCCAGAGATTCAAGAAGACTTTGGAGCTCTGCGTCATGTCCCAGGTTTGTTTTGCGTTGCTTTTGTGCTTCATACAAGTCGATCAACCTTCGCAAACGCTGGTCAAGTCTACTCAGGAAGGACTTAAGAAGGTCAGCAGATACAAGACTTGTAAATTCTGCACCAATCTTAGAGGAGTGGACACAGACACAAAAAAATCCATGCAGAACAGTTTATTCATCACTGGCTCAATACAGGACACTTTAAATGTAAGGATAGGACAGATGGATGGCACGGACAACACTTTTTTATCATCAACTAAAGGGATTATTTTGGTCATTCAGTCTTATTTGTACTACTGTGAATCTGGCTCTGGTTCATGTCTCATTATAGCCTACTACTTAGATGTAAAAATGACCATTTCAATTGCATGATGAGGGACCGATTATTGCGCTACAGGGCATGATATATTTCAATATAGATTTTCCCCCCACCCCTTCTACAGATGTAGATATCAAAAATACAAAACTTACTTTTTACACATGTATTTTGTCAAGACTGAGGAAAATACATTGTGTCCAAATTATTTTAATTGTAATCAAGAGGGAACATGTGGATGGTGTGGTGTTGGAACTTACCTGTCTTTCTGAAAACAATGCTGGCCATCTGCTTTCAATCTGAGTCACAAGTGGCTCCATCTCAACGATTTCCTGTCTGCGAAGCGCAAAGATCCGGCCCATCAGTAAATTAATCAGTTATAATGTAAAACTATACACAAAATGAATTCGTAAAATAAAAACTGCACTATATTTTTTTATTTATACATGTTCATTATACAAATATGCCATTATTTTTTAATTTAATCTTTTAACTTTCTTATACGAAACAAATTTAAAGCCAAGCAACACATAATTCTTTAAAACATGCAACACCAGAAAATATAAATTAAAATTATTTACTCTGCAGTGCTATAATAAATAAAATCAAACTGCTGCTGTGTCTAACTCCTGAGTGAGAGAGGGGAGGGGTACTCCTCCAACCGCCAGGAGTTAGAAAGAGAGAGCTGTTACATTCCGACCGACATCACTATACTGGTTACACGTGGGAGTAGTGGAAAAAATATTCTGAGCCCTGATATTTAATCTTAAAACTGTTTACATTTAATTACTTGGTGTCATTGTTTTCAGTAAAATCTCAGTAATTATACTCGTTTTTCAATTTTGATATACACCATTAACAAAGCACCCCAGTGAGGGTGCAACTGGTGGGTCCATTTTAGAAATAGCATTTCATTGTGTGCATCTAATCTCTCATTAGAAATTACACCAACCACAAAGCGACTCTTAAAAAGGAAGCAAAAGTAATATCTCAAAAACACACATTTACTACAACAACATGCCAGTAATAACAGGTAAACAGCCGTATCGTATAAACAGAGGAGTAACTAAATAAGGATAATTTCACTTACATGACTTTAGAAAATTAACGCTACTTGTAGTTGTAATATTAAAACCTTGCTGGCCAGCAAAAAAAGTGTTAAATTACCTTCACGTTACTACGGAGGAGGACGTTAAGAGACCGCAAATGTTCAGTAATTTTCCTAACTTTTCACCTTTTGACAGATGGTTGATTAAAATGCTGATAACATTTGAACAGTTATGAATAGCAGATAACTTCTCATTCAAGGAACTATTAAAAAATTAACATATCAACATATCAATAAAATATGAAAACATTTTATACAGCAAACTACACCAAGCTTCTGTACTCCCGAAATGTAGACTATATTTTCCCGCCTGCATGGGCTGGATTCAAACAATCAAGATACAAGTACTAACATACTTACTAACGTGAGCCACCACTCAGTTTTATCCTTAATTTAAACCGGGACTCAATGTACCAAGGCTTTTGAAAGAAAATCTGCCATTTAAGTAAGCTAACTATGCTAGCAAGTTTGCAAGTCTAAATAAAATTGGCTTTTGTTAATGAAGTTTTTAAAGACACTGTTGTGTTACTATGAATGAGTTAATAGTAGACTAGTGTGTGCGAACTAAACCCAAGCTCTCTTGAAAATTTGAGAGGTCTGTTATACAGAACCGAAAGTCAGTTAATTTCTCTTCTCTTCCAGGATCTTTACAAGTTTCCAGAGTAATATTTTCACACATTTCCTACATTGTAGGGGACTATTTATACCAGATTTGCAGTGGGGTGAGCATAGGCAGACAGAGCAGTACAGCAACGAATCATGAATTGCAAAATAATAATAATAATATCTGATACCTGACCTCAGGAGTGTCAAACTCATTTTAGTTCAGGGGCCACATTCAGCAAAATTTGATCAGATGTGGACCGAACCAGTAAAAGAAAAATATATAAATAATATTCGACCGTTGTCCATAGTTTAGAGCAAAAAAAGTCAATTTACATTATGAAAATGTTTACATCTACAAACCACCCTTTCAAACAGTGTGAATAGCATGAACAAACTGAAATAAATGTATAATTTTAACATTATTAAGCTTTATTTTTTCACTTACATGTGTATATTATACCTTACAAAACCTCGACTAAAATTATTCATGTCTTAGTGAAATTTGTACATTTCACAAATTCACCCAAAGGTCGGATGCCTTTAGCCTACTTTATACCCCTGGAACCGGGCGGAATTAGTCTTTTTATATATATATATATATATATATATATATATATATATATATATATATATATATATATATATTGAAGATGTATAAATATGCTTGTATTACTTAATTAATCACTTATTAATTCTACTCACAATCAAGTTTTATTGTTTGCTTTGTATCACTATTAAATGAAGTACAATGTGCTCACACATGCAAAACTAACAATGTGCTTATATGACTAACCTTGCATTCCTTTACAACTCTAAATCAGCTTGTTTATCTAACATGCCAAGGGTTTCTTCCCTAAATCACCTTTCTTATCTAACCCACCACCGGTCTGAACCGGGGGTGAAGTTCCTGTCTGGTTTTGAACAAAGTATCCAGTATACAGGTTTGAAGGACATCTCTCCCATCCTGGGTGCAGCTGTGATCCTATGGCAACGAGGGCGTACATCTTCAACTCCAGCGTGAAGAAGATGATGTCATCAAGACAACTATAAAATATCACTTCTGTGTTTCTTCTGTGTCTTTTCTCTCTGTAGCTCCCCAGTTTCGTCCGGACCAGAACAGAGAAAAACCCAGATATCTGTCGCACAATTTTTCTAGATTTCTTTGTTAGGGTTAATGGTAGTAAAACTTCTGAAACTTTATTTTTGGATCCTGGTGGTTTCTTCCCGATAAAAACTAACACGAGTAAGAAGAAACTAAAAACGTAAGATTTCCTACAAATTGGTGACCCCGTCCGTGAGTCGGGGGGAACCGAGACTTTCAGAATAGAGAAGTATGAGAAATAAGGAATAGAGAAGTAATAAGAATACAGGTTTTTCACGGAACTAGGATCGATCCACACCAATGAAAGTCGGGGGACATCACTCCATGATCCTTTTTCACCTGGGCGCCCTCAGAAGGTAAGCAGTAACCTGTTATCAATAACTGCACATTGACAATTCTAAATCAAGTGAATCTGGTTCATGTAATTGTGTCCCTTCTAATTAGTGAATAGAATATGAGTAATGAGAGTGAAAAGAAGAAATAATAAGAGTGAAAAGAAATAGATAAACAAAAAGAGTTAAGAGGAAAGAAAAGAGTTAAGATAGGATTTAGAGACAAAATTACAATGAAGTAAGAGTGAATTTCTAAATTTTAGATATCTCCTTTCGTGGCTGTTAGCAAATAGGACGCTATTTGTGTGCTCGGTTTACCCTATTATCCGCGGGGAGTTCGGAGCCCTGAAAAATAGAGAGGTTTCCGGTCCGTGAAGGAGCCTTGACCAAAAAACGGACGTAGTGTAGTTGAAATTCGACCAATATTGCGCCATAGTTGTTAGGGAATAAAATAGTGAACTGCATAAAATAGGAATAGCTGTAGTTGGAAGAAACTCACCTTTTCTTTATGATTTTTCAATATTGGCTATATTTCTACATCAAATTATTTTTGAATTTGGTCCAATTAATTTACTGTGTCTTACTGTGTGTCTTACTGTGTGTTTTACTGTGTTCTACTGTGTGTTTTGTTGCGTTTTACTGTGTTCTACTGTGTGTTTTACTGTGTTCTACTGTGTGTTCTATTTCGTTCCTACTGACCGCCAGGCGGTGCTTTCAGCACTGAATGTTCATCGCATGCTTTCATGCAGGTTCGAGATTTGACTAACAACAAAGTCACGTGTCACGTGACCGGGTAGCGTGAACGGCGGAAATTTACTTAGGCATGCCTTACCCGGAAACCAGTCTCTTGTCATCTTCTCGTGCTGACGTAGGTTTGTATGGGTTATCGTCCCTATTGTCGGCCTTTAACTGGAGCTGCGATCTACGCCCTCCGATAGGCTGCGAACGCTTTCCCCGACTCACTTTGGTGAGATTGAATCCGTTTCCTGCGGGTGATTTCGCCCTTAGTTTTCGTATTGTTGGAGGTTTGGTGTGTTCGCCTTCCCTTGTCGCTAAAGTGTTTGCTAACAGCTAGCTCCTCCGGCGTTGTGTGTTTTCGCTCGTCCCGCCTTGCGCTGCTGTGTTATTTTGTTATGTTATATAAAACTGAGCATTAAGCCTACGGTTTGTTGCCATTGTCGGTTCCTCGCCGCTGGCGAGGTGTATCCGTGCCTTTGGCTAGCTGAATCCTAGCTCGCTAGTGATTTATACGCATTATTGTTTGTGTAGTGGTCCGCCGCTGTGTTGCCTCGCTTAGCGTGGGTGATCTCGCCTGGCTGGTGTGGCGACCGATCGGCGGCGGCGGCATCCGATCTGTTTTTTGCCACACGGGAGTGCCCTCGTTCCTTACTGTGTATTGGTGTTTCAGCTTATACCCGGATCATTCGGCGCAGTTGGTGTTTCCGCCACATCTGCCCTTTACTGGTACTCCTTTGCCACGCTTCCTGCTGTTGTGCCTTATCTACTCGTTTTGTGTTCACTCTGTGGGTGTTTTCGCCCAGCGAGTTCTTGCAGGTAGTGGGTGTTTCCACCTCGACTGCCTTTTTTTTTTCTGTGCAGGAGTGCCCTCGCTCCGCGTGCTATATTAACTGCCTTCGTGCCTGGTGTCCTGGATTATTCGCTCTGTGGGTGTTTCCACCCAGGGCGTCGTTGTAGGTAGTGGGTGTTTCCGCCCCGACTGCCTTTGTGTTTGCGGGAGTGCCCTCGCTCCGCTGTGTCATCTGCGGCTGTACTGTCTGTTTTTTGTGTCGACGTGCCCACTTTGGCCCGCCCTGCTATCTATTATGTATATGATTTGTATTGACTGTAGGGCCCCTCTCGACGCTGAGGATGGGCATGAGCTCTGTCCGAGTTGCCTCGGTCTTGACCACCTCAAGGAGGGCCTCACGGAACTGGCATGCGTGCATTGCAGCTGCCTGAGCGTGGCCTGCCTTAAGGAGAGGCTGGCCCGTGTGGAGGGGGGACAGTTGCTCTCGGCGCGAGGTAGCGCTGTGTCCCTCGGGTCAAAGAAGCGGCCCCGAGCAGAGAAGCAGGAGCCCCCTGCTAGGCCTCTGGCTAAGCTCTCCAAGGTTGACCTAGTGGCGCAAAGGGTGGACACCATGGCGGCTGAGTTTGCGGAACTCAAGGCCATCTTGCTGGGCCGGCAGCAGCCTGCAGCTGCAGCCGCAGCAGCTTCGCCTGCGGCGGCCGCATCTGCCTCTGATGACAGTGAGATACTGGTGTTGGCCCCGGCTGTTACGGACCCCGAGGATGATGTCCTCTCCACCAGGGCTTCGGGGAGTCTGGACATTGTTGATGACTGGACGGGTCAGTCTGTGGCTGCCTCTGGCGAGGACGTGGGGCCCTTCTATAGCCTGAGCTCTCCTAGGGGATCGGCGCGGGCCCAGGGCTCCATGGTGTTGCCCATGTTGAAGTCGGCCCTGGCCCAGTTGGGCCTGAATGTGCCGACCACGGAGGCGGCCCCCCAGAGTGCTTTTTTTCAGCACACCGCTGGCCCGTCTGAGTTCAGCGTGCCCCCCTCTGCCCCTTATGTTGCTGAGCTACAACGGTGCTGGGCTGATCCTAGGCGTTTCGCACACAGGACCAGCGACGTTCGGGCTTTGGCGAACATGCGTGATACCGCTTCCTATGGCCTGGGTTCCATGCCGGGCGTTGAACCAACCCTGGCGGCCATTATCGTGTCCCCGGACGAGGCGTTGAGGCCGTCCTCGCGCTGCCCCCGGCCACAGTGCCGCATTACAGATGACTACATCTGCAGGGGATACGAGGCGGCTGCGCGTGCTGCGCGCATTGGTAACTCCATGTCCCACATGCTATTGGCCTTGTCCCAGCCCGTCCAGTCATCTGATGTTGAACCGCCTGCAGGCTTTTGCGTACGTGGGCAGGGAACAGGGCAGGGTAATGTCCCACCTGACCTCGGCGAGGCGGCAGGTGTGGCTGGCGCAGTCCCCTCTTTCGGAGCAATGCAGGAAGACCCTTCGCTCACTGCCAGTGGTCCCCGGGCATCTCTTCGGTCCGGCCGCCCAGGAGGCACTGCAACGCGGCTTGCAGGTTTCTCAGGCCAGGCGTCAGTATGCTAGCCTGTGCCAGGTTCGTACTCCGGCGTGGCAGCCCACATCTGTGGCCCGCCAGTCACCTGCTGCTGCTCCTCCTGCTGCCGCTCCTCCTGCTCCACAGTCCCGGCCGCCTGCGGCTCGTGGGTTTCACCAGCCTTCGGCTAGCCAGCGTGCATGGCAAGGAGGAGCACCAGGCCCCCACCCCCCTAGGGGCGGGGGTAGGCGTAGGCGGCGACAATGACTTTCCCCTCCCGGCGGTCGGTCGCTTCACCAGTCAACAGCTTGCGCGCTGGGAAGCGACTACATCAGACCCTTGGGTGCTGTCAATCGTTTCCCACGGTTACAGTATCCAATTCGGGTCCCGACTGCCCAGTTTCCGGGGAGTGAGGATGACCAGGGTCAGAGATTCCACCAAGGGCCTGGCCCTCCGCCAGGAGGTGCGAGCCCTCCTGGCCAAGGAACCACTCGAGCAGTCCTCACGAAACAGTGGGTTTTATTCCATGTATTTCATTGTTCCAAAGAAGGGGGGTGGACTTCGCCCCATCCTCGACCTCAGACACCTGAACCAACATCTCAAGGTGTTGAAGTTCCACATGCTGCGCACCGCAGACGTGCTGGCGGGCATCCGGAGGGGCGACTGGTTCACGTCAGTGGACCTGACAAATGCCTATTTTCACGTACCAATAGCTCCTCGGCACCGCCCGTTCCTGCGCTTCACCTTCGAGGGCAAGGCATACCAGTTCAAGGTCCTGCCGTTTGGGATATCCTTGGCCCCAAGGGTGTTCACTCGGTTTGTGGCAGCAGCACTTGCCCCATTGCAAGGCGAGGGGATGCGCATTTTCCCCTACCTTGACGATTGGTTGGTTTGCTCTTCGACCAGGGACGGGGCGCTCAGGGACTCCTCTCGTCTTCTGCAGCACATCGCCGAGCTGGGCATTTCGGTCAACCTGAGGAAAAGCTCGTTGACACCGACACAGCGGACTGTTTTTCTCGGCGTCCTTCTGGACTCTCGTCTGATGACTGCTCGCCCGTCCGACCTGCGCATCGATGCCATCATGCTCAAGGTGAGTCAGTTCCAGAGGGGTACGAGTCAGACGCTCCACTCCTTTCAAGTATTACTGGGTTTACTGACTGCGACGTCCCGTATCGTCCCTCTCGGCCTCCTGTCCCTGAGGCCTCTACAGATGTGGGTGAACAGCCTTGGCTTGCACCCACATTTTCATCGTCACAGACAGATCATCGTCACGCACAGCTGTTTGGCCTGCCTTCGCCCGTGGAGGAGGCGCTCACGCCTGACTCGCGGCGTCCCTATGGGTGTTGTAGTCCACCGCAGGGAGGTTGTAACCACCGATGCTTCCCTAACAGGGTGGGGAGCAGTGTGGCAGTGCAGGGCTGCTCGCGGAACGTGGACCGTACGGCAGCGGCAGAGCCACATCAACGATCTGGAGCTTCTGGCTGTCCTGATGGCTCTCAGGCATTTCCTCCCCTATCTGAGAGGGAGGCACGTCCTTGTGAGGACAGACAACACGTCTGTGGTACACCACATCAACCACCAAGGGGGGACAAGGTCCCGGTCCGCCCTGGTGCTGGCACAAAGGCTGCTTTTATGGGCTCATCCGCACCTGCTGGGCCTGAGGGCATCTCATATCCCGGGGGTGCAAAACTCTGTTGTCGATCTCCTCTCCAGGGGCCAGCCTCACCCCAGAGAATGGAGGCTGCACGCCAATGTGGTTCAGGCCATCTGGCGCAGGTATGGGATGGCTCAGGTGGACCTTTTCGCCTCGGCCGACACGACGCACTGCCCCCTGTGGTTCTCGCTAGCGGAGCCGGTGGGGCCACTGGGCCGGGATGCGCTGGCTCACAGGTGGCGGCGGGTCCTTCTCCATGCATTCCCGTCGCTCCCACTCATACTGCCTGCCTTGGAGCGGATCGGGAGGGAGGGCCATGGGGCTCTCTTTGTGGCACCCCGGTGGCCCAACAGGCCTTGGTTCCCGGTGCTGTACAACATGCTGCCCGGAGAGCCTTGGTGTCTTCCCCAGCGGGCGGCTGGACCTCCTCTCTCAGCTGGGGGGTCAGCTATAGCATCCGGACCCGACGCGCCTTCAGCTGTGGGTTTGG
The DNA here is from genome assembly GCA_020466265.1 of Siphamia tubifer. Classification (NCBI taxonomy): domain Eukaryota; kingdom Metazoa; phylum Chordata; class Actinopteri; order Kurtiformes; family Apogonidae; genus Siphamia; species Siphamia tubifer. The sequence continues at coordinate 11,685,691 of CM035787.1, read as the reverse complement.
CCTCTCAGGGGCCAGAACCGCTTTTAGCTGTGTGTGATCCGGCGGTCGCCCGGACCATTTCGCACTCCAGGGCGCCCCCCACGAATGCGCTGTACGATAACAGGTGGCACCTGTTCGTAGAGTGGTGTAGGGATCGTGGTTTGGAACCAACGACTTGCCATGTGCCGGCTGTCCTTACTTTTCTCCAGTCCCTCTTTGATCGCGGGCTCGCACCTTCCACTATTCGGGTGTACACTGCCGCGATCTCGGCTATGCATGCCAGGGTGGAGGGTTTGGCTGTAGGTTCGCATCCCCTGGTGAAGCGTTTCCGGAAGGGCACTCAAAGACTGCGGCCCCTCCGGAGGAACCCATCACCTCCCTGGGATTTGGCTCAAGTGCTTGAGGCGCTGCGCAGGGCGCCTTTTGAGCCTCTCGATGTGGCAGAGCTTAAGTGGCTCTCACTTAAGTCTGCCTTCCTCCTGGCCATGGCTTCCGCTAAGAGAGTGGGTGAGTTACACACACTTTCTGTCAGCCGTGAATGCCTGCAGTGGTCCCCAGGGGACTCCGGGGTTACCCTGTGGCCTAACCCTTCCTTTCTTCCGAAGGTCTTGCCCTCATCCTATGTCAACATGCTGCTCAGGTTGGAGGCCTTTGACTCAGATGCCCCATTGGTCGATGGGGGGAGGGCTGATACCTTGCTCTGTCCTGTCCGGGCATTGAAATTTTATGTTGCAGCGACTGCCGCGTCTCGGCAGTCTGACTACTTGTTTGTCTGTCATTCAGGACATCGTCGAAGACAGGCTTTGTCCAAACAACGGCTGTCCAATTGGATTGTGGACACAATTTCTTATGCGTACACGAGCAGTGGCCGTCAGGTACCCCTCGGCGTTCAGGGCCACTCGACGCAGAGTGTGGCGACGTCTTTGGCAGCCTTGAGAGGTGTTCCCCTCCCTAATATCTGCGCCACTGCGTCATGGGCGTCATCCTGTACTTTCGCCCGGTTTTATAGGATCAACGTGGCCGCAGCTGCCCTCCTGGGGTCTACATAGCCTTCGGACTGGGTGAGTGAGGTCTCCTTGTGACCTTGTTGGTATTAGTCATCCAGTGCTGAAAGCACCGCCTGGCGGTCAGTAGGAACGAAATAGAACGATGGGTTACATATGTAACCATGGTTCTATGAGTTCCGGATGACCGCCAGGCCTTGGCTGTCACTCGGAGGACTTCCGAGAAGATTGCCAAGAGACTGGTTTCCGGGTAAGGCGTGCCTAAGTAAACTTCCGCCGTTCACGCTACCCGGTCACGTGACACGTGACTTTGTTGTTGGTCAAATCTCGAACCTGCATGAAAGCATGCGATGAACATTCAGTGCTGAAAGCACCGCCTGACGGTCATCCGGAACTCATAGAACCGTGGTTACATACGTAACCCATCGTTTTACTGTGTTCTGCTGTGTGTTTTACTGTGTTCTGCTGTGTGTTTTACTGTGTTCTACTCTGTGTTTTACTGTGTTCTGCTGCCCCCCACACAAGATGACATCAAAAAAGAACAAATAAACCATACCACTGGCTAGGGCATTAACAGACTAGTTGACACGTCGACTCCAGTAGCACGAGTCGACTTAAATTTGGAGGAGTCGACAAGTCGCATGTTATTCTTTCTGTCTGTCTCTCTCTCTCTCTCTCGGCACGTAAACACAGTCAGACCTAAACAAGACGTGGCTGCTGCAGGTAAGACAGTTGTGGTGAGCTGACAAACATCGTATGTGTGTCTGTCACTCTCTTTTACTTCACCTTAGATTAAAAAAAATGGCACAGCCATGTGAAGAGGCATTCACTCGCTAATCTCCGTGATATAAGCAGCAACCACTAGCTAACCTGAGTGAGCAGTAGAAGGCGCTCATTTTATCCAGACATGATGTGGACAGTGGTGTGTGTCTTATCGGATGCTGAATTAAATGTTCTGCACTTAATATAAAAAGTGAGGACTTGTGACAGATGTGTGGACAGTCCGGTTTTAGAGCCGTGGGTCCAGACCAAATATGGACATATGTTCACCTACTGATGTTCAGTTAAATTTAACAGGAAACTCTTTGCTAACGTTAGCCTTTGTTTTGTTGGTGTTAAAATGCATATGCTTGTGTCTTGTCAGTGGACATTGTTAGGTTACAGTGAACTTTAATACAAGTTACTCATTGCTGGACAGACGTGTGTCCATGTGTTGTTGAGATTTTTAGCTGCGTGTCTGTGTTGTTCCAGCTGAAAATGTGATGACGTCATCATGACAAGTCGACTCGACTCCGACTTTATTGACAGATAAGTCGACTTGAAAAAAACTGAAGTTGTTAATGCCCTACCACTGGCATGAAAGAAAAATGTTTTTGTTTCCCCCACACTCCCAAAATAACTCCATATGATCCACCACAACTAAATCTACTGCAACTAACAAATTCGATCATTTGTGGCAACAAACAGCCAACCCCTACCTCTCTCACTTGATTTCAAAGAGTATGGACACTGATTGCGAATATAGAAAGGAAGGAATACGTTGTTTGTAGTGGTTGTGCACGTTCACTGTTTACTCAAACTTTTTGGTGGTATTTTGGTCAATAGGGCCTGTGTCAACAGGATGTGTCTTTTGCGCTGTCTGCGATAACTTTTAATACAAATCGTAAGCGCCTTCAGAGCTAAATTTTTTTTTATAAAATTTTTAAAAAAAAACGCAGAGAGAGACTGTTTTTTGAGGTGGAAATAGTTTAACTTTTAGAACAGCACTGCGCTCATCAATGTCACAATTACCATACCATACAATCTTTATTTATAAAAGCTTGTTAAAACAGACACAGCTGACACAAAGCGCTGCACACAAGGCATAAAACAAAACAGAGAAAGGAGAACAAGGCAATAAAATAAATCTATAAATACTAAAACTACACAGATAAAAATTATCACACAATAAAATAACTAAAATCAATGAGTCACTGAGTCGAAGGCCATGGAGTAAAAATTTGTTTTAAAATGAGTTTTAAAATTGGATAGTGTAGGTGTCTGACATGTAAAGGCAGTTTATTCCACAGGCTCGGTGCAGAAAGAAGCTGAAGCTGAAGGTGCTGAAGAAGAGGAAGGTGTTAATGTTTACACATAAAATTTATCAAACATGGAAGTGCATGATGTTTGTATAACTTAGCAACAACACGCGCTCATTGGGGAGAAAGCATTCTCTAAAAACTCACCCTGTGGACACAGGCCCATATGCTTAGAGTTCTGGTTGTTAAACCTCGGAGCAACAGTAGCTCTGCTGCCGCTAATGCTAGTGCTAATGCTAGTGTTAGAGCCAATTGTGGAAATTTATTATGATGAATATTTTTGAGTTTGTCACTCGTGAATAAGATCCCAAGGTAGTTGAACTCCTCCACCTAAGGAGGATGGAGCGAGAGGTCGACAGGCGGATTGGTGCGGCATCCACAGTAATGCAGGTGTTAAACCAGTCCGTTGTGGTGAAGAAGGAGCTAAGCCAGAAGGCAAAGCTCTCAATTTACCGGCCGATCTACGTTCCGACCCTCACCTATGGTCATGACCGAAAGAATGAGATCACAGGTACAAGCAGCCGAAATGAGTTTCCTTTGCAGGGTGTATGGGCTCAGCCTTAGAGATAGGGTGAGAGGAAGCTCAGACTGGGAGAAGAACCGCTGCTCCTCCATGTAGAGAGGAGCCAGTTGAGGTGGCTCGGGCACCTCGTGGGGATGCCTCCTGAATGCTTCCCTGCGGAGGTGTTCTGGGCATGTCCATCCAGGAGGAGACCTCGGGGTCAACCCAGGACACACTGGAGGGATTATATCTCTCAGCTGGCCTCGGAACACCTAGGGATTCCCCTGGAAGAGCTGGCTGAGGTAGCTGGGGTGAGGGAAGTCTGTGCTACTTTACTGAGGCTGCTGCACCTTTAATCCAGATGAAGCAGGAGACGACGAGTATGAGTACCAGTATTTTTGAGTCTGAAGAATGTTTGGTGATGTTTTGTACTATTTGTAATTATTGATTGAAACATTTCCACAACACCACATATGTACACCTAAGTAGCAGAATCTACAATACTTTACGATACAGTGATGTGTTATGTCTTTGATATAACATGACAACTTTTTTTTCATATTCTAATGATGATTTACATCATTACCGCCTCCAAGGAGGTTATGTTTCTGCCATTGGTCATTGGTTGGTTTGTGTACAAGATAACTCAAGAGGGAGATCTGGGGAGATCTGGGAATGATTAATTGGGGGGGGTAGTGTCTACCTTGGCAAAATATTGCAAATCTTACAGTCAAAAGTATGTGATTTTTGAGCCTTCAGTGACTGTATCCATTTTCCAAAATTTAAATGTATATGTGACATGTTTTTAATTTTGTTTCAGGTGTTTCTAACCATGCAGGTGGTGATTCGGCCCTACTGTCCCTCCGATAAGGAACCAGTGTGTAACTTGTTCAGCATCGTCACTAAAGAGCATATCGGTCCTTGTTTTAACAATGCCATGACCAGTCCTCTCTACCTGGTCATCACCATGGCTCTCTGTGTGGCTGGTTATCTGTTCTGCTCCCTTTTAGGGGCTGTGGTCTTACCAGGTGTGTGGGCAGGCATTGTGTACTACAGCTGTTATGAGTTCTATTCTGGCTATGTCAAGAAAAGAATCCACACAGAGATGCAGGACATCCCTGGGAACTTCATGAGCAAACTAGATGACTTTTTCTGGGTGGCTGAAGCAGAGGTTGATGGTCGGCCCTGGATAGTAGGCACGGTTGCCGTAGTGACAAAACAAAATGGTCAAGAACGATTTGGGCAACTCTTTAGAATGGTCGTCTCACCAACTTGCCGACGCACTGGCCTGGGTCTGCGTTTGACTCAAACTGTACTGGACCATGGTAAGGAGCGAGGCTTTTCCAAGGTGGTTCTGGTGACCAGCAGCCCCCTGAAACCAGCTGTGGCCCTGTACAAGAAAGCAGGCTTCAACCTCATTCCCACACATACAGAAACAGAGACTGCACCTTGGATATTAACACTGGCCAGAATCACTCTTTTGAAAATGGAAAAAAACATTGAGGCCTGAAATAGTCTGAACACTACATTATGACAAATTTCTGCATTGTTCTGTAATTTGGCAAAATACCTGCTCAAGTCATCTGCCATTTTGGAATAAAATGCCATATGTTTAATAGTAAACAACAGTTGCAATGTATTTTACAATAAATTGTTCCATCTTACAATGGACATTGTAACTGTAGCTGGTGCATCTTGAGTCAAGCTGTCTTTTTGATGAGGGTTGTTAAAAGAGTCAGAATTTAGTAAATGATGCTGAAAATAACTGGAAGAACTTGTCATTGCTTTAATTTATGTGGATATGGAGACTAAGATTTCATCAGTTATTGGCAACATCAGTGTAATTTAACATCTGATACACTGACAATTCAATTTTACTTATAAAGCCCCAAATCACAACATCATCATCTCACAGTGTTTCACAGCAGAGAACAATCAAGCACAGCAGTAGATGAAGTCTCAAGCATCCCCTGTCCTTAGACCCTCTTTCCCTGCAAGAAAAAAACTCAAAAACCCAGTGGGGAAAAAATAAAAAGTCTTTAGGAGGGGACACCAGGTGAATAGCCATGAATAGAGTTGGTATGTAAGATAGGTTTAAGAAATTACAAATACACACGTGAGAGAGCGAGGTAGAAGGACTCAGTGCCTGTACTTCCCCCAGCATTCTAGCTCCTTGGGCAGTTTAGACTGAACTGTGACTCCAGTCTGTTTTTAACTAACCTGACCATAAGGTTTCTCAAACAGGAACATTTAAACCTAATTTTAAATGTAGAGACTGTGTCGGCCTCTTTAACATTAAATAGAAGCTGATTCCATAAGACAGTAACCATGGTAACTAAAGGTTTTTGCTCCTACTGTACTTTTAGAGACCCTGGGAACTTTCAGTAGACCTGCATTCTGAGAACAAAGGGTTCTATTGGGCTGGTATGGTACCATGTTATCTTTAAGATGAGAGGGGCCCATACCATTAATGGCTTTATATGTAAGGAGGACAAATTTAAATTTAATTCTAAACTCAACTGGAAGCCAGTGAAGGGTTTGGAGGACAGGGGTGACGTGCTCTCTTCTATTTGATCCTGATAATAATCTCTGCATCTGCTTTTTGAACCAATTGAAAGCTCTTTAAGGAAAATTTAGGACATGCTACAAGTAAGGAGGTACAATAGTCTAATCTAGATGTAATAAATGCATGAAATCATTTTTCTGCATAATTTTTGTACAGAATCTTCCTGATTTGGCCAAGTGAAGAAGGCTCTTCTGCATGCCTGTTCTGCATAACACTGAAGCTGTTTGCTACAAAATATGGCAGGGTCTTAGAAAATCCATCTGTGCTTTATTACATAATGAAGTTGAAAATGTGATATTTTGTCAAGTTCTCATATAATGTGTTGTTTTTACATAATGGATTGTTACATAGTTACTTAGTCCACTATTTGCACACGGTTTAAACATGACATAAGAAAACCTGACCAGGATTCAGTGTTTTTATTTAATGGATTGTTACATAGCCTGATCAGCTTGTTGATCAGGATTTCAGGCCGGGAATATCCCACAGCATCCAGGCCACTTCCAGCACCACGGAGGCAATTTTTTTTCCCCCTCCAAATACCTTTTGTAATTTCCTTACAGCAATTAAAATAATACTATTACACTGACTGTGACACAACACTATATATATATATTATCAGCACAGGTTGATGTATAAATGACCCACAACCAACCGCTTTTTTAACTTAACCACCCGCAGCTCGGACCGCAATAAATGTATTTGAAAAGAACGGACCTGACCCGCACTTGACCCACATTTAAAAAATGTAATCAATGGTCTTTATGAACATCACATGACCTTACTCACATACCTGCATTAATTTCCATGTTAAAATACGATGTCATTGGGATCGACAAACAGTGACAGCCAAAGAGACATTTGAACCCAGTTTCCACGGAAAATAAATTATCTTAAAATTTCAATGAATGTGTCCCAAACCTTAACTTTTTTTGTTTGTATATTTCCAGAGCTGCCATTCTCCTAACTTGACTTTCTCTCTTTCTCCCTACATACCGTAGGATACTTCCGATGTTGTACGTCACCCTCACGGAAATTCAGTTAATAGAGGCCAAACAGTTTGTTTATTTGATTGTTTAATTATATTTATTCAGGAATAACTCATTTTCCGTAAGTTTTCAAATATCCCACGCTGTTGAACGCACCACGATTATGAACGTGTTTAGAATTAGCCGCTGTGTTGCTCCGTAACCATGCCAACATAGCCATCTCTCCCTCTTTTTCTCTTTATTCATATATTCCATTTTCATTACTGTGTGTAAAGGCCACATGGGGACATGAATAACACAGAACAGTTCAGATAGATATTAGAATGGTGTGTTGTTTATCTGTGCATAAGTTAACGCTGTTTAGTGCCGGTGTGTTGTTGAAGCTAATACGGTATTAAGCTAGCTGCCATCTGAAATGATAAACGACCCGACCGACCGCAAACGAAAAAATATTTTTTAATGACCCGTAACTGCGGTTGACCACGGGAACCCGCTCACTTCGGGTCAGCCCGCCCATCACTGGTATATATGTATATATATTGTGGCCTGGTGGTGTCTGCTGTGAAAATGGTTATAAACTCACTGGGTGATGGTGTTGCGGCCACAGAGCTAGCAGCAGAGCCACTCTGGCTGCTGCTAGCTTTAACAAACAAGTCAGTTAATTCCTGACATTTCATCCCCTTCTCCTGGAGTGACCTTCTTTTCCTATACAACTCTCGCTGGTGTCCACCTTTCCTTTTTTCCCCACGCCGTCATTCATTGTTTCGTTTTTGCATAAGTCTACCGTGTTTATGGTCAGCGTTAACTCAATGCTACAGGGGAGGGCCCACAGTGGAGAATAAAGAGACTAACCAAACAAAATGAGTTTCTTTAAAAAGAAAACACACACACTGTCATGACCTCCGTTCCAGTGACCTTTCCCCCAATTTTCCACACTCACCTGGTCCTGCACTGCGCAGCTGCAAGCCGTTCCTAATCGGTGGCTATTTAAGCGGTGAGGCTTGTAGCTGCCAGTGCAGGACCATTCATCTATGTCACCTCCATAACCCGGTCGATGTCTTCCATCTCCCCAATCACCATAACCCGGACACTCATCATCACCACGGACTCTGGCCGTTTACTCCCAGGTTGTGTCTGTCTTGTCTTTATGTTGTACTTTTGTTATTAAATTATTTTGCCCTTCAGTACTGTGCAATGGAGTCCTCCTTCACCTCACCCCGATCCGTGACAGAATGGTCCTGCCACCATCTGGACTCCGCCAGTGCTGAAGGGACCCTTTTTGTTTTAGTTTTCCCCTGTCTGTTCCGTCTAAAGTCTGTCCAGTCTTGCGTTCTGTCCCGTTCAGTGTTTCTGCCTTAAGCGATCTGTGTTTCTGCCTTAAGCGTTCTGTGTTCCTGGCTTAAGCGTTCTGTGTCTCTGCGTTCTGTGTCTCTGCGTTCTGTGTCGCTTTCTAGCGTTCTGTGTCGCTTTCTAGCGTTCTGTGTCGCTTTCTAGCGTTCTGTGTCGCTTTCTAGCGTTCTGTGTCGCTTTCTAGCGTTGTGTGTCGCTTTCTAGCGTTGTGTGTCGCTTTCTAGCGTTGTGTGTCGCTTTCTAGCGTTGTGTGTCGCTTTCTAGCGTTGTGTGTCGCTTTCTAGCGTTGTGTGTCGCTTTCTAGCGTTCTGTGTCGCTTTCTAGCGTTCTGTGTCGCTTTCTAGCGTTCTGTGTCGCTTTCTAGCGTTCTGTGTCGCTTTCTAGCGTTCTGTGTCGCTTTCTAGCGTTCTGTGTCGCTTTCTAGCGTTCTGTGTTTCTGGCTTAAGCGGTCTGTGTCTCTGTCCCGTTCTGTGTTTTCTTGCCCAGTGTTCTGTGTATCTGGCTTAAGCGTTCTGTGTATCTGGCTTAAGCGTTCTGTGTATCTGGTTTAAGCGTTCTGTGTATCTGGTTTAAGCGTTCTGTGTATCTGGTTTAAGCGTTCTGTGTATCTGGTTTAAGCGTTCTGTGTATCTGGTTTAAGCGTTCTGTGTATCTGGTTTAAGCGTTCTGTGTATCTGGTTTAAGCGTTCTGTGTATCTGGTTTAAGCGTTCTGTGTATCTGGTTTAAGCGTTCTGTGTATCTGGTTTAAGCGTTCTGTGTATCTGGTTTAAGCGTTCTGTGTATCTGGTTTAAGCGTTCTGTGTATCTGGTTTAAGCGTTCTGTGTATCTGGTTTAAGCGTTCTGTGTATCTGGTTTAAGCGTTCTGTGTATCTGGTTTAAGCGTTCTGTGTATCTGGTTTAAGCGTTCTGTGTTTTTGGCTAGCGTTCTGTGTTTTTGGCTAGCGTTCTGTGTTTTTGGCTAGCGTTCCGAGTTTCTGGCTAGCGTTCCGAGTTTCTGGCTAGCGTTCCGTGTTTCTGGCTAGCGTTCCGTGTTTCTGGCTAGCGTTCCGTGTTTCTGGCTAGCGTTCCGTGTTTCTGGCTAGCGTTCCGTGTTTCTGGCTAGCGTTCCGTGTTTCTGGCTAGCGTTCCGTGTTTCTGGCTAGCGTTCCGTGTTTCTGGCTAGCGTTCCGAGTTTCTGGCTAGCGTTCCGAGTTTCTGGCTAGCGTTCCGAGTTTCTGGCTAGCGTTCCGAGTTTCTGGCTAGCGTTCCGAGTTTCTGGCTAGCGTTCCGAGTTTCTGGCTAGCGTTCCGAGTTTCTGGCTAGCGTTCCGAGTTTCTGGCTAGCGTTCCGAGTTTCTGGCTAGCGTTCCGAGTTTCTGGCTAGCGTTCCGAGTTTCTGGCTAGCGTTCCGTGTTTCTGGCTAGCGTTCCGTGTTTCTGGCTAGCGTTTCGTGTTTCTGGCTAGCGTTCCGTGTTTCTGGCTAGCGTTCCGTGTTTCTGGCTAGCGTTCCGTGTTTCTGGCTTTTTGTCTCGTCTTCTGGCTTTTTGTCTCGTCTTCTGGCTTTTTGTCTCGTCTTCTGGCTTTTTGTCTCGTCTTCTGGCTTTTTGTCTCGTCTTCTGGCTTTTTGTCTCGTCTTCTGGCTTCTTGTCTCGTCTTCTGGCTTCTTGTCTCGTCTTCTGGCTTTTTGTCTCGTCTTCTGGCTTTTTGTCTTGTCTTCTGGCTTTTTGTCTTGTCTTCTGGCTTTTTGTCTTGTCTTCTGGCTTTTTGTCTTGTCTTCTGGCTTTTTGTCTTGTCTTCTGGCTTTTTGTCTTGTCTTCTGGCTTTTTGTCTTGTCTTCTGGCGTTTTGTCTTGTCTTCTGGCGTTTTGTCTTGTCTTCTGGCTTTTTGTCTTGTCTTCTGGCTTTTTGTCTTGTCTTCTGGCTTTTTGTCTTGTCTTCTGGCTTGTTGTCTTGTCTTCTGGCTTGTTGTCTTGTCTTCTGGCTTGTTGTCTTGTCTTCTGGCTAGTTGTCTTGTCTTCTGGCTAGTTGTCTTGTCTTCTGGCTAGTTGTCTTGTCTTCTGGCTAGTTGTCTTGTCTTCTGGCTAGTTGTCTTGTCTTCTGGCTAGTTGTCTTGTCTTCTGGCTAGTTGTCCTGTCGCCTGGCGTTGTGTCTTTTGGTCTGTCGTTGGTCATTTCTGTCTGTTCCTGTCCCTGACTCTTGCTCGTTGCTCGCTTCTGTCCCTGACTCTTGCCCGTTGCTCGCTTCTGTCCCCTGTCCCTGACTCTTGCCCGTTGCTCGCTTCTGTCCCCTGTCCCTGCCTGTTGCCCGTGGTTGGCTTCTGTCCCCTGTCCCTGCCTGTTGCCCGTGGTTGGCTTCTGTTCCCTGTCCCTGCCTGTTGCCCGTTGCTGGCTTCTGTCCCCTGTCCCTGCCTGTTGCCCGTTGCTGGCTTCCGTCCCTTGTCCCTGCCTGTTGCCCGTCGCTGGCTTCTGTCCCCTGTCCTTGCTTGTTGTTCGTTTCTGCCTGCCTGTTTCCTGTCCCTGCCTGTTGCCCGTTTCTTCGTTTTGTCTTGTTCCTGTCTCAGCCAGAGTCCGTGGTGACCCCACCAATCAGTCTCCTTGGTCCTCAGTCAGACCAGTCATGTTGCTCCTGCTACCGCTCTGCCCAGAGGGTACTCCGCCCAGGGGGTTTCCACACCGCCCTGCCCAGAAGGATGCCACACCGCTCTGCCCAGAGGGTACTCCGCCAGGGGGTTTCCACACCGCCCTGCCCAGAAGGGATTCCACACCGCTCTGCCCAGAGGGTACTCCGCCCAGGGGGTTTCCACACCGCCCTGCCCAGAAGGATGCCACACCGCTCTGCCCAGAGGGTACTCCGCCAGGGGGTTTCCACACCGCCCTGCCCAGAAGGGATTCCACACCGCTCTGCCCAGAGGGTACTCCGCCCAGGGGGTTTCCACACCGCCCTGCCCAGAAGGATGCCACACCGCTCTGCCCAGAGGGTACTCCGCCAGGGGGTTTCCACACCGCCCTGCCCAGAAGGGATTCCACACCGCTCTGCCCAGAGGGTACTCCGCCCAGGGGGTTTCTACACCGCCCTGCCCAGAAGGATGCCACACCGCTCTGCCCAGAGGGTACTCCACCAGGGGGTTTCCACACCGCCCTGCCCAGAAGGGATTCCACACCGCTCCGCCCAGAGGGTACTCCGCCCAGGGGGTTTCCACACCGCCCTGCCCAGAAGGATGCCACACCGCTCTGCCCAGAGGGTACTCCGACCAGGAGGTTACCATGCCGCCCTGCTCGGAGAAGCTCTGGACAACGGGGGGGGGTTGTGTTTTGTTTTTTTTGTTTTTTAGGGGCTTCAGGAGCCGCCCCTTAGGGGGGGGGTACTGTCATGACCTCCGTTCCAGTGACCTTTCCCCCAATTTTCCACACTCACCTGGTCCTGCACTGCGCAGCTGCAAGCCGTTCCTAATCGGTGGCTATTTAAGCGGTGAGGCTTGTAGCTGCCAGTGCAGGACCATTCATCTATGTCACCTCCATAACCCGGTCGATGTCTTCCATCTCCCCAATCACCATAACCCGGACACTCATCATCACCACGGACTCTGGCTGTTTACTCCCAGGTTGTGTCTGTCTTGTCTTTATGTTGTACTTTTGTTATTAAATTATTTTGCCCTTCAGTACTGTGCAATGGAGTCCTCCTTCACCTCACCCCGATCCGTGACACACACACTACCAATCCCTACTGCTCTGAACCAGCCGAGCTCTGAGCACGTTACCATCGTCAACAGGCACGCTGATTTTTTTGAGGGGGGGGGGGGGGCACTGGCAGACGGGTCACCGGGAAATGTCCTGGTGACCCGTGTGCCAGTCCGGGCCTGGCACATTCCCTACTAAACATTTTACACAGACTTTCCTCCATATTATCCTCTTATTTCTATTATTCTATCCTTCTAGTATTCCTAGTTTGACTAACTCTTTACAAGTTCAGTATCATGAAAGTAAGTCTAAATAAAATTGGCTTTTGTTAATGAAGATTTTAAAGACACTGTTGTGTTACTATGAATGAGTTAATAGTAGACTAGTGTGTGCAAACTAAACCCAAGCTCTCTTGAAAATTTGAGAGGTCTGTTATACAGAACCGAAAGTCAGTTCATTTCTCTTCTCTTCCAGGATCTTTACAAGTTTCCAGAGTAATATTTTCACACATTTCCTACATTGTAGGGGACTATTTATACCAGATTTGCAGTGGGGTGAGTATAGGCAGACAGAGCAGTACAGCAACGAATCATGAATTGCAAAATAATAATAGTAATAATATCTGATACCTGACCTCAGGAGTGTCAAACTCATTTTAGTTCAGGGGCCACATTCAGCAAAATTAGATCAGATGTGGACCGAACCAGTCAAAGAAAAATATATAAATAATATTCGACCGTTGTCCATAGTTTAGAGCAAAAAAAGTCAATTTACATTATGAAAATGTTTACATCTATAAACCACCCTTTCAAACAGTGTGAATAGCATGAACAAACTGAAATAAATGTATAATTTTAACATTATTAGGCTTTATTTTTTCACTTACATGTGAATATTATAGCTTACAAAACCTCGACTAAAATTATTCATGTCTTAGTGAAATTTGTACATTTCACAAATTCACCCAAAGGTCGGATGCCTTTAGCCTACTTTATACCCCTGGAACCGGGCGGAATTAGTCTTTTTATATATATATATATATATATATATATATATATATACATATACACTCAACAAAAATATAAACGCAACACTTTTGTTTTTGCTCCCATTTTTCACGAAATGGACTTCAAGATCTAAAATTCATTCCAGATACACAATATTACCATTTCTCTCAAACATTGTTCACAAATCTGTCTAAATGTGTGATAGTGAGCACTTGTTCTTTGCTGAGGTAATCCATCCCACCTCACAGGTGTGCCACATCAAGATGCTGATCTGACATCATGATTAGTGCACAGGTGTGCCTTATACTGCCCACAATAAAAGGCCACTCTGAAATGTGCAGTTTTGTCTCACAGCAAAATGCCACAGATGTCACAAGCATTGAGGGAGCGTGCAATTGGCATGCTGACAGCAGGAATGTCAACCAGATCTGTTGCTTGTGCATTGAATGTTCATTTCTCCACCATAAGCCGTCTCCAAAGGCGTTTCAGGGAATATGGCAGTACATCCAACTGGCCTCACAACCGCAGACCACACCAGCCCAGGACCTCCACATCCAGCAGGTTCACCTCCAAGATCGTCTGAGACCAGCCACTCAGACAGCTGCTGAAACAATTGGTTTGCATAACCAAACAATTTCTGCACAAACTGTCAGAAACCGTCTCAGGGAAGCTCAACTGCATGCTCGTCGTCCTCATCGGGGTCTTAACCTGACTCCAGATCGTCGCCGTAACAGACTTGAGTGGGCAAATGCTCACATTCAATGGCGTCTGGCACGTTGGAGAGGTGTTCTCTTCACGGATGAATCTCGGTTTACATTGTTCAGGGCAGATGGCAGACAGCGTGTGTGGCGTCGTGTGGGTGAGCGCTTTGCTGATGTCAATGTTGTGGATGGAGTGGCCCATGGTGGTGGTGGGGTTATGGTATGGGCAGGCATCTGTTATGGACGAAGAACACTGGTGCATTTTATCGATGGCATTTTGAATGCACAGAGATACCGTGATGAGGCCCATTGTTGTGCCATACATCCATGAACATCACCTCATGTTTCAGCAAGATAACGCATGGCCCCATGTTGAAAGGATCTGTACACAATTCTTGGAAGCTGAAAATGTCCCAGTTCTTGCATGGCCAGCATACTCACCGGACATGTCACCCATTGAGCATGTTAGGGATGTGCTTGACCGGCGTATTCGACAGCGTGTACCAGTTCCCACTAATATCCAGCAACTTCGCACAGCCATTGAAGAGGAGTGGACCAACATTCCACAGGACACAATTGACAATCTGATCAACTCTATGTGAAGAAGATGTGTTGCACTGCATGAGGCAAATGGTGGTCACACCAGATACTGACTGGTTCTGAGTCCCCAGACCTCCAATAAAGCAAAAAAACTGCACATTTCAGAGTGGCCTTTTATTGTGGGCAGTCTAAGGTACACCTGTGCACTAATCATGATGTCAGATCAGCATCTTGATGTGGCACACCTGTGAGGTGGGATGGATTATCTCAGCAAAGCACAAGTGCTCACTATCACACATTTAGACAGATTTGTGAACAATGTTTGAGAGAAACGGTAATATTGTGTATCTGGAATGAATTTTAGATGTTTAAGTCCATCTCATGCAAAATGGGAGCAAAAACAAAAGTGTTGCATTTATATTTTTGTTGAGTGTGTGTATATATATATATATATATATATATATATATATATATATATATATATATATAAATATATATTGAAGATATATAAATATGCTTGTATTACTTAATTAATCACTTATTAATTCTACTCACAATCAAGTTTTATTGTTTGCTTTGTATCACTATTAAATGAAGTACAATGTGCTCACACATGCAAAACTAACAATGTGCTTATATGACTAACCTTGCATTCCTTTACAACTCTAAATCAGCTTGTTTATCTAACATGCCAAGGGTTTCTTCCCTAAATCACCTTTCTTATCTAACCCACCACCGGTCTGAACCGGGGGTGAAGTTCCTGTCTGGTTTTGAACAAAGTATCCAGTATACAGGTTTGAAGGACATCTCTCCCATCCTGGGTGCAGCTGTGATCCTATGGCAACGAGGGCGTACATCTTCAACTCCAGCGTGAAGAAGATGATGCCATCAAGACAACTATAAAATATCACTTCTGTGTTTCTTCTGTGTCTTTTCTCTCTGTAGCTCCCCGGTTTCGTCCGGACCAGAACAGAGAAAAACCCAGATATCTGTCGCACAATTTTTCTAGATTTCTTTGTTAGGGTTAATGGTAGTAAAACTTCTGAAACTTTATTTTTGGATCCTGGTGGTTTCTTCCCGATAAAAACTAACACGAGTAAGAAGAAACTAAAAAGGTAAGATTTCCTACAAATTGGTGACCTCGACCGTGAGTCGGGGGGAACCGAGACTTTCAGGATAGAGAAGAATAGGGAAGTATGAGAAATAAGGAATAGAGAAGTAATAAGAATACAGGTTTTTCACGGAACTAGGATCGATCCACCCCAATGAAAGTCGGGGGACATCACTCCATGATCCTTTTTCACCTGGGCGCCCTCAGAAGGTAAGCAGTAACCTGTTATCAATAAGTGCACATTGACAACTCTAAATCAAGTGAATCTGGTTCATGTAATTGTGTCCCTTCTAATTAGTGAATAGAATATGAGTAATAAGAGTGAAAAGAAGAAATAATAAGAGTGAAAAGAAATAGATAAACGAAAAGAGTTAAGAGGAAAGAAAAGAGTTAAGATAGGATTTAGAGACAAAATTACAATGAAGTAAGAGTGAATTTCAAAATTTTAGATATCTCCTTTCGTGGCTGTTAGCAAATAGGACGCTATTTGTGTGCTCGGTTTACCCTATTATCCACGGGGAGTTAGGAGCCCTGAAAAATAGAGAGGTTTCCGGTCCGTGAAGGAGCCTTGACCAATAAACGGACGTAGTGTAGTTGAAATTCGACCAATATTGCGCCATAGTTGTTAGGGAATAAAATAGTGAACTGCATAAAATAGGAATAGCTGTAGTTGGAAGAAACTCACCTTTTCTTTATGATTTTTCAATATTGGCTATATTTTTACATCAAATTATTTTAGAATTTGGTCCAATTAATTTACTGTGTCTTACTGTGTGTCTTACTGTGTGTCTTACTGTGTGTTTTAATGTGTTCTGCTGTGTGTTTTACTGTATTCTACTGTGTGTTTTACTGTGTTCTACTGTATGTTTTACTGTGTTCTGCTGTGTGTTTTACTGTGTTCTACTGTGTGTTTTACTGTGTTCTGCTGTGTGTTTTACTGTGTTCTGCTGTGTGTTTTACTGTGTTCTGCTGTGTGTTTTACTGTGTTGTGCTGTGTGTTTTACTGTGTTCTACTGTGTGTTTTACTGTGTTCTGCTGTGTGTTTTACTGTGTTCTACTGTGTGTTTTACTGTGTTCTACTGTGTGTTTTACTGTGTTCTGCTGTGTGTTTTACTGTGTTCTACTGTGTGTTTTACTGTGTTCTGCTGCTCCCCACACAAGATGACATCAAAAAAGAACAAATAAACCATACCACTGGCTAGGGCATTAACAGACTAGTTGACACGTCGACTCCAGTAGCACGAGTCGACTTAAATTTGGAGGAGTCGACAAGTCGCATGTTAGGGTTAGGGTTAGAGCTGACAAACATCGTATGTGTGTCTGTCACTCTCTTTTACTTCACCTTAGATTAAAAAAATGGCACAGCCATGTGGAGAGGCATTCACTCGCTAATCTCCATGATATAAGCAGCGACCACTAGCCAACCTGAGTGAGCAGTAGAAGGCACTCATTTTATCCAGACATGATGTGGACAGTGGTGTGTGTCTTATCGGACGCTGAATTAAATGTTCTGCACTTAATATAAAAAGTGAGGACTTGTGACAGATGTGTGGACAGTCCGGTTTTAGAGCCGTGGGTCCAGACCAAATATGGACATATGTTCACCTACTGATGTTCAGTTAAATTTAACAGGAAACTCTTTGCTAACGTTAGCCTTTGTTTTGTTGGTGTTAAAATGCATATGCTTGTGTCTTGTCAGTGGACATTGTTAGGTTACAGTGAACTTTAATACAAGTTACTCATTGCTGGACAGGCGTGTGTCCATGTGTTGTTGAGATTTTTAGCTGCGTGTCTGTGTTGTTCCATCTGAAAATGTGATGACGTCATCATGACAAGTCGACTCGACTCCGACTTTATTGACAGATAAGTCGACTTGAAAAAAACTGAAGTTGTTAATGCCCTACCACTGGCATGAAAGAAAAATGTTTTTGTTTCCCCCACACTCCCAAAATAACTCCATATGATCCACCACAACTAAATCTGCTGCAACTAACAAATTCGATCATTTGTGGCAACAAACAGCCAACCCCTACCTCTCTCACTTGATTTCAAAGAGTATGGACACTGATTGCGAATATAGAAAGGAAGGAATACGTTGTTTGTAGTGGTTGTGCACGTTCACTGTTTACTCAAACTTTTTGGTGGTATTTTGGTCAATAAGGCCTGTGTCAACAGGATGTGTCTTTTGCGCTGTCTGCGACAACTTTTAATACAAATCCTAAGCGCCTTCAGAGCTAAAAAAATTTTTATAAAATAAAAAAAAAAAAACGCAGAGAGAGACTGTTTTTTGAGGTGGAAATAGTTTAACTTTTAGAACAGCACTGCGCTCATCAATGTCACAATTACCATACCATACAATCTTTATTTATAAAAGCTTGTTAAAACAGACACAGCTGACACAAAGCGCTGCACACTACAAGGCATAAAACAAAACAGAGAAAGGAGAACAAGGCAATAAAATAAATCTATAAATACTTAAACTACACAGATAAAAAATAATAAAAAATGATCATATAATAAAATAACTAAAATCAATGAGTCACTGAGTCGAAGGCCAGGGAGTAAAAATTTGTTTTAAAATGAGTTTTAAAATTGGATAGTGTAGGTGTCTGACATGTAAAGGCAGTTTATTCCACAGACTCGGTGCAGAAAGAGAAAAGGTTCTCTCCCCTCTGAGCTTCCGATTAGAATTTTTTGTGTCCAATAGTAACTGGTCACATGACCCAAGAGTCTGGGTGGGAGTATACTGGTGGAGCAGCTCAGAGAGGTAAGGCGGGGTGAGACCTTATAAAGATTCAAAAATAAATGTAAGAATTTTAAAATGAACTCTAAAATACACAGGTAGCCAGTGGAGTGAGGCCAGACTGGGACTGATGGGCTCTTGTTTCCGTGCTCCAGTTAAAATTAGCTTCTCAATTCTCTTACTGACCAATCAAAAGCCAGAAGGAAGTAGGACAACCATAGTCAACAACCACCCAAAAGAATGGCAGTGTATTTGGACCAACTGAGTGGTTGATATTAGCGGTTCCAGACAACCCCCTTGTTTACGACCTGTCACTGAAAGAGTACCACGACTCGGTGTTAAAAGTGAAAGCATGGAGAGATGTTGTGGTGTCAGTTGGGCTGCCCGGTACATATATTTGTTTTTTTTTAGTTCAGTTTAGTTTTTTTAGTTGTAGTTTTGTATGCTGAAGAAGAGGAAGGTGTTAATGTTTACACATAAAATTTATCAAACATGGAAGTGCATGATGTTTGTATAACTTAGCAACAACACGCGCTCATTGGGGAGAAAGCATTCTCTAAAAACTCACCCTGTGGACACAGGCCCATATGCTTAGAGTTCTGGTTGTTAAACCTCGGAGCAACAGTGGCTCTGCTGCTGCTAATGCTAGTGCTAATGCTAGTGTTAGAGCCAAATGTGGAAATTTATTATGATGAATATTTTTGAGTTTGTCACTCGTGAATAAGATAAGTAGTTGAACTCCTCCACCTAAGGAGGATGGAGCGGGAGGTCGACAGGCGGATTGGTGCGGCATCCACAGTAATGCAGGTGTTAAACCAGTCCGTTGTGGTGAAGAAGGAGCTAAGCCAGAAGGCAAAGCTCTCAATTTACCGGGTGATCTACGTTCCGACCCTCACCTATGGTCATGACCGAAGGAATGAGATCACGGGTACAAGTGGCCGAAATGAGTTTCCTTTGCAGGGTGTACGGGCTCAGCCTTAGAGATAGGGTGAGAAGAAGCTCAGACTGGGAGAAGAACCGCTGCTCCTCCATGTAGAGAGGAGCCAGTTGAGGTGGCTCGGGCACCTCGTGGGGATGCCTCCTGAATGCTTCCCTGCGGAGGTGTTCTGGGCATGTCCATCCAGGAGGAGACCTCGGGGTCAACCCAGGACACACTGGAGGGATTATATCTCTCAGCTGGCCTCGGAACACCTAGGGATTCCCCTGGAAGAGCTGGCTGAGGTAGCTGGGGTGAGGGAAGTCTGTGCTACTTTACTGAGGCTGCTGCCCCTTTAATCCAGATGAAGCAGGAGACGACAAGTATGAGTACCAGTATTTTTGAGTCTGAAGAATGTTTGGTGATGTTTTGTACTATTTGTAATTATTGATTGAAACATTTCCACAACACCACATATGTACACCTAAGTAGCAGAATCTACAATACTATACGATACAGTGATGTGTTATGTCTTTGATATAACATGACAACTTTTTTTTCATATTCTAATGATGATTTACATCATTACCGCCACCAAGGAGGTTATGTTTCTGCCATTGGTCATTGGTTGGTTTGTGTACAAGATAACTCAAGAGGGAGATCTGGGGAGATCTGGGAATAATTAATTGGGGGGGGTAGTGTCTACCTTGGCAAAATATTGCAAATCTTATAGTCAAAAGTATGTGATTTTTGAGCCTTCTGTGACTGTATCCATTTTCCAAAATTTAAATGTATATGTGACATGTTTTTAATTTTGTTTCAGGTGTTTCTAACCATGCAGGTGGTGATTCGGCCCTACTGTCCCTCAGATAAGGAACCAGTGTGTAACTTGTTCAGCATCGGCACTAAAGAGCATATCGGTCCTTGTTTTTACAATGCCATGACCAGTCCTCTCTACCTGGTCATCACCATGGCTCTCTGTGTGGCTGGTTATTTGCTCTGCTCCCTTTTAGGGGCTGTGGTCTTACCAGGTGTGTGGGCAGGCATTGTGTACTACAGCTGTTATGAGTTCTATTCTGGCTATGTCAAGAAAAGAATCCACACAGAGATGCAGGACATTCCTGGGAACTTCATGAGCAAACTAGATGACTTTTTCTGGGTGGCTGAAGCAGAGGTTGATGGTCGGCCCTGGATATTAGGCACGGTTGCCGTAGTGACAAAACAAAATGGTCAAGAACGATTTGGGCAACTCTTTAGAATGGTCGTCTCACCAACTTGCCGACGCACTGGCCTGGGTCTGCGTTTGACTCAAACTGTACTGGACCATGGTAAGGAGCGAGGCTTTTCCAAGGTGGTTCTGGTGACCAGCAGCCCCCTGAAACCAGCTGTGGCCCTGTACAAAAAAGCAGGCTTCAACCTCATTCCCACACATACAGAAACAGAGACTGCACCTTGGATATTAACACTGGCCAGAATCACTCTTTTGAAAATGGAAAAAAACATTGAGGCCTGAAATAGTCTGAACACTACATTATGACAAATCTCTGCATTGTTCTGTAATTTGGCAAAATACCTGCTCAAGTCATCTGTCATTTTGGAATAATCTGCCATATGTTTAATAGTAAACAACAGTTGCAATGTATTTTACAATAAATCGTTCCATCTTACAATGGACATTGTAACTGTAGCTGGTGCATCTTGAGTAAAGCTGTATTTTTGATGAGGGTTGTTAAAAGAGTCAGAATTTAGTTAATGATGCTGAAAATAACTGGAAGAACTTGTCATTGCTTTAATTTATGTGGATATGTAGACTAAGATTTCATCAGTTATTGGCAACATCAGTCTAATTTAACATCAGATACACTTACAATTCAATTTTATTTATAAAGCCCCAAATCGCAACATCATCTCACAGTGCTTCACAGCAGAGAACAATCAAGCAAAGCAGTAGATGAAGTCTCAAGCATCCCCTGTCCTTAGACCCTCTTTCCCTGCAAGAAAAAAACTCCAAAACCCAGTGGAGAAAAAAGAAAAAATCTTGGGGAGGGGACACCAGGTGAATAGCCCTGAATAGAGTTGGTATGTAAGATAGGTTTAAGAAATTACAAATACAGACGTGAGAGAGCGAGGTAGAAGGACTCAGTGCCTGTACTTCCCCCAGCATTCTAGCTCCTTGGGCAGTTTAGACTGAATTGTGACTCCAGTCTGTTTTTAACTAACCTGACCATAAGCTTTCTCAAACAGGAATGTTTTCAACCTAATTTTAAATGTAGAGACTGTGTCGGCCTCTTTAACATTAAGTAGAAGCTGATTCCATAACACAGTAACCATGGTAACTAAAGGGGCACTGTTGCACCATAAGTAAATTTAAATGAAGCTCAATATTGGAGTATATTAAGTAACCTTTCAAATTACAAAGAAGAGCTTGTGGAATTGCACGGATTACTCCATTGAACTGTTCAACTGGAAAGACAATGTTCAATTTTTCACTAAATTCATTAAAGCTTAATAAACTTCCCCTTACATCCATTAAGTCCATAAGTGACCAAATACCCTTATCATACCAATTTTCAAAATGAGCTGAATTCACCTATGCATAGGGAACCTAAGTCTCCGCCCCTTCCGGTCGGTCCACTGGGCCGAAGTTTGGGAAATATTTAACATGAGAGTGGATGAGGAGAAAATAATTATTTTCTGGTCCACTTTACTTTATGCCCTGAATCACACATTTGCTGTACTTCAATTAAAATCATAACCAATGATGTGCATTTGGAGTTTCTTTGATACGTGTTTTGTGATTTATTAGCATGTAAAAATATGTAATTATTTGGACTCTGTTTGGACTACATATCAGAGCAGAATATTTCCCTGCAAACTTTTCAAAACCGTATACCACCTTATACGTTTGATGCTCTTGCCTTCGTCCTGAAAGAAGGAGGTGAAGCTCGCCAAAGTCACAGCCATTTTCAAAGAGTTTGATGGTGAAGCTTGGTGGTGACGTAATATTTGTGAGATAAACGTTGTAGTCCATTACTTACTCTCACATAAAACCTAACGTAACTTTGGATGCCTGTCCAAAGTGAGTGCTTTCTCAATGTGAAAATGTATCTTTAAAATTCACAGACGTCATATGTGAAAACCATAGCACATTTCAAACGGGACTTAACTTAACCACCCGCAGCTCGGACCGCAATAAATGTATTTGAAAAGAACGGACCTGACCCGCACTTGACCCACATTTAAAAAATGTAATCAATGGTCTTTATGAACATCACATGACCTTACTCACATACCTGCATTAATTTCCATGTTAAAATACGATGTCATTGGGATCGACAAACAGTGACAGCCAAAGAGACATTTGAACCCAGTTTCCACGGAAAATAAATTATCTTAAAATTTCAATGAATGTGTCCCAAACCTTAACTTTTTTTGTTTGTATATTTCCAGAGCTGCCATTCTCCTAACTTGACTTTCTCTCTTTCTCCCTACATACCGTAGGATACTTCCGATGTTGTACGTCACCCTCACGGAAATTCAGTTAATAGAGGCCAAACAGTTTGTTTATTTGATTGTTTAATTATATTTATTCAGGAATAACTCATTTTCCGTAAGTTTTCAAATATCCCACGCTGTTGAACGCACCACGATTATGAACGTGTTTAGAATTAGCCGCTGTGTTGCTCCGTAACCATGCCAACATAGCCATCTCTCCCTCTTTTTCTCTTTATTCATATATTCCATTTTCATTACTGTGTGTAAAGGCCACATGGGGACATGAATAACACAGAACAGTTCAGATAGATATTAGAATGGTGTGTTGTTTATCTGTGCATAAGTTAATGCTGTTTAGTGCCGGTGTGTTGTTGAAGCTAATACGGTATTAAGCTAGCTGCCATCTGAAATGATAAACGACCCGACCGACCGCAAACGAAAAAATATTTTTTAATGACCCGTAACTGCGGTTGACCACGGGAACCCGCTCACTTCGGGTCAGCCCGCCCATCACTGGTATATATGTATATATATTGTGGCCTGGTGGTGTCTGCTGTGAAAATGGTTATAAACTCACTGGGTGATGGTGTTGCGGCCACAGAGCTAGCAGCAGAGCCACTCTGGCTGCTGCTAGCTTTAACAAACAAGTCAGTTAATTCCTGACATTTCATCCCCTTCTCCTGGAGTGACCTTCTTTTCCTATACAACTCTCGCTGGTGTCCACCTTTCCTTTTTTCCCCACGCCGTCATTCATTGTTTCGTTTTTGCATAAGTCTACCGTGTTTATGGTCAGCGTTAACTCAATGCTACAGGGGAGGGCCCACAGTGGAGAATAAAGAGACTAACCAAACAAAATGAGTTTCTTTAAAAAGAAAACACACACACACTACCAATCCCTACTGCTCTGAACCAGCCGAGCTCTGAGCACGTTACCATCGTCAACAGGCACGCTGATTTTTTTGAGGGGGGGGGGGCACTGGCAGACGGGTCACCGGGAAATGTCCTGGTGACCCGTGTGCCAGTCCGGGCCTGGCACATTCCCTACTAAACATTTTACACAGACTTTCCTCCATATTATCCTCTTATTTCTATTATTCTATCCTTCTAGTATTCCTAGTTTGACTAACTCCTTACAAGTTCAGTATCATGAAAGTAAGTCTAAATAAAATTGGCTTTTGTTAATGAAGTTTTTAAAGACACTGTTGTGTTACTATGAATGAGTTAATAGTAGACTAGTGTGTGCAAACTAAACCCAAGCTCTCTTGAAAATTTGAGAGGTCTGTTATACAGAACCGAAAGTCAGTTCATTTCTCTTCTCTTCCAGGATCTTTACAAGTTTCCAGAGTAATATTTTCACACATTTCCTACATTGTAGGGGACTATTTATACCAGATTTGCAGTGGGGTGAGTATAGGCAGACAGAGCAGTACAGCAACGAATCATGAATTGCAAAATAATAATAGTAATAATATCTGATACCTGACCTCAGGAGTGTCAAACTCATTTTAGTTCAGGGGCCACATTCAGCAAAATTAGATCAGATGTGGACCGAACCAGTCAAAGAAAAATATATAAATAATATTCGACCGTTGTCCATAGTTTAGAGCAAAAAAAGTCAATTTACATTATGAAAATGTTTACATCTATAAACCACCCTTTCAAACAGTGTGAATAGCATGAACAAACTGAAATAAATGTATAATTTTAACATTATTAGGCTTTATTTTTTCACTTACATGTGAATATTATAGCTTACAAAACCTCGACTAAAATTATTCATGTCTTAGTGAAATTTGTACATTTCACAAATTCACCCAAAGGTCGGATGCCTTTAGCCTACTTTATACCCCTGGAACCGGGCGGAATTAGTCTTTTTATATATATATATATATATATATATATATATATATATATATATATATATATATATATATATATATATTATATATATATATATATATATATATATACATATACACTCAACAAAAATATAAACGCAACACTTTTGTTTTTGCTCCCATTTTTCACGAAATGGACTTCAAGATCTAAAATTCATTCCAGATACACAATATTACCATTTCTCTCAAACATTGTTCACAAATCTGTCTAAATGTGTGATAGTGAGCACTTGTTCTTTGCTGAGGTAATCCATCCCACCTCACAGGTGTGCCACATCAAGATGCTGATCTGACATCATGATTAGTGCACAGGTGTGCCTTATACTGCCCACAATAAAAGGCCACTCTGAAATGTGCAGTTTTGTCTCACAGCAAAATGCCACAGATGTCACAAGCATTGAGGGAGCGTGCAATTGGCATGCTGACAGCAGGAATGTCAACCAGATCTGTTGCTTGTGCATTGAATGTTCATTTCTCCACCATAAGCCGTCTCCAAAGGCGTTTCAGGGAATATGGCAGTACATCCAACTGGCCTCACAACCGCAGACCACACCAGCCCAGGACCTCCACATCCAGCAGGTTCACCTCCAAGATCGTCTGAGACCAGCCACTCAGACAGCTGCTGAAACAATTGGTTTGCATAACCAAACAATTTCTGCACAAACTGTCAGAAACCGTCTCAGGGAAGCTCAACTGCATGCTCGTCGTCCTCATCGGGGTCTTAACCTGACTCCAGATCGTCGCCGTAACAGACTTGAGTGGGCAAATGCTCACATTCAATGGCGTCTGGCACGTTGGAGAGGTGTTCTCTTCACGGATGAATCTCGGTTTACATTGTTCAGGGCAGATGGCAGACAGCGTGTGTGGCGTCGTGTGGGTGAGCGCTTTGCTGATGTCAATGTTGTGGATGGAGTGGCCCATGGTGGTGGTGGGGTTATGGTATGGGCAGGCATCTGTTATGGACGAAGAACACTGGTGCATTTTATCGATGGCATTTTGAATGCACAGAGATACCGTGATGAGGCCCATTGTTGTGCCATACATCCATGAACATCACCTCATGTTTCAGCAAGATAACGCATGGCCCCATGTTGAAAGGATCTGTACACAATTCTTGGAAGCTGAAAATGTCCCAGTTCTTGCATGGCCAGCATACTCACCGGACATGTCACCCATTGAGCATGTTAGGGATGTGCTTGACCGGCGTATTCGACAGCGTGTACCAGTTCCCACTAATATCCAGCAACTTCGCACAGCCATTGAAGAGGAGTGGACCAACATTCCACAGGACACAATTGACAATCTGATCAACTCTATGTGAAGAAGATGTGTTGCACTGCATGAGGCAAATGGTGGTCACACCAGATACTGACTGGTTCTGAGTCCCCAGACCTCCAATAAAGCAAAAAAACTGCACATTTCAGAGTGGCCTTTTATTGTGGGCAGTCTAAGGTACACCTGTGCACTAATCATGATGTCAGATCAGCATCTTGATGTGGCACACCTGTGAGGTGGGATGGATTATCTCAGCAAAGCACAAGTGCTCACTATCACACATTTAGACAGATTTGTGAACAATGTTTGAGAGAAACGGTAATATTGTGTATCTGGAATGAATTTTAGATGTTTAAGTCCATCTCATGCAAAATGGGAGCAAAAACAAAAGTGTTGCATTTATATTTTTGTTGAGTGTGTGTATATATATATATATATATATATATATATATATATATATATATATATATATAAATATATATTGAAGATATATAAATATGCTTGTATTACTTAATTAATCACTTATTAATTCTACTCACAATCAAGTTTTATTGTTTGCTTTGTATCACTATTAAATGAAGTACAATGTGCTCACACATGCAAAACTAACAATGTGCTTATATGACTAACCTTGCATTCCTTTACAACTCTAAATCAGCTTGTTTATCTAACATGCCAAGGGTTTCTTCCCTAAATCACCTTTCTTATCTAACCCACCACCGGTCTGAACCGGGGGTGAAGTTCCTGTCTGGTTTTGAACAAAGTATCCAGTATACAGGTTTGAAGGACATCTCTCCCATCCTGGGTGCAGCTGTGATCCTATGGCAACGAGGGCGTACATCTTCAACTCCAGCGTGAAGAAGATGATGCCATCAAGACAACTATAAAATATCACTTCTGTGTTTCTTCTGTGTCTTTTCTCTCTGTAGCTCCCCGGTTTCGTCCGGACCAGAACAGAGAAAAACCCAGATATCTGTCGCACAATTTTTCTAGATTTCTTTGTTAGGGTTAATGGTAGTAAAACTTCTGAAACTTTATTTTTGGATCCTGGTGGTTTCTTCCCGATAAAAACTAACACGAGTAAGAAGAAACTAAAAAGGTAAGATTTCCTACAAATTGGTGACCTCGACCGTGAGTCGGGGGGAACCGAGACTTTCAGGATAGAGAAGAATAGGGAAGTATGAGAAATAAGGAATAGAGAAGTAATAAGAATACAGGTTTTTCACGGAACTAGGATCGATCCACACCAATGAAAGTCGGGGGACATCACTCCATGATCCTTTTTCACCTGGGCGCCCTCAGAAGGTAAGCAGTAACCTGTTATCAATAAGTGCACATTGACAACTCTAAATCAAGTGAATCTGGTTCATGTAATTGTGTCCCTTCTAATTAGTGAATAGAATATGAGTAATAAGAGTGAAAAGAAGAAATAATAAGAGTGAAAAGAAATAGATAAACGAAAAGAGTTAAGAGGAAAGAAAAGAGTTAAGATAGGATTTAGAGACAAAATTACAATGAAGTAAGAGTGAATTTCAAAATTTTAGATATCTCCTTTCGTGGCTGTTAGCAAATAGGACGCTATTTGTGTGCTCGGTTTACCCTATTATCCACGGGGAGTTAGGAGCCCTGAAAAATAGAGAGGTTTCCGGTCCGTGAAGGAGCCTTGACCAATAAACGGACGTAGTGTAGTTGAAATTCGACCAATATTGCGCCATAGTTGTTAGGGAATAAAATAGTGAACTGCATAAAATAGGAATAGCTGTAGTTGGAAGAAACTCACCTTTTCTTTATGATTTTTCAATATTGGCTATATTTTTACATCAAATTATTTTAGAATTTGGTCCAATTAATTTACTGTGTCTTACTGTGTGTCTTACTGTGTGTCTTACTGTGTGTTTTAATGTGTTCTGCTGTGTGTTTTACTGTATTCTACTGTGTGTTTTACTGTGTTCTACTGTATGTTTTACTGTGTTCTGCTGTGTGTTTTACTGTGTTCTACTGTGTGTTTTACTGTGTTCTGCTGTGTGTTTTACTGTGTTCTGCTGTGTGTTTTACTGTGTTCTGCTGTGTGTTTTACTGTGTTGTGCTGTGTGTTTTACTGTGTTCTACTGTGTGTTTTACTGTGTTCTGCTGTGTGTTTTACTGTGTTCTACTGTGTGTTTTACTGTGTTCTACTGTGTGTTTTACTGTGTTCTGCTGTGTGTTTTACTGTGTTCTACTGTGTGTTTTACTGTGTTCTGCTGCTCCCCACACAAGATGACATCAAAAAAGAACAAATAAACCATACCACTGGCTAGGGCATTAACAGACTAGTTGACACGTCGACTCCAGTAGCACGAGTCGACTTAAATTTGGAGGAGTCGACAAGTCGCATGTTAGGGTTAGGGTTAGAGCTGACAAACATCGTATGTGTGTCTGTCACTCTCTTTTACTTCACCTTAGATTAAAAAAATGGCACAGCCATGTGGAGAGGCATTCACTCGCTAATCTCCATGATATAAGCAGCGACCACTAGCCAACCTGAGTGAGCAGTAGAAGGCACTCATTTTATCCAGACATGATGTGGACAGTGGTGTGTGTCTTATCGGACGCTGAATTAAATGTTCTGCACTTAATATAAAAAGTGAGGACTTGT
Source organism: Siphamia tubifer (assembly GCA_020466265.1). Taxonomy (NCBI): domain Eukaryota; kingdom Metazoa; phylum Chordata; class Actinopteri; order Kurtiformes; family Apogonidae; genus Siphamia; species Siphamia tubifer. The sequence goes on along the minus strand of CM035787.1, from coordinate 11,657,246 downwards.
GACAGATGTGTGGACAGTCCGGTTTTAGAGCCGTGGGTCCAGACCAAATATGGACATATGTTCACCTACTGATGTTCAGTTAAATTTAACAGGAAACTCTTTGCTAACGTTAGCCTTTGTTTTGTTGGTGTTAAAATGCATATGCTTGTGTCTTGTCAGTGGACATTGTTAGGTTACAGTGAACTTTAATACAAGTTACTCATTGCTGGACAGGCGTGTGTCCATGTGTTGTTGAGATTTTTAGCTGCGTGTCTGTGTTGTTCCATCTGAAAATGTGATGACGTCATCATGACAAGTCGACTCGACTCCGACTTTATTGACAGATAAGTCGACTTGAAAAAAACTGAAGTTGTTAATGCCCTACCACTGGCATGAAAGAAAAATGTTTTTGTTTCCCCCACACTCCCAAAATAACTCCATATGATCCACCACAACTAAATCTGCTGCAACTAACAAATTCGATCATTTGTGGCAACAAACAGCCAACCCCTACCTCTCTCACTTGATTTCAAAGAGTATGGACACTGATTGCGAATATAGAAAGGAAGGAATACGTTGTTTGTAGTGGTTGTGCACGTTCACTGTTTACTCAAACTTTTTGGTGGTATTTTGGTCAATAAGGCCTGTGTCAACAGGATGTGTCTTTTGCGCTGTCTGCGACAACTTTTAATACAAATCCTAAGCGCCTTCAGAGCTAAAAAAATTTTTATAAAATAAAAAAAAAAAAAACGCAGAGAGAGACTGTTTTTTGAGGTGGAAATAGTTTAACTTTTAGAACAGCACTGCGCTCATCAATGTCACAATTACCATACCATACAATCTTTATTTATAAAAGCTTGTTAAAACAGACACAGCTGACACAAAGCGCTGCACACTACAAGGCATAAAACAAAACAGAGAAAGGAGAACAAGGCAATAAAATAAATCTATAAATACTTAAACTACACAGATAAAAAATAATAAAAAATGATCATATAATAAAATAACTAAAATCAATGAGTCACTGAGTCGAAGGCCAGGGAGTAAAAATTTGTTTTAAAATGAGTTTTAAAATTGGATAGTGTAGGTGTCTGACATGTAAAGGCAGTTTATTCCACAGACTCGGTGCAGAAAGAGAAAAGGTTCTCTCCCCTCTGAGCTTCCGATTAGAATTTTTTGTGTCCAATAGTAACTGGTCACATGACCCAAGAGTCTGGGTGGGAGTATACTGGTGGAGCAGCTCAGAGAGGTAAGGCGGGGTGAGACCTTATAAAGATTCAAAAATAAATGTAAGAATTTTAAAATGAACTCTAAAATACACAGGTAGCCAGTGGAGTGAGGCCAGACTGGGACTGATGGGCTCTTGTTTCCGTGCTCCAGTTAAAATTAGCTTCTCAATTCTCTTACTGACCAATCAAAAGCCAGAAGGAAGTAGGACAACCATAGTCAACAACCACCCAAAAGAATGGCAGTGTATTTGGACCAACTGAGTGGTTGATATTAGCGGTTCCAGACAACCCCCTTGTTTACGACCTGTCACTGAAAGAGTACCACGACTCGGTGTTAAAAGTGAAAGCATGGAGAGATGTTGTGGTGTCAGTTGGGCTGCCCGGTACATATATTTGTTTTTTTTTAGTTCAGTTTAGTTTTTTTAGTTGTAGTTTTGTATGCTGATGAAGAGGAAGGTGTTAATGTTTACACATACAATTTATCAAACATGGAAGTGCATGATGTTTGTGTAACTTAGCAACAACACGCGCTCATTGGGGAGAAAGCATTCTCTAAAAACTCACCCTGTGGACACAGGCCCATATGCTTAGAGTTCTGGTTGTTAAACCTCGGAGCAACAGTGGCTCTGCTGCTGCTAATGCTAGTGCTAATGCTAGTGTTAGAGCCAATTGTGGAAATTTATTATGATGAATATTTTTGAGTTTGTCACTCGTGAATAAGATCCCAAGGTAGTTGAACTCCTCCACCTAAGGAGGATGGAGCGGGAGATCGACAGGCGGATTGGTGCGGCATCCACAGTAATGCAGGTGTTAAACCAGTCCGTTGTGGTGAAGAAGGAGCTAAGCCAGAAGGCAAAGCTCTCAATTTACCGGCCGATCTACGTTCCGACCCTCACCTATGGTTATGACCGAAAGAATGAGATCACGGGTACAAGCAGCCGAAATGAGTTTCCTTTGCAGGGTGTACGGGCTCAGCCTTAGAGATAGGGTGAGAGGAAGCTCAGACTGGGAGAAGAACTGCTGCTCCTCCATGTAGAGAGGAGCCAGTTGAGGTGGCTCGGGCACCTCGTGGGGATGCCTCCTGAATGCTTCCTTGCGGAGGTGTTCTGGGCATGTCCATCCAGGAGGAGACCTCGGGGTTACCCAGGACACACTGGAGGGATTATATCTCTCAGCTGGCCTGAGAACTCCTAGGGATTCCCCTGGAGGAGCTGGCTGAGGTAGCTGGGGTGAGGGAAGTCTCGGCTACTTTACTGAGGCTGCTGCCCCTTTAATCCAGATGAAGCAGGAGACGACGAGTATGAGTACAAGTATGAGTATGAGTAATTTTGAGTCTGAAGAATGTTTGGTGATGTTTTGTACTATTTGTAATTATTGATTGAAACATTTCCACAACACCACATATGCACACCTAAGTAGCAGAATCTACAATACTATACGATACAGTGATGTGTTATGTCTTTGATATAACATGACAACTTTTTTTCATATTCTAATGATTTACATCATTACCGCCACCAAGGAGGTTATGTTTCTGCCATTGGTCATTGGTTGGTTTGTGTACAAGATAACTCAAGAGGGAGATCTGGGGAGATCTGGGAATGATTAATTGGGGGGGGGGGTAGTGTCTACCTTGGCAAAATATTGCAAATCTTACAGTCAAAAGTATGTGATTTTTGAGCCTTCAGTGACTGTATCCATTTTCAAAAATTTAAATGTATATGTGACATGTTTTTAATTTTGTTTCAGGTTTTTCTAACCATGCAGGTGGTGATTCGGCCCTACTGTCCCTCAGATAAGGAACCAGTGTGTAACTTGTTCAGCATCGGTACTAAAGAGCATATCGGTCCTTGTTTTTACAATGCCATGACCAGTCCCCTCTACCTGGTCATCACCATGGCTCTCTGTGTGGCTGGTTATCTGCTCTGCTCCCTTTTAGGGGCTGTGGTCTTACCAGGTGTGTGGGCAGGCATTGTGTACTACAGCTGTTATGAGTTCTATTCTGGCTATGTCAAGAAAAGAATCCACACAGAGATGCAGGACATCCCTGGGAACTTCATGAGCAAACTAGATGACTTTTTCTGGGTGGCTGAAGCAGAGGTTGATGGTCGGCCCTGGATATTAGGCATGGTTGCCGTAGTGACAAAACAAAATGGTCAAGAACGATTTGGGCAACTCTTTAGAATGGTCGTCTCAACAACTTGCCGACGCACTGGTCTGGGTCTGCGTTTGACTCAAACTGTACTGGACCATGGTAAGGAGCGAGGATTTTCCAAGGTGGTTCTGGTGACCAGCAGCCCCCTGAAACCAGCTGTGGCCCTGTACAAAAAAGCAGGCTTCAACCTCATTCCCACACATACAGAAACAGAGACTGCACCTTGGATATTAACACTGGCCAGAATCACTCTTTTGAAAATGGAAAAAAACATTGAGGCCTGAAATAGTCTGAACACTACATTATGACAAATCTCTGCATTGTTCTGTAATTTGGCAAAATACCTGCTCAAGTCATCTGTCATTTTGGAATAAATCTGCCTTGTCAATAGTAAACAACAGTTGCATTGTATTTTACAATAAATCGTTCCATCTTACAATGAACATTGTAACTGTAGCTGGTGCATCTTGAGTAAAGCTGTATTTTTGATGAGGGTTGTTAAAAGAGTCAGAATTTAGTTAATGATGCTGAAAATAACTGGAAGAACTTGTCATTGCTTTAATTTATGTGGATATGGAGACTAAGATTTCATCAGTTATTGGCAACATCAGTGTAATTTAACATCTGATACACTGACAATTCAATTTTATTTATAAAGCCCCAAATCGCAACATCATCTCACAGTGCTTCACAGCAGAGAACAATCAAGCACAGCAGTAGATGAAGTCTCAAGCATCCCCTGTCCTTAGACCCTCTTTCCCTGCAAGAAAAAATCTCCAAAACCCAGTGGAGAAAAAAGAAAAAATCTTGGGGAGGGGACACCAGGTGAATAGCCATGAATAGAGTTGGTATGTAAGATAGGTTGAAGAAATTACAAATACAGACGTGAGAGAGCGAGGTAGAAGGACTCAGTGCCTGTACTTCCCCCAGCATTGTAGCTCCTTGGGCAGTTTAGACTGAATTGTGACTCCAGTCTGTTTTTAACTAACCTGACCATAAGCTTTCTCAAACAGGAATGTTTTCAACCTAATTTTAATTGTAGAGACTGTGTCGGCCTCTTTAACATTAAATAGAAGCTGATTCCATAAGACAGTAACCATGGTAACTAAAGGGGCACTGTTGCACCATAAGTAAATTTAAATGAAGCTCAATATTGGAGTATATTAAGTAACCTTTCAAATTACAAAGAAGAGCTTGTGGAATTGCACGGATTACTCCATTGAACTGTTCAACTGGAAAGACAATGTTAAATTTTTCACTAAATTCATTAAAGCTTAATAAACTTCCCCTTACATCCATTAAGTCCATAAGTGACCAAATACCCTTATACCAATTTTCAAAATGAGCTGAATTCACCTATGCATAGGGAGCCTAAGTCTCCGCCCCTTCCGGTTGGTCCACTGGGCCGAAGTTCGGGAAATATTTAACATGAGAGTGGATGAGGAGAAAATAATTATTTTCTGGTCCACTTTACTTTATGCCCTGAATCACACATTTGCTGTACTTCAATTAAAATCATGATGTGCGTTTGGAGTTTCTTTGATATATGTTTTGTGATTTATTAGCGTGTAAAAATATGTAATTATTTGGACTCTGTTTGGACTACATATCAGACGTCGCATAGCTGATGTCACAGCAGAATCTTTCCCTGCAAACTTTTCAAAACCGTATACCACCTTATACGTTTGATGCTCTTGCCTTCGTCCTGAAAGAAGGAGGTGAAGCTCGCCAAAGTCACAGCCATTTTCAAAGAGTTTGATGGTGAAGCTTGGTGGTGACGTAATATTTGTGAGATGAACGTTGTAGTCCATTACTTACTCTCATATAAAACCTAACGTAACTTTGGATGCCTGTCCAAAGTGAGTGCTTTCTCAATGTGAAAATGTATCTTTAAAATTCACAGACGTCATATGTGAAAACCGTCATATCTAGAATCAAATCTGGGCTCTCAGTCGTCTGTTGCAGATCCAAAATCGCCTTTGCACATTGCAAACGTTGATGTTGTTTTGTCTTAAGCTTCATCCTTTTCTCACGTTTGACAGCAGATTCCGATTTTGGCTTTCGTTCGTAACCGAGTTTAACCGTCGGAGCCCAGTCCTCCGACTCTTCATCATCCCAATCAAGTCAACATTAGACTACTGGTAACTTTAAATCACGAAGTAAAAGAGAATTTAACGACAATCTAATGCTAAGACGTTCGTTTGCAAACACAATATTACCTCTGAAGAAGTGGTCGCTGCAGACACGAGCATTGAGGGACTCTGCTCCTCCGGATTGAAGACGGACATTTAAAATCTATTTTTTCTGAGGTTTTTCTGTAAGCTTCCTCCATTTTTCTCCTCTTCGTTAGGCGATTTTTGGTACCCTAAAATACAGTTTGTCGGTTTCCCGGCTTGTTCTACTGGAGCATCCATAAATACAACAATACATAGGCATTTTACGCTTTGACTAGGCTTTGTCTTTGTGCTTATCTTTCTCACTTCCAACCTCCGCTCATTTTTCGCGCCTTACGTCAACGTCACGTCTACGTCAAACGAAACCCAGCTATTGACTCGCGTTCATTTTTTATGTCCCGGAAGCGACTGTGCAAATCGTAGGCGGAATCCGGGAAAAGTTCCGCCTTAAGCGCTAGGATTGGAGAGGCAGCCTGTCAGTCAAACCAGCTCCCCTGCCTACGTTCTTGATTCGAAAAATTAATTCTTAACAGTCTGCGACAGCCACAGTGGAATGAGTTCGCCTTCCTTGCGTCGTTTAAGTCCATACTAGATTAAGTACAGGTACTACTCAGAAAATTAAGAATATCGTATAAAAGTTTTTTTATTCAGGTAACTCAATATAAAAGGTGAAACCAATACATTTATAGACTCGTGACATGCAAAATAAGATATATCAAACATTTATTTGTTGTAATTTTGCTGATTGTGATTTACGTCTTATTAAAACTTCAAACTCAAATACTGAGAAAATTTGAGTTCAGAGTTTTCTGAAGCTGTACATCCGAATCAGCAAAATCAAAACAAATGAAAGCTTGCAATATATTGATTTGCATACTATTTGTCTATGTATGTACATTCCACCGTACAGAAATACAAGCACCTTTTCAGGATATTCCAATTGTCCGAGTATGTCTCTGAAACAGTCAGCCAATCAGAAGCAGAGTTTGTCAAACTTTCCCGGATTCCGCCTACGATTTGCACAGTCGCGTCCCGGGCAAAACAAAACACCCTCTATTATTATATTTAAAGATGAACTTCAGTTTTTTCACAATTCCTTGTCAGTATTGAGAAATAAATCTGAAAAAATTGAGAAGATTTTTAATGCAATAATAATAATATTTCATTATAATATAATAAGAATAATTTATGTACCCTTGTAATATATATATATATATATACACATATATATATATACATATACATATATATATATATATATATATATATATATATATATATATATATATACATATATATATATATATATATATACATATACATATATATATATATATATATATACATATATATATATATATACATATACATATATATATATATATATATATATATATATATATATATATATATATATATATATATATATATATATATACACATATATATATATATATATATATACATATATATATATATATATATATATATATATATATATACATATATATATATATATATACATATATATATATACATATATATATATATATATATATATATATATATATATATATATATATATATATATATATATATATATATATATAAATGGGACATATGCCTTGTAAAGATATCTTCTTTTTCTTTTTTTTATTTTGTATGTTCTTATGTTAAGACTTAGGGGAAAAGATGTTATATCATTTTGCCTCCATGCGAGTGTATGTATATTGTATGTATATATTGTTAATAAAAAAATTATATATATATATAAAAAAAAAATAGGCTCCCTATTGGTCTGAGCGGAAACCTTCTTCGTGGTGGAATTCCAAAATTGTACACTTCCGGCTCTCTACTGCCCCCACCACTTCCTGTGGTATTGCTCCGTTTGGCCTTGAGCTCACCGGATTGCTAAACACTTGACCAAAGGACAAACTAACGAGTGAAACGGAACCGGATGAAAACGTAGTCTCCGTATTTAACGGAATTAATTATAAGACTTTCGCATATTTACTCAATGTAGGGGATTATTTTAGACCAGATTTGCAGGGAGGTGAGTTTCTGAGATGGTTTTAAATGTTCATGTAACTAGTTAGCTGTTGTCTGAGTAGAGTTTAACTTTAGCCTTAACTTAGAACAGATTTCAGGCTGTTGTAATGTGAAGACTACTAACTGAAAATGCATATACATTAAGGTACTGCGCATTTCTGAAGGGTGTGTAGTTTACTGTTTAATCCCCTAACTTGTAGAGTAGTAGGAAATGTAAGTAAAAAACGAAGCCTTAAACACATTTGTAGTGTTATACGAGTTTATAATGAATTTAGGACTACTAATAAATAAAATACATACATGTAGCCACAATAGGAATTTGTTTTGCAGACCATCGTCCCCTTACGTTGTGATTTCATGCAAGCTTGTTATTTACAGATGTACTTATTTAGTTGTATTTTATTTATTGACTTATTGTTATAGTGAAAATTTAGAAAAGGGTATAATAATATGAACAGAACATAGCCACGGAATAGATACAAAACCAAAAATAATACACCAGTTTACACAAAGACCATGAGTGTTATATAAATCAGAAAAATCAGAATACTTGAAATATAATAGGATAGTTCCATTTTAATTAAAGATTTAAAAGTAAGGTTTGAATGTGATATTTTGCTTTAAACGGAATTATATGGATTTTTTCATTTATTTTTCAGATGATGCAATATTGATCTGATTTGTTTGCAGGATATGACAAAATCCAAAACAATGTTTTTTCAGAAGGAAAAAAATCTGAACCAAATTAATTATGAGAAGGAAAAAGGCTGACATCTTGCCAGAAAACATTAGAGAATGTTATTTCCCTTAAAGCATAAACCAAATATTTAGGATCCATTTACATCCGCTGCTGGAGTGGAAGTGATTTCAGTATTAATGTCACACTGTTTATTCCCTCAAAATGTTAACATCCACAGTCCAGATTTAGAAAAAGACAATATGCTCAGTTCTAGATCAGAAGATTAGCCACAATGCAGCAAAATATTGACAAATGATGCACAGTGATGAGTTAATGTCATGCAGCATGTGTGAGAAATAAAATGAATTAATTTCTTACAAAATCACAAAAAACATCCAAAGATGTCCTTCACTCTTCTATTAGTGAAGGATGCTTAAAAATACTAACTCTGAATTCGAGGAGTGACATGAGATCAAATGTGTTGAACAATTCATTGTCAAATATCATGTAGCATTTGAGTCACATATATAAATACATAGACTGATCTGAAACCTACCACATTAAATGGATATGATTATTTTAGTGACTTTACCTGTGCTCTAGTTAATTTTTCAGTCTTAGAAGTATCAGTGAAAAATGTCTGTTTATAGACATATTTATATTCATATGTAATGTTTATAGATCTAAATCTAAATGACTTAAATTGTTCTCTAACTTTCTGTTGGTTATGTGTTTGTTTTTTGTGTTATATTTCAAATGTTCAATATTAATATCAGTATCAGAGGTGGATAGCTGAAATATCTAACTGCATTTATTCTCCTTGTTTTAATCTAGACTATATCCTGTTCTTTGTCCTGTTGGGCTGAGTCAATGCTACAATGACTCCCTCTGGTTTTGAAAAAAGTATTAACAGACAGACATGCATGGGTCATGTTGTCTATATATCTCATTAGCTATATAATACAGCGATGTGTTTTGTCTTTGATACAACACAACAATTTTTCTTCATATTTTAATGATAATTTACATTATTAGGGAAATACTCACACTTTATAAGTTGCTCAAATCTTACAGTCAAAAGTATGTGATTTTTGAGCTTTCAGCGATTGTATCCATTTTCCAAAATGTAAATGGATATGTGACATGTTTTTAATTTTGTTTCAGGTGTTTCTAACCATGCAGGTGGTGATTCGGCCCTACTGTCCCTCAGATAAGGAACCAGTGTGTAACTTGTTCAGCATCGTCACTAAAGAGCATATCGGTCCTTGTTTTTACGATGCCATGACCAGTCCCCTCTACCTGGTCATCACCATGGCTCTCTGTGTGGCTGGTTATCTGCTCTGCTCCATTTTAGGGGCTGTGGTCTTACCAGGTGTGTGGGCAGGCATTGTGTACTACATCTGTTATGAGATCTATTCTGGCTATGTCAGGAGAACAATGCAGACAGAGATGCAGGACATCCCTGGGAACTTTATGAGCAAACCAGATGACTGTTTCTGGGTGGCTGAAGCAGAGGTTGATGGTCGGCCCCGGATATTAGGCATGGTTGCCGTAGTGACAAAACAAAATGGCCAAGAACGATTTGGGCAACTCTTTAGAATGGTCGTCTCAACAACTTGCCGACGCACTGGCCTGGGTCTGCGTTTGACTCAAACTGTACTGGACCATGGTAAGGAGCGAGGATTTTCCAAGGTGGTTCTGTTTACCACCAGCCCCTTGAAACCAGCTGTGGCCCTGTACAAGAAAGCAGGCTTCAACTTCACACATACAGAACGAGAGCATACACCTTGGATGTTAACATTGACCAGAGTCACTATTTTCAAAATGGAAAAATACATGTAGGCCTGAAATTGTCTGAACACTACATTACGACAAATCACTGCATTGTGCTGTAATTTGGCAAAATACTTTCTTAAGTCATCTGTCATTTTGGAATAAATCTGCCTTATCAATAGTAAACAAGTTGCCTTGTGTTTTATAATAAATCATTGCATCTTACAGTGGTCATTGTCACTATTTGGTGCATCTTAGGTAAAGCTGTCTTTTTGGGGAGGGTTGTTGAAAGAGTCATAATTTTGTTAATGATTCTGTTACGATTTATCCTAGTTAGAAATGTTTCAAAGCCACCGTGGAGCATCTGATTAAAATGCAGACATGATGTACAGGTTCCAGGTATTTATTGCACAATTTGTGGAGTTGACAGGTTATAGTCTGAAAAAGCTTGTGCTTCACAATTGTTGTACTTGTTACAGGGCTACCACCACAGGCCAGCTCGCTAAGTGTGTTTTCTAATTAACGTAGCATTGGATTCGTGTCAAGGCTAATTTAACTAAACTAGCTACGAGAGCTGGTGGAGGTCACGGCTAACGGAGGCCAGTCATTACAAACACTACTATTATTATGGAGAGTAGCACTGTTTACATCAAAGCCAATGCTAGCTAGCTCAGGCAGCGGCTGCGGTTCGATGACTTACAGATGAATACAAAGAAAACTATTTTCTAACAACATACACGAGCTCTTTCACATTTTCAAGTAATTGTAAACACTACTATCGTTATGGTGAGTAGCAATGTTTACCTCAGGTGCAGGCGGAGCTGCTCGTAGTTCAACTGAGTAGGAGGCTGAATAACTTTGCTCATTAATATTCGTGACGTCACAAATAAATGAGCGATTCTCGCTCAATGATTGGTCTGTTTAGCACTCAGCTCTGTTCAACCATTGTCCGGTTGAGCAGCGAATAGGTTTTTTGTTTTTTTTTTAATTAAAGAAATTACACACGCCTCGATGAGTTATACAGGAGAAGCATGTTGAACATAAAATATAACATAATACAGGGGGGGAGGAAGAATACACAATAAAATTATAGGAATTAGTTACAACAAATCAGCGATGATCAATAGTAGAGCAAAGGGGTACATTCAGTTGCCTAAGATACAATTGAACATGTATGTAGGTCACAATTAAATAAAAAAGAAAATGTAACTGTAAATCTGACATATTAGAATTACATTGAAACATAAGAACTTTTTTTTTAGATGTAAATACATTTAAAACATTAGATATTTTGCAAAAGAAGAATAAATCCTTTGAGCAGACGTTGATTTTTTAAGTTTCATTGACAAAAAGTATAATTTGAAATCATTTATGAAGTGATTAAAACAGGGTCTGGTGTAACGCAAGCAGCGAATAGGTACCTGGGGGAGAATTCGCTTGGGAATGACCCATGACCACCACGAGTACATATTCCTCAGCCCTGGGATCGATCAAAAAAGGACAGCTCTATCTAGTGGCCATTTGTAGGATGTTTAATTTCCACAAGTGTCACATGCAAGGCCCAGTTTATTAGAATTATCATGTGTGTTAATGTTGCTGGTGAGATTCATACTATCAAATGTTTTATTTTTAAATTTTTAGGTTGAATAAGGAAAAAGGGTGTAAGAATGTATTCAGTGTACTCTCACTTTGAATTGCTTTGATGTGTTTTTCTTTTCACTATCCCACCTCTTATGAAACACAGGCACACAGAGACTCCAAAATATTTTTTATAATTTTTATTTTTCATTCAAAATGCAATGCATATAAAACACAAGCTCTGTTTAGTTTACAACTCGCTCACCACAACAAGGTACAGATCTATGAACGAGGACACGAGACAAGACAAGAGACAAACATTTAGATTTGAAAGACATACACACATTACAAGGATGTGAATAACAATTATCAAAACCACAATTTTAAAAAAATCAACGAAATGTAAGTGCACAGAAATTGTAACTTACACACACACACACACACACACACACACACACACACATTGTGGTATTCTTTTTTTAACAGGAGGAGCAAAAAAACTTTGAGCAAAAGTCAAAATATGCAATGGGCAAAAAAGCTACTTGAGATGCAAATTAATACGGAATCAGAATTTAGCTTGGCTCGCTCCATTCACTCCTATTCAAGTGTTTTGCAAGCGAAGCTACCATGGACCGGAAGTAGAAGGGCGTGACTTAGTCTTCCCATGACCCGGTCAACCCCCCCCCCCCCCCCCAAAAAAAAAAAAGTTCCGATATAATAGAGGAAAGACGCCTGTGTGACATGAAAATACAGAGGGAAACTGAAAAACACAACATAGAAAAACGAAGTGAACATAATGTTTAATGTTTAATATTGGGACTAACTAGACACATCTAGGCAGTTTTATCAGGACGTTTTATCAGCCAACTGGAAATGCGCGACTACAGACTAAATTTTTTTTCCATTCTTTATTTGAAGAATACAACAAAAATTACAATGAACATAGAACATAGTGACTGAACACAGTATACATATTCCATATTTTCAATATAGCAATTTAAAGACATTAAATTCTCAAAAACAAATCAAAAACATAAAATCAAGGGGGAAATAATAAATAAATAAAAAAGAAAGATAAGTATAATACAAGGGGCTATATGAAGTTGTAATCATACATAATATTATATAGTTTTTTGCAGGGGCTGAATTTATTTTTTTAATACTTTTGCAGAGGAGGAGGATTTAATTTTTTAGAGCCTTCCATGATGGGGTGGTATTAGCACAACGACATTTGTGAATGTAAAATTTAGTCATGAGAATACAATTATTGATAAGAAATTCATATTGTTTGTTTTCCAATATTATTCCCAATAGGATATTTTTACAAGAGAAAAATTTAGTATTTATAAAGTTTGATTTTAACCAGTCATGTAAAGATTGCCATAATTTTTGGATTTTATCACATTCATAAAACAAGTGTTCTGTCGTTTCAATGTTTGTGTTACATAGATGACACTTATCTACATCTATTTTGAACCTTTTTTGAATAAATTCCTTTGAGGGATATATTCCATTTATTGTTTTGAAATGTATTGACTACAGACTAAATAAAGCTATATAAAAAATAGAAGCCGAGTGATTGGTGGGTTTGGGAGACTACACTTCCCATCATGCCCTTCGTTGGGCGGGGAATACACCGCTTCCTTGTCAAGATGGCGGCTCCCTTGACTCTGTTGCTGATTGTAGCTGTTACCATTCGTGCTTGTCTGTTCAGATCCAGTTTAGCGGACTTAATATCAGACCGAGTGGAGGTGGTGTCCCCCTTAAACGCCTGGAAAAGAGGTGAGCGGACTTTAAGAGCTGACGGTGTGATTTTGGGGCTGTGTTGGTGCCTTCCACAGCCGCTGTTAACCCGTTACCGCCCAACCGGTTCAACCATCACTAACCACGACTTTACATTGATATATAACTGTGGGATTATTATGGGATTTATCCACACATGAAGGATTTAAAGTACTTTACGGTCTGTTTGACGCATGTATGCCGCGTGTGTAGATGTAAAATAAGTAGTTTAAATGGACTAAACAGCAGTATTGTGCTAAGGTTTAGACCTGAGTTAGTGTGTCTGTGAAAACTGTGAGTCCAGGTGAATTAAAAGTACAGAATCTGTCAGATAGATATGAATATATACTTACTATTTTACTAATATGAGAGTGCTGATACTGGTATGGTAATTTATAAATGAGTGTTATAATTTTATATGAATATCAATACTATACTGTAATGACAAATCACTTATTCATATATACACATATAGTTGCTGCATAGACATCAGGAATAAAGACTGGGGATAGTTGATATAAGTTTATACTGATTCCTACTCCTATTTGAGCATGTTTTATTTGCTTGTTTTTTATTTCAACATTTTATGTATCATGATGTTTTGATTTGACTGTGATAGATAGATAGATAGATAGATAGATAGATAGATAGATAGATAGATAGATAGATAGATAGATAGATAGAGCTGGTTGTTTTCAGAGGGAAGCTTTGCTACTTATGTAAAATATCTTGCTTAATCTTTTTTTTGTAACTAATATTAGAGTGTTGATACTGGGATAATTTCTAAATGGTATTTTATTAGTGTAAGGATTTGTTTGTTGTTAGTATTATTTTGATATTCCTATAAAATAATAATTTCTAGAGCAATCATAAGTGTGTGTGTGGTATCCTGAAAAGCAGATTATGAACTTGTATTGTCCATCACACACCTTTAAGTTCATTACAGTTGGGACTGAATATTACATAAATCATTTCATATGTGTCCGTTTGCATCTTTTATGTAATTCCATGATCTTGTATCTTGTCTTTGTTTTCTAACATTTTAACTTGTTTTCCCAATTAAACTATGGTTGCTTTTATTTTCTTGTCATTTTTCCATTTTGTTGTTTTTAGTTTGTCATTTCTTTTTCTCGTGTTTAGTTTCCCTCTGTGCTTCTTTTTGCATTGATATGTCATACTGTTTTAATCTTCCTCTGTCTAACATTTCCTTCTCTACTCTGTTATATGTTTCCATTCAAAATGACTGAATACTTTAACAACAAGTATTCAGAGAATGGCTAATCCCGCCCCAACTTTGTGCGGATCTCAAGATTCTATGACAAACTGTTCTTGAATTATAGCCAGTAATGTGATTTTCACCTTTCTGCTAAATGTGACCTTGACTCAAATGGATCATTGCATCTGATGCACATTAGCTATATGTATATGTCCATGTAATTTCATGGCGATACCTTAAGTATTCATTGACTGAATTACACACTGATTACAATAATTTCTTCCAACCAATGTTGGGCGAGATTAATTATATTAAAGAATCACATAATTATTTTTTATATTATTATTATTGTCAACAGTTTACAGTCTGTCTCATGGATAAAACCTGGCTGTGGATTTCATAGACGTTTTTCTTTACAGTGGTTGAAGGTTTGGCTTTGCTGGACCTAGGAGTCTCACCGTACTCTGGAGATGTTTTCCATGAGGTGAGGTGCAAGCATGAAACGCATACGACTGTTCACATGTAACAAAGGACTGTACTAAAGTTGACCTTCATTACTGACAGCATCCACAATATCAAAACACCAAGTAAATCAGAAATTTTCTGTAAAAATATGTTTTGAAAAAGTAATGAATTGTATGTTTTAGTTTCAAAACTTCTCAACTTTTATTGTTTTAAGTTTAAAATGGGTCACTGTAGAAATCATTGTAGATCCACATTTTAAAGGTCATATTTTACTCCATAAAACAGCCTCCTGATGGGATCAGATGTCTCATCTTCACCCACATCATGAGTTTTGTCTGTTATAAAATCCTCAAACCAGATGGATCATCAGTTTAAAAGTTTCCTGAATATTTAATAACTTCTATACATGGACCTGAAGACTGTGAATGTCAGTGTCATCTTATCAGTCCTTGGAAGGTCATGAAAAGGTTTAATTTGTTATGTAAAATGTGTTTGAACCTTGTATAGAATACAGATTTATATGGTGTGGTAACAGTACTATTACACACTGTAGTTTTAATGGTGATGATAATAACTGTAGTCTTACTGCATCAGTTATATTTGGACATAAAATCAAAAGGTTCAACTTCTTTTTCTGTTTTTTTTTTAAATTGGAAATATAAGCTAAGAAGCTGCAGGCAGAAAAAGTGAATTACTATCATTTTAAAAATAAGAAAAATAACTGAGTTTTTAATGAACTAGTAAAAGAATTGGTAAAGAATTGTACTTTGGATCTGCTGATGTCATTGTGTAATTATTATTTTTTTTTTACATTGTTTGCTACGTGATATTGTTTCTCTTCAGACTCCTGTCATCATTTACATCTTCCACTTTTTGGTGGACTACGCAGAGATAACATTTATGGTGAGTAGAACGTGCATTAAACAGGAGAATAAATGAACAGGAAAAGTTCTGAACATGTGTTAACATCAGAATAAAATTACATTACAGTTGAATGAGGTGTTTAACTCTGCTGAGTATAATGGAGGAGGTAATGTGGAAGATCAGCAGAAAGAAGAACACCTGCTTTTTCCTGAAGAGAATGACAGTTGATCTGAGGAGAAGAAGGTCCATTAGACCAGTGGTCCTCAAACTTTTTATTACCGCGGACCAGTTAACGTTTGACAATTTTACCACGGACCGGGGGTGGCTTACGTAGATTGTTTATATTGGTCGCCGCAAATACATTACAAGTTATACAGAGCGGTCTTGGTCTGTGGGAATCACCTGTCACGATAAATCCATATTTCAAATACAACTCCTGGTATTGTCTGTTAAAAGCTTTTCTTTCCTTGGAGGTTGGAAGCTCTTCTTCTGTCTCTTCAGTGTTGCCTTTTCCTCTTCAAAAAGAAACGTTCCAAAGACATCTGTTTTTTACTTACTTTGCTAACATGTGGGTTACATTTTTGGCATTGAGGTGACAGAGACGTAACCGAGAGAATCCAGTCATTTTTCAAAATAAACAATTGTTCAGACTAGGATAATAAATACAAGAGAAATAATTAATTACTTAGTTAATTATTAGGTAGCCGCTGGTTCTTTGAACAGAAGGTCCATTCCACTGTTGGATGTTGTGTTTCAATGTCAGTCCTTCTCTGTGCATTTGTGTTCAGGTAGCAGATGTCATCACTGCTGTGGCGTTGTACTATGCTGTGCAGGACTACAATACACAAGTGGTAAGAAAATACACACAAAATGACAAACTACACAACCCAGAACCCACCTCAGTCCAGTGTGTGTGTGTGATGTTAAACTCTAAATGAGGTCCAAATGTGTCCCGAAGGCCCAGATGCTCAGTCTGCACTGGTGTCACTATTGATCCTCTAAAGGACCACATGACTATTCTTCTAATTTCTTTATTTTTCCACCGCTGCCCCGATGCTGTTTGTGCGCCCGTCCGCGTGTCAGTCCGTCCATCTGTCCATCCGGGAACACTGTACTCTCAATCACTTTTGAGAGCTTTGATGGAGGATCACTAGCCTAGCCACGTCAGACACCCCCTAGCGGTAGCAAATCTAATTTGCTACCATAGTAGTTTAGTTACGCTCAATGTAACTTTTGTCTAGATGTCCCTGAAACTGGCCGACAAATCACAGTGAAGTATAGCGCCAGAGGGTGGACGTAATAACCCTCTGACGGTGCAACAATTCAGAGAGAAACAACTGGAAGCAGCCATAGAAGAAGAACACCAATGGTTTGTGATTTCCTTGTGTCAAAGATGAGTGAACAATGTGAGAAAACATCAGCAATCTTTAAATTCTTTTTACAGAAGCGACAACAGTAGTTAAGCTCCATAATCCCCCATTTTATTTAGTCATTCATAACTTTCTCCGGACTCCTCTGTGAAATTTCTGGCGCTCTGATTGGTTGTAGTACCATCCTATTGCATACAGAGTGATTTGAAAGACAATCTTTTAGCCCACCTCCCCTGCCTATAAAACACAACTAGGCCTATACATGTAATGAATAGGGATAGCGCGGCGAGGCTAGAGGATCACCAAATTCACACGACACATGCCTCTCATGAAGGCCTTGCTCGAGTTCGATGATGACTCGTACTTTTTGACGCGTTTTTTTTTTTTTTTTTTTTTGTCACTTGTGCGACGGGGGACAGAAGGCCTTGATTCCAACAGCAGGCACAAGGAACAAATGATTTAATTTTGATGGTGTTCCAGAAGAGATCCTGGATTCTTGATCACTTTAAAATTTTACGTTGCGGGAAATGAAGAGTACATTTCAAAGTGATCCAGATTCCAGGATCTCTCCCAGATCACCACCAAAATGTAATAATGTATTCCTTGTGACACCCCCAACACATCCTGACAATGTTATCAAAGTCAGTTCAGAACTTTTTGCATAATCCTGCTGATGGACAGATGACAGACTCGAATTTAGTACCTCCTTGGTGGAGGTAACAATGGTGAACACAGAAATATTAATGAAATAACGTTGGAATGAGACCTAGCATTTGATCTGGTAAGTCTTCAGTCTGTTTCAATAAACCTGTTCAATGTATGATGTTTAAATGTGTCTGTTAAAGGTCCAAACTAAAAACAAAAAACGTTTGTTGACTCATTTCCACCTAATCCAAACTGACAATTTATACTGAAATTATGAGCCAGTTATCAGTTACTTTGCAGAAATTAACCCAGAACATTCAGTTGTGTACAGTATGAGTGGAAATGAATTCATTTTGCTAAATTCTAGGACTCATGGATTTTTTTCTGGTGTTTGAAGTGGGCATTAAATTCTGGTCTGAGTCGACTTAAAAAGGGTTAAAAAAGTCTTAAATTTAAGTTGTAGAAACCTGTAGGAAACCTGTTACCAAGACTGTGCACATCACATCCCATCATTTCCACAGAAACAGAACATCTAGATCACGGAGTATAGTTGAAATGTGTGGGTTTGGAACTGCACTGGGTCGGACACTTTCTCTGCTAAAGTCCAAAGTGACAATTTGAACTTTAGATGATCCCAGGTTTTGGTCCACAGCTGCATGGTTGACATATCTAGGTAATGGAATGTTCATCTACCTCAAATATCTTCATGAACTTCTCCTTGATTAATTAACGTGTGAATATTTCATTTCTTCACATAACGCTGTTGAGTGTCTGTAAATGACCTTTTCATTTTGTGTTGTATTTAGTTGAGACAGCAGAAGTTTGCCTTGGAGGCAGAGCGCCTCCCCCTGGATAGCCTGGAGCTGATCAGAAGCCCCAGACAGATGTACTACATCCCCCTGAAAGTAGCCATGGTGTAAGTACCTGAGCCACAGAGAACAGCTGATGAAAATGAAGGTCAGACCTCCTGGACACACCTGTTGGATAACTATAACAGATCTCAGGGTTCATATTTCATCCTTGAAAATAAATGCTTTAATTTCAATGTTGTGTTTTCAAAGTATGAAGTGTTTGAATTACAGGTGAAGTCCTTGAAAGTGCTTAAAATGTATCTATATGATTGATTTATTTTTCACATTAACTCTGCCACGTTACAGTTCAAGCCAAAGCTACTTACAGAGAGGTGAAACATGTATATAAACCTTTATGTCATAAAGGTGTTGTCAGGGTGACCCCAGTCCCATTTGGATCTGAATATTTGTGTTGATGTCAAGGTTTTTGAACAATGCCAAGTGTCCTCCTTTGTGTTCTCCTTTAATTTCAAATTTTTTTGCTATAATAAGACTGCCCCAAGTGGAGGAGTTTAAGTATCTTGGGGTCTTGTTCACGAGTGAGGGAAGGATGGAACGGGAGATCGACAGGCGGATCGGTGCAGCGTCTGCAGTGATGCGGACGTTGTATCGGTCCGTCGTGGTGAAGAAGGAGCTGAGCCGAGAGGCGAAGCTCTCGATTTATTGGTCAATCTACGTTCCTACCCTCACCTATGGTCATGAGCTTTGGGTCATGACCGAAAGGACGAGATCCTGGATACAAGCGGCCGAAATGAGTTTCCTCCGTAGAGTGGCTGGGCGCACCCTTAGGGATAGGGTGAGGAGCTCAGTCACCAGGGAGGAGCTCGGAGTAAAGCCGCTCCTCCTCCACATCGAGAGGGGTCAGCTGAGGTGGCTCGGGCATCTGTTTCGGATGCCTCCTGGACGCCTCCCTAGGGAGGTGTTCCGGGCATGTCCCATCGGGAGGCGGCCGCGGGGAAGACCCAGGACACGCTGGAGAGACTATGTCTCTCGGCTGGCCTGGGAATGCCTCGGGGTCCCCCCTGAAGAGCTGGAGGAGGTGTCCGGGGAGAGGGAAGTCTGGGCCTCCCTGCTTAGACTGCTACCCCCGCGACCCGGCCCCGGATGAAGCGGTTGATAATGGATGGATGGATAAAACATGATTTTAGATGTAACATTGTAATAAAAAAGTGAATAAACTTACGCATTCATGTAGATATGGATTCGAGGGGCTGGAAGAGCTTTGAAAATTACCCTCAAGTGTTTGAAAAGTGCTTGAATCTGACTTTGAAAACTGTACACCATTACTCAACTTAAAAGCTGATGGCTTGTCCCTGGTATGAACCCTGTTCTTATACAGGGTGTGTATGATGAATGTGCTGCAGAGAACAGCTGATGAAAGGAAAGGGACCAAAGGCTAAATAATTAATGTCAGAGCCTCCTGAACCTACCTGTTGGACAAAGGTTTAGCAGCACAAGCTCAACAGATCTAAAACTGGACACTTATGGACACTTTCATGGAGGTTTATTGTCTTATTAGAGGCTTAAGGTGTGTTTGCATGATTGCAACTTCCTGGACTTTTGTGGGTGGACTACTTTTGACCAGACCATGACTTTCGCGTGTGTCTCCATACAGAAATGGCCCTATAGGAACTTTCCAGTGACGTCATTATAACGTGTCAGTTGCTATGGTAACGTCACTAACAAAAAGCGCCAAAACAAAGCAGTAGCAGAGGAGGAATTCAGGAGACTAGACGTCCACTAGGGATGGCAACATTTATTTTAAAATCTTGACCGATCACCAAGCCTCGTTAACTGGTCGAAGTCACCGAGAAAAGAAAACACTTGCTGTGTCGGCACACACACACACACACACACACACACACAGCCATACGCACCGCGGTGCTTTAGTCACTTTTTAAACACAAGTTTTAAACACTCGACCTGCGAGGTTGGGTGATGTTATGTTAAAAGCTCATTTTAAACTCTCTCACATAGAGAGAATCTTAGATGTTCCAGTAAATTCTGCTGCTAAATATGGTGTAAAAAAAACCCTACAGTATAAACTCCTTTTGCTGTAGCCCACCCGTCATGTCATTTTAAGTAGACCTGTCAGATAGATAACACAACTCATCCACCGCGCTTTTGGGTTTCATGGTGACAACTTACTGTCCCAGTCTGTAGCTGCTATAGAAGTTCAAGCTTTGTGTTTTGTTTACGTTTTGAGTAAACATTCTAAACTAGCGCCATAAGTACCATATAGATTACCTGAGCTCTGTGTTTGGTATTAAAAAATTCGGTCTTGTATTGCTAATGCTCATAGTCCTCATTTTTAAAGTTATGCTTTGGAGAGATCACAAAGCTTCCTCTTTATAACCTACACTAAATGGACTGCACTTATATATAAATGGACTGCACTTATATAGCGCTTTTCGACCTTCATGGTGCTCAAAGCGCTTTTACATAAATTGATTCAACTGATTCAACTCCTTTACTGAAGTAAAAGTAAAACAGTACAAACTGTCGATGGTAATAAAGTAAACACTACACTACAATGCTAAAGTTTGTGCAGGATGGATTTAGTTTTTGTTTTTTAACCCATTTATATGGTCAACCACCTGTCAAACGGTCGTCAGTTAACATCCCTAACGTGGACGCAGACGAAGTTGGGATGTTGTTGCGTTTGTACTGTTGCTCTACACAGTAATGGTAAAAGAGACTGAAGGAAGAAGAGTTGCTCTGGAAGAAGAATTCTACTGAAATGAACAAAACAGAGAGCTGGAAACATGATAGATTTTTCTTCATTGTGTGGTAAAATTCCTTCAGAAATTACTCTTGAGTAAAAAAAAACTACTCTTGAGTTGTTTGTCGTAACCTGTTGATGTAATTTCGGATAACCACTCAACGCCACTTTCGCCCAGCAGCTCTATTGAGCCATTCTGGAGTATCTACCTAGCCTGGGGTGGGTACTTGGTTAGTTCCTGTAAATGTTCCGATAGGCTTGCATACCGCGAAGTCCCTGTAAAATGGCCCAGAAGTTCCAATAGTGGAAACACGTCTTTACTGTTGTCTCTTCTTGTGTCTTTGTTTACAGTTACCTGCTGAACCCATTCACAGTTTTGTCCTGTGTGGCCAAATCCACATGTGGTTTGAATAACGCCATCGTGGCCCTCTTCATCCTTGCCACTATTAAGAGTAAGATCTGCATTCTTCATCTTTATTCCTTTATAAATAATGAATACACTGCTTCTTTTATAATTTCACTTGTTCACACATGTTGGTAGAAACCAGAGGTCCATTTAATTTAGTGTTTGAATCTTTGTTGACGGTTAATAGCTGTGTTTTGTGGGTGGTCCAGTTGGATGTTTTTATTTTATTACCCCGCCCCCTGAAGAGGAGAATGGTACTGTGTTTGAGTTTGTTTGTTTGTTTGTTTGTCTGTCTGTTTGTTTATAAGCAGGTGTATGCAAAAACTACTGGACTAATGTACATTAAATTTTCAGGAAAGGTGCGACGTGGTCCAGAATAGATCCTATTAATTTTTAGTAAATGTAGGTCACAGTCACCAAAAAGATGTTGCAATGATAAGAGATGGGGTAAAATTTGTGCAAGGGGGGCAGGCTTTGTTGTGCCAGGCACCACTTGTTCTAAATTATCAGATTCTTTGAACTGTTTTCTGGTTATTATTATTATTATTATTATTATTATTATTATTATTATTAGATGTATGCATAGATAAATATCCAGTCTGTCACTAACATCACTACTCTTCCCTCAGTTCTCAACAGATATTGCATTTTTGATTGATTCACTGAGTTCAGTTTCAGTCAAGATCAAAGAAATTAATTGATCCAATATTAGTTTCCACCAACAACCTCCTGTGTATCATTTAACATCTTTAACCACAGTAATACGTCATTACCCAGAAGAGCTTTGGGGGCTTCCTTTACCATTCACACTGTTTTTGGCATTTGTTGATAAAAACATACAGTGGGATTGATTTTAGGATATATTGAATGACTCACTTTTATTGATAACAGACATCACAGCTGTGAGGTCCTGATGAGCACTTTTTTTCTGCCTCTGACAGTCAACTGAATATTATTAGATTATTAAATGAACAACAAACCATTTATTAAATCTTTACTTATTATGTATTAATTATTGTAGATGGTAAACTGATCATTCAGTGGTTGGTTCATCCTGTAGTAGCGCCTCTTTTTCTTACTAGATGTGACATGAGTGAGACCTGGAGCTCATTTACAAACTCTTTGACTGTTTATAAAGATACTCTTGAGTGTGCTTAGAAAAAGGTTTGATTAAAACAATAAAACGTTCAGCACTACAAGAGAATTAGATCTTCTAAACTAAATCCTAAATTTTAATGCCCAAAGATACTGAACCATGAAGAAAAGATTCTGTTTATCAAATAATGGTATAAAACTATGGAACAGGCTGAGTGTGATGCTCAAACAATGTCCAAACATCACATCAAATGGTTAAAAAACATAATAGACTAATTATTTTACTTTACGTAGTCTAAATGTGGATATATGAATGTATTATTACTCTAAGGACAATATAGAATATTATTTTTATATATTATATATATGTATAGGAGTTTTTTTGTTTTGTTTTTTTTTAATTAATATCTGAAATTGCTGATCCCGGTATGAAAATTTGTAGATGGACAAATGTTTAATTGTCATTGTCACAGGTACAATGAAATTCAAAGCTTTTATAAATGGAGAACTGACTATAGGAAAAATAAGAAAAGGAAACCCCAAATAGTCAGTTCTCCATTTATAAAAGCATAGACCTAAAATGACTAAAAATCACTTTAAAATAATTTAAAAGTCAATAATAAATAAATATCAATCCACATTCACCCAGACTTCAACACGGGACATCATACACACACAGTGATTACAAAGAGCATTCAACAACAATGGAATGGAACAATGGGTATTATTATATTAGTGTGAATAGGAATAAGGATGTTATATTGTTTTATTATTATTATATTGATATTCATACAAAATAATAAGTGCTATATAGGAATAATAAGGAATTAAGACTGAGGGTAGGAGTGTATATGCTTTGATGTCTTCCTACTCCCTTTTCGAGCATGTTTTATTTCATCATTCAATTTGAATTTGAATTTCAATCCACTCTTCTGAAACCACCTCCTGTGACCAAACCGCTTGTTTGTGTTCCAGAGAATGTCTTGCTCAGTGCCATATTTTTGGCCTTGGCCACATACCAGTCCATCTACCCTGTGACTCTGTGTGCTCCGGCTGTGCTCTACCTGCTGCAGGTATGTCTTCCTCATGTGTCCTCATGTCTGTGTCCTCTTCTGTCCACCTCTGTCTTCCATACCCTCATTTTTCTTTCTTGACTATAACCTTCCTCACATCAGCTCCTATATCAGTAATAATGTGGATCTGACCTGTAGTTTCGTTTTTGGATTAGGCTGAGGACATGTGGTGAGTTGGACCGTGCTTGTTTTTGTGTTTTAAATGAAATCACCAACTCCTGATTTACCAACCGGAGACATTTAGGAGTCAAACATTTAGAATAACACCAAGGGGTGGGAGAAAAAATTTATTCACATATGTATCGGGATTTTTTGTTTTAATGATTTTTTGATTTTTTCATTTTAAGCCAGATGGAGACAAATGACCGCTGGTAAAGACCGTAGACGACTGTATGCATCTTGGAATACACAGAAATCACCTCACGAAGACACACAGATGACAGCTAGCTTATTATCGTATGAGCTTCAACAACACACCAGCATTAAAAAGCATTAACTTATGTGCAGATAAACAATGCACTATGCTAATATCTATTCCAACTGTATTGTGTTATTAATCTGACCTTGTGGCATTTACACACAGTAATAAACCAGGAGTATATGAATTAGAGTTGGGGAAAAAGAGGGTGAGATGAAGATCTGGGCACAACTGCTTACACAGTAGCCAATTCTAAACACTGAGGTGGTGCGTTCAGGACCATCATGGGTCACATGGGTCTCCTCACCCACTCTTGTGACCCACAAGAGATCTGATGTGGGCAATCAAGGTTACTGTGGGCCTTTTCTGTTACATACCTGCTGTAAATGTCCTGCAGCTGTAATTGTTGCACCACTGTCATCTTAATGGCTGGGTTTATTTTTGCATTTATGTAGGTTGGATTGGGTCTAACTGGGATGGTACACGAAGATGTCATCCAGTATCAACAATTCCTATTAAATATATTGAAAGCAAAGTAAAAACACAGATTTTCCATAACATGGTAATAAGGGGTAGAAAGTATATGTGATATTAAACTGTAGTGACAGGTACTGAATATGATTGTTTGTGTCCTCCCTCTGGTCTAGCGTCAGTACATCCCTGTGAACATCCGATGGGCCAGTTTCTGGTGGTTCCTTGCCCAGTACGCCTTCATGTACCTGGGAAGTCTATTTGTCATCATCTGCCTGTCCTTCTTCCTGCTGGGCTCCTGGGACTACCTGCCCTCTGTCTACGGATTCATGTATGTCTGTAAAACTATAAACCTGTTCATGGATTCATGTACATCTATAAAGCTGAGCTTATACATACATGACCATAAAAATAGGAACAAACTCATAATAATTATAACAATCAGATCTGATGCCTTAACATGCTCATGCTAATTTAGATGTTTCATTCCACTATTGGAGTTGTTTCAGCGTACATACAGTATGTACTAGTGAAGGTATAATCACACTTCTGTTATTGATCCTGTTTGCATTCACACCAGTACTCCCATCAGTATCTGATTATTGTAATCAGTATGTGTCTGTCTGTCTGTGTCTGTGTGTCCGCACAGACATATCATGCTATAACACAATGAATACTTGAGATATCACCATGAAATTACATGGGCATATACATATAGCTAATGTGCATCAGATGCAGTGATCCATTTGAGTAAAGGTCAAAGGTCAAGGTCTCATTTAGAAAAGTCAAAATCACATTCTTGGCTGTAATTCAAGAACGGGATGTCATAGAATCTTGAGATTGGCACAAAATAGGGGTGAGATTAGGCATTCTCTGAATACTTGTTTATAGTGTTCTCAGGCTATTATTATATCCCCAGAGTTGACACACACCACCTCTAACTCTATCTCTGTCTGTCATTAATCTGACTATATTCTATTACACAATATAGAGCTGCACAGTGGATCAAAACATTATCGAATTTGCAATAATGGATTGTGCATTATTCATATAGCAAAGATGTGCAATCATATATTGATGGCTACCACATTGTAATGGAGTAACATAAAAACACAAAAGAGGAAATGGAAACTGAGGAAAAGTAAGAAAACCATCAAAAAAGAAGAAAAGGAAACCCCAAATCAATCTACAATAAAAATAATAAATACTTATATATAAATATTACATTTTATATGTAGTATAAAAAAGCAATGGAATAATGTTTAGTTAAAGCTCATAATTTGGCACTTTAGTTAAATCCATGCCATTTGCACATTATATAGGAATAAAATGACTGTGTTCATTTCTGAAGGTCTACAGTTGCAGAATCACCAGGTGTCATTGATTATAGTAGTACAGTACTTTGTCTTAAATTATAAATAATTGAGTCAGCATACAAAACCATTGGCTCATTTTAACATCATTAAGGAATATTTCTCTTAGTAAATGGAATTGGTATTTCTTTACGTGAACAAAAAAATCTCGTAATCTTATTATTATTCCAATGCTGTACACCCTTTAACACATATTGAAAGTTTACATTATTATGTCTGTTTCCTCCACAGTCTGTCTGTTCCAGATCTGACACCGAATATCGGCCTCTTCTGGTATTTCTTCGCAGAGATGTTTGAACACTTCCGGCTTTTCTTCCTCTGCGTTTTCCAGATTAACGTCTTCTTCTACACCATCCCTTTGTCCATCAAACTGAAGTAAGTCTGCTGAGCTCTGCCTTCTGCTGCGTCTCTGATGGTTTAATATTAGCTGCTATTGATCTTCTTATCCATCGTCTTGTGTTTGATGCTGTTTGTGTGTCACAGGGAACACCCAGTATTCCTGATCTTCATGCAGTTAGCTGTGATCTCTATCTTTAAGTCCTACCCCACCGTGGGAGACATCGCTCTGTACATGTCCTTCCTTCCTGTCTGGAGTCACCTGCACAGATGTAAGTGTCTTAACCGAGTTAAGACACAGACAGACAGACAGAGATAGACATACATACACACACACACACACACACACAGACATACACACACACACACATTGATAGATACACATAGATGGACACACACACACACAGATACACACAGGCAGACATACACATACATCGATAGACACATAGACAGACACACACAGATATACAGACAGACATACACACACACACACATTGATAGACACACATCGATAAACACACACAGAAACACGCACACACATACATACATTGATAGATACACATAGATGGACACTCACACACACACACACACACACACACACACAGATACACACAGATAGACATACACATACATCGATACACACACACACAGACATAGACAGACACACACACACACACAGATAGACACACAGACACACAGATACACATACATAGACAGACACACACACACACACAGATAGACCCACACACACACACAGATACACAAAGACAGACATATGCATACACACATTAATAAAATTTTGTTGGATCATGGAAAGTCCCAAGACATTTTCCAGGACATTTTTACTACCTATAACAGTGATGTCATCTTTGTTGTGTTTCAGACTTTATGAAGTAATTTCAATAATTTCTTCTTTTTCTTTGTTTTTCTTTCTTTCTTTTGTAACCCCCTTTCTCTCCTCCTCCCTCCTGTGCTCTTGTCCCTGCTGGTCTCCAGTCCTGAGGAACATCTTCCTGGTGTCCTGTGTCCTCCTGGCTTGTTCTGCTCTGTTTCCTGTCCTCTGGCATCTGTGGATCTACTCTGGCAGCGCCAACTCCAACTTTTACTACGCCATCACACTGCTGTTTAATGTGGCTCAGGTAAGAACCTGTCGGCGTGAGATCCTTAAATCTGAATCAACTGGTGATGTCACCGTTTACATCCAGTTCATCACATTTCATGTGTGTGATGGGTCAATATCACCATAAGGAGCCGTTCAAACTAAAAAAAACAGGACTTTTTTTTTCTCACCTGTGTTCAGTGTCTGCACTGCAAAAATCAAAATGATACCAAGTGTATATATATATTTTTTTATTTCTAGTAAAAACATCTTATCACAGAAATTACACTGAATGACCTGACGAGTAACTTGTAAGTGAGATATAAAAAGCTGATTAATAGACAATAGGTCTTGAAAATCTTATTTCAAGAAATCTTACCAAGATAAGTCTTCATTTGAAGGGGGGGGGGGTCTGCCTTGGCAGAGGTTTGCGCTCTGAGTGCTTTTCTACTTATTCTTATTATTGAGTTATTTTGCCGTTTGTTCATGATAACAGTTGAGGGACCTGTGTGATGCCTTCAGGGACATCAAACACACCCCAGAGTCAGACTAACCCGTATAATTCCTCCTCAGATCCTGTTGGTGTCAGATTACTTCTATGCCTTCCTGAGGAGAGAACACCACCTGACCTATGGACTGTATCTGAAGAGGAAGGATGGTTCTGAGGCCACGCTGGTTCTGAAATAAACCCGTTCACACACAGACCCGTTCAGAACCCCTGACCCGGCAGATGCTGAACAGTGTCCTCAAAGGGAACAAGCACAAACTGCAGAGGATCAGAGTTCCTCTGTTCCAACTACACACGCCCCCCCAAGTGGACGGGTACAGTGTCACATGACCCACCACTAGGACTCTGTCTGCCATCCTGTCCACCCAGACGTGGGTGGGACCTGGACATGTTCGACCGACATTTTCCTCACTTTCTTTGGGTTTTTTTTGTTTGTTTTTTAAATTCATCTTGTCTTCTGGACGGCTATTTTGTTATGTTGAAGGAATCTACATCTGAGGGAGACTTTTGTTTTGAAGCCCTCCCTCTTCACAGCCGTGGACAGGATTTTATGATTTTATTTGAATGCTTTCTTCAACCTGCAGCTTTTATTTCCACCTCAGCTCAATGCTTTCTTCTACTTAGCCTTCATCCATCCCATAACTTCAGTTTTCCTGCACATTTTGATTAGTTTTTCTGTTTGTATCCAAACCAGCCCCTTGTGCTATAATGACCCATTATCTTTTTAAAATGGTTGTTTTTTTTTTTACTCTGTTCAGTTTTATGCATGACAGATCATCAGTATTGGAGTTTAACCCTCATATACAATGAACAGCAACTGGAGCTGGAATAAGATCAGCTGCACAAACACATGTTCAACAGAGGCTTTTAGTTTGAAACAGTATCGACACCAGAGAAAAGCTCAGACCTCTTAGAGCAAGGGAAGCCAACCCCAGTCCTCCAGACCTACTGTCCTGCATGTGGGTTAGGGTTAGGGTTATCATCAGATCTGCCGAAGCCTGATAATGACTGTCAGCTGGACTGGAACAGGGAAACATCTGAAACATTTAGACATGCATGGACACCTCTGTCTTTGAGGTTTTGTCCAAATATTCAGTATCTAATATTCACTTTATGTGTTGTCAGTGGAAACATGCATCAACTTTCTTCACCAACTGGACAAAGACAAAGATCCAGGCACCGACGTGGTTCGAATACTTGAAGGGTGGGGTACGAGATCTTAGAAAAAAATGGTTCGAGCAAGTTGCATTTTGAAAATACACAATTCAAAATTCCAAACACCCTTCTTCAGACGGCAGATTTTGTCCTAGAATTTTGTCTTCATCTTGGACTGTAGTCTTTGTCCTCAACTATAGACTTTCTTCTGGATGTTGGTCGTTGTCCTGGACCTTCGTCTTTGTCCTGGACTTTCGTCTCTGCCCTGGACTCTAGTCCTTCTCCAGTGGTTCAAACTGTCTCCATGACCACCTTTGATTTGTTGAACTCCGTGTGAAACTGTTTAGGGGTTGTTGGGTTTTTTGTTTATTCACCAGTTATCTAAAACTTCTGTTTCTATTTTAATTGATTCTATTATTCTAAATCCATCTGGATGGAAGCCTGCCTTAAATCGATAAAAAAATAGCATCATTGATTCTGCCCATCAGTCAGATTATTTAACCTTCAAAGAATTTATATATTTAAATACTTATTTGACAACACTAATATAGACATTTGAATGGCTCCAGTCCAGTCCTCTAACATGCCGATACAGTCAACTTCACTTTCATTAAACCAAACTGACCCCAGAGCTTTTGCATTTTGCAACGATAACCTAAAAACAGTTTCTGCTCAGATTGAACCAACAGCAGAAACGACTGAGTAAAGACTAGACAGATAAACATAAACCCAGCCTTAAACAGCCTCCAGACTGTACTCGAACTAGCGATCGACCAGTATAGATTTTTTGAGGGGCTGATATTGATTTTTTTTCTTTTTTTTTCTTTTTTTTTTTTTTACATCAGCTTTAGCCAATAACCGATACAGGCCGCTGATATTTCTGAGCCGATACAGATTTTTTTTCCTATCAAATGAAAAACAAATGTCAGAAAATGTACTTTAATTACAATCAGAAAATATAATCAAAATTAAACTAATAAATATGACCAAATGTCCATTTGCTCTATTTTCTTTTTTCCTCCCTTTTTCTGTTTTTGTTTTTTTTCCTTTCTTCTTCTTTTCTCCCCTTTTTGTGTCTTTCCCCCTTTTCTCATTTTTTTTTTTACATTTTTTGTCTTCTTTTCCCCCCTCTTTTTCCCTTCACCTGTCAGTAAATCATGTCAGGGAAAAACAACAGGCCGATACTCATACAAGAATTTTTTTTTAAATATTGGCCCGATATAGACCAACATATCGTCTATCATTAACTCTAACACAGGCAAATATTCTTTCAGAAGTTGGTTTATTTGAGCCTTTTATGTGAAAATAATCACAGTGACATCTCCAAATAAAAAAAGTCTGCACAGACTTTTCTCACAACAGCTGGTTTGTAATATATATTTATTTGTTGCACTGGAAACTTTTGAAAGAGATTTAATGTTTTTTTTTTTATTGTATCGTCGTCAGTTTGATTCATAAAAATGGGAAGTTCTTTTGATAATGTGTATATTCATGATTTGTTTTTTGATATTAATGCGTTTAAAACGGTCCTTATATCTGATGAATGAGTTAACATGCCAAGAACAAACATCATTAAACATGTGTTTTACTTTCTCTGTTTTTCAGGGTGTATTTATTGAGATATTATTATGTCCCAGAATGTGATATTAGGGATTAGGGAATATCAGGGATATTGTGTTTTTGGTCTGACTACCGCTGCCTGATGTCCTTTGTGTTGTATTTTAAATAATTATTACTTTCAGCAAAACACAAAAAAAGACAATAAACAGCAGTGTTAGGCAGTTACAGTGTACAGAAATACACAAATGCACACAAAGAAAACAACTCAATCCACCCCTAACATTATATAACTCAACTAAAACATTGTATTAAGCTAATTTTGGTCATGATTACTATTAATAATAATAATAATAATAATAATAACAATAATTTAGACAATGTTGCTTTGCATTAACCCTTTACTCCTTATGTGTCAGCACTGACACATTTGAATGGATGATTTAGTTTAAAAATTCAGAATAATTCAAGTTTTTTGACTGTTACTTTACTGAAAATTTTGTTCATGGAACTGATGTACAGGTGTCGAAAAGCAAGTGATTTAGAAAAAGAAAAAGCCCAAACTATAAGTACTGGTACCAAATCACAACACTAGTCATTTATTCCTCTTTTTTTTTTAAACTGAATTTTTTTTTCGTGTTATTTTATATTTTGTGACTATTTATTAGTTTCTGTTGATGTTGCTTATTTTTGTTCAGTTTTATTTATTTTATTATTTTTCTTCAATTGTGTTCTGTTAGTGTCTTACTTTATTCATGTTACATATTATTTTGTTAATTTAATATTCATTTTTGTTCATTTTACTGATCACTTTTAAAATTTTTGTTCATTTTGTTGCTTATTTTATCTTATTTTATTTTTTACTGTGGAGGAGTTAAAGGGTTAAACCGTTACATCATTAGAGTAAGGGGAGGAGGAGTAAGTAGAGTAATAATAAGCTTGATAAATTTATTCTTCATATTCATTTTCGTTCATTTTCGTTCATGTTGAGACCTAAGACATTGTAATTTTACCATTTAATTTTGTTTTTTATGATCATTTATTTGCATTTCAGTTTTTGTCATTACATTATCGAAGCAAATAAATTAGTTAAGTAAATAATGAAACAGACCATTTAAACTGAACTGACCTCAAACTTCAGGATGGAAGAGATTAAAAAGGTTTAATTTAACACAAAGTTTCAATTTAACGGTCTTCTACTGTTGCCTTTAAATTCCCAAACTTCAGATTAAATAGGACAAAGTCATTTTTTTTAGAAACCAAAGACGTGAAAACCGAACTGTTGCTTTGAGGAAGTGAGGCAGCTACAAAGAGACCGTGAACGCAACATGAATTTCCCGGGAAAAAAACTATCACAAGGTAAGCTCCGCCCTCTGTGTCATCTGGAACGTTGTTGCCCCGCCTCTGTCAAACACACAGACCAATTATAGAAGACAAACGTCACCGACTGCTTGAAATATTCATGAACTTTCGCGGGCTTTGAGTACCACGTGAGCGTTTCGCGCGAAAAGTGAGTGCAGTCCAGTTGTGCAGAGGAAGAACCAGCAGGAGGACGTGTTTATCTGAACAGAGGAATATTCACTGACACAATGGCCGTGAGTAGAAGTTTTTACATGTCCGACAGGAGGGTTCTAGTGGGTTTGAGCTTGTACTGGGGGACTGTGACCGAAACTGGGACACCTTTGACCCGGGTTAGGATTAATAATCTGCACAGTTTAGAGCCACAGAGGAGGTAACATGGCGGACCACACACACACACACACACACACACACACACACACACACACACACACGCGCCTGATGGAGGAGAACACTTAGAACTGGACTCAGATAGTTCTGGTAGTTCTGCTGGTACACCGGTGAACACACAGGGTTTAGGTTCTGGTTCTGGTTCTACTGATGTTCTACCTGTAGCAACTTCATGTCATTTTGATGTGTGCGACATGTCAATGAAGCTGTTCTGATTCTATTGTGCTTCTCAAACTGCTGCCATCTGGATCTGACCCATGAACAGTAGACAAAGATCTAGTCAGAACCAGAACGGACAGAATCATATACCTATAGACATATAACTAGAACTTACATAGAACCAGAACCTACAGACATAGAACTGGGATTTACAGACATGGAACTAGAACCTGACATAGAACCAGAACCAACATGTGAATAAATACTGAAAAATCGATCCAGGACTTTAAATTACCAATACCATGCCGTGAAATGAAATATGACGATATATTGATAAACCAATATTTTTTCTTACACTTCTACACACTTTTTTTTCTTTTACACTTTCCTACTAGATTTAACTTTTAAATGTGTTGTATATTAACTGTATTGTAACTGAATTTTATTTCTGTCTATTTTAATGTTAGCATACTGCTTTTGTGTCTATATCAGTTTATTTAAAATCTAATGACATTTACACCAGATTATATAACATTTGAACTAAATGAAATCAGTATATGGAGGTCCAAATGTTTTTAGTTTATTCATATATATATATATATATATATATATATATATATATATATATAGAAACATCTTTTATGCAGGGGTGTCCTTCAGCTCAATATGAACATAAATAGGCCAGATAAGTTAAAAAAAAAAATACTGTGGAAAAAAGTAAAATTACATTATGATAATGTTTACATCTATAACAATCTGATTAACACAAACAACTTGAAATGTCTGAAGAAAAAACATGTGTAATGTTAACAGTACTAGGGTAAATTCCATTCACATGCTTTATAAGAAGATAGTTTGTTCATATAAAGATTTTCCTGTAATTATTTTTTTTTTTACACTAAAACAAACCAAATCTGCAGTTGTCATTATTTATAGGTTAATATGATCATATTTTATGTCTGACCCAATTGAGATGTAATTGATCTGTATATGGGATCTGAATTAAGATGATTTTTACACCATTGTTTAATGTCGTCAGTTTATCCTACAGGCCAGATTTAGACCCTTTAGTGTACTGGATTTGGCTCTTGGGCCTTATGTTTGACTCCTGTGCCTTACTATAAACACCAGCCTAACCCCACCAGTGGACCGAAGTATTTCCTGCTGAACCGAATTAAGCTCCTCCCCTTTTCTTTGACTCGCACTGACCTGTTCAGAGGTGTTCTTCATCTGATCCTGACAGGATTCGTCCGAATCCTTCCACATCGTCACCAGCCCCAGCAGAGCTTCCAGGAGAGGAGACCTGACCTCCAGCCCCGGCCGTGACCTGCCCCCGTTTGAGGATGAGTCTGAGGGGCTGCTTGGAGACGAACCCCTACCCGGAGAGGAGGAGGAGGACGCTGATGGAGAGGAGCTGATCGGGGATGGGATGGAGAGGTGAAGATCAGGGCGGTCCAGGTTGGAACCATACATTTTATCTATGGAGCTCTAAATCTGACCCCCCCCCCCCCCTCTCTTTCTTTCTGTCAGGGATTATCGTGCCATCCCCGCCCTGGATCAGTATGAGGCTGAGGGTCTGGACCTGGACGATGAGGATCTGTCAGAGCTGTCCCCAGGGGCTCGGGCTGCTGCTGAGGAGGCCATGAGGAGGAGGGACCGGGAACAGGGCATCAGCGGGCGCCTGAGGAGGGGGCTGCTCTACGGTATGATGGATGGTTTTAACAGTTACAGTACTAATAATATCTGGTTATTTATACAGGGGTGGCTAACCCTGGTCCTACAGAGCCACTGTCCTCCATGTTTTAGATGTTTCCCTTTAACAGCACACCTGATGTTTATCAGACTCCTGCAGAGGTGGATGGTCGTCTTAGCATTGAATTAGGTGTGTTGGACAAGAGATGCATCTAAAACATGCAGGGTAGTAGCTCTGCAGGACCAGTGTTGGCCACCCCTGAAGTAGAGGGTTATATTAACAGTTACAGTACTAGTATATATTTATTATATTGGCCCATGTATGGTAGATGGTTAGCCTAGTAAACTAGCCGAAAAGTATTTTAGCCTGAATCGTTGGTCTAGTGATGTTCCATAGAGCCTCAGCCAATTTTACTGGTCCAATCACAATGCTCCATTTGTGTAGCAAGATTGTAGGGTGAGGCTTAGCACATTGAGGACAGGCTTGAAGAAGTACGAACATATGTACGATCTATGGTCGGATTTTTTTCCTTTCTTTTTAGTAAAAGCATTTTCTTTTTCATTTTATATGTCAATG
Organism: Siphamia tubifer; assembly: GCA_020466265.1. Lineage (NCBI taxonomy): Eukaryota > Metazoa > Chordata > Actinopteri > Kurtiformes > Apogonidae > Siphamia > Siphamia tubifer. The sequence goes on along the minus strand of CM035787.1, from coordinate 11,622,047 downwards.
AGTATTTGCGGCTCCCAGTGTTTTCTTTTCCATGGAACTGGGTTCAAATGGTTCTTCGGGTGTTTGGCCTAGCATATAGGATGCTAGTTTAGACTTGTTTTCATTGCTCTGTATGTGTCCCATTGTTCGTTACTCTGATTGGTCGTAGCGCTGGCCTATTACGTGCAGAGCAGTTTGAAAGACCGCCGTTGATCCCACCCGTACACTTAAGCTCAGTCTATGCATCGTCTCCAGATTATGAATTCATATCAGTCAGACTATCAGGCTAGTCGATGGTTTTTTAACAGTTAGAATAGTAGTATCTGCTGTTGATTATACAGTTATGATAAATCAGGGGTGGGGGGGATCCTGGTCCTCGAGGTCTAGTGTCCTGCATGTTTTAGGTTTTTCTCTCTTCCATCACACCTGGAGTCCATTAAATCATTATCAGGCTTCTGCAGAGATGGATGATGAGCTGATCATCAGTTGAATCAGGTGTGTGATGGAAGAAGGAAAAGTTTAAAAATGCAGGACACTGACCCTCGAGGACCAGGATTCCCCACCCCTTTTATAGATGGTGGAGGGATCTTCCATTTATGGTTTAACTTGACCGTGGACATGTAGTTTTGACGTCCACCTGACTGCTTCCCACTAATGAATCTGTGTTTTTCAGATAGTGAAGATGAGGATGACGAGCGTCCGGCCGCACGTCGTAGAAGACTGGCGGAGCGAGCAGCAGAAGGAGTAGCAGACGGAGAAGAGGAAGAAATGATTGAAAGCATTGAGAACCTGGAGGACATGAAGGTAAGTCATCATTAGATCAGAACTGTAGAAGTCTGTTGTACGCACTGATGAGGTTGAATAATCTGATGGCTTCAGAAAACATGAAGAATGGAGAACTGGAGAAACATCTGGAATAGTGTGGAAATCACTGCCTACCCCCTCTATAGGGCACTATATAGGGACCACAGCATTTTGTAGGGGTGTCCGACTCTTTAGTGAACTATTTATAAGCATTATATAGTGCACTCGATGTATCCCACAATCCACTGCAAAATGTAGTGGATGTTGATGGTCACTAACCAAAGCCCTATATCCCATCATGCATTTCACAAATCGAAAAATTTGAGATTTATGATTCAAAGAAACAGACAGATTGAGATTGGACGTCATACTGCCAGAGCTACAGCTGTTCAGTAACAGTCAACGTTAACTCTATCTGTTGGATGACAGGCACCAAACAAGAGTTGCTTCACAGTTAATAACAGTTAAACCGTCGTGAGCCAATTTGATTTTTTTTTTTTTAATTTTATTTTATTACACAGACAGTAAAACATTTTTTAAAAGTCTTAATTTTGTGAGAGACGACACTGTTATGTTTTAATTATTTGACGGTGATGACAGGATTAAACTGCGCTGTAGTAGTGTCTGAAAGGTTTTGAATTGAGTTCACTATGTAGCACACTACATCTATTGTTTTATGTAGAGGGTAAGGAGTGAGTCAGTGATTTCAGACACAGCCACAGAGTGCTATCGGTGCGAAGAGATATCGAAGTATAAAAGCGAGCACGAGTGGATTAAAGAACAGTTCGGGGTTTTTTTTTTTACCCCAGGCTGTTGGACTTTTAAACAAGTTTATGAAATGAATTTCTTTATTTATATGGTGTGACTGCTTCATGTGCGGACCCTGGTGTTTTAAAAATGATCTTTTAAACTGTTTTCCTTTTTTTTTTTTGTAATTTTACAAAGTTTTAGTATTGTTATTTGTGAACTTTTTTTTTTTTTTTTTTTGTACTTTTATTCTGTGTTTTATGGAGCACACCCCAACATAGGTTCATCTCGGTGCATGTAATATACATCCCTGTGACACTAAACATGTTGAATCTTCAGAGGTTGCTATGACTTCAGTTGTCCACCAGATGTCACTGTGGCTGAATATTTTTTGACACAGCTGTCGGGAAAACCTCAGTGCTTCATAAGGCTTATCTGAGCGGCCTGTAACGGTTCGGCCTCTCCTACAGGGTCACACGGTGAAGGAGTGGGTGTCCATGGCAGCCCCCAGACTGGAGATCTACAACCGCTTCAAGAACTTCCTGCGGACACACGTGGATGAAAACGGCCACAACGTCTTTAAGGAGAAGATCAGCGACATGTGCAAAGGTACTGGAGGTTTGTTCATGTCATGTGACTATGTGTGGTTCCACTGATGATTTGACCTTTTCGTGACCTTTTGATTTCAGAGAACAAAGAGAGTCTGGTGGTGAACTATGAAGACCTGGCTGCCAGAGAACATGTCCTGGCCTACTTCCTACCAGAGGCTCCTACTGAGATGCTGAAGGTGAGAAGGTAGTTTTAAGGTTCACTCAACGTCCTGTGGCAAGTTCTGAACAGACCGGTCCAGTTCAGTCTAGTCCAGGGGTCAAACCCAGTAACACATGCTCCTACATGTGTGTGTGGTTGATGTTAACTGGTCAGTATTCAATGAATCCAGTGGGTCTTTACACAGAACTAAAGGCTGCTCCTATATTTCCTGTCCTCCATTACACTGTGAAACAAAATTTTATGAAATATATTTTACAGATAGATTTTCTTGTGGTTTTAGTCAGTTCTGGGATGTAGAATTCAAATTTGGTATCTACGTTAAGATTCGATAATTTTTTATTTATTTTTTTTCATAAAGTGTGACTTGACCGCTCGGGCGTCACAGTAACCTTTCAGTTTTTACAATAACTGTGTGTGTGTGTGTGTGTGTGTGACTGTTTAGGTCTTTGATGAAGCTGCTAAGGAGGTGGTGCTGGCCATGTACCCCAAATATGACAGAATTGCCCATGAGATCCACGTGCGCATCTCCAACCTTCCGCTGGTAGAGGAGATCCGCTCACTCAGGTACAGAAAACACCCCTGAACTGGACCAAAACCCACATGAGCGGCTCATTGTGCTCTGTGGTTCTGCAGCAGATATACAGTCCATGAACCCTGTGTTGTCCTTTCAGACAGCTCCACCTGAATCAGCTGATCCGCACCAGCGGTGTGGTGAGCAGCTGCTCCGGCGTCCTCCCCCAGCTGGGCATGGTCAAGTACAACTGTAACAAGTGTAACTTCGTCCTGGGGCCCTTCTTCCAGTCCCAGAACCAGGAGGTGAAGCCTGGCTCCTGTCCAGAGTGTCAGTCCCAGGGGCCCTTCGAGATCAACATGGAGGAGGTGAGGGTCCTGTCCTTCAGTCTCTGTCCTTTAGTCCCTGTCCTTTAGTCCCTGTCCTTCAGTCCCTGTCCTTCAGTCCCTGTCCTTCAGTCTCTGTCCTTTAGTCCCTGTCCTTTAGTCTCTGTCCTTTAGTCTCTGTCCTTTAGTCCCTGTCCTTCTGAATGTTCTGTGATGTCTTCATGTGGTGCATGAACCCTAGACATGATGGAACCAGAGGACCATTATGACCATGTGTTTTGGGAGGAAGAAGCATCTGTTAATGCACACACATAACATTATAGCATTATAATATTTAACCCTTTAACTCGTAATGGTTCAGTGCTGATGCGTTCTGAATGGATGGTTTAGTAAAAAAATTCTGAATAATTCAAGTTTTGTTTGTTTTTTTGTTTTTTAATACCTCTGACAAGGAGGTATTGAATTCGGATCCATTTGTCTGTTTGTCAGCAGGATTACGCAAAAACTTCTGAAAGGATTTTGATGAAACTTTCAGGAATGATAGACAATGGTTCAAGGAAGAACCCATTAGATTTTCAGCAATGAGGGTCAAAGGTCACAGTAAAGATCAACAGCTAAAACAGTGGTAATATCTTAGGATTCAGACAAGATATAATCTCAGTTTTTTTTCCATTCACATGGTCTCAGCTTCAGACATCAGATGGGTCAACACCTATGGCTCAGTCACGTTTTGGGCTTGGCAGAGGTCTTCTGTCTCTTGTTTTTAAGTGTTATTTTACTGAGAATTTTGTTGATGGAAATATTTGGATTAAGCTACTCCACTAAAACTAGACTTAGAGCATGGGTTCATCATCTACTGCCTTTGAATTAAACCTGTGTGATTAAAAATGTCCTCCTTCCAGACTGTGTACCAGAACTACCAGAGAATCACCATCCAGGAAAGTCCTGGGAAGGTCGCTGCCGGCCGCTTGCCACGCTCCAAGGACGCCATCCTGCTGGCTGACTTGGTGGACAACTGCAAACCTGGAGATGAGATAGTGAGTGTTGTGAACAGCATGGTACCGCAAAACCACTGAGGAGCCAGTTACCAGCAAACACTGACAATGGGATATGCATTTTACACTGACAATATTACTACTAATAATAATCAAAGGTTTAGTTCATGTTCCACACACAGACCCATATGATCTGACAAGAGTCAAATATAAATATAAATAAAACTCCAAATGTAAAACTACATGACAATGTTTGCATTTACAATCATTTTATAAAAATGTAAATAACAGTATGAAATATATGAACAACCTCAGATGTTTTTGTTGAAATAAGTGTAATTTGAACCGTATACTTCCTGTTATTAAACGTTTAATGTATCAGTAGATCCACATAAATGTGTGGACAATCTGATGCATAATACTGTTAAAATTAGTTATTTTTAAGTTCTGGGTTCACTTTTTTAAGCATTCCTTGTAGGTCTATAAACCAGGTTGTCAAACTCATTTTAGTTGTTCATGTTATGTTCAAGTACAGGTGGTAGATGTGAACATTTTCATTATAGAATTTTACTATTTTTGCTCCAGAACATTGAGAAAACTTTGGATATCACATCATTTATACAGTGTTATCCTATTATTTTACTGGTCCGGCCCACTTTATACCTTATTAGGCTGAATGTGGCCCCTGAACTAAAAAGAGTATGACACCCCTGGTTTAGATGTTTACTGTTCTAGTCCACCTGATGGTTGTTCTCCAGCTTCTGCAGAGCTGATGAAAGGCTGATCATTTGAACCAAGTATGGTAAGTAAGAGGGACACATTTAAAACAGGCAGGATAGGGGTCCTCGAGGACCAGGGTTTAACCCTCCCTGATCTAAACCATGCAGAATGGTGTAAGTGAAGGACCTGGGTTTGTCATTGTCCCACCCCCAATCTAAACCATCAGGGAAGGTGAACTGGTTCTCCTTCCGGTGTGAGCTCAGATGTTTACTCCACAGACCTCTGAGGTTTCCTTCTCCTTTGTAGGAACTGACGGGCATCTACCACAACAACTATGATGGCTCTTTGAACATGGCCAACGGCTTCCCTGTGTTCGCCACAGTGATCCTAGCCAATCACATCACCCGCAGAGATGAGGGCGTGGCTGTGGCCGAACTGACTGATGAGGACGTCAAGGCCATTGTAGCTCTGTCAAAGGACGAACGCATCGGCGAGAGGGTGAGCATCAGCGTCCAGACTAGTGATGGACCCATATGTATCATCTGGCCAATATTTAAATGTTTATATTGTAACGCTGGCTGTTGGATTGGCTCATATGCTCTTTTTTTTCCTGCTATGATTTGCGGGGGGGGAGGAAATAAAATTGGCACGTCTAGATAACTATTTTTAGATGGACACCCCCCCCCCCCCCCATGTCACTGACGGCACGTTCCTTTAATTTATTAAATTGATTAAATAGCCAATTTAATGCACAAGGCATTTTAAATAAACATAAATAATTAAATATACATAGTTTATTTCCATTGACATTTACAAATAAATAACTATATTAAGGATATTGATCAACATTTCAGTTTGATGAGACAAAGAAAATCGGTCTAGAATTCTGTTTCTGAGCTTGTGAGTGGGTGGGCCCTGCCCGCCCATAGGTCCGCCCCTGCTTTGAACCTGTTGAGTAAGTTGTCATCATCCCATCTTGAGAAATGTGGTTTGTGTTTTCTAGATCTTTGCGAGCATGGCACCTTCCATCTATGGTCATGAGGACATTAAGAGAGCTCTGGCTTTGTCACTGTTTGGAGGAGAACCCAAAAACCCAGGTCTGAGCTGGAATCTCCAGAAGCAGATCAATGTGTTCGGCTGTACATCTTCATATCTGATCTGAGCTCTTGTTTTTCTGTTCAGGTGGAAAACACAAGGTCCGTGGAGACATTAATGTTCTTCTGTGTGGAGATCCAGGAACTGCCAAGTCCCAGTTTCTCAAGTACGATCTGTCTAAAAAAACATCTAAACCCAAATACTAAAATTATACTCTCAAAAAATGTAGACAAACGACTACACCGTTGTGTTTAATATCATGTCTATAAACACTGGTGATAAGTTTTTATATTGTTCAGTCCAGTGTTTGCATTTGATCAATTTAACCCTTTAACCCCTGATGTGTCAGCGATGATACATTGTGAAAGGATGGTTTAGTTTCAGTGTTCAGAAAACAAATGTTTTTACTGTGATTTTACTGAGTTTTGTTCATGGATCTGATATATGGAAATAAGCGCGTGTCAAAAAGCAACCAATTTAAAAAAAAAAAGCCAAAACTAGAAATATAGGAACCAAATTACAATATTATTTATTTATATATACTTCACTTCAGTTTATTTGAACTAAGTTATTATTTTGTAAATATTTATTAGTTTTTGTTAATGTTCCTTATTTGGTTTTATATTTCTATATTGCATTTTATTATTTTTCTTCACTTTTGTTCACGTTATTATTTTCTTGGTTTATTAGACATTTTTGGCTGTTGTCCATTTTAGTTTATTAATTTTTGACTGGAACGGTTAGTCTCAGGAGTTAATGGGTTAACCCTGTTGTAGAATGGACCAATCAAAAGCCTAGTTTTTTGGTCTTCTCTGCAGGTGTGCAGGTTTTTGTTCCAGCACACCAGACATGACACAATTAATCAACTGACCTCAGTCTTCAAAGAGTCGGTTGGTCAAACTATGTACTCTTGGTTGGAACAAAAACCTGCAGCCACACCGGCTCTTAGTGGAAGAGTTTGGACATGCCTGATCTAAATGTACTGGATGACAGGAGTGTTGGTGTAAACAGGCTCAGTTTTGTACATCTGTTTAGCCGTACGCTGATCACTGGTTTTTGACGTTTCTGCTTCATCGTCCGTGCAGGTACGTGGAGAAAGTGGCGAGTCGCGCAGTCTTCACCACCGGACAGGGTGCCTCAGCCGTGGGTCTGACCGCCTACGTACAGAGGCACCCGGTCAGTCGCGAGTGGACCCTAGAGGCCGGCGCGCTGGTGCTGGCCGACCGTGGCGTCTGTTTGATTGATGAATTCGATAAGGTGGGTCCATTTTGGTTTCGGTTGGACCTGATGTTCTGGACTGGATGGTGGTTTGCATCGGTTCTCATGTTGCCTGTTCTGTCCAGATGAACGACGCAGACAGAACCAGCATCCATGAGGCCATGGAGCAGCAGAGCATCTCCATCTCCAAGGCTGGCATCGTCACGTCGCTGCAGGCCAGGTGTACTGTGATCGCAGCTGCCAACCCTATTGGTACGAAGCATCCGTCAATCATCCAGTTTGTCCAAGTCGAGCTTTGACACAGCAGCATATGTTCCAAATACAACATCCAATCAGACCAGTGCTACCTTCACATGCTGTTGGGGACATGGGTCTTTGTGGTCCTAATGCCTGCTGCACAGTAAAGCGTTCTGCTGAGCAAAAAGTAATTTGAAACTGTTGGCTCAGCACACAGCACTGTGAGTTTTCTGCCACACAAGGCCTCGAGGTGAAAATCAAACGCATTTGATCTTTTTTGCCTCACAAGATGAAAAACTCAGTGTGCATGCATGTGGAGCTAATGGCAGAAATTCAGGTAATCAATCAAAATGTACCCTCAGCTCACATGATATATGTAGTAATATGGGTTGGTTGAAATGTGTCCAAACTAAAGCTGTTTATGCAACAAAAGGAGTAGCAGCATTTCCTCGATTTCTATATTTCCATTTTGTGACAACTCCAGGCTGCCATCTTGAAATCACAGGGAGCGGAGGATGCGATTTGAATAATTACCTGAATTTCTGCTCTCAGCTATAGTGTGCGTCAGGCATGAGTGTTACTGTGACGTGCTACTGGAGTGAAATAGTTCTGGACACGTCAATTACTTTGCTGCAGCACTCCTTTTTTGGGAATTGTTTAATATAACTATAAAATCGTGAGGTAATGGCAGCCGTATAAAAACAGTGTTCATAATTTAATCATAATAATGGATTGGATTTATCTAGCTCATTTTTGTCCACTCCAAGTGCTTTATATTAGTGACCAATTATTCATTCACTCTCACACTCACACTCTGGTGGTGGTAAACTAAATATGCATCTACAGATGCCCTGGGGCAGACTGACAGAAACATGGCTGCCATTTTGTGCCTATACCCCCCCCTGATCACCTATAGTAGCGGTTACCATTACAGCTACTATAGTGCCTGATTTCATTAAATGTTTTGCTATTATGAAACAATATTCCAGATGTTTACATATGATTAAATGTACCTTGTCTGTAAAAAGTAACAGAATAAATTATGCGTTTGGTTATTCTTGCACATTTGTATCTTACCCTACGATTAGGTGCTGTAAAATTTGGAAAGACCCTTAAAAGTGCTTGAATATGACCTCATTTCTTAGATGTAAAGGTTTGACTTGATCCACCCTGAGCTTCTTGACTCTGATTTGATCTTCATGTTGAGGTTTCTTCAAACGTTTGTGTTCAGATTATGACCAATGCGACACAGCTTCAGGAGAGTTTCCTTGTTCATTCCACTCTGTTGTTGTTTGTGTTGCAGGTGGCAGATACGACCCCTCCCTGACCTTCGCTGAAAATGTGGACCTGACAGAGCCCATTGTGTCGCGTTTCGATGTCCTGTGTGTCGTCCGAGACACGGTGGACGCAGTGCAGGTACAGAACCACCACAGAACACTGAGAACCCAAAAGTTCAAGTAAAAGTCTTGAGTGGTGCCTCTTAGACCCGCCCCCAACTCTGTCATGTGTCTGTGTGTCCCATTAGGATGAGATGTTGGCGCGCTTCGTGGTTGGTTCTCACATCAAACATCACCCTGGAAACAGTGAAGGGGGTGTGGCGTTGGAGGAGGTGGTGCTGCCCAACTCGTCTGATGTTCCACCAATTCCTCAGGAACTCATGAAGAAGTACATCATCTATGCCAAAGAGCGGGTACGTATATGTTCTGAACTCGTCCTCAGGTGTCCGACTCGACATGGAAATCCAAACCTGGTTCCTTTTAACCCCTGAAGACCCAGGATTATTCTTAATGGAAACGTCCAACTAAATTTATCTACTTTTAACCATTCCAAGTAACTTATCACCATTTATTCTGAGATGTTTTACGGTTTATTTTTTTCTATAAACCTGGGATTTACTTGACTGATCTTGTAGATGTTGATCAAATTTCTCTGAATTTAAACATTTTATTCACTGAACACATAGTATCGGTTAACTATCTATAACTATATATCTATAACTGTTTATCAACATGGCTTTTTCATGAGTAAATCAATAATAAATACATTTGACCTGAATGACAAAGTTAAACCTTCGCAGTTGGACCAGTTCAGTCTGTCAGACCTGTTGGGGCGGTACATACATCATCTGTTTGGTTTGAAAAAGTGGGGCGGCTCTGGCTGTCCACATGTTGAAGTGTCCTTGGGCAAGACGCTGAACCCTGACTTAGTCTCCCAGTAGGACTGACGGAACCTTAGAAACCTACTGGTGTATGAGTGTGTGTGTGAATGGGTGAATGTGGGGCTAATGTAAAATGTTTTGAGCACCATGAAGGTGGAAAAGAACTATATAAGTGCAGAACATTTACCATTTCTTAGACACTGTTCACCGAATTTTTTTTTTTTTTTTAAATTGACCCATGTCCTTTATATCTGAACAGGTGCAGTGCACACTTTGAAGACTGAATTTCAATTTTAGGTTGATTTTTGTTTTTTTCAAATTCGACGTTTTGTCCAACCTATTTATTGGACTTGTTTATTAAGCTGTGTTCAAATTTCACATGTTCTTTACATGTACCTCTCAGTTTTTGCTTATTTTGTATTTATTTTCATTATTTTTTAATTCGATGTTAATCCAGATCAATCTGTAGCTGGGCCTGTTATCAGTAGGAAGAGCAAAGTGTTGCGAGTAGGTGTGGGTAGTAATAAGCTCCGCCCACTTTCCATTTAAACATTTTAGATGGACAGATGCTTTGGGGTATTTAAGGGTTAAATTCCATGCAGACTAAATGTGATAGTTTGAATTCCAGTCAAATGTATAAACCTGCAGGTTCTGACCATGTGTCAGAACAGTTCTAATGTTTTAAATTTTCTACACATAGGTTCATCCTAAACTCAACCAGATGGACCAGGACAAGGTGGCCCGCATCTACAGTGACCTGCGTAAAGAGTCCATGGTGAGTGGGACGGTGTCCATATCTCTAAAACCTGTGGAACTGGTGGCTCCTGGCTGAGGCTGTCTGTAACTCCGCCCCTTTGTCTCTGACCAGGCCACGGGCAGCATCCCTATCACGGTGCGTCACATCGAGTCGATGATCCGCATGGCTGAGGCCCACGCCAAGATGCACTTGCGGGACTATGTCCTGGAGGACGACGTCAACATGGCCATCAGGGTCATGCTGGAGAGCTTCATTGACACCCAGAAGTTCAGTGTGATGAGGAGCATGAGGAAGGTGTGTGGGCAACGTCTGGTGGGGGAGGTGGCGCTGGTTAAGTCTGTCCGTGTTCTGACCATGGCTTTGTTTGTGTGCAGACGTTCGCCCGGTACCTAGCCTTCCGCAGAGACAACAACGAGCTGCTGCTCTTCATCCTGAAGCAGCTGGTGTCGGAGCAGGTGGCCTATCAGCGTAACCGCTACGGCGTCCACCAAGACTTCATCGAGATCCCAGAGAAGGAACTTCAGGACAAGGTAGAGGACAAACGGACCCATACAGGCCAACATGCTGCTCACTAGGATACAGTTAATAAAATGCTTTAGTCCATTTATTAGCGCATGGAGAAGCTAAGTCACGCTCTACTACTTCCAGTCCATGGGTGCTTAACTCACAAAACATGTGAATGGGAGTGAATGGAGCGAGTCGAGTCTGATTCCGTTTGACAAATGCTCTTAAATTCACATATGATGGCGGTTAATAATTAATATTTGATGTGGCATATGCAGACCACCCGTCTTTGATCGAAAGCAAACGTGACGTTAGGTTTTATGTGGTCTTAGTAAGAGACTACAATGTTTCGTGTATGTGAGGTCACACTCCGCTCAGCTGTGGTGTGGAGTCTGTGGTGACGTCACATACACACCAGGTGTGTAGTCCAAATTATTAACAGGTTTTACTCACAAATGAATCAGCCGTTGGATAACGGAAGCAGTTGAAACGCACATCAATAATTATCCTTTATTATGAGGTACAACATGTGTGTGATTCAGGGCACGTGACAAACCACATATGATTTTAGAATTTTATTTCCCATTGAATACCATTCATTAATTTTCTGATCTCAGGCCCCATGAGCCTCCCAGAAAAGGCGGAGACTTAGGGCGTATTCACACGGTAAAGTCCGCAGCAAGGTTCGCACTGTCTGAACCAAGGTTCGGACCAGAACCTTTTTTTTGCCTTTTCACACTGCACTTATAATCCGGACTTTATTTACAGTCTTCATTCACACTGTATTGAATCAAGTGGACCAACGGACTTTAGAACGTCATGTCGTCAATGCGTGTACAGCGTGCGTCTCTCTATACTCGACCCTGATTGGTTAGTAGATGAGCGCGCTACACTGTTGCAGGAAGTGCTCCCAGATAATGGACCCAGTTTCTAGTTTCATAATTTTTGCCCTATTTTTGCCATGTTGCCAACTCTCGTACCAGTGTTCCCACCAGCGGCTTGTCTCCAATTCAGTATTTATAGTATCATCCGACCAAATTTCAATGAAATACCTGGTTTCCTCGTCTCCCCATGTATTGCCGTGACTCATGCTTGGACGTTGACTAGATTCCGCGCACGTGACTGTGACGTAATTGGTCCGATAGTCCGGACTTTCCTAAACAGACCTTTCACACTGTGCACCAGCGAACCTTGGTTCGGACCAAAGACTCGGTCTTTAGTCCGGACCAAGGTTCGGGGGAGGTTTCACACTTGTCAATAAGGTTCGAACTTTCCTGGAAAGTCCGGATTTTCTGAGTGCAATGTGAATAGGCCCTTAAGCTCCCCATTTATTTATTTATTTATTTTTTTCTTAAGTAGATCAATAGTTTTAGATTCATGACTCAACTACACCTCTAACTCCAACCATAATCTAATAACATACAGCAGACTAAAAAACACAAGCACATTAAATACCATATTCTAGTCTTGGATTATGAATGACCTTGACTGTCCACTGCACATTTTCTTTCCTTGAGTAACATTTGACAAACATTACAGTTACGGTTGTGAACAGTATTCTAAAATACATTCAGTTTTTCCTTTAAACAAAAGTGTGCAATGTCTTTAATATCAACGATTGAATTGGACTATTTTTGATGAGTTTTGAGTCTGACTTCCATCATGAAAGAAAGCTCAATGTTAATACCATAATCTAAAGGTCATGACCTCAAATAGTCTTAGAATGCATTTCGTTCTGTAGGTGACATTTGACTTAATATTAACATATATACATCAACTCAAATATGCAAATATGCATTAGAAAATAGTAAAAAGTACAAAGTTTACTTTGAATGAAAAATGGGTAAAATTATAAGGTTCAGATGATCTTTTAAGAACCAAAATGTATGGATATAAAATTAAAGCAATTACAAATGGAACTTAAGGTCCAGGATCGGTCATTTCATTGTTAAATAAGGACAAGAAAAAAAAAAACACTCTTAAGCTGAGTCAGATTCACCATAATATTGTGGCATTTACAACTTTGTTTACTTTTAGATTAGAATACCCTTTGTCATTATACAATGTACACCGAGAATGGAGAGCTTCTCCTGCTTCAGTGCAAACAGTAATATAGATTAAAATAAGTGCAAATTTGCCAATATGTACAGGGAAAAAAACAGTAAAGATAAATATATTAAAAAATAAAAATAGACATAGAAGTGTATACATAGACATAGAAATGTATGCATAGATAAAAATCCAGTCTGTCACTAAAATCACTACTCTTCCCTCAGTTCTCAACAGATTGCATTTTTGATTGATTCACTGAGTTCAGTTTCAATCAAGATCAAAGAAAGTAATTGCCCCAATATTAGTTTCCATTAACAACCCCCTGCATATCATTTAACAGCTTTAACCACAGTAATATGTCATTACCCAGTTACCTACTGTTGTTCAGTCAGATGTTACCCCAGAAGAGCTTTGGGGGCTTCCTATACTATTCACACTGTTTTTGGCATTTGTTGATAAAAACACAAACACACAGCGGGATTGATTTTATCATCTATTCAATGACTCCCTTTTGTTGCTAGTAAAACATCATAGCTGTGAGGTCCTGATAAGCACAGGGACATTGGCACTATGTTGTTTTTTTTTTTTTTTCAATTTTAGTGGATTTTAGCATATTGTATTTTTTATTTTTCCTCCACATTTTGGGGTTAGTATATTTTTGTGTATTTCCTGGGAAATTTTTGTACAAAAAAACCCCCTGAGACAAAACAGTTGACTGACATATAGTGTGCTTTGATCATGATTCATTAAAAATGGATCCAAACAAACCCTGTGATTAATCAGATTAAATAATTACCTCCGACAAGGAGGTTACGTTTTTGCCAGCGTTTATCTGTCTGTCTGTGTTCAAGATAACTCAAAAACTTATGGATGGATTTTGATGAAATTTTCAGGGTAGGTTGGTAATGGGGAGATGTAGAAATGATTAAATTTTGGTGGTGATCAGGGGGGGGGGCTATATCTTGGCGGAGGTCTGCACTCTCAGAGGACTTATCTAGTTTAATAATTTGACAGCCCTAATATTTTTTTTCCAATACATTTTCCGAACGACTCCTCTGCTTAAATGAAAACAACCAGGTCTGTGATCATTAGATTACATTTGTAAATGGGTGGATGTGCTGTAGTAAGTGTTAAAGAAGTGCTAAACGCTCTTCCTCTTTCCTCTTCCAGGCCAGACAGATCAACATCCACAACCTGACGGCTTTCTACGACAGTGACCTTTTCCACCTCAACAAATTCAGCCATGATGGAAAGAAGAAGCTGATCCTCCAGCAGATCTAACTCTGACATGCTCCTGCTCTACTATCCTAACAGCTTCTTCATCTATATTTCAAGGCTCAGTTTTGGCTCGTAGAGAAAGTCCTTTAGTTTTCCTCATGTTGGACTCCTAGGGCCTCACACTGATCTGTGTTTATGATGCTGAAGGACACGTGTGTGTGAAACAGAGGTGAAGTTGATCTTCTCAGATGTTCTTTGAGGTCCATGTGACTTTTAATGTGTTGACGTAAGGAGTTCAAACGTCAACACAGACATAGATTTGTAAAGAATGATCAACTGTCTGTTTGACTCCCAAAGGATGACATATGTGATAAATGTGGGAAACGTGTTGTAGCTCCGTTCTGTTTGTCTGCAGGTGGAACTCTGTAAATAAATGTACATGTCTTTTCATTCCATTCCTGTTATTGTGGAAGTTTTACAAAGTTGATGGTTTTGTAGGTTTGTTTCTATAAATGATAAAGATGCTTTCAAACACTGAAATGGTTTCTTTGAGTCTTGATTGATTGATTTTAATTTTGTACCCGGTCCCCTGAAGTGGAGACAGGGGTAAATGTTTTTGATTCAGTTTTTCTTTAACATTTCAGCAATAAAAAATATTAGTTGAATTCAGACCAATTTGAGTTTATAGATTACACCAGTCTGCAAGTGAAATGCTTCCGCGATTAAACAAATTAAGTTTTACCACATGTGTGTTAGTGATTAACAAAAATCAAGTCTTAAATTCTGGTTGGCTCAAGTTTCCAGGATAAGTCTAGGGTCAAAATGTGAAATTCTTGGAACAATAGAATATGATTTAGTCCAAAGGAATATTGGTCTCAGATCTACTTCAAAACATTATGATCCATTCACTTTACAGGTTCTTCTTTCCAATGTAATATTCACAATCTTTTGTATACATGTACATAAACCACTATATATGTGGAATAACACTCTCATATATATATATATATATATATATATATATATATATATATATATATATATATATATATATATATATATATATATATATATATGAGCTAACCAGTACGTATAAATTTTTTTTTTTCATTTTACTAATGTAAGATTTAGCACATTTAATACCAGAAACTTTCTAAAAATAAGTAAATAAAAAATTGAAGAGCTGTTACCAGTGAACCAGAATAGAAGTGATTACATTTTGGGAAAAGTAGGTCAAAGTTAAAGCTTTTTTTTTTCTTAGGAATTAAAACAAAACAAAACCTTGACTTAAATTAGGTTAAATGTGTCTGGAGCCACTTGATTATTTTCTTAAACTCACGAGAAAATCAAACACTAAAATCTACGCATTGATCATCATTCATCATCCCTTTTTGATTTTATGTCATTGATATACAAATGGTATAATGTTTTACTTTGATATATTTTTGACTAATGTAATATAAGGGTAGCACAGTGCTGCAGTTGTTAGCACTTGTGTCTCACAGCAAGAAGGGTCCTGGTTTGATTCCCACACCAGACCTTTCTGTGTGGAGTTTGCACGTTCTCCTCATGTCTGTGTGTCTGAGATAAACTGGAGACTCATACAGGGTGTACCCCGCCTTCACCCATTGTAGCTGGATGGGGCCCCCAGTGACCCCTGTGAGGATAAAGGGGGTTCAGATGACGAGACGAGACGAGATAATATAATATAATATAATATAATATAATATAATATAATATACAATACAGTAGCTCCTGTAGCACAAGGTCTTTATGGGGTTAAGACAGGGTTCTTAAACTCATTTTCTTCAGGGGCCACATTCAGCCTGATTTGATCTCCAGTAAAATAATAATATAATAACCTATATATAATGACAACTTATAAATCATTCAAAGGCAAAATATGTGAATAACCTGTGAAAAAAAGTGAAGTTTTATAAGGAAAATAAGGGCAATTTAAACAATATTGTGGTTGAACTTATCATTTATCCATGTGTTTTATTATGGATCAGATCTATAGAGACACTAAATATTTAGTAACAGAAGCAGAAAATGTCTAAAATTTTGCTTAATTTTCTTTACACATTTCACTTGTTCAAATGATTCACATTTTGTTGTCACATAAGAGCTTGTAAATGTAAATATTTTCATGAATTAATGTTAGTTTTTCCACTAAAACAAAGACAAACATTAGAAGTTGTCATCCTTTATAGGCAGATATTTTTTTAAGGGTATTATTCTCTTCAGCCCAGGGGCATCATTGGAACATGTGTCAGGGTTTGAGTAAAGGAGTTAAATCACTACTTCTACTTTTACCAGAGTATTTTTTCACACAAGTAGCTGTACTTCTACTTAAGTACAGAATATGAGTACTTTTGCCACCTCTGTGTGAAGCTGTACTGTGGCCACGAGGTACTCCCTCCCTTAACCCTCAATCTCAAAATGGGTGAGGCTAGATTAATAGTGTTTCTAGGAGGTGTCATGGTGGCATGTATCTCTAGCTGTGGTGTTTTTGTTTCCTGGTATGCCCAACAGATTGTGAGAAATCATCCACTGACAATACCCATTGATCATAGAAAGTTTCGACAGGAAATGAAGGAGAAAATCCAGAGGTATGTCAGTCAAATGGTAAATGACCAAACTCTGAGTTCTTAATGAAAGAGAATGAACTTAGGGCAAATTGTAACTCTGTAAAATATTGTATTCTTATACCAGTAAAAAGAAGTTTATTGTAATAAAAATCATTTGTATTTTTACATGTGTGTGTATATATTTCTTTTCCAATTTTGACTAAGAATTTTTATTATTCATAATGAATGTAGTGTTTTGATAATTACAATGACAAGCTCTTATTCTGTAATATGATCTTGAAAATATGGAAATAAAATGAACTATATTAATATTTTATGAGCTCAGGATTTAGAAAAATCCCGGATTTCAAAATATCTGAGGGTTTTTAAGTATAATTTTTGTTAAAATCTTCTCCCAGCACGTCTATAGGGTAATAACAGCTTAATTTGCTCAGAAATAGAAGTTCCTAGTATAGGACGACAGTGCCACCATATAAACACGGAACATATTGAAACTAATGATGCAAACTCACAATTTATTAAATGGCCCATTTCTCCAAAAGTCAAGGAAACCTATTTTAAAATCATTCATAATATATACCCAGTGGCGGAGTTTCTCAAAAAACGTTTTAAATTTGAAGTAGATGCTTGTTCATTTTGTGACAATTCTGAGGAAACTTTGGAACATCTGTTTGTTTTATGTCCAGTTAAATTTTGGTTTGATATTAAAAACTTGCTATCTCCTAAAATTGATAATATATCACTGCTCGACATTGGTGATATTCTTTATTTTAAGGAAAATTTAAAATAATCGATATCTGATCTTATTAATCTAATTATTATTTTGTGTAAATATCATATCCACTGTAGTAAATGGAAAAATTCGAAGCCCTCCTTTAATTGTTTTATAAATGACTTTAAATTATTCTTTTCACCACTTAATAAAACTAAGTCACTAAAATCAGCCAAAAAATTACACAGTGAAATTAAGCAGTATCTTTTGTTTTGACTTAATGAAGTTGCTCTGTTATTTACTTAAGTGTTTGTAAAATGTACTTGTTTTACAGCTTCTTTTTCATTTGGTTCTGTATTTTTGTATTTATTTTATATTATTGCCTTACATGCTCCCTGTTCCTTTGTAATTATTACTAAATGTGTTCATTCGGGGGGTCAGTAATTCAATTGTCCTCTTTAAAGTTTGTATATTGTATGTTCTAAAGTTCCAATAAAAAAAACAAACAAAAAAAACATGCCGCCATGACACCTCCTAGCCTCACCCATCTCAGAATGCGCGCTCTCGTGACGTGTCCCATTTCTAAGAATGTTTAAATTGAGGGGCAAATTTGACGATTTGGGAGCAAGGGTTGCCCACAATGCAGTATTTTATTTGTTAATGGCGATATAAGAAAAGACGAAAAATCATTCTTTATCTTTGTTTAGGTCCATTTTATGGATTATGTACCTCATTGTTGCATAACATGTATTTGTTATTTTATGATGATCAATAGCGGCTGGTGCAGACAAGCTAGCTATCGTTTAAGTTAGCTAACGTTACAAAAAGAAGTCATTTTTCGCGGTGGTAATGTAGTTGTTTTATCCAGATAACAGCCTATATAACATACTTGCGCTCATAATGGTATAAAATGACCAGGCTAATGTCATCTCCCGTAGCCACAGTTATCTAACGATAGTTTTAGCTGGTGTTTACCTTTCATTGAGCCGTGGTATGCGGTAACGGCAGAATATGGTTGTGTTATTTATACAGATTGTTTGATAGCTGTAACTGAAGGAATAATTTACAGATAGTCCATAACAATTTCAAAAACGCGAACCTGATGGACCAGTGGATTATAGTTGTGTTTGTGGGTTATGATTAAACAGACAGGGTTAACAATGCAAATATAAAAAAAAAGAATAAAGTTGGGTTTAATTTCAGGGGCTACAGAGACAACGCGAGCCCTGATTAATTTCAGGGCCAACATTTAAATACCCCTTAACACTTAGTTTTGAGGACTACTGATTGATTGGGGGTTAAGGGATGAATTGGAATTGGCCCCTAATTCGTGGCCACAAATTAGATTTTTTTTTCGTCCTGTCATCAGAGGGGGCTCCGTAAACTAGTGTGTGAATGCTGCTGCTCATCCATTGGCTGCAGTAACAGTCTTCCTCCACCAGAGGGAGCCTCCTCCAGCTCCACTCTGGGCATCTATCGTCGGCGGTGCAGTAGCGGATAAGATCAGATCCCGGTGAGACTCTGTCCGCACGCGCAGCCTCTGCCTGTGTGCTCACGGACGGACACAGCAGACACACACGCATACATATATATACATACACACACACATCCAAGCAGATAAACAGACAGACATGTTCTCCAGAAGACCATCCGCAGCTCCGGTCTAGCATCTGTGTCATATCTGTGGATCCAGAGCCGAGCCGAGCCGAGCCGAACCGCGCCAGAGCCAAGGGGAGATGTTGTGCACTGCAGCAGACATGCAGGGCCTGTTCTACATCACACTGAGTGGTGAGTGTGTGTGTGGGGGGGATTTATACACCTGCATCTTTTTAGTACATTCATAAACACACACACACACACACAAACATACAGTATGTACATATGTACACACACACACCAGTATATGCACGTGTGCATGTAACACATATGTACACGTACACACAAACTGGACATAAACACACATAAGCACAAACATATACATATATATACATACACACACACAAGTATATACACACACACGCGCATGTATACACAAACACATATACAGTACACATACACAAATAACAAATAACATATATATATATATATATATATATATATATATATATATATATATATACATACACACACACAGACACACACACACAAACTCGGACACAAACACACATAAGCACAAACATATACATACATATATACACACACACGCACTATCCGCTGATGTCCACTGTCTGTCACTCATGTCAAACTATTGTCATTAATGAGGGCGAGACCTGATGTAATAATGAAGGGTCAGCTGAAACTGGACTGTGTGTGTGTGTGTGAGAGACGGACACAAATGGACACAAACTGCAGTGTCTGACAAACACGTGTTTGACAAACACGCTTGCGCACGCACACACACACACACACACAGGGACCTGCTGCATTAGGAATACCCCCCCCCCATTCCTCCGGTTCACCACAGACCTGCAGTTAGTGTTGTTTTATTGCTTATTCATTGTTCAGTTTTTCTTCGAGTCAGTGTGTGAATGAGTGGATGAATGGACCAGTACTGACCCACACCTGCCCCTGCACCCAGACCCACACCTACCACACTGACGGGTCACATTGTTTAACCTTTGCCAACATTTAGTAGAGCACTGATCTCTGAATTTAACCTGTTTCAGTGGAGATTATGTGTTTGTCCTTTATTGAATTCACTGATCATGTTCAAATGTAAAGGTTATCATATTAGAAACAAAGAAAACTGAACTGAACCCAGTGTCTTCATCCACTCTCACTGATCCAACTCCATATGTTTTACTGGTGAATCAGTATTGTAGAAGATGACAGCGTTTCCGTGGTAACGAGCTTCTGAATGTCCAAATGGTGATATTGATGACCATGAAAAAAAAGATGAACTATATTTACATCAATTATTGACATAGATTGATATGATTAATGGATCAACAGCTATTAAAGAGGTTAGATCAGTAGATGGTTGAAGTTAAAGGTGAACATTTGGGTCTTTAAGGGTGTCATTCCATAGTTATTTCATTAACATTACTGTGTTCTCTATTGTTATTGAATACATTGTGTGTTGGTTCTATTAAAAAAATGTCCAGATTGCTTTGTTCCCACCTGTTTTTGCACAGTAGAAAAATTACTTGAGGTTAAACAACAGAGTTTACCGGTACTTCCTCACATATGTCCGTGACACAGTGACGAGGCATCTCTGATTGGCTCAGAATGTGTGAAGGAACACTCCCCCCTCCCCTCTTGCTCTGTGTGTGTGTGTGTACCTTGACGAGATTAGCATCCAGCTAGGTTTTGTGCCGTTGCTTGTTCTGAAAACATGCAGGGAAAAAAGTGAGGCTTTATTTCCACAGAGAGCACATGAACCAGTTTGATCCGCCATTTTTTTCAAGTTTGTGCAGCAGCTACTGTGGCTCCGTCTTCTCTTGTAGATGCTAATGCTAATGCTACTTCAGATTCGCTGCAATCAGGGACGGGCTTAACCCGACGTGGGTGATGCTAAAGTGTATCTGATGTCAGAAGGACTGGCTTTTTCTGGGTCCCTCGTTCCTCTTGTTGTTTTCTGTGAATGCAGTATGCAGCCAGTGGAGGTGATGAACCACTGTCAAAGGCAGCATGTGTTGGTAACAAGGGGTGACCCATCAGATTCCAAAAGGAGCGTGGAAAAGTGGTTTTCAGCGGAATGACACCTTTAAGGGTTAAAGGTGAACATTTATGTCTTTTAGGGTTAAAGGTGAACGTTTGGGTCCTTAAGGGTTAAAGGTGAACATTTGAGTCTTTACGGGTTAAAGGTGAACATTTGTGTCTTTAAGGGTTAAAGGTGAACATTTGGGTCTTTAAGGGTTAAAGGTGAACATTTATGTCTTTTAGGGTTAAAGGTGAACATTTGGGTCTCTAAGGGTTAAAGGTGAACATTTGGGTCTTTAAGGGTTAAAGGTGAACGTTTGGGTCTTTTAGGGTTAAAGGTGAACGTTTGGGTCTTTAAGGGTTAAAGGTGAACATTTGAGTCTTTTAGGGTTAAAGGTGAACGTTTGGGTCTTTAAGGGTTAAAGGTGAACATTTGAGTCTTTTAGGGTTAAAGGTGAACATTTGAGTCTTTTAGGGTTAAAGGTGAACGTTTGGGTCTTTAAGGGTTAAAGGTGAACGTTTGGGTCTTTAAGGGTTAAAGGTGAACATTTGAGTCTTTTAGGGTTAAAGGTGAACGTTTGCCGACTGCCGACTCTTATCCTCGAAATTCCCAATGACTGATGATGAGAGAATTTATTTCTCCGTATTTAGTCCGTATTCATGTTTACCAACATCTGTCACCTGTCTGACCACCGTGATTTATGACTAGCGACAAACGACGACCATATACATCGTGTCCATGTCCATCAAAACAACCCTCAATGCATGTGATTGCTGCGCGAGTTTTGATTGGCTGTTCGCCTCTTGATGAATCAGAGTACATGGTCTGTTAATTTCCCACTCACTTCACACTGCGTTTGTTTCAAAAACACCACCGTTTCTTTATTAATTGGGAAGATGGTTTCATATCTTTATGGAGCATCTCTTGGTCACAAAGACTTGTGTGCCTGGTGTGGGGAACCAAATGCAAATCCTCTTCCAGAGCTAAAAAAGAAATTTAAAACTGTACTCCCGCTCTGTCAAGATTGTGAGGAATGGCAAGAAGCCAGTAACAAAACAGTAGTATGGTAAGAGGAAATAACTTGAACAGTAAATAGATAGCTGTATATGTCCACTAAAGCCTTCAATATTGGGGCCTTTATTTCATTGAAATAATATTTAGATGTGGATAGAATTTACATTTGTAGTTAAACTGTATTTTTGTTGAAAAAAAATCAATAAAATACAAAATGTTGATGTCAAATCAGACAGGTTAGGTTACGTTTGGGTCTTTAGGGGTTAAAGGTGAACATTTGAGTCTTTTAGGGTTAAAGGTGAACATTTGAGTCTTTTAGGGTTAAAGGTGAACCTTTTGGTTTTTAAGGGTTAAAGGTGAATGTTTGGGTCTTTAAGGGTTAAAGGTGAACGTTTGGGTCTTTAAGGGTTAAAGGTGAACCTTTTGGGTCTTTAGGGGTTAAAGGTGAACGTTTGGGTCTTTAAGGGTTAAAGGTGAACCTTTTTGTTTTTAAGGGTTAAAGGTGAATGTTTGGGTCTTTAAGGGTTAAAGGTGAACGTTTGGGTCTTTCAGGGTTAAAGGTGAATGTTTGGGTATTTAGGGGTTAAAGGTGAACCTTTGGGTCTTTAAGGGTTAAAGGTGAACATTTGGGTCTTTAAGGGTTAAAGGTGAACGTTTGGGTCTTTTAGGGTTAAAGGTGAACGTTTGGGTCTTTAAGGGTTAAAGGTGAACATTTGAGTCTTTTAGGGTTAAAGGTGAACGTTTGGGTCTTTAAGGGTTAAAGGTGAATGTTTGGGTATTTAGGGGTTAAAGGTGAATGTTTGGGTATTTAGGGGTTAAAGGTGAACCTTTGGGTCTTTAAGGGTTAAAGGTGAATGTTTGGGTCTTTAGGGGTTAAAGGTGGACATTCCCACAGGCTGACTCGCCAAACCCCTAGGGTTTGATTGAACCCAGGTTAAGATCCGCTGCATTAGAGTTAGTAGACTTTATATATACATTTTGGTTGCAGTCATTTAGTTGTTGAGGTAAAATATACACTGCTCAAATAATAAAGGGAGCACTAAAATAACAAACAAAATCTGAATGAATGAAATTTTCTTCTGTTTGTCTGTTTGTTTGATTGTAAGCAGCTCTACTGTATTATTTCCACAGAATTTTCAATGAAATTCCGGAAAAATTGGGGTGTTGTCAAACTTTTGACCGGTAGTGTACTTTTGGTTCATCCACATGTGAACGTATAGAGATAAACACTCACACTCACACCTATAGACAATAGAGATTAACTAACTAACTTAACTAACCAGTGCATTTCTTTGGATGGTGGGAGGAAGCCAGAGTACGCAAAGAGAACCCACGCAGACATGGGGAGAACATGTAAGGCCAAACAAAATAGTACGTGTGGTTCCGGTCACCCGACCGACCCAATTTTTTTACGACGAAAATGCCGACTATGTAGACATTTTATCAGTTTGTCAAAATAAATTAAATATAATGAACCGGCCGACTGCCGACTCTTATCTTCGAAATTCCCAATGACTGATGATGAGAGAATTTATTTCTCCGTATTTAGTCCGTATTCATGTTTACCAACATCTGTCACCTGTCTGACCACCGTGATTTATGACTAGCGACAAACGACGACCATATACATCGTGTCCATGTCCATCAAAACAACCCTCAATGCATGTGATTGCTGCGCGAGTTTTGATTGGCTGTTCGCCTCTTGATGAATCAGAGTACATGGTCTGTTAATTTCCCACTCACTTCACACTGCGTTTGTTTCAAAAACACCACCGTTTCTTTATTAATTGGGAAGATGGTTTCATATCTTTATGGAGCATCTCTTGGTCACAAAGACTTGTGTGCCTGGTGTGGGGAACCAAATGCAAATCCTCTTCCAGAGCTAAAAAAGAAATTTAAAACTGTACTCCCGCTCTGTCAAGATTGTGAGGAATGGCAAGAAGCCAGTAACAAAACAGCAGTATGGCAAGAGGAAATAAGTTGAACAGTAAATAGATAGCTCTATATGTCCACTAAAGCCTTCAATATTGGGGCCTTTATTTCATTGAAATAATATTTAGATGTGGATAGAATTTACATTTGTAGTTAAACTGTATTTTTGTTGAAAAAAATCAATAAAATACAAAATGTTGATGTCAAATCAGATTTTATTGTATTTCAATCATCTAAAATTCATTTATGCTCTCTTAAAACATTCTGTAAATATACATGTACACGTACATGGCAAATCTGAGGCAATGTGTTGATTTTCTAACTGCTGGAAAGCATAACTGATATTAAATCTTAATTTTTGGAGCTTCTTTTTAGAAGACGGGTATATAAAATTGTAAATGAAATAAAATATGGATGACCGACCTACCTACCCAATTTTTTCCTATCCATGTGATGGGAACCACATATATTATTTTGTTTGGCCTAATGTTGTGCTGTGATGCATGAGTTCTATCTACTGCAGAGCCATGATTCCAGACACCCCCCCCCCCTGTCCTCTTCGCCCTTCTCCTGCTCCCTCTCTTCTTCCTCTTCCCCCTCCTCCTCATGCCTCAGTTGTGGGTGAAGCAGATTTGGGGGAGGGTCCCTTAAGCTGATTGAGGCTTTGGGATCGATCCCTGCTTTGACTAATAGTACTCTGCACAAAAAAAAAGACAGAAGAGAAACAAAACTGCAGTTGTGTTTCAGACTTCGCTTTTATTGGTATTCAGGACAGAGTGAGACTAAAAAAAAGGCTTTAAACTCATAAATTACACATTTAATCTATCGATGTGTCCTGATACTGGACCACAACATAGACCAGATGTTGACAATCACATTTATAGAACTGTTCCCAACCAACAGATATTTGAGATAATGTAATTATTTATATACACATACTAGAACAGTCTTAAAATCAGATTATGACGCCTTTCAAAGTAAAACAATGAATAATGATCACCAAATTAAACTAAAGTGTAGCACAACTTTGTCAAATCAAAGGTCAATCCTGTTCTATGATCACATGACCTTTGAGAGTTCATCAGTGGGAGTCAAAGTTCAGCATCAGGTCGCTAGTTTCTGGAACCCCCTCCTGTTGTCCTCCATGTTCCTCCTGTTGTCCTCCATGTTCCTCCTGTTGTCCTCCATGTTCCTCCTGTTGTCCTCCATGTTCCTCCTGTTGTCCTCCAGGTTCCTCCTGTTGTCCTCCAGGTTCCTCCTGTTGTCCTCCATGTTCCTCCTGTTGTCCTCCATGTTCCTCCTGTTGTCCTCCAGGTTCCTCCTGTTGTCCTCCAGGTTCCTCCTGTTGTCCTCCAGGTCCCTCCTGTTGTCCTCCATGTTCCTCTTGTTGTCCTCCAGGTCCCTCCTGTTGTCCTCCAGGTTCCTCCTGTTGTCCTCCAGGTTCCTCCTGTTGTCCTCCATGTCCCTCCTGTTGTCCTCCAGGTCCCTCATGTTGTCCTCCAGGTTCCTCCTGTTGTCCTCCAGGTCCCTCCTGTTGTCCTCCAGGTTCCTCCTGTTGTTCTCCAGGTCCCTCCTGTTGTCCTCCAGGTTCCTCCTGTTGTCCTCCAGGTCCCTCCTGTTGTTCTCCAGGTTCCTCCTGTTGTCCTCCAGGTTCCTCCTGTTGTCCTCCAGGTCCCTCCTGTTGTTCTCCAGGTTCCTCCTGTTGTCCTCCAGGTTCCTCCTGTTGTCCTCCAGGTCCCTCCTGTTGTCCTCCACAGTCTTCCTAAATACCTCATCTTTTTTTGGTTCCTCCACCTGTAATCATTCATCCCGCTACTCTTTCATTTTTTCTATCCATCTTTCCACATTTGGGTTCCAGTTTTGTATATCTCCTCCACTTACAGTCTAAATAATCATATTGGTTCCACATGTTGTTTTGATCTTAATTACTCCACCAAGGAACAGTGGAGGTTATGTTTTCACCAGTGCTTGTCTGTCTGTTTATCTGTTAACAAGATGATTCAAAGAGTTATGGATGGATGTGGACGAGCCTTTCAGAAAATGTTGATACTAATGCAAGGAACAAATGATCACATTTTGGTGGTGGTAGTGGTGGTGGTGGGCACATGTGTGTGTTTCATTTGGTATGTTGGAGCAGACTGCCAGTCACAGAAGTGAAAGTGAAACCTATCGCTCATTTAGGTCATTGGGGTGGGGGGGTAACTGTAGCAGTACCTTCCTAGTATTACTGACATTTTCCCTGATCCACCACATCATGTGTCTCTGTCGGTGGGACAGTGGTTCTGGAGTCAGTCCACTTCTGCCAGTATCTAAAGCAGGCACGGGTAAACTATTCTACAAAGGGCTGGTATGGCTGCAGGTTTTTGTTCCAACCAAGCAGCAGCACACCAGACTTAATTCATTAATCAGTTGATCTCAGCCTTCAGAGAGTTGATTGGTCAAACTGTGAAATGTTGGTTGGTTGGTTGGAACAAAAACCTGCAGCCACACTGGCCCTTTGTGGAGTAGTTTGCCCATACCTGATCTAAAGGATTCAACCCCAAATACCACCCAGTGCCTGGTGGATGTGATTGGGCAGGGGTGATAGGCCACTGTCCTGTATGTTTTAGATGTTTCCCTCTTTCAACACACCTGACAGTCATTACCAGTCTTCTGCAGAGCTCAATGACAGGCTGATCATTTGAATCAGGTGTGTTAGATGAGGGATGCATGCAGGATA
Source organism: Siphamia tubifer (assembly GCA_020466265.1). Lineage (NCBI taxonomy): Eukaryota > Metazoa > Chordata > Actinopteri > Kurtiformes > Apogonidae > Siphamia > Siphamia tubifer. Next base: position 11,595,344 of record CM035787.1, on the reverse strand, counting down.
GCGGCCCTTGAGGACCAGGTTTGGGCACCCCTGTGATAGAGGAAACATAATGATCAGATGCACCATGTTATGGATGATGTCATGAGGACACATGCAGCACTGACACTAATCTGGTTCCAATTTTTTAGTGGAACCAGATTAGTTTAGTCAGTGGTAACGGAAGTGACTGCAGCAGTGTGGTTAGGAACATAAACCACACCTACAGATTAAAATACAATGAATCCAAAAACTGATCACAGTAACATGATAGGAAACCACCAGCTCCAGAGTAGATGATTTATAAGTTTTTGATCAAAAATAAATGCACTGTGTCATCAACATTTCATTGTAAAGTATAATTATATATATATATATATATATATATATATATATATATATATATATATATATATATATATATATATATATATATATATATATATATATAAAACAAATTACAATTAACAACTGAGGTAGCTGTTTTTAAATCTCAGTTAAATATATATTTATTCAGGCCAGTGTTTGACATGTAGCCGACTGTCCATGTCTCTTTTATGTTGTTACTATGGTTTTATAACTTGTTTTATCCTTTGTTTTTATCTTGGTCTTATAATTGTTACTTGTTTTTTATCTTATTTTGGAAAGCACGTTGTGTACCTTTTTGGGGTTGTAAAGTACTATATAAATAAAATATTATTGATTAATTGATTATAAAGTAAACTTTGAAATGTTACAGTGATTTAACTGCCTGCAAATCAGCATAAGCGCAGACAATGGGGGTTAGAACATCTGGAAATAAATTAGATAAATCTGTCTTTCTTGAAATAAAAGGAGGTGGTCTTCATCAATACCTAGAGAATATATATTTGACCTCTGCCCCTTGACACTTAATTCAAGCAAAACAAAACAAAAAATCTATCAATGGAACAAGGGAAAATATTTATTTTCACGATCTGTTATCTAAAAGTCATTTCTTATATTAGGTGATTATGTGTTATTGTAAGTTGGGTGAGATATTTAGACTAGAAATGAGAAAAATACACTTGGTAAAATTTCCATTTTTGTAGTGTGCACCACAAACTGAAATAGAAATGTTAAAAAGTAGAACAGCTGGAGTTGGAATAATTTCAAAAACTAGAACTAATATCCATAATTCTTTGTCAAATGTCCATAACTGTGAGTAAATAGTCCATAACAATTAATAAAATGTCCTTAAGTGGTAGTTAAATGCCCATAACTGTTAATTAAATGTCCTTAACTTAGTAAAATGTCATTAACTGTTAATAAAATATCTATAACTATTAATGATTTTGTTACAAAGGGGGCTTTTTTTGGTGTATCTCAGTTCATTACTGTTTGATGAAAGTCCAGCCCCCCCCTCCTGCACCTGCCCCTTTCCTGTGTGGCGTTCAGGGACCTAGTTGAGCTCAGCACCAGGCTGATCTGGGTTAAGCTGCTAAGGCTGACTCAGCTGTTCAGATGCTCTGCCTCCACAGACAACACCAGACTTTTTTTTAATTATTTAAGTAATTAGGCTGCAAAGATGCTTTTACAGCCAACAATGGTCCAGGTCAGTTTGGAATGGAGCAGCTCGTGCATATGTGTGTACTAAAACTGTCCTTTTTCCAATAAACGTTGAGTGATCAGGGAGCAGCAGATGCACTGTTTATGTAAACCAGAAATATGAGCAGAAACCATTTAGAACCAGAACATGTGGACTGCTGTTCCATCTGATCTGCTTCTGTTGGTAGTCAGATCTACAGCAGAGAATCAGATCACCGTTTGTTTGTAGCATCGTCATTCTGTCAGAGTCCGATATCTGCAAAGAGTCACCTGTCCAAGAGATCAGAAACACAGGAGTATTTATAGATGTGCAATGAATGAGGACGAATGAGAACAATTAGAAATTTAACCCCTACAGTAGAATAGATAGATAGATAGATAGATAGATAGATAGATAGATAGATAGATAGATAGATAGATAGATAGATAGATAGATAGATAGATAGATAGATAGATAGATAGATAGATAGATAGATAGATAGATAGATAGATAGATAGATAGATAGATAGATAGATAGATAGATAGATAGATAGATAGATAGATAGATAGATAGATAGATAGATAGCCTTTATTGTCATTTTATACAAGTACAATGAAATTTAAGCATCCCCTTCAGTGCAGCCTTAAAAATAAGTTGTAAATTATTTATTTACATATGTATGTTATATAATGTAAATAAGTGTGCGATAAAAAATGGATAAATGTATAAAAAGGATTGCACAGTAACCCATAGTATGATCAATTAAAGTGTCATTAGTACCTGGTGTGGTCTGTTTAAAGTGACGTGATGCTGTTTGAGTTCAGTGTGATGATGGCTCTGGGGAAGAAACTGTTTTTAAAGTGGTTTGTCCTCACACTGATGCTCTTGTAGCACCTTCCAGAAGGCAACAGGGCTGTCTTTTAAAATGTATCTTGGCGCCTCCTCCACTTCACTCAGTACAGACTTTTGTACAGTTGATCAGAATGGATCTGAGGACTGAAGACTAAATATGACAGATGTAAACCTGGACATATGGTGGGAGCAGGCCTGACGTAGGGGACATCATTTTTTTCAAAATAAGACAGATTTTAAAACCACATACATACTCTTATAAAACTAAAGCGAGAAAAGACAAAGTGACAGACTGAATAAGAATAAAAGGAAAATAAAAAGTACCACATACAAATGTGTGACAGTAGAATGTGTGTGAGCTAAGATGGTGGGGGTTTGTGGTGTCAGGCGTGGGGGGCTTAACATGCTTAACATGCTGCAGACGTGTTCCAGACATGTTGGCTATGATATGGTAATCTGCTCAGTTAGCCCATGAGGTCAGACAGCCATCTGTGGTCCCAGACAGAGAGCATTATGGGATGCGTAAGGGAGACTGGAGTGGGGCTCTGCTTGGAGACAAGGATTATGGATGGATGGTTGGTTGGTTGGATGAATGGATGAATGGATGGATGGATGGATGGATGGATGGATGGATGGATGGATGGATGGATGGATGGATGGATGGATGGATGGGTAAATGTAGCCTACATGGAGTACATACTTGTAATATGTGTATGAATCAGTCCTCCTAAATTGGTGTAGGTGTGAAGGCACATGAGTCACTGATCCTTTATAGCTCAACTGGTTCATCAGCTCTGAGACTGAAGAACAGAAGGAAGGACTGATGGAGGATCTGATGATAGAACTGTACCTACAGAAGTCCAAGGGCAGCAGTGGAGATCAGAGCTGTGATGGCAGATCAGTGTGACGTAGAACAAGCATGTGTTCTATCTGTTCTGTCTGGCAAATAAACTATAATTCACCTTAACCCTTCCATTGGCTGTAGTTAAGGTGCTGTTCTCTGTTCTATCTGTTCTATCTTCTCTCTGTTCTGTCAGGTTGGTTCTACATACTCTGAAATGTTCATTATCAGTTGGTCTTACCTTCCAATGTGGACTAATGTTGGCTCATCCTACACTGACTGGACTCAAACTGGACTGGTTTATTCCAGGACTGTTGCTTTTATTACTCTGACAGAACCACATCAAAATACCTGAGCTCAGAACTCTTACCTACACTATCCTGCATATTCTAGAATCTAGATGCTCCTTCTTACAGTCCATGTAATGGTACTTATCACTCTCCTGCAGAGCTGGATGATAGGCTGATCATTTGGTGGAAGAGCGATACATCTAACACATGCAGGATAGTGGATCTGGAGGACCAGGGTGAGACAGTTCTGGTCTAAAACATGTAGGGTAGTGGATCTGGAGGACCAGGGTTAGACAGTTCTGGTCTAAGACATGCAGGATAGTGGATCTGGAGGACCAGGGTGAGACAGTTCTGGTCTAAAACATGCAGGATAGTGGATCTGGAGGACCAGGGTGAGACAGTTCTGGTCTAAAACATGTAGGGTAATGGATCTGGAGGACCAGGGTTAGACAGTTCTGGTCTAAGACATGCAGGATAGTGGATCTGGAGGAGCAGGGTTTGACATCCGTTGTTGGAGTTTCGTCTGTTGTGAAGGAATATTTAACCCATTCAGACTCAGAGTTAGGTTCAAATGAAGGTTTCTATTTAAATGATGTTTTTCAACAATTTCTCACCATTTATTATAATATTATTTTAGGTATTTTGTATTGCTTCAATAAAAATGTGGTATTTTCCCAGATTTAATTGACTGAATAAAGTCTTTATAGACAGTAGTAGACAGCAGAGAAGGAAGATGTTCTGTTTCCTGTTTTGTGATTATATTTGGTGCTAGGACAGAAGAGGAACAATAAAAGGATTCTAGGCAGATGCTTGGTCTTGGTGGTGATGGTTCCACCTGGTGTTCATACTACATCAGTAAATATGACATTTACACACTTTTGTGTAAAATAATCTTCTTAATAACACGTATCATGTAAGTAACCTTAGACAAAAGTAAATATGGTGAGGGCAGGGAGAGAATGAGACAAAAGTACTGTACTATACTGAGCTGTTGTCATGCGTTTGTTCAATAGTGTGGTGCTGTGTCACAGCCAGTGGAATAGTATTGCTTTAATTGCTGTAAAAAGCAAAGGTGTGATTTTTGGAGGGTATTTTTTTTCTCTCCTCCGTGTTGCTGGAATTGGCTTGGATGCTGCGGGACGTTGATATACTGTCTGCGGCCTGAAATCCTGATCCAGACCAACCATGGGTCTACCTGCTGGTCCAGTGTAACTCAACCTATGGGTTTGATCTTTTAGAAGTAGAAAAGCATTCTGAGGGTACAAACCTCTGCCAAGGCAGACCTCCCCTCTTCAAATGAAGAGAGGTCCGCCAATGAGGTTATGTTTTTGTCTATTTTGTCTGTTTGTTCTTTAGCAAGATAACTCAAAAACTTATGGATGGATTTTGATGAAATTTTCAGGATGTATTGGGAGTGTCACGACAAACAGATTATTACATTTTACTGATGATCTTGATGAAATCCTGGATTCTGGATCTACCGCATTTTACATTGCGGTAAATGGAGAGTAAATTTCAAAGTGATCCAGGATCTCTTCCGGATCACCACCAAAATGTAATCATTTCCATATCTCCCCATTATCAATCTACCCTGTACATTTCAACAAGATCCTTCCATAACTTTTTGAGTTATCTTGCTAACTAACAGACAAGACAGACAAACAAACTCCAGCATAAACATAACCTCCTGAGGTAATAAAGCTCTGTTCGTGGCTCCTGACAGACAGGAAACACCACACCTTCCAGATGACTTTAGAATGGCTTTAATTCCATGGTTAGTCTATTTCACATCGTCTCCTCTTCCTCTCTCCTGCAGCTCTCCTGACCAGCTGTGATGCTTTTACGCTGAGCTCTTCTCAGCGGGTCATTCTCTTCAGCCCACCGGTGTCCCGAATCTTCCAGGACCAAGGCCAGACACATTTCATCCAGGAATTAGTCAGAACCAAACGCCACACAACGCAGGAACTAGTGCGTGCGCAGCCTCATCTGGTTCATGATATGGGCTGGCCAGAAATACACGAAACGTCTCGTTCTCAGACCAAAGTGGAATCCATTAACTCATCGTCTCAGATCCCTCCGGCCTCCACCCCCCAGGGCGGAGCCAGACCTCAGGTGGCCATGGATGACAACCTGGGAGTACGGGATGAGATGGAGGTGAGAAACCAAAACACAGCAGCACATTCACATGTACAGAGTTTAGACAAGGTCAGAGTGGACTGACTGTTTTTCTGAAATAAAAGTCATGTACTTGATCAATTTCCTTTTTGAATGGCCCTCACAGTTCAGTTTTGGTCAGGGAGTGATGTGTAAAATGAACATGGTTGTATGTTGTTGAATAATCTTTGAAATTACTGTATGTGTGTGTGTGCACATGATGTCCTGTGTTGATGTCTGGGTGAATCTGGCTAGATATTTATTTATAATTGATTTTTAAATCATTTTAACACTTTTTTTTGTAATTTTAGGTCTATGTTTTTATGAATGGGGCAGTGACATTTTAAATTTCATTGACAATGACAATTAAAGATCTATCTATCCAGTTCAGTCCACACTGTAAATAACTTAGCAGTATTCAAAAGGTTTAAGGCAATCGATTGTCTCAATTGTTTTAAGTTGATGAAACTTAAAAAATACAAGTTTCCAGAACTTAAAATATAGATGGTTATTAAAGTATACTTAAATTAATACATTACTTATTAACTTAGTTTTCTAAGGTTCTGTCAGTCCTACTGGGAGACTAAGTCAGGGTTCAGTGTCTTTGTCCAAGGACACTTGGACATGTGGACAGCCTGTGGACAGCCAGAGCCTGGACGTGAACCGCTATGATAGATATTGGTGGTTATTTGCAGTGCTCTGGAATTATATTTCATCATCTACTACATCAGTTAAGTTTATTTTTTTCAATCATCCTTATTTAAAACAATAGAAATAACAGAACAATATCATTCTCAGCATTTAATGACTTCATTCCACTCAGTTTTACCTCATCTATGTTTTTAAGTTATGTTCACATAAATCCACAATAGTTCACCTTAATAAATATATTAGTTGGAAGTATTTAAAGAAGAACATTTTACAGCAACTTAATACATTTGAGTTAGTAGTACTATTTCTGAAACTTTGAGTATTCACAAGTGAATATATTTAATTATTCTGAACATTCGGGTTTATAGTCCACTCCAATGATACTATAAGTCAGTGCAGGTCAAGGCAGATGTCTGCCCTCCAGGTTTCCGTTGGCCTGGTTTAGAGCAGTTCTAAATGTTTGCAGGGTGAGTTTACAATGTGCAAACTCTGAAGCATTGAATATATGAAGTTGTTTTAGTTCAGGTTCCATGAAAAACCCAATGGAATTTAAGTAAAATAAGAAGATAATAACCACTTATGTTTGTCTGCATTTAAGGTGAAAAAATTACAATTACATTACGGAAATATTCAGGGGTGCGATAAAATTTCACCATGAAACGTGACTAAAAATGTGAATAACCTGAACAAATATAAACAACCTGAATTTATGTTTCTTGTCTTTATCTTTAGAAAAATAACTTTCATTTTAATAATATTCTGCCAGTTATTAAATATTTAATGCCATTGCAGATCCACTGGGTGTGTGTACTGTGTACTGTATTTAAACAAGATGTGCCTGGCAAAACAAACCCCGCCCCCCTCGCATACATTTTACCTGATTTGCCATATGTCTTTTCATTGTGAAAACACACTTTTGGTGACTGTGACCTTTGACCTACATTCACAGGGCTGATAGCGCTCCGGCTATTGCCGGATTTCCAGCGTAGCGATGTTGCTCTTTTTTTTAATCGTCCTTTATGTTATTAGGGTCAGGGTTATTCCAATTTTAACAACTACAGTTACATGTCTGTGTACAAGACAATAAGCCAATAAGAAACAGGGCGGGCCTTTGTCTCAGCCAATAACAGTAGACTACATTGATGCTGCTCAACCAAGCCCTCACAAGAGCATCTTTGTGCCGACTCCAGTCTTCTCATGTGCCTCTCAGCTTGTCTGTAGCATTGGCTAAGCATGGCTATGTTTATGAAGCCAGAGAGGATGTAAAACACAACTATAAAGGTATAAAAAAAAGTTAATGGTGCTGTGCTTGGCTGGAGGATTTGGGTGTTGACTGTAAACCCTTTTTCGAGCTGGTGTATGTTACTGCACTTCATGTAGGAATAAGTTAGTCTATGGAACAAGTAGAAAAAAACACTACCCCGGTAAGAACAAGATGCTTTCCACAAGCAGCAGCCAGGTCGGTGCAATATATATCCACGTTTGCCAGGAACAAATGCCACAGCGGACATTCTGCCCTTGATGACAGACAGAGAGACTGGTTAAAAAATCTGACTGTGTGCCTTCATTGTGGAACATGACTTGTCGTTTTGCGTTAGCTCAACCACTTGTAGGCCTGTGTAAGAAAGTTGCCAAAGATGGAACTGCACTTGCACAGTTGTCGCAGCATGCAAGCTATCTGCTCACCCATGGCATGTCACCACAATTTAAAAAAAGTCTGAGAAACTTTGGAGTTCTATGGTTTCCCTCAACATTGATGAGGTCACAGACAAAAACATGGACAAGTGTGAAATGTGTCCATTTTTCATCACAGTATCTGGTTTCCTGCTGCCATCTGTTGGTCAAAAAAGTAACAGCAGCATAAATTATGAAAACAGTGAAGGAAGTCACAAAAAATCTTTTTTCACCCATATATATGTTTTCTCATGACTTCCTCCACTGTGTTTTCATAATTTATGCTGTTGTTAATTTTAATACACAGTACAATTCCCAAATATGATGGAAAATTGATTATAACTCCCATGGCATACACGATTTCCAAGATCTGGATCCCCAAAATGTCAAGACTCTTCATCACTCTTTACACACTTATAGTTTTCAAGGCGTAATATATCCAGAAATAATAAAGTTATGCTATTTGTAAGTGCACCATCGGATAGATAGGGTCATACTGAGGGGGCGTGTTGATTTTTTGGCCTGTATCTTCCTTCAATCTAAAACTAGAGGTGTCCAAATCTGCTTGTAAATTCTGTATGCAATTCACAAGCGTGAAAAGTGGGCATGGCACCCACACTTTGGAGGGCTTCATCTCCAAAACCATTAGACATAGGATGCTAAAACGTGGGGTTCTTTCTCGTGGCATCAAAAGGTACCTGTGTGCCAAGTATCAGGCAAATTGAAGGTCACCTGGGGAGTTTCTACGGAATCGTGTGAATTGACATGGCATGACCCCATTTACTTCCAGTGATTGTGCAAAACTGGGCTAATAATGCCAGTCTAAGTTTTGAAGACACTGGGAAGGACATGGGCAGTGTTTTCCTGAGTAATCGGTGGGTCTAATGAAAGTATTGCAAAAAAAGCAAACTATAGCGAAAATAGCGACGTGATGTTACACAGGCTGTTAATTGTTTGAATAATATATTAAAACAGTACGTCGCTTACATAATAGCCCCACCTCTTACCTCCTGAGAAAGGGGAAAAAAAGTTCAGGCTCAGGATTTTTTTCACTATCAGCGCTGCATTCACCAAAATTTAATGGGATTTTGTACCTTTCAAGAAAATCGGTCTAGTAGTTTTTGGGGGGGCACGGTGGTGCAGTGGTTAGCACTCATGCCTTACAGACAGAATGACCCTGGTTCGGTTCCCATACCAGACCTTTCTGTGCTCAATCCTGGTCCTCGAGAGCTACTATCCTGCATGTTTTAGATGTATCCCTCTTCCCACACACCTGATGGTCATTATCAGGCTTCTGCAGAGCTAGATGAGAGGTTTATCATTTGAATCAGGTGTGTTAGAAGAGGGATACATCTAAAACATGCAGCATAACAACATAGCTCTCAAGGACCAGGATTGAGCGCCCCTGGTTTACATGTTCTCCTCGTGTCCGTGTGGGTTTTCTCCAGGTACTCCAGTTTCCTCCCACCATCCAAACACATGCACTGATAGGTTAATTGGTTAATCTAAATTGTCCATAGGTGTGAATGTGACAGTGATTGTTTGTCTATATATGTTCAGCCCTGAGATGAACCAGAGACTCATACAGGGTGTACCCCGCCTTCGCCCATTGTAGCTGGATTAGGCCCCCAGTGACCCCTGTGACCCTTAGTGAGGATAAAACGGGTTCAGATGATGAAAGGAGAATAATATTGAAATGTAATGTATCTTTTGTAAACAAGAGGTTGGTTGGACCAGGTGCATAGGAGCATAAGGTTAAAATATAGAAGAAAATTGGCTTTTTCAATCCTTTTTTTTGCTTGAAAAAGGTCCAGTGGACCGACATGTTGCTTTCTTTACTCAAGTTTTTCATAAGATGTTTGGACAGTGTGAATGAATCTCTTCTATTCTTAGGTTCTATATCTATTCTATAGGTTGTTCAGGTTACCCTTAGTTTCATAGTAAAACAAAGCCAAACATTTCAGCTTATTATCATTTATAAGTTATTATTGTCCTGGTCTGGTCCAGATTTCATTGGTCATGGTTTTGGGGACCCTGAACTCAACACTTTGATGTCCATGATTTAAACCACCTTGATAAAAGGCCAAACTCCATGCACACATGTTTGTTTTTTTGCCCAATCTATAAACTTCTGTCTTTCTTCAGCGTATGGTTCATCTGGTGGTCCCTCAGGATCCTGAAGACCTCCACGGACAGGCCGACTCCTCTGAACCAGAGAACCAGGAGGCCTCAGGCTTCTACGGGACAGACACTGAGGACCGAGACAGAGGAGAGGAGGGAGGAGAAGAGCGAGAGAGGAGGGGTGGTGACGAGGACTGGGACAGAGATGCAGCAGAGGAGCCAGACAGGAAACAAGGAGGAGGGACCCACCAGCACCAGGGACCAATCAGAGAAGAGGCAGGAGGAGGGTCCTACAAGCACCACCATTCTGTGGACGTCAACCACACCACGCCAGACCTGGATGCTTTGATCGGTGTGTAGACATGACAGGACATTATGGGAGACAACAGGGCAACAAACCCCACCCTTCACAAATGTTCTTTATGGACACCTCCCTCTCAAAGCATGAGACGACGGGTTTGACCTTTCTAGGTTGCACAAGGTCAAAGGTCATGATGCCATTTTGGAACCTACATGTATTTTTTTTAATCTATTAACAATAGTAACTGAGTTCTTATGACCACTCTTTTTGACATTATTGTATGGACGCTATTGATGTGTCCATAACAATATTTGGATGTTTCTAAAACACCCATACCTATTTTGAATGGGAAATTACAAAACATTTGGGAAACAAAAGGTACATTTTTTCCTCTCCTCAGTTCTGCCTCTCAAAGACGGCGTGTCATAGTATCTGTAGTGTTGCTTTTGTCAGCGAAATATTAAATATTGTCGTCAACGAAACTTTATCATCTGTGAAAAACGATATGAGACTAGACGTAAATCTTGGTCTTGTGACGATAACTATAATATATAATACAATATAGATGAATAAAAATTAGACAACATATGGCTTAAGAAAGAAAAAGGATGCTAAAACGTCGTAGTTTTTTTGACAAAACCATAATGAGATGTTATTTCATCTCTTTTTTGGTACATTCTCGCTGTCTCTCATCACAAAGTCGTCAAATTATGGCCCCACCAATGTCAACATCATTATTACGCCCTTGATGATGACCATTTAAAATCATGTGACCTTGATTTTAACCTTTCATTTTGATGCTAAGGACAGGTTTCCTATCTATTAACAACAGTAATTAAGTCTCCATCTTCACTCCTTTTTCAGTTGTAGTCTATTTTGGTTTTTAGGAATTGACCAAGTGACCCTCGACCACTTGGTTCAATGGTAGGTCAAAATCTGTACACACAAGATGCAAAATTGAAAGATGAGCATTTTGTGCTCATTTGAAGTGTCTAAGACAGACGTCTCATACTCAAAATTATAATATAATAACCGATCAATAAAGACAGCTCCAGATTTTCTTGATTTTTTCATGCAAAAAGCCCCATCATATTATGAAAACAAAAAAGAGGTGAATGTGAAAAAAAAATTCTTAAGAAAAATGAGTGCAATTTTACATGTACATCTACATGTACATTGTGGATCAGATCATCAACGACACTAAACACTACAAAATGGTTCGAATTGTGCTTAATTTTCTTCCGCCATTTCAGGTTATTCATATTGGTTTTGGTTTTTCACATTTTATTGTTACAAGATAGTTATTTTTTTGCACTAAAACAAAGGGAAAAGTCTTTTATTTTATGTCTTTTATTGACCAAGAATAAAATTACGGAGTCATTATGTTGTATTACATTATGTTGTATTACTTATATGTATATTATATATATATATATATATATTATATATATAAAATCATTTGACTGTAGATAATATTGGTCTGTGTGTGGAATGTGAATTAAAATCAGCTTCACAGCCTTGACTGTGTAATTTTTATACCGTACAAATTAATTTCAGGGGCCGCATTGAAACCACTGGTAGGCTGCATGTTTGAGACCCCTGTTCTGAGATGAATAGTTCAAAAGTTATATCCAAAATTAGATTTTGACCTTTATTGTGACATTCAAATTTGTTCTTTAAAGTTCTGATGACCTTCTGGTGACCTTGACCTTTGACCTAAATTCATCAAAATTTAAGGGAATCTAGCCAAGGCTGTTCTGAGACACTTGGTATTTATCAGAAGACTTACTTTCTTCGAATGTATCAATTGTCTTGATGTCAATTTATATAAACTAAGCTTAAAAGAACTGTGTAAAGGAAAGTGAATGGACAGTAATGGGACAGTTAATGCATTGTAAATGGACAGAACACGGACAGTAAATGGATAGTGAATGAACAGTGAATGGACAGTTAATGCATTGTAAACGAACAGAACATGGACAGTGAATGGACGGTATCTTACTGACCTGTATGTGTCTGTCTTTACTGTCTAAACCTCATGTCCTGTGCCTGTACAGTTCAGTAGTTGTTCTACGTTAACACATGTTGGTGACATGTCTCTTTGTGTGTCCCAGGCTACAGTCCATCTTTCCCCTCCTCCAGTGCTGAGCAGACGGCTGTCTCATCCCCAGCTGAACTGTTTGAATCTGGGCCACAGAGCCACAGAGCATCCCCAGTTCTGGAGGTGAGCACCAATAAAATACACCTGAGATGTATTTTTTTATTCATACTTGTGTACGTAATCACCTGAGGAAGCTTCATGGTCATATGTATTATTTTAACATTTTACTCTATTCACCTGAAGTGTCTGGCCATAATGACCAATTTATTTATTTTTCTTATCAATGAAAGAGGGCACTGTTCAGTTTATATTACATACACTGTACTCAACCATAGTCAACTTGTCACTTCAAACCATTTTATAGAAAGATAATTCAGTTGTTGTTGGTTTTTCTGTCAGTTTTTCAAATATTTTCTGAAACCGTCTTTCCTTTTTATGTTAACACAGTTCGGGTTTGTCCTGTGTTCCCAGGCAGCACAAGCCAGTTAGACACTGTTAACAAAGTGGAGCAATTAGAACTAAGTCAATTATCCTGCACAAGGTCTGTAGGTAAATTGTGGATTAGACCTGGTTTAATTCAATCCACTTAAGTCAAACTGCAGCAGATGAATGTTTTGGAGGAGCTGTGCAGTTGTTTCCTCATCTAATGCATCTGTCCATATTAGGACTGTCCAATGATTACATTTTAAATCAGTGCTACTTCAGATTAATTTTGATTATTCATGATTAAATATACATTTTTAATCCACATTAGTTGCATTTCACTTTTCATGAGCTAAGGGAATATATTGGCACTTGACATGTCTGTCCAAGCTAAATGATGCATTAGCAGAAGTGCTACCAGAATCCTCGACTAAGATATGCTTCACATTAATGTGTGTGTGTGCAAAGCATTTTATATCAGTCATCTCTGCTGTCAAATTTCCCCGCAAAAAACAAAACATTGGAAAACCCACTAAAATTCACCAAAAAATTTACAAGAAAGGTGATGAAAAATGTAAAACCTGTTCAAAACATTTTCTAAAATACAGAAAAAATAAATATGTGACCCGCCACCACGAAACCAGGCATAAGTCGCACTGACCCGTTCAGAGCTACAGCCAAATTTAGGCTGGAAGGCGATTTCTTATGTGTGTTTACATCTTATCAAAAAACGGTACCTTAACACCTCTATGTTCAGTTCCTGTGGTCATTACATTGAAATCCAATCAATAAAGGTGTTTATTGAGTCAATTATTTAAGCAGCGACAAAAGTTCAGGGATTGCTGAGCAAAGACAAAGACGACTTCAACCTCTTTTCGCCGAACAAAACGATCTCCGTTCCATGAGTAAACATCCAAGTGTTCGGTACGAGGTAAAAGCTTATATTGAATGTTCTGTCCAATGGTGTAAGCCAAATGATTATAATACGTCACACTTCTGTCCTATTATTATAATATATAAAACTTCTGTGACATGTCCATCAGAGTGTCCTTTAACATCTGTGAATAATTTTTGTCAATCGGATACAAATTATTACGCGTTGCTAAGGACTTCCTACCCCAAAACAGTCCAAAACTTTAACGGACAATATCTAAAAATATGCAAATTGCAAAATATGTCCAAATGTGGATATTAAAATGACCATAACTTTGGTTCTACTTGTGATAGAAACATAATTTTTTCACCATCTTAAACCTTAGTTTCCACTCTACCAAGCTACACAGATAACTCAGTTTGGATTTACACACACTTATGCCTGGTTTGGTGGTGGTGGGTCACATATATGAATATAAATATATATATAAAATATGAATATATATGCAATTAACATCTTTATTCAACACATTCGACAGTTTCGACAAAACAATTTGAAACAAAAGAACTGTTCTATTTAATTATGTTAAAAATTTGAATCAGATTAATCATGATGCTAGATTAACCCACGTTGATATGTTAATTTCAACAGCTCTAGTCCATATTATCCACCATATTAATGGTTTAATTCCAGTGTTTCCATATTTCTTACAGGTGGCTCCTCTAGATCGGGAGCTTTGGGATCCAGAGGAGACCGCTCAGTCCAGTGGAAACGGACTTCTTCACTTCTCCATCACTACAGCCACTGCGACCTCCACTTCTGTTAGCGCTGATGAAAATGGAGGAACTGCCATTCCTGAGACCGACACAGGCACAGACTTCAGCCTGCTGGGGAGTTACGCAAAAGGTACTGAACACACTGGTCTACAAGTAAAAAATGCTCCTGGGAAAAAAACATTGAAATGTTCCCACATATAGCAAGGTGTGCACAGATAGACGCTAGGTGGTGCTAGAGCACTTGCCTCTTTGCCCTTTATAAATGAAAGTGCCCTTTTGGAACTTAAGTTGTTGGGTTTTTTTTTAATGATGATGATGGTGATGATGATGATGATTCTTGTTATGATGATGATGATTCTTGTTATGATGATGATGATGATGATTATTATTATTATTATTACTATTATTATTATAATCATTATATTATTATTATTATTATTATTATTATTATTATTATTATTATTATTATTAATAATAATAATAATAATAATAATAATAATAATAATAATAATAATAATAATAATAATAATAATAATAATAATGTTGAAATGATCTTTTAGAAAAGCTGCGTGATTACAAACTACTGAAAAACTAACCTGAAATGGGCCATCTCCTCACACACTTCCGACTTCTATCTCTCTTCCTTTGTCACGTGATGCGCTGCAGCAGCAGCAGCAGCAGCAGCAGCAGCAGCAGCAGCAGCAGCAGCAGCAGCAGCAGCAGCAGCAGCAGCAGCAGCAGCAGCAGCAGCAGCAGCAGCAGCAGCAGCAGCAGTAGCATTAGTAGCTGGAAGCTGTCTTTAGTGTACTAGGAAAAGCAGTGGACAGGTTTCTCCTCATGTTCCATACATACCAAAAAGCCGCAACCGTAGTGACTATATTTTCTGACGGACCACCAGAAGCAGAATTAACATGGCAACAGTAACCATGGTAAACATTACCATGGTTACCACTATGGCAACCATGGTTGACTATGTATAGTTGTTGTTAAGCAGTTCTTTCTTGTAAAATTTAAATGGATCGTAGATGTGAAAAGTTTGGCAAACTAAGTAAAAGTATTTATATGTTTTTAACATTGTTTTTCCACCTGTAAATGTCAGGTTTACCGCTGACTTTGTAGTGTTTAATGGTGTCTATTGTAATTCTGCTTGTGATGTGTTGTATTTGTGTTGTGGCTTTTGTTTTAGTTTGAGCCTTCCTGGCCACCGTACATACAGCACCTAACAACTGAGTATTTTTTAGCTGACTTTTCTAGCTGTCACCTGATTAGCAAGTTTAATGCTTACAGCCCAAATCAATAATAGATAATGTGGATGACCCCCCCACCACCCCTGGTTTTTAGATGGTGATGAGAAAGAGGATGAAGAGACAGAGAGAGAGGAAGAGGAGGTGGAAGACGCTGCTCTGGCTCATGTTGGAGACATATTTGGACATAATCCAACTGCAGCTGAGGTGGGTTTGGCCCCCAGCAGAGAACCACTGCAGCCCAGCGTCCAAGAGGAAGATGAGGACAAGGAGAGAAAGGAGGAAGAGCATCTTGGAAAGGATGTGTTCACAGGTGAGACTTTAACTGATGCACATACTGGACCCAGAATTATTAACCCTGTAATGCCAAATGTATCATATTTGATACATGAGTTTTGAAGTCCTCAATATGATCAGTGTGATTTTTTTAAGAGACCTGATGTACCCAATTAGATACATGCAATACACAGATAATCCATTAGGGGGAATAATTCATTCACTGGAGGCCTTTCAGTGACACTAGAGCGCTGTCTTTAATGAGAAAGCAGGCAGAACTTTGCCAATTTTGAAAAGGAATTACCAATTTGTAAACAGTTTTTGTTCAAAAATAATATCACTAATAAAGGCTCCAGTTTCAAATAAATGGAATTTTCTGTCAATGATTGAATGGTTCTGGTTTTACAGGGTTCAACACAAACACATCTATGAACACGGTGTGTTTTTAAAACCTGTGAGTTTCTGTCTATTGTCCTGACTCAAGTCTTTTGGTTGTTATTGTCTTGTTTGTTTGTGTTCTCTTTTTGGTGTGTGTGTGGGGGTGGGCCCTGACAGACATGGGTGAACAGGAGGAAGACGACTGGAGGAAGACCGGATCCAGAATCAGACCCATTGTCCCGCTCACCACTGACTCCGCCCCTGCTCACAGATTCACATACCCATTGCCCGACACGACCACAGCCCAGTTTACACCGGTGTACGATTACGTTGATGAACTGCTACGACCAGGACAGGTGTGTTCCCACCCAGTCCACAATAGACCACGGTAGTACCACTGTGGATGACTGTCCTTTTTGTTCAACTCTTTCAGGTGGTGTGTATCAAATGGAATGAGCTGACTGGGCGGGGCTACGTCATCCTGCATATGACCGATAATATGGACTGTGTAAGTGCAAACACTACAATGACACTAAGGTGCTTCAGCGTAGTCACAGATGGTCCAGAATAGATCCCATGACATTTTGGTGAATGTAAGCCATAGGTCAAGGTCATCAAAAATATTTTCACAATGATCAGAGATAGGGCAAATTTTCCTTTTTTTCTTCACTTTTGTGCCATTTCTGTCTTATTTTGTTCATTGTTTATTGTCCATTGTGTTACTTACTTTATTAATTTCTGACTGGAACTGTTCAAATGTCAGTAGTTAAAGGGTTAATGGAAGGATGTTATTGCCCTGTTTATTTGGAGCAGCTTCTGTTGTGTATTCTGACAGGTGCAGGAAGGAAAGACCTGCACTTTTGCTAGGAAATATAAGTTTAATCCAGTGGAAACTACAAAGTCAGACCTGGCAGGTGAATGAGCTGTTAATCAAAGCTTATTAAAAGGGAAATAATTCAAAACCTGAACTTTATTAGAACTTAATAAAACAAATGAGCCAGAATATTATCTATCTATCTATCTATCTATCTATCTATCTATCTATCTATCTATCTATCTATCTATCTATCTATCTATCTATCTATCTATCTATCTATCTATCTATCTATCTATCTATCTACCTATCTATCTACCTACCTATCTATCTATCTATCTATCTATCTATCTATCTATCTATCTATCTATCTATCTATCTATCTATCTATCTATCTATCTATCTATCTATCTATCTATCTATCTATCTATCTATCTATCTATCTATCTATCTATCTATCTATCTATCTATCTATCTATCTATCTATCTATCTATCTATCTATCTATCTATCTATCTATCTATCTATCTATCTATCTATCTATCTATCTATCTATCTATCTATCTATCTATCACTTCCATCTATGTCTTATTGTGTGTGTGTGTATTCCAGGAATATTTCCGTGCAGAGCGAGGCTTCCGTTTGCTGAGGACCATAGAAGAAGTGTTTGCTCGAAGGATGAACAGCCCAGAGGGATCATGGGTACTCTACCTCAGCAAGCCCACACACCAGCAACACCAGCTGTTGATGAATGTGGCATCTGCCAGTGGTACGAATATTTATGTCACCTTCACTGTGAACACACACACTCATTTCCATGTCTCATGAGGACCATGTTTGTACTCATCCCTTATAGGTAAAGTAGCCATAAACACATCTTTAAAAAAAAAAAAAAGTATAATAATAATAATAATAATAATAATAATAATAATAATAATAATAATAATAATAATAATAATAATAATAATAATAATAATAAAATAGAAAAATACATTCTGTGTATAGGAAAAAAATCTTAACTAAGGCTCTCATAATTCACACATGAAAGGGTTAATGACATGAATGGAATGAAGCTGAGTTATTTTATTTTCAAATAAGAGATGCAGAAAAAAACCTAGGAAGGATCTGTAGGATCAGTTTGTTTGCATCCTGTTTACTCTTGTTTGTGTTTTTATGTTTTCCAGGAGTTATCGCCACCAAGGATGTGCTCAGCATGCTGGGAGAGATCCAGGACACTTTAAATGAGGTGCACTCTTAAAATTGACTATTCAGTCGTATGTCATGTGACCTTGTGTCGGTGTGTTTCAGCCTGTGTGATAACTGTCCCAGTAGGTATTAGGGGTGTAATCACAGTTCGGTACACAGTAAATTTTGCAGTGTTAAATCAACACTTAGAGAGTTTATTTAACTTCTTCTAGAGTGTATTTGGTCCCATTGTCTCCAAATTAACACTGCAAAATCTACAGTGTACGCACCTCGGTTTTGAAGTCATGTTTTGGTTCATTTTCGGTACAGTATGGGAAAAAAAATCCAAAACTATTTTCTTCCTCAGCACGGTATTTATTAAACAAAAAAAACAAAAAAAAGTCAATATACAAATGGAAACAGTAAATAAATTCAAAGTGCTGCTTGGTACCAGTAAGTTAAGTGATATATTTTTAAATGATTAACCAAATGTTGAAATTAAAAATAATGAATTCCTTTTAAACAGTAAAAAAAAACTTTTTTCCAACATCTTAAAAGTGTCATTCCATTTGTAATCTGATTGGTGTATTTTTTTCATTTCTAGTCTAAATATCTCATCACACTTAAAATACGATCTCCTAAAGAGTAAGTGAGATATAAAGAACTTTTGTTTTTCGACACTAGATCTGGAAAGTCATATTTCAAGAAAACTTACCAAGCTAATTTCCACTTGTTCTTTATATAAATAAAATGTATTTATTTACTTACTTTACTAATACTATCAATCCATGTTAAATACAGTTTTTCATCTTTTCATGGTTATCAGATATGACCCATTTAGATGCTCAGAAGCTCTGTAGTTACCATGGAAACACCATTATCTTCGACAATATTGATTCACCAGTAAAACCCATAGAGCTTGATCAATAATGTTGTGTGGAGACACTTGATTTTATGTTCAGAAATTGATATATTTTGCTGAAAAAAAGGCAATTTTTCTTCAACTTTCTCTGTTTCTGATATAATAAACCTCAAAATTATTGTGCGTTTTCATGAACATCTACATGATCAATAAATTACAGATAAATAGCTCATTTTCACTGAAATGATGATGGATTTATTCTATTGAGTATCATATTTTTAAGGTATTTTCTCTGCATATGATAATTTTGAACCTTTCTGGGCATTTTTCCATCTATATTATTTTACCATTTTTCTGAACATGTGACTTTGTTTCTTTTTTTCTTTTTCTTTTTTTTACAAAGAGTAAGTTTCAAGGTTGACCATTTTCTCCAACCATTGTCTCATGTGCAGTTGAAACTAGTTTTGTCTTATCTCTTTACCTTTATGCGGGTCTGCATGTGAATAAAGAGGGAGGCTCTCTGTAAATCTAGCAGAGAGAGAACGGTAGCTCAAAGCCTGTACTGTCTTTTTCTTTCTCTTTGCAAGTAAAAAACATGACTTGTGCGCTCAATCTGTTGTCTCATCATTTTTGAGTTTAACAGAAAATTAATCCAACAATAATATAGTAATAAATGGCGATAAATCACAGGAAGGTTAAATAGTGAGGAAAATGGAAATTGGAAACTGCCACAAAATTAACACAGGGTCAAGGGTTAAGATTCAAATCACTGCTCAGCTGGAGTCCACAACCTGTCATATAGTAGAGCAAAGGTGTCAAACATAAGGCCTGGGGGCCAAATCCAGCCCATCAAAGGGTCCAATCTGGCTCGTAGGATGAATAATAATGAAGATATTAACAGTAATGATTTTAATTCAAGTACTACATACAGAATAATTAGATTTCAATTGTGTAAATCCAGTAAAATATGATCATAATTACCTAGAAATGAAAACTACAGATTTTAATGAAATGAAGTCAAATTATATGAAAATCTTTATATTAACAAACCATCCTTTTACAAAAACCTGAATAAATACCTGAACCATCTAAAATATCTTGAAGAGAAGTGTAATTTTACAAATATTCTGCCTGTTATTAAATGTTTAGTGTATTTGTAACTGAAATGTAAGTTGTTCTGCACATGTGCAAATGATAAACTGATAGACTGAGGCAAAAGAAATATAAAATTGCATTCTTTTTTCTTAAGACGTGTCAAGTTATGGATGTTATTCCCATTTTGAGGAAAACATTATAGGTGTAAACATTATCATAATGTAATTTTACTCTTTTCACTGTTATTATTTTACTGGTCTGGTCCTTTTGAGATCATATTGGGCTGAATGTGGCCCCTGAACTAAAATGACTTTGAGGGTACTGTGGTTCAGCGGTCATTGAATAGTGACTGTGTGGTTGTTGTTTCCAGGTGGGCATCCAGAACTACAGCGCAGCCAGCAGTTGTCAGAGCCGACCCACTCAGACACGGAGCGACTATGGCAAACTGTTTGTGGTTCTGGTCATCATTGGCTCTGTGTGCACCATCATCATCACATCTGGATTCATATACATCTGCTGGCAAAGACGTCTGCCTGCAACCAAGACTTCAGTAAGTACAGACTCCCAAATACACGGTGGGTCCTGGACTGGACTTGCTGGACTGGATTGGACCATATTGTGCAGGGGTGTCATGGGGGACCACATACTATCGAATAGAATCTGAAGTGTGCCGGGCTAGTAAAATAATATCAGAATAACCATTCAGGTTCCGTTCACACAGTAGGTCGTCATGCACATGTTGGATTTTTGAGTGAAATCTCTTTTTTTGGTGTTCATATATTTTCCATATTAAATGCAATGTCTATCAGTTTTGAGTCTGAATTGAATGCGACCCTGAAATGACCCACATGCATTAAAGAGGTCCTGACAGAACCCAAGACCACCAGTAGAATAGAATAGAATCTTATTACTATGTGCCAAGTTAAAAACAAGTTAAAACAGGTACAATGGAATTATTTGGGGTTTCCCTGCATCAGTAGTGATAGTTTTAATTAAAAATATATATACTTTCAAATGTACAGTATTTGCTGTGGGGGGGGGGGCATCACTGCTGGGTCCTGTGGTCTATGAGTGTTCCTGTTGGCGTAAACACAAAATGCCTGAAAGAGGAACTTCCCACACAGCAAAGTTCAGGTGGAGGGGGCTGTAAAGCTCCCAGCCGAACCCGTGAGCCACCTTCTCCCCCTGGGTAGGCGAAGGGACAGAGCAGCGAATCGCCCCAACCTGACTCCAACCCGCTCGAACCCCAGTACCCCTCTCTGAATGTGGCCCGTCTCATATACGCTCAGTTTTTGCGCTCAGAGAGAACTGAACCCCGGTCCCACTGCCGTACTGTGTTTGTGCACACTGGCAGATAAAATCAGTGAAAAGCTGCACATTTATGAGCAAATGACCACCATGTATGGGCCCAGATGACCCCCAACAGGGAAACAGAAAAGCCCACATGAACTGCACCATCAGAAAAAAACTGTTGATTTGAAATGTTCATTTAGTGATTTGAGCCTCATTTGTTTTATTCATGTGGGAATGAGGGTCACAACATCCAACGCTTTTTTCTGTGGGAAAAAAAAAACATACTCCCTCTCTGTTTTTTTGATAAATCG
Organism: Siphamia tubifer; assembly: GCA_020466265.1. Taxonomy (NCBI): domain Eukaryota; kingdom Metazoa; phylum Chordata; class Actinopteri; order Kurtiformes; family Apogonidae; genus Siphamia; species Siphamia tubifer. Next base: position 11,573,306 of record CM035787.1, on the reverse strand, counting down.
CATCCTGAGTACATGTAATACTTAAATGTAGTACATAATGCATAAATAGGTAAAAGGTGTAGGTACAATACAACAAAGACATGGTGTTTATGGAAGGAAATAAGGAGAGACTCAGAAATGTGACATTTGTCAATGACATAAAAGTCCAGTAAATGTGACTTGGCCGTTCAGAGTGTAGTTGCACTGTATATTATCAGATGTGTATGAAAGTGGTCTGAGTCAGATTAATGCTGTTCAGATTGTCTGGAACAGATCAGAAAATTTACTTTACTGATTTAGAGTGTGCAAAGACACAAATAAAACAAAAGAAGGCATAATAAGATCAAAACAAAATAACATTTAAATGAACAGAATCTGTCTTATAAGTCTGAAGGTTGCATGGTCAAAAAGGAGTAGGAAGAACACGTACAGGTCACATATGGGCCACATTTGACTGTAGTCTGAATGTAACCACAGTGTACAGGTAGGATTAGATCTTTTGCATGACCTGGCCCAGCCCAGCTCAGCTTGGCCTGGTCTGTATGTCTGACATATGGTGTCATTAGTGTTTTCTAACCATGTGGTAACAGACACAAACAGTTGCTAGTGCAGTTCTCCTTCCTCCACTGTCCTCTTTTCACACATTGCAGTTCCGTGCTGAGGAACTTCACTTTGTGGAGAATGGTTGCCATGACAACCCCACCCTGGATGTGACCAACGATAACCAAAAGGAGATGCAGGAGAAGAAACCGAGTACCAATGGGCTAACAGGGGGAGGAGAAGGGGCCGGACAGGCAAACAGTCGCTGGCAGGTGATTAGACGGATGTTTGTGAAGAGACACGGATGGATGGATGGATGGATGGATGGATGGATGGACGGACAGATGGTTGGTTGGATGGATGGATGGATGGATGGATGGATGGATGGATGGATGGATGGATGGATGGATGGATGGATGGATGGATGGATGGATGGATGGATGGATGGATGGATGGAAAGATGGATGGATGGAAAGATGGATGGATGGAAAGATGGATGGATGGAAAGATGGATGGATGGACTACATTCTGTAGTCCCGTTATTCTGCCTAGCAACAGCTTTAAGTCTCTATTTTTTTTCTCAGGTGTTTGTTAATCAAGCAGCAACTGAGGAAGAAGAGGAGGAGCAGGACACACATCTCTGATGAAGAAAAGAAAAAGGAAGAAGAAGTGACAGAAGGAAGGGCATCTTTGAAAAGTGTAGAGCCCAGAGGAAATGAAGAAAACCATACTGAAGAAGAGGAGGAAGAAAAACACAGCAGTAGATCAAAGAAAAAGAAAGGCGATGGTTTAAAGCCTCAGTGACACATGTGTCATCCAATCAGAGTTCAGCTAGGATTAATGCTAAAGGAGTAGAGTGGGGGGGGGGTATGTGACATCAGGGGTCAGATACTGGGGTCACGTTCAAATCATATTAGACAGATGATGAATGTCCACCTTTCCAAAAAGGTCCACACACCTGGAGCTAAATCTGGAATTCAACCTGCCACATCCTTTCAGTTTGGTCATGTGATCATAGTGTGCCTTAGGTGTGGAGGTTCCACGTACGACAAAGCTAGTAGTTTGTTGTTTTTTTTCAGATGGAAGGTTTAGGAAGTTCTTACACACATGTTATGATAGAAATGTTCAGAATGTATGTCCATGACAGCCCAAACCTGGAAACTACAGGAAAACCCTGGTGGTTCATCTGCACATCATGTACTTTTGCTGGATTCAACTGAGAATCCAAATCAGAAAAAAAAAAAAAAGGAAGCCAAAACTAATTTTGAATGGTATACTTTACCTAGTTTAATGGTTTTATTCTTGGTTTTAAGTCAGAAAAAGACCAGGCACACTGCAAAAATATAAATCTTGCCATGTGTATTTTTCTCATTTAACTTCAGTTCAGTTTTAATTTTATTTTAAGCACACAAAATCATCAAACCAACACAGTCAATAAAGTGTTTTGAACTCGAAAAGGAGCAGGAAGAAGTATCAACTTAAATTTATAAACTCCCACTAATCATTGGGCTGTTTAAACCTAGAACATTAGTGTCATCTTTAAGCCCCAACACTAAAGTAATGTTTAAACTCAACACTAGTCATATTTAACACCAACACTCGACTCGTGTTTAACACCAACACTTGACTCATGTTTAAACTCAAACACTAGAGTCATATTTAACTCCAACACTAGTTTCATGTTTAACTCCAACACTAGAGTCATGTTTAAACTCAAACACTAGTCATATTTAACTCCAACACTAGAGTCATGTTTAAACTCAAACACTAGTCATATTTAACACCAACACTAGTTTCATGTTTAAACTCAACACTAGACTCATGTTTAACTCCAACAATAGAGACATATTTAACACCAACACTCGACTCGTGTTTAACTTCAACACTAGGGTCATGTTAAACTCCAACACTAGTCTCATGTTTAACTCCAATACTAGAGTCATGTTTAAACTCAAACACTAGTCTCATATTTAACACCAACACTCGACTCATGTTTAAACTCAACACTAGACTCATGTTTAACTCCAACAATAGAGACATATTTAACACCAACACTAAATTTATGTGTAAACCTAGACTCATTCATAAACTCAACACTAGTCTCATGTTTAAACTCACTGTCTGACCCCTGTGACCTCTCCTCACCTACTTCTACCTGAACTAGAACTGAAAGCCTGTAGCAGTTTTTGAACAGAAGGTTTTGGCACTTTATGGATTCCTCTTTGAAATATTGACTATCATTGACGAAATGCTGCATCCTGTTCAATGTAGTACATCCAGTGACTCAAATATCTCTATTTTGCTTATAGGAATGGTTGTAACCGCTGAGGATGTTCACTGTACACAACTAAAGTCATGTGATAGCTCTATACTTGTGCGCTGTTCGCCTAATATGCTTCTTTCAGTAGTGTTGGAATGGCTGCTGTATGCTCCTGGCTGAGTCTTGAGGCTATGACACATGGGCAACATTTAAAAGCATGAAAATAAAATGCACTTTCAGTCGTACAAGTCACTCAACCAGAGTCCAAGTTGAGCCCCAAGTCATCAGTGTTTAGTGTTAAATGTGTCAAGTCATTTCCACATCTGTGAACACCAGCTTTTATGAGTCAATGACACCTCGTTTACGTTACTGTGACCGGATACACGTCATGTCACTACTGCCATGTCATTTCATTTCCATGTCTCATGTTGAAGTTATTGAAGGAAGATTCTGATTCTACAGTATCTGAGTCTGATCTGATGTTCATGGAGGAACATTAGGCTAGGATACCATCTTAGATTCTTTCTGCCTCACAGTGTCCATCCAAACAATATGCAGGGTTTCCATATAGGGATGTCCTGATCCGATCACATAATTGGAAATTGGGGCCAATCACGTGATTTCAGACTCCATAAGAATTGGTTATTACGCCCCGATCAGTGATCAGAAATAATTTATATATTGTATTCTACGGCCCTCTAGAATGTTGCAACAGCTCCTATTCACTTTGAATTGACGTTCTCAGCGTTCTGCGGGCGGATTTTTTTGATAACCGCTCGCTGCGCCATTAACGCCCGCTGCGCCATTAACGCCCGCTGCGCCATTAACGCCCGCTGCGCCATTAACGCCCGCTGCCAATAGCAACAAGTTTTGTCACTTCAGATTCACTGTACCATATCACTAGCGCAGGTAGTTTGGCCACTTTGAAATTAAAAATTCATGCAGTTTAACGTCAACAAATAGGGCTAGCAGATCAGAGGCAGCAGCGGCTAAACAGCAGCGCAACAAAGTAGCCTATACAGTGACAGTGGAATGTTGGTTAGGAACAACAATAACGTTCCAACTGGACTACTTTTTCTCGACAGAAGCCATCGTCTATTTGAATAAATTCGTAAACAATTGTCTATCTTTTCTCAAAATAAGCAGTAATAAGCTGTAATAACCCGTAGAATAAGCGAACAGCACGCGTCGGGAAATATTTTTCTGATAGTCAAGCATGGGCAATACATTATCCCTAACTAAATCACTGGCTACCATTGTTGTCTATCAATGTCAATTATGTTTTGTAATGGGAGGGTCTGAGGAGCTCGTCAGTGAAAATCAAGCTTGTGATCATAGAATTTTGTGTACTGATAAACAATATACAAATACATAACAGTGAATGATATAAGGCATATATATATATATTTTAACAAATAAATAACGGGATCAGTTGGCGGGGGGCGGCAAATCAGGAAGTGGTAGAATGAGAGAGAAGATGGAGAAATGAATGAAACAGTAAAAGTTGAGACAGCGTACGTGTCAGTGTGGTTCAGAGACAAAGAGACAAAGACACTGATCAAAGGACGAGCTTCATAAAACCAGCTGTAGAGGATTAAAACAGGCCGACTGGTGAGGGTCACAGACTGTGGGTTCACCACCGCAGCCCCAGTTTGTTGTTGGGTTTTGTTTCGTCTGATCCGTGTTCGTCAGATAAGCTGGGGCTGTGGCGGTAAATACCACAGGCGTGACGCTCACCGCACGCATCGGACAAATGCAAATAAGGTGAATAAAACAAAGGAAGTTTCTGGATCTATTTATTCATTGTCCATTTTTTTAATGAATTATAAAAGTATTGGATTGCAACTCCGTATCAGCTGATCACTTAAAATTAAAGGACTTGGAGGCAAAAACAACCTGATCAGGATATCTCTAGTTCCATCCACATAATAAACAGGGTTCCATTCAAACAATTCGCATGGTTCCATTCAAACAACATAATAAAGATAATAAGTGATAATATACAGTAATATTGGAGTATATTAAATTGTAACTGGACTAGAATCTTCAGATGAATTACACGTGTTACATCACTCAGTATTTCAGTGAGCTGTTTGAGGATTAAAATAAAATAAATGACAACGCAGGGGTCCATCCAAACAACACACAGGGTTCATAAACAAACACCAGCTTTTAGCATTGGCCTCCTGAATGGAACCTTTAGAGCTAGATCATATCATGTTCTAACCTTTGTTTCAGCAGCTGTTCTGTGTTCATGCTGGTGTTTCATTCCTGTTTTGATCTCACACATCAGTTTGTTTCATGTTTTTACTGCTGCTGGTCATCACTACACACATAATAATTGACTAAATCTGTCTCTATTATACCTATTTGCTTTTAGATTTTACTGATACACCACAGTTTCACCTTCTCTAATGACGTTCTTTCAGATTTACATCAGAGTTGTATCTGTATTCTGTTTTTTATGGACTGTTGTATATGAATGGAAATGCACATAATGACTGAGGTGATGGGTGGGATATATAATGATCAACTGTTAGGGAGCTGTGACTTCCAAATATACATTTCACAGATGTTTATTTAATACCACTTCAGTTGTTTTGTGAATATACATCCACTCTGGTTGGTGCTGGACCACAGTCTACAGTTCTGCTGTGTACTGGTCAGACAGCACTGTGAACATCTAACAAAATACCTACGTTTAATATGTCCTCTGTAGAGGACACAAGTTTTACCATTTGACTTAAAAAATAATGTTTATTCCACACATTCCATTTAAAATTAATTAACAAATGTATCTGAAATAACTTGCATTATGCAATTTTCAATCAACACAATTATTTACTGCAAAAAAAAACAACCCCAAAATGTTCACTTTTCTACATCTCAGGAAGATAGAAGTTGTGTCATTAAAAATAAGAAAATCAATTAAAATTAATTTAAAAATGTATCTGAAAAAATGTTGTATTATACAATTTCCAATCAACAATTATTTGATGTAAAAAAAAAAAAAAAAGAAAAGAAAAAAGCTAAAAATTTTCACTTTCATACATTTAAGGAAGATATAAGTTGTATTAAATATATTTGATTCATATTTTTGCCCTTTAAATCTACTCAGTTGTAATGTGTCACTCATTTGGATTTATGTAAATGATGGACTTTCTCTATGATGAACGTTGATTTAGACTAACATTTGAATTGACAGTGGATGTGCTTTTGTGTCCGTATTTGACAAAAGTTTAATGAACAATCTTTAAATCAAACCATTCAATGAATTTTTCACATATTTAAAGGTGATCTAGCAATCCTTAGCAGATCTTTACTCCTAAAGGTGTGAAACTAGAAAATTGTTGAATAAACATAAATAAATGGCTTTAGTTGGTAACACATGCATTAGCTTTATCCAAAATATTAAGAACAAGTGGTGTCAGCCACAACAAGCCCCACCACTCACACCTATTGTAGCTTATGTTAACATTGATTCAGCTGAGGTTGTCATTATAGACATAGTTAACATAGTCACATTTTGCCCATTATAAATACAATTGAAAAAAATTCTAGAAATAATTTTGACCTACTTTTCCCAAAATGTAATCAGTCATTTTGCGTCACTAGTAATTTTGTCTGAATTCAACCAATAGTTTTATGGCTAAAGCGTAAACATACAAACAAACCAACCAAACTAAAAACAATAGCCCAGAAGAACTACAGATGTAGAATTAATGATTTGTAAAAAAAAAAAAAAAAAACTATATGTTTGTACCAGCTTAATTATTCAATTTAAATGGGACTCACTATATGAATACAATAGATTTTTGACTTTTTGATTTGATTTGATGTGTTTATTTCGAGCAATTCACACAATATACACATATATAAGAAAAAAATATAATAATATTTACACCCGAAAAGGAGTGGGAAGAAGAAACACTTATTTATAGAGAAAATGCATTGTATGCTTTCAAGGATAATTTTACTTTCAAATATGTGAAACAGCTTTTATTAAAAGAAATACCTCAAAGATTAACTTGGCACAATTTCCTTTTGGACAGAGTATATATTATAAAGTTTTGATACTGATTCTATATCTGAGGGTGTAATTATAAGTGGATCAAATACACAAATTTAGATTTCAAATCTGAACAGAATCTAAATCAAATGTTGTCACTGTCACTGTTTTCCATTTGTATGTGTTTTTACTGTCAGTACCGTGGTTCACTCCAGATGGTCTGGAAGGGGTTAGGGTTATAACAGTTATAACAGTCTTTATTCAAGTGATTTTATACAAGTCTCTTTCGACAGTCATTCTCATTCCTGATAATATTGCCCATCTGCATTTCATCAAGACGCTGCCTGTGTTTCAGCTCTTCGACTATGAATTCTCTTGATGTAACGATTTTGTAAATGGCTTCACTATAATCTACGCTGACTGATATGCACTTTGTCTGAGGTTTAGGAGATGAAACCAGGGGACATTTGAAACATCACAGAATATATTCAAACTATTGCCTGTCATACAGCTTGTCCACCTGTCAGAGCAGAGGGCATCCAGACAGACACCTGATGGGCATGTAGATGTCAACATGGCAGCAAAGCATCCATATACGTAAACCTACAGCTGTAGCTGCTTATACTGCTGGAAGCCTGAACGACAGTCTAAGACAGACTGTGTTGTTGTTGGGTTTTTCAGATTCTGTACACTTTAGTTTCAGGGGTTTTTTGTTTGTTTGTTTTGTTTTGATGCTTTTATTTTTACATACATGTATATTTTTTTTCTTTTCAGAATCTGGTTGCAGCTTCATGTACAGTGTATCTGCACTTGTACTGCCAAGTCCTAAGCACTCATTTAGAAATAGCTACTCTTTAAAAAAAAAAAATTATAAACCAGAAACCAGTTTTCATTAATCTTATTTATTTTTTATTTCATGTTCATGTATATTACAGAGGGTTTTTTTTAATATATGTCTGGTTGTCTGTGTAATAAGTTAAATGTGAAGAACAAATAAAATTTGGAGAAAATATGTGGTCTGTTATTGTTTTTGTGTTTCTAATCTGATAGTTTTACTTTTCAGATGAATATTTGACACACTGGATAGTAAAACAAACTTTAAAATCCAACTGATGATGGATTGAAATCTTTAGTCTTACACATCATTCACAGAGCACTGGACCAAAAAACAGAGAGAACACATTTAAAAAGGCAAAATAATGTGCTTTCTTTGTCCATCTCACAGGTACAGTATGGGGGAGGGGGGGGGGGGGGGGGCTGGATCTTTTTTGATCTTGTAAAAAAAAATAAAAATGCAACTGAGTACTACGCTACATACAACCCACATTAAAATATGACATGTGCCACTGAGCAGCAATCCTACATCAAAACACAAATTTCCCTCATTTTCAAAATGTTCTTAGGCTGGTGTATTCCAGTCTGTCTGTCAGTTTGACAATATTTTTAATTTACTAGCATTATTGTTATTGTGCTAGTGGTGGAGGCAGCTACAAATACAATTGGTTAAGGTTAATATGTGCAATAATATATTTGTGTATCACTTGTTATCAGATTAAATTTATATGAATAAATTTGAATGAATATAGTTTAGGTTGGGGGCGGAGCCAAGAACACAGAGCCGTGGGGGGGGGGGGGGGGGGGGGGGTTATTAACACTGCCATAACCCACAGATCAGAGCAGCTACAACACAACTGTTAAACTCCAGTCCTCAAGGCCCAGTATCCTACATGTTTTAGAAGTTTCCATCCATCACAGACGTGGTTTAATTAATGATCAGCTCATCATAATACTCTGCAAAAGCCTGATAACGATGGAAGGATTTCCAGGTGTGATGGAAGAGGAAAATATTTAAAACATACAGGACAGTAGGCCTCGAGGACTGGAGTTTGCATTTACTTACCTAAATATAATACAAATCGAGATTATTGCACATCTGAAACAGAATATTCAGCATATTCATGTTTAAGAGGTCCAGAGATTCAGCTTCTTGACTTATACCCACAATGGACACCAATTCTGGAAATACTGCAATACCAGACTGATGTGTGGAGGTTATAGAGTGAACTCTTCAACCTGCATCCTTCAAAAGTTATTCCCCATCTAGTTGTGGGGGGCTTTAAACAGCCATGTGTATGCAAAGGAGTAGTTACAAATCTATGGAAGTCTTTCTCTACACTGTTAATCTGACTCAGGGTGTAAAACCTGAACTAACAGATCAATAAGTATAACATTAATAACATCCAAGAACAATAAACAGAAGAACAGAAAAACCCTTTAGGTTGATCTAAAGAATGTTATTTAAGAGTTCAGAAGAAACAGTGAAGGATCTTCTGCTCTTCCTGGTCATGTCATGACATATCATCCAATAGTTATTTAAAAACAAAGAGACGTAACTCATGACACAAATGTTTGGAGGACTTCCATGTTCACAGAAGTGAAACCTAACTGTAGACTGACCACTGGGTGGCAGTATTAGAGTGATGATATTTCTGTAGGTGCACTTGGTCCTGCTTCACCAACACAAACCAGAAATAAAATCTCCACACCTCTATGTTTTAATTGTTGGCTTTTACTGAAGTGAAGTGAAACTGAAAATAATTTCATTAATAGTTACTATGTCAGTGAGCAGCAATGACAGCTGTTCACTAACAGCTCCTTTGTGTTATTTTGACCAGGACCTCCAACTCCCTTTTTTTTTGTCAATGTTTGATTAAAAATAATTTTCATTATAATCTTTCCTTTTGGAATTTTAATATGTTGTGGTCTGACTGAACCTGATTACTTCCCTTTGTGCTGCAACAATGGTCAAGAGGAGGGTGAAGGAGTAAGATGGATGCTACCGGAGGTGTCAAAAGTCACATTCTGTACTTAAGTATAAGTACAGCTACATGTACTTGTGTGGAAGTACTTATTCATGTACTTAAGTAAAAGTACAATGTCTCAATTGTAATGAATTAAAAAAGTAAAACTGAAAAATTATCAAAAAAATCATTAAAAAAAAGCCTTTAAAAGTGAGTTACTATGTAGATCATGTGTTTGATCCGGTCATGGTACTCAGTTTCGTGGGTATGGACAGGAATATGGGCTGACATTTCTGCCACAACCTCACAAACACAAAAAAGGTGTTTTATTCACAGCTAATGATTCACAAACAAGCTCATTGTGTTTTGCAAAAGCAAAATGTCATTCACAAGTACTGCAAGTTGGAGCAACAATTGGCTCCCCGCCGTCACGTGACTATTGGTAGTAACTTTGCACCTTACTAATAATTATCATTCGCATCCACAGGTGTTGCGCGGGCTACCCACTGGCCAGCGGATATCCGCGGGTAACCCGCGAGTCGGGCGGGCTGGGTCGCAGTATTAATACATATTGCGGATGCAGGTGGGGCGGGTCAGGCACGATCAATACCCGCTGAAGTGTGTGTGTGTGTGTGTGTGTGTGTGTGTGTGTGTGTGTGTGTGTGTGTGTGTGTGTGTGTGTGTGTGTGTGTGTGTGTGTGTGTGTGTGTGTGTGTGTGTGTGTGTGTGTGTGTGTGTGTGTGTGCTCGGCTCGCGCATGTGCAAGCCCGTCACTTCCTGTTTTGAATGCTTTTTTATCCCAACTTTTTGTTATTTGTTATTAGCGCCAAATCTCCCTGAACACTCAGAGATAAGAGTGAAAATGTCGGACTTGATCAGGAAGAAGATTAAAACAGGCGATGCGAAGGTTGTACGGAAACGTTGTATGTGTTGACTTTATAGAGTGATGATGTGGGTGGAGTCTATTTTATGTGCTGGGGTGCATATTGAGACGTTAGAAAGGAGGCAAAAATTATGCTTCATGACTTTTAACATTAGAAGCACAAGGTAAAGATGCTGCGAATGTACTATGTGAGTTTAGAGCCAAATTTAAGCTCGCGGGTTGATAGCGGGCGGGTTGGGTTTATCGATACGTGACATCATGCGGGTTGGGCGGGGTGGGCCTTGCCACGTCTTGGGTTTGGGCGGGTTTCTGTAAAACCCTCTAACCGCCATCACTACAGTGCACGTTACAAGAACAGTTGTGTAGTTTGCTGCCTCAACAGCAGGTGGTGTTGTTGAGTCCATATAACACACAGGACAGGACATGTTCTTATTGTTATGTTCTTGTTACTTAATGTTTATCTTATGTTCTGGCCATAGCAGTGTTGGGGACCACATGTACAGAGCCTGAAAATGTTAAGCAGCTGTTTTGTTTGACATGTTATTGCCTTTAAAGAGTTCGCCACTGACTTTTACTGACGAGAGAATTAGCTGATTCATTAATCCAATGCTATTACATGCTAATTCACGGTTGTCATTTAAACACATCTAAAGCACATTTCCACTTAATATTTTTATCTGACAATGTAGGGACCACATGTACAGATCCTTATAGTGTTAGCCAGGTTGTTTGTTTGACATCTTATTGCCTTTAAATTAAATCATTAACAATTATAGATATATTATTATGATATAATACAAGTAAGATAAATGTCCACTTAGTATATTAATGAGGTTGTCTTTGGAATATTTGAGAAAGGAAAAAAATGGTTTACCAAATAGTCTTACCTTCTAGGACAGTATGGAATTGATACCAAACCTGAGGTGATCTGAGGTGCTGTGTCTGTGGTGGTTCTGGTACTGAGGTGCAAAAACTATCAAAAGTCAGCCAGAAAGATTACCAGTAGCTGGTATTTTATGGTACGTTTGTAGATGATACAATCCTGATTAACAGACTACATGACGATTGGTGGGATGGAGATGACCAAAATGGCAGAACGAATCTGTATCATTCAAGAAGTGAATCAACTGCAAAAAGTACATATTTCTTTAAGTCAGTTAATTTTGTTGCCTCTTTCTGTCAATCCTTTCAATGAATCACAATATAACAGGTAGATTGTGCACCATAAATGAAAACTTCATGAGCTTGTCTTTCATCTGTAGGTCAGTATCATATGAGGAAATGTGTTCCTTTGTGTCTTTATGTGGTTTCCTTCAAAGGTTCCCACATTCTGACAGTTTTATCATTTTCCTCATTCCACTCTAGTAAAAAATGTAAACTTAGAGGCATTATTTCAGCTTAATACCTGATTAAATAATCAAATTCATACAGTAAAAAATGAGAAATGAAGAGCAAGGGGTGAAAAAGCACACAATAAAACTTGAAAGAATGAAAAAAAAAAAGTATTTCCACACAGTTTAGGCCATTTTTGTCCAAAACCTCAGTTTAAATGCAATCAAATGTCAAAAACAACTACTTAATTGCATTCACTGGACCAGTATTGTATGGGAAAATGTGTTAGTTTGTCTCTGTATATTGATTACTTCAAAAGTTAGGAGCGATTTTTAGTTTTCAATCGGTCAGGTTCCAATTTTTATATGGACCTTCTGGGTACCCCAACTTTGACAGGCCGTCCAGGAGGTTTCAATGAGATTTGGCCTGGAATAAATTGTGAGGTGTCTGTAGACACCTGTAAGAACACATGGTTAAAAAATGTATTGGTAAGACATTTGTTCACAGATTTAAAAAAACAACATGTTTTTCCCTAATTAATTGTAATTTTAGCTGCAGAATCTGTTCTTAATAAAGTGAAAAGCAATAGAATTACTACACAATATAAGTAAGTGTAAGTAAACATGACTGGCAAATGTGCACAACCTGAAAAACATTTATGCTCATGTTAAAGGTGGGGTGGTAAAGCTTTTTTGGAACTTTTTTTTTTACCATATTGCTTGAAAACCTCTTCACGATCCCATTTTCAGTTCACCCCAACATCGCGACTGGAGTTCTCCCTTATTCAGGCCCGGCTTGAGCCTATCTGGCGCCCTTAGTAAGATTTTATGGGGCGCCCCCCCCCTGCTGCTGCATCGCTAGTGTCTAGACTTCCAAGAAAATGAATAGCCTTTGACATTTTTTTATTTTAAAGAACACAAATTCCCAATAAGATTAGCTAACAACATAATACATTGGAATAGAATAGAATAGAATAGAATAGAATAGAATAGAATAGAATAGAATAGACTTATTGCCAATATTCTTCGATAGTAACGTGTGGGCAATACATTATTCCGCTTATTCTACAGTTATTACAGCTTATTACTGCTACTACTCTAACAGATTGGATAAAATAGCCGTTACAACGTAGCGAATATTTATTTTCAAAGTGGCCAAACTACCTGTGGAGTGATATGGAAGAGTGAATCTGAAGTGACAAAACCCGTTGCCATTGGCAGCAGGCATTAACGATGCCTTATCGAAAAAAATCCACCTGCATAAGGCTGGAAATGTCAATTCAAAGTGAACGGGAGCTGCCACAACATTGTAGAGGGCTGTAGAATAAAGTCTCCTAAATGTTTGTGTTGATGAAGCAGTAGAAGGACCAAGTGCACCTACAGAAATATCATCACTCTAATACTACCACCCAGTGGTCAGTCTACAGTTAGGTTTCACTTCTGTCAAACTGGAAGTCCTCTAAACATTTGTGTCATGAGTTACGTCTCTTTGCTTTTAAATAACTATTGGATGATATGTCATGACATGAGCAGGAAGAGCAGAAGATCCTTCACTGATTGTTCTGAACTCTTAAATAATATTCTTTAGATCAACCTAAAGGGTTTTTCTTTTCTTCTGTTTATTGTTCTTGGATGTTATTAATGTTATACTTATTGATCTGTTGGTTCAGTTTTTCACCGTCAGTCAGACTAACATTGTGGAGAAACACACCCACACAGCTGAACTTCTATATTTAAATCCTTTTCTTCCTCGCCCTGAAAAGGGGGTGGAGAAAATGCCTCCTTTTAAGGAGGGATAGGTTCTTCTTTAAAAAGGGGAAACTATTCCTCTTCTTAAGGAGGTATTGAAATATCTGTGAATAGCTAAGAGTTTAGAGTCTATCACTCATACAAGTGTGTAAGTGAATGACTGAAACACATACAATCCTCCTAAATCTAATTGTTCCACCCATGGGCTGTGAATTGTGTTAATTTTCCTGAATTCTAAAAAAAATTATATTTTCTCTGGACAATATTAAAAGGTCAATTATAAAGTGTATTTTAGTGATGAAATTAACGTTTAAACATGATTTTTAATGTGTGGTGAAATATAAGCTATTTTCAGAAGGACTTCTTTCAAAACCCTACAAATATGGCTGCCTTAGCACTCAATAGAAAAATATATGGATAAATTAATTACTCATATCGGCGATTAAAAATAGCTTATATTTCACCACACACATTAAAATTCATGTTTTAACAATAATAATATCACTAAAATACACTTTAATTACTTTTATTAATATTTGGGTCTAAACTTTGGGCAAAAGTTGAAACAAATATCCATTATCCAGATTCATGATAATGTTTATAGTTCATGAAAATTAACATAGGCTCACATGTGTTTCGGTTATCCACTTCCACATGTTTGAGTGTATTACTAGTAGAATTTAAATAATACAACTCCTTTGCTATTTGCTTTTATCTTAACACACTAAAACCTCTACATGAAGAAAACGTTTAACGTCTCTTCACAGGAGGTAAAAGGGCATGGCCAGCTTTTTTTTCAAATGTGTAAGTTCAGCTGTGTGGGTGTGTTTCTCCACAATGTTAGTCTGACTGACGGTAAAAAACTGAACCAACAGATCAACATGTAAAACATTAATAACATCCAAGAACAATAAACAGAAGAAAAGAAAAACCCTTTAGGTTGATCTAAAGAATATTATTTAAGAGTTCAGAAGAATCAGTGAAGGATCTTCTGCTCTTCCTGGTCATGTGATGATATATCATCCAATAGTTATTTAAAAACAAAGAGACGTAACTCATGACACAAATGTTTCGAGGACTTCCAGTTTGACAGAAGTGAAACCTAACTGTAGACTGACCACTGGGTGGTAGTATTAGAGTGATGATATTTCTGTAGGTGCACTTGGTCCTTCTACTGCTTCATCAACACAAACATTTAGGAGACTTTATTCTATGGCCCTCTAGACCAGTGTTTCCCAACCCTGGTCCTCAAGGCACACTATCCTGCATGTTTTAGACATTTCCCTCTTTGAACACACCTGACGGTCATTATCAGTCTTCTGCAGAGCTGGTGATAGGCTGATCATTTGAATCAGGTGTGGTTAGAGAGAGAAACATCTAAAACATGCAGGACAGTGTGCCTTGAGGACCAGGGTTGGGAAACACTGCTCTAGACCACAGGTGTCAAACTCCAGTCCTTGAGGGCCAGTGTCCTGCATGTTTTAGATATTTCCCTCTTCCATGTGATTCAGTTTAACCCTTCAACTTCTGCGAACTAACAAAGTAACTGGTAACATGAGCAAAGTAAGACACGAATGGCAGAAAAAATTTCAAAAATTAAAAGAACCAAAATGTAGAAAAATAAACAAAATGAACAAAAACTAATAAATATTGACAAAATGACAAATAATGTGGAAAATTTTGGAAAAAAATTACTAAAGAAGAAAACTAGTATTGACATTTGGTCACAGCAATTTAAAAAAAAATGGTGAAATAAAATAATAATACAAAACAAAACACCTCTTGCTCTTTGGCACCTTTTCCATGCACAAAATAAAGTAAAACAGTAGAATTTTTCTGAATATTTAAACTAAATCATCCATTCAGAATGCATCAGCGCTGACACTTAAAGAGTTAATAATCAGCTCCTCATCAGACTGATAATGATGTAATGGCCTCCAGGTCGAATGGAAGAGGGGAACATCTAAAACATGCAGGACACCGGCCCTCGAGGACCACAGTTTGACACCCCTGGTCTAGAACGTTGTGGCAGCTCCCGTTCACTTTCAATTGACGTTCCCAGCCTTCTGTGGGTGGATTTTTATTTTTTTTATAACCACCCGCTGCATCGTTAAAGCCAGCTGCCAATTGTCACTTCAGATTCACTGTACCGTATCACTCCACAGATAGTTCAGTCACTTTGAAAATAAATATTCGCTATGTTGTAACAGCTAGTCTGTTGGAGTAGTCGCAGTAATAAGTTGTAATAACTGTAGAATAAGCAGGATAATGTATTGCCCACACGTTACTACTGAAAAATAGCCGTTACAACACAGCAAATATTTACTTTCTAAGTGACCGAACTACTTGCGGAGTGATATAGCACCGTGAATCTGAAGTGACAAAACCCGTTGCCATTGGCTGCAGGCATTAACGATGCCTTATCGAAAAAAATCCACCTGCATAAGGCTGGAAATGTCAATTCAAAGTGAAGGGAGCTGCCACAACATGGTAGAGGGCTGTAGAATAAAGTCTCCTAAATGTTTGTGTTGATGAAGCAGTAGAAGGACCAAGTGCACCTACAGAAATATCATCACTCTAATACTACCACCCAGTGGTCAGTCTACAGTTAGGTTTCACTTCTGTCAAACTGGAAGTCCTCTAAACATTTGTGTCATGAGTTACGTCTCTTTGTTTTTAAATAACTATTGGATGATATGTCATGACATGAGCAGGAAGAGCAGAAGATCCTTCACTGATTCTTCTGAACTCTTAAATAATATTCTTTAGATCAACCTAAAGGGTTTTTCTTTTCTTCTGTTTATTGTTCTTGGATGTTATTAATGTTTTACTTGTTGATCTGTTGGTTCAGTTTTTCACCATCAGTCAGACTAACATTGTGGAGAAACACACCCACACAGCTGAGCTTATGTGTTTAAATTCATTTCTTTCTACCCCCTGAAAAGGGAGTGGAAACAAAGCCTCCTTTTTTAAGTGGAATAGCTTTCTCTTTAATAGGAGGGAGCTATTCCTCTTCTTAGGGAGGTAATAACATGTTAAAATAAATGCAAATATCAAAGAGATTTTAATCCACCGAAGTGATGGACAACAAAACACATGTAACCCAACTAATTCTAGTTGTCCCACCCATGTGAGGGGATTTGTGTTAATTTTCCTGAATTATAAAAATGTATAATTTCTCTGGACAATGGATATTTGTTTCAACTTTTGCTCAAAGTTTAGACCCTAATGTTAGTAAAAGTAAATTATAAAGTGTATTTTACTGATAAAATTAATGTTAAAACATGATTTTTAATGTGTGTGGTGAAATATAAGCTATTTTTAAATTGCCGATATGAGCAATTAATTTATCTATATCTTTTTCTATTGAGCGCTAAGGCAGCCATGTTTGTAGGGTTTTGAAAGAAGAAGTCCTTCGGAATCCATTGACACCTAGTATTCAATGAACTACATTACCCAATGGGTGTGGAAGAGCCTGCGTAAAGAGGGGAAAGGTCACCTATTTAAGCACACTGTACGCACATGACATGGCTGGAGGTGAGTAGCACAGAGGAGTAATGGAGTTCAGTCTGATGGTTTTGGTCATATTTACTGAGTTTGTTTTAAGTAATTTTAGAGAGTTTTAGTAACAGTGAGTGACAGTGAACTTTAGTGAATGTTACTGACTGTGGTTAGCTTTGTGAAGTGCTATTAGTGTTAGCGATTAGCTGTGCTAGCATGTAAACAACAGAAGAGACACAACAGGGGTCAGCTGAAAGTTCAACATGTGGAATAATCTGATTGACAACAGCTGTGGATGTGGACATGAAAGAGGATTAAACATCTACACAGTAAGTTTTTATATCTTACTGATATCCGTTTTTCAAACTAATAATAATAACAACAATAATAATAATAATAATTTTACAATATACACATGCAAACACATGTTTGGCACAAAAGTATTCAGCCTGGTGTTATCTTGACTTAAACCTTTCTGGAGGCTTTGTCCTTTGCTCTAATTCTATCAACTTTTGTTCCTGTGTTGGAAAGGAGTTACTGAAGGTGATCAATAGTGTCTATATTCATGGAATCATTGTTAGCAGGGTGTTTTCTTTAGTCAAATAAATAATAAATACAGGCAAGATGAAAAAATAAAATTGTATCTTTTAGTTTATTCCAGTTTATTCAGTCATAGTAGTAGCTACACTATTTTAGATAATGGGAATAGATACTGTGAAGCCTGTCCATAGATACAAAGAACATCCATATAAACCATAGGATTGTGGAGCATTCATTTACTTTGGGTATGTTTTTTTAGGCATTTTTTACTGAAAATATGGTCAGGGTGGAAGAGTAATTAAGTGTATTGCATGTTACTGAACTACAACTGTGAGTGTCTGAAAAAGGACTCGTGAAACAACACTGATGTCCTAAAATACTCTACAGATCATAGCATGTACATGTGATGTACATATTTATGTCTCGGGGTTTCGTTTTATAAATTGAATTATCTTTTGCATTCAGAGACAAAAAATTGAGTTAAAGGTTTTTCATTACTTGGATTATTCGTTAGCTGGGTCTTTTGTAAGTAGAGGTACTGCTGTATTGTCCTATATTTAATTATTTGATCATGTAAATATCCATAAAATCCCTGAATGTATTTCTGCATCATTTTCTATTTACATTTACACTATTTTCTTATTAATTTGTAAATTTTATGTTCATATTTTACTTATTTATTTTTTTGTTTATTTAAAATATGCAACAAAACACAATAATTCTACATAGTCCATCTGACATGTTAATAATAATAGTGAGGAAATATTACTGATGGAGCTTTGGGTAAACTAAATAGAGCAGTCACCTGTCACTGTTTCTGAAATTGTGTTTTTCTGGACTACTTAAAGGGATACACCACCCCCCCACTGTTCTCAGACCTAAATAAGTGTGTGGAAGCATTTTCCTGGTGACCCAGTCAATGTCTGAATCTATGAGAACTGACCACAGGTTGGATTCCTACACTAACTGCATTCTTGCGTCACAAAGTATCTCCTCTAAAGTGAATTAATGTACTTGATTTTGTTTCCTCATTACTTTCCACGTACTGGGCATTTACTTTGAGGGTGAATGATGGCGAATTCACCGTAAAAACGGCTCGTTTTACTCATTTGTGTATGGGAACTATTTTAGGTGCGGAGGAACACAGCCAGGGCCAAGCTTTACTGGGGCCCTAAGTGATATTTCATTTGTGTTCCCCTATACCAGTCTCCTCAGCATCCAGTGCTTTCATCATATAGGCTACACACTATGTACAAACATATCCACTAACATTACCATCATTTATAAAGTGCTTAAAATATGCCATTGTCATCCTGACTCTTTAAACCTTACTTATGAAGCAAACTTGCGTCATGTGAATGTGTACATTGAATTATTTTCACTATTTGTAAAATCAGCAGACAACACAGTGCTTTTCAAAGTCAAACAGTTTAATTTTGCTTCTTTTTGAAATGCAAGAGAGATGTGCAAAATGTCTCACAACAAATGTAAACCATGTGACAAAATAGAAAATACAAATAATAAATAAAAATAAATATAAATAATAATAATAATAATAACTGAATAACAATATTACTAATAACAATAATAACAAGAATAAATGAAGAATTTGTATAATACAAATATAATCCTTGTAATATGTACAAATAAAAATATTTACATATTTATTTTGACCATCCCACTCAGTATTCAGAGCCTTTGCTTCCTGGCTTTTCTAAAAGTTAAGTCATTTATCATATCATTGTAGGAGATCTCATGACTAAGTTGGTGGTTTACACTAAGAAGTGCAAGTCCACTGAACCTTTCCTGTTGCATTGATTCATAATTTACAGTGTCAACGGTGAAATGACATCTTGTGGGTCTAAATTGACTTTAAAGTTTTATTTTCTATCTAGGCGGATTTTTTCTGCCTTTTTCTGCTTTGTATTTGTTATTTGGTAACAAATATATAATTTGATTTGATATGAGTTGATTTACAAACTTTGAGGTGATGTCTACACACAGGTGAAGTTTCATGACTGTGGTCTTTGTGGATGCAGAGCAATAGATGTTTTAATTTGGGCATGTATTGTGTAAGTGGTTCTGAATGAATATAATGATATTTTAAAGTAAACTGAAGAAAAGAGAATAGCAGCCCTAGAAACTGACCTGGAACAGCATCTGATGTTGTTGGTGACTGCTCCTCTGTCTGGTCATGTTCTGGTACTGGTACCTACTGAACTACCTGATGTGCTTGTGTTGGTACCTACTGAACTGCCTGATGTGCTTGTGTTGGTACCTACTGAACTGCCTGATGTGCTGGTACTGGTACCTACTGAACTGCCTGATGTGCTGGTACTGGTACCTGTTGAACTGCCTGATGTGCTGGTGCTGGTACCAGCTGAACTGCCTGATGTGCTGGTGCTGGTACCAGCTGAACTGACTGATGTGCTGGTGCTGGTACCTGCTGAACTGCCTGATGTGCTTGTGTTGGTACCTGCTGAACTGCCTGATGTGCTGGTACCTACTGAACTGCCTGATGTGCTGGTACTGGTACCAGCTGAACTGCCTGATGTGCTGGTGCTGGTACCTGCTGAACTGCCTTCATATACCTTCATTAAGCTCATACTATACGTTTGTTGGATTGTTTTATTTGAAATTACAACCAACCAAACTACTCACCTGCTGCATCATCATCAACTGAGGAGTTGATTTGAGGTGAAGGAGATTTTGCTGCGAGAAACTTAAGCACTGCCCCTGTAAAATATGACACAAGTATGTCAGAGACCAAAGTAATGACTTAACTTTACTATAATTCACACAAAGAAGGAATTGCTAATTTTCTAGTACAAAATAGTAACTAATATAGTACAATATTGATTTTAAATAGTGAAAAACAACACCCATAGTAATTTAATTAAGTTTAGGTCTGGTTAATACTCCTTCAAATGTCTTCCTGTCTAACCATAGGTAGTTGGTGCACTTCCATATATTGCTAAATAGCTATCTAGCTACCTCGGCAAAGGCTTGCTGATTGATGACAAAATACTGTCATGTTGAACATGCAAAAATACCAACCTACCTTTGTCTTGGTGTTTTTATCCTCTTCCAGCTTCTGCAGACGACACCACGGTGGTGAGACTCATCAAGAACGAGGACGAGACCGCATACAGGAGGGAGGTGGAACAGCTCACACTGCGGCGTAAATCTCAAAACCTTCTCCTCAACGTGAGCAAAACAAAGGAGATGGTCATAGATTTTGGAAGGACTGGTAGGCTGGACCACTGCCCTTTGACCATCGACGGTGCTACGGTGGAGAGGGTCAGCAGCGTCAAATTCCTCGGAGTCCATCTGGAAGAGGACCTATCCTTCACCGTCAATACGGCCGCCATCGTCAAGAAAGCTCAGCAGTGACTCCACCCACTCAGGAAACTCAGGAAGGCAGGTCTCCCTACTACCCACCTGAGCACCTTCTACAGGGGCACTGTGTAGAGTATCCTGACCTCCTGGTTTGGCAGCTGCACAGAACAGGAGACCACCCAACTATATAGGGTGGGAAGCAGGATTGTGGGTGCCCCCCCCCTCCCATTGTTAGGGGACATATACAGGAAACGGTGCATCAGGGCCATTTTTAAAGATAATCACCACCCTTCTCACAGCCTTTTTTCTATGTTGCCATTGAGGAAGAGACTCAGAAGCATTCAATGCAAAACTACCAGATTTTTAAAGAGTTTCTTCCCCCAAGCTGTGAGAATACTGAACACTGAGGCCACATGGGCTGTATGAGGTGGACCCCGCTAAAGGAAAGTGAACTAGCGGTGTTCATATACTGTTTTCTCATTGCTGTCTGCACACCCAACGTTGCTGCTGTATTAATTGTTTTAATTATTTATTTATCTCATTTTCTTAAACTATTTTATCTTATTTTATCACTGTTGTTATAACTGCTGCTGATTTTATTTTATGTATTCTATCTTTTTTAGGACACTGTATTGGTTTTGTTTCCATTTTAATCTATGTGGTTATAATTGCACAGTTTTTACACTGGGGGTACAATATTTAATTTCTCCAGTACCAGGAGTCGAGTGATCCTAAGGTTGCCCAGGCAGGGATCGAGGTCAGGACGGGACGGAAATGGAAAGCCGCTGAGGCAGTGGAGGTTGCAGAGTCGAGGCTGCGACACAGGACGCTAGTGGGTGCAGTGGCCCAAGGGAGAGCTGGCCTAGGCAGCAAGAAAACACCCCGCTATGACAAGGCACAGGGAAAGGAGCGGAGGTCACTGGTCCTGGACGAGGTGCGTGCAGGGGTAGAGGAGAGGCGCGCCAGCCAGATGGTGGGGATGCGGCAACAGGGAGCCTGGACAAGATGGGAACATGCTGTGGAGCGCAAGATCACTTGGACCGAGCTGTGGAAGGCGGAGCCCCACAGGATTAAGTTCCTGATCCAGGCGGTCTACGATGTCCTACCTAGCCCTTCAAACCTCTACATCTGGGGGAAGGTGGAGTCACCAGCATGCCCCCTTTGCCAGAGGAAAGGAACCCTCGAGCATGTCCTAAGCTGTTGTCCAGTAGCCCTGGGAGAAGGCCGCTACCGCTGGCGACATGACCAGGTTCTCAAGACAGTAGCGAACGTGATCTGGGATGGGATTAACAAGAACAAGAGCCTCCGCCCGGCGAACAAAACCATCGCTTTCATCAGAGCTGGGGAGAAGCCTGCAGCGGCCAGCCGGAACACCACCAATGGCCTATTGACAACAGCTCGTGACTGGGAGCTGAAAGTTGATCTGGGGAGGCAACTGAAGTTCCCAGAAGCTGTGGCCGAAACACCACTAAGGCCGGATATGGTCCTTATATCCGGAGCTGCTAAGAAAGTTGTTCTGTTGGAACTCACAGTGCCATGGGAGGAAAGAATGGAGGAGGCACATGAGAGAAAGAGGGGAAAATATGCGGAACTGCTGGAGAAGTGCCGGAGCAATGGGTGGAACGCAAGCTGCCACCCCATTGAAGTGGGATGCCGAGGTTTTGTGGGCCAATCCCTCTGCAGGGCCTACAGGATGCTGGGCATCACCGGGGCCAGCCAGCGGAGGGCCATCAAGTCGGCCACCGACGCAGCAGAGATGGCGTCAAGGTGGCTGTGGATCAGAAGAGGAGAGGCGTGGCAAGTAGGGTAGCGCTACCTGGACACAAGCTGGGGCTTGATCAACCCCCGGCTGGGTTGCCTGGGGGAGGGGGTCTGATTGTTGAAAGACCCGAAACCCCCTATGATCCCAGGTTACATCACTGATGATGTGTCCAGGAGCACCACAAGGTGTATCTATGAACTGTAAAACTGGAACCACCAGTGACCACCAGGAACAGTCTGGTTGACGACCAAGCACAGATTGGTGACAGCTGGAGAGACAGTGGACAGCCGGAAAGACGGCACTGGGGCAGTGAGGGGTAGCATCCCAAGCTGTATCTTCTGTGAGGAAGAACCCGCAAAAAGCTACAGATCGACCTATAGGAGGAATACCCCCAGGGATGCCCGAGAGGGGGGGCGAAAGAGCATCCCACAGGACAGACCCAAGAATGACGACACAGGATAATGGAAATACGACATCGAGTATGGAATGTGTATGTGGAAGATTATGCAAGAACCGACATGGCCTGCGGATCCACCAGGCCAAGATGAAGTGTGTACAGAAGGTGCTAGAGCCACAGCGTGCAGGAGTTGCCCCTGGTGAGACGCAGGAGGAGCCCGGCCCGGAGTCACCCCACAGTGCCCGGAGCCTCCAGGTGGTAAAAGCACCAGCAGTGCATATAGCATCAGAACACCGTCGGGTGAAGTGGCCCCAAGCTAGTAGGGAGAAAGAGTGGCTCCAGTTTGACGAAGACATCGACACCATCCTGGAAGCAACTGCCAAAGGGGGAGCAGAGAGACACCTCGAAGCGATGACTTCAATCATCGTAAGCTTAGCCGTAGAGAGGTTTGGTCTGGAGGATAAGCGTACAACGAAGCCCTACAGCATGAATAACAGAGCTAACAAGATCCACCAGCTCAGACAGGAACTTAAGAGCCTCAGGCGGCAGTTCAAAGCAGCCAGTGATGAAGAGAGAGGACCTCTCACGGAGCTGCGCGGCATCCTTCGGAAGAGGCTGATGACGCTGAGGAGGGCTGAGTGGCACAGGAGGAGGAGGAAGGAGAGGGCCAGAAAGCGTTCCGCCTTCCTCGCAAATCCGTTTGGGTTTACAAAACAGCTGCTGGGGCAGAAGCGCAGCGGTCAACTCGCCTGCTCCAAAGCTGAGGCTGACCACCAACTCAAGGAGACACACAGCGACAAAGACAGAGAGCAAAATCTAGGCCCTTGCAGATCCCTCATTGAGCCTCCCCAGCCAGCTGAGGAGTTTGACGGGAAGGAGCCCGGATGGAGAGAGATCCAGGAGGTGGTCAGGAGGGCAAGGACTGGTTCCACTCCAGGGCCCAGCGGAGTGCCTTACAAGGTATATAAGAACTGCCCCAGGTTACTCCGCAGGCTCTGGAGGATCCTGAAGGCGATCTGGAGGAGGGGCAGAGTAGCAGACCAGTGGAGACGAGCAGAGGGTGTGTGGATCCCGAAGGAGGAAGAGTCTCGGCGCATTGACCAGTTCCGAACCATCTCGCTGCTCAGCGTCGAAGGAAAGATCTTCTTCAGCCTTGTCGCTAGGCGACTGACAGACTACCTCCTGAGGAATTCCTACATTGACACCTCGGTCCAGAAAGGAGGTATCCCAAAGATCCCAGGGTGCTTAGAACATTCAGGTGTGGTCACCCAGCTTATCAGAGAAGCGAGGGAAAGCAAGGGAGATCTGGCTGTGCTGTGGCTGGACCTTGCGAATGCCTATGGATCCATACCCCACAAGCTGGTCGAAGAGGCATTGAACCGTTATTACATCCCCAAGAAGTTCACTGACCTCATCCTGGACTACTATGCCAACTTCAGTCTCCGAGTCTCATCTGGATCAACAACTTCTGGCTGGCACAAGCTCGAGAAGGGCATCATCACCGGATGCACCATCTCAATGATCCTATTTGCACTCGCCATGAACATGCTGGTGAAGTCTGCCGAGGTGCAGTGCAGAGGACCACTCAGCAGATCTGGAACACGACAGCCTCCCATCCGCGCATTCATGGACGACCTGACTGTGACAACCACTTCGGTCCCAGGATGTAGATGGATACTCAAGGGCCTAGAGGAGCTAACCACCTGGGCCCGCATGAGCTTCAAACCAGCCAAATCTAGGTCCCTTGTGTTGAAAAGAGGAAAGGTGACAGACAAGTTCAGCTTCTTTCTGGGCAACATCAGAATACCATCACTCACAGAGAAACCTGTGAAGAGCCTGGGGAAGGTGTTCAACAGCAGCCTTAGAGATACAGCCTCCATACAAGCAACCAACCAGGAGCTGGAGACGTGGCTAGCTGCAGTGGACAAGTCTGGCCTTCCTGGCAGGTTCAAGGCCTGGGTGTACCAGCACGGTATTCTACCCCGGATCCTCTGGCCCCTCTTAGTCTATGAGTTCCCTATTTCTGCAGTGGAAGGCTTTGAGATGAGGGTCAGCAGATTCCTCCGCAGGTGGCTGGGACTGCCACGTAGTCTGAGCAGCATAGCCCTGTACTGAAACACCAACAAACTGAAGCTTCCCACCAGCAGTTTGAGCGAGGAATTCATGGTGACACGGGCCAGGGAGCTGCTCCAGTACCGGGAGTCGAGTGATCCTAAGGTTGCCCAGGCAGGGATCGAGGTCAGGACGGGACGGAAATGGAAAGCCGCTGAGGCAGTGGAGGTTGCAGAGTCGAGGCTGCGACACAGGACGCTAGTGGGTGCAGTGGCCCAAGGGAGAGCTGGCCTAGGCAGCAAGAAAACACCCCGCTATGACAAGGCACAGGGAAAGGAGCGGAGGTCACTGGTCCTGGACGAGGTGCGTGCAGGGGTAGAGGAGAGGCGCGCCAGCCAGATGGTGGGGATGCGGCAACAGGGAGCCTGGACAAGATGGGAACATGCTGTGGAGCGCAAGATCACTTGGACCGAGCTGTGGAAGGCGGAGCCCCACAGGATTAAGTTCCTGATCCAGGCGGTCTACGATGTCCTACCTAGCCCTTCAAACCTCTACATCTGGGGGAAGGTGGAGTCACCAGCATGCCCCCTTTGCCAGAGGAAAGGAACCCTCGAGCATGTCCTAAGCTGTTGTCCAGTAGCCCTGGGAGAAGGCCGCTACCGCTGGCGACATGACCAGGTTCTCAAGACAGTAGCGAACGCGATCTGGGATGGGATTAACAAGAACAAGAGCCTCCGCCCGGCGAACAAAACCATCGCTTTCATCAGAGCTGGGGAGAAGCCTGCAGCGGCCAGCCGGAACACCACCAATGGCCTATTGACAACAGCTCGTGACTGGGAGCTGAAAGTTGATCTGGGGAGGCAACTGAAGTTCCCAGAAGCTGTGGCCGAAACACCACTAAGGCCGGATATGGTCCTTATATCCGGAGCTGCTAAGAAAGTTGTTCTGTTGGAACTCACAGTGCCATGGGAGGAAAGAATGGAGGAGGCACATGAGAGAAAGAGGGGAAAATATGCGGAACTGCTGGAGAAGTGCCGGAGCAATGGGTGGAACGCAAGCTGCCACCCCATTGAAGTGGGATGCCGAGGTTTTGTGGGCCAATCCCTCTGCAGGGCCTACAGGATGCTGGGCATCACCGGGGCCAGCCAGCGGAGGGCCATCAAGTCGGCCACCGACGCAGCAGAGATGGCGTCAAGGTGGCTGTGGATCAGAAGAGGAGAGGCGTGGCAAGTAGGGTAGCGCTACCTGGACACAAGCTGGGGCTTGATCAACCCCCGGCTGGGTCGCCTGGGGGAGGGGGTCTGATTGTTGAAAGACCCGAAACCCCCTATGATCCCAGGTTACATCACTGATGATGTGTCCAGGAGCACCACAAGGTGTATCTATGAACTGTACTTGTGACAAGGAATAACAAAATAACCTTCTTTTTTCTGCACCAGATGGATAATTTCTTTTTTGAGACAATTCCCGAAGGCCAACCCGCCTGGCTCTGGATCGGTTGCACATGCGCACTGGGCGGTACTCAATATACGTTTAACACCACTCACCTTAAGTGGCTGTAATAACGTTCAACGACCACCAGGGGGCAGTGCAGCGCTGCCCATCGCTTCCTGTGCTTCAGCACGTGCTGTGTTGAGCTGGCCTCTCGTGGCCCCCCAGAGCACATGGGACCTAAGCGGTCGCATATCTCGCAAAGCGGTCGGGCCGGCCGTGACCACAGCCGACGCACACCAACCAACGCATTACCAACCAGTGCAGAGCAGAGTTCGCTAGTGACCAAACAAATTATTGAACTGTTTTTAAACTTGTGTGGTGGACAGAGAGAGATTGTTTCAGTATTTGAAGTCAATTGAAGTTTCCTCAATCGCCAGGTAGGCTACGCTGTGTTGCTGGAGGCGTGGGGGGTGGGGGCTCTCACTGACAATCCTTGGCCAAAACTAAAACTACTGGAACCAAATTAAAACACAAGTCATTTATTCCTTTTTTAACTTAATTTTTTATTAGCATTTTTTTGTGTTATTTATTATTGTGTGAATATTTATTAGTTTCTGTTGATGATGTTGCTTTTTTTTCTACATTTGTTTATTTTATAATGTTTCTTCAGTTGTGTTTTGTTTTTATTAGCTTTTTTGTGTTATTTCTTATTGTGTAAATATTTATTAGATTCTGTTGATGTTGTTGCTATTTTTTTTATATTTTTTCTACATTTTGTTTATTTCATTCTTCAATTGCATTCTGTTAGTGTCTTAGTTTGTTCATGTTACATAATATTGTAATACCCCGGAGAGTTTCACACAATGAAGAAGCCAGTTCTGACGTTAGAAGAAGGTTTATTAGCCACAAATTGAGCAGAGGCAAAAAAGACGGCTTACTCCATCACCGAAGCGTATACCTACCCACTCTCTCACTTCCGCTACACACCCACATCAGCCCGCCCTTTCCTCTCACACACTCACTCCACCAAGATCCATCACAGGTAATTGAACTAGAACAATGTCAATCAACACAGAACATAATGAACATAAATTACACATAATGGATAACTGTTACAGGTTATCACACTGCCTCCCCCTTTATGAAGCCCCTCGCCCACGAGGGGTCAAAGAATAGTCATTAAACCGGAGGGGTCTCTTTCTGTGCCTCTTGGGCCTACCCTGTTCAAGATTAAGTTCAGTTCCAGTCCCTGTTGGTGAGGGACACTGTGGTGGTACAGTTGAAGGGGAAACAAGAGCAGGGGGCGTTCTGAGAACAGGTGAAGGGGTATCCGGGCTCATAGACAGTCTTGTGCTGGTTTGTGAGGTAGGCACCTCAAATTACGGTGTTGCGGTCCCCCTGTAGGGTGCCAGTCTGTCCCGGTGTAGGATCACTTTTCGACCCCTAGGTGGTACCTGCACCCTGTACACAACCTCCCCCATGCGTTCAAGAACTCTACAGGGGCCGTCCCAATGACTGTCCAACTTTGGACAGCGTCCCTTCTTCCTTTTAGGGGAGTATACCCATACCAACTCCCCTGCAGAGAAGTGCCTACCTGCACTTCGAACATCATAATTCCTCTTTTGCCTCATACCAGCACTCTCCAGCTGGTCCCTGGCAAAAGTGTGGGCTGACTCCAGTCTGTCCTGCAGCTTGCGAGCATACTCTAATCCAGGCACATCCCCCACAGAGTCTGCCGGCTTCCCAAAAGCCAGCTCTGCAGGAGTACGGATCTCCCGGCCAAGCATCAGGAGAGCAGGGGTGCAATTAGTGGAACCTTGCATCGCAGAACGGTAAGCCATGAGCACAAGGGGAATGTGTGTGTCCCAGTCACGTTGGTGGTCAGCTGTAAGGATGGCTAGTTGCTGTTGCATAGTCTTGTTGAAACGTTCCACAAGTCCGTCACTCTGTGGGTGTAGAGGTGTGGTGCGTGTTTTATGCATGTTTAATCTCTGACACAGCGCCGCAAAAACACGGGACTCAAAATTTCTTCCCTGATCACTGTGGATGATCTCTGGGGTGCCAAAACGACTAAACATGCCCTCAATCAGTGCATCAGCCACAGTCTCTGCCTCTTGGTCTGGCAGTGCATAAGCCTCCGGCCATTTTGTAAAATAGTCCATAGCACACAAGACATATTTGTTCCCCTTGTCGCTAACTGGAAAAGGTCCCATAATGTCTACCGCCACCCTCTCCATAGGTGCCCCTGCCACCTGCTGTTGTAATGGGGCATGTGATTTGTCTAGAGGGCCCTTTCTTGCTGTGCATGCATCACAGCGCCTACAAAAGTCCTCCACATCACGCCTGTGCTGACCCCAATAGAACCCCTGTCTAACTCTGCGTAGTGTTTTGGAACTCCCGAAATGACCTGACCCTACACCCCCGTGACATGACCCAAGCACTGCCTCTCTAAGGGTTTTGGGCACTACCACTTGCCACCGTTCCTCTCCTGTGGCAGGCTCCTTCCACATTCGCTGGAGCACCCCACCTGATAAACGCAGAGCATCAAATTTACTCCAGAGGCCTTTTGTAGTTAAGGACATCCCTGTCACCTCCCCCCACTGTGGTCTACGACCCTCCTGTACCCACTGCCTCACTGGTTTCAAGTCAGAATCCTCCTCCTGTCTAGCCTCCCATACTGTAGCTCCTACCACCTGCAGCGCACAGCAAGATGGCTCTACAATGGACTCCACCCCCTTCAGTACTCTTTCCCTCTCCTCCTTCCTGTCACAATAGCTGCAGCCATCCACAGCACATGGGTGCCGAGACAGGGCATCAGCGTTAGCATGCTGAGCTCCAAGTCGGTGCACCACTGTGAAGTGGAAGGACTGCAGTTCCTCCAACCACCTAGCCACCTGTCCCTCTGGCTCCCTAAAAGACATCAACCACTGCAGGGCCGCATGGTCTGTCCTGATGGTGAAAGGTACCCCACAAAGGTAGTACTTAAAGTGTTTGGCAGCTAATACCACTGCCAGCAACTCCCTCCGGGTAACACAGTATCGCCTCTCACTCTTGTTGAAGATTCGGCTAAAATATGCCACAACCCGTTCACCCTCAGCAGTCACCTGTGACAACACTGCGCCCATACCCACATTACTGGCATCGGTGTCCAGAATGAAGGGCAATGTGGGGTCTGGGGGACTGAGGACAGGAGCATTGATAAGGGTCTGTTTTAGAGCAACAAATGCCTCATGGCAGTCTGCTGACCATGAGAAGGGCTGGTTGTTTTGAAGGAGCCGGAAAAGGGGAGCACAAATGCAGGAAAAGCCCTTTACAAACCTCCGGTAATAAGAGGCAAGACCCAAAAAACTTTTATGTTGCCTCTGATTTTTGGGATTGGGCCAGTCTCTAATAGCTGCAACCTTTTCGTGAAGTGTGCTAATCCCTGCACGGCCAACATTATGACCCAGAAACTCAACCTCTCTCTGCATAAAGTGGCACTTCTCTGGATGCAACTTCAGCCCTGCAGCCGCAATCCTCTCAAACACCACTTTCAGGGAGTTCAGTGCAGCCTCAAATGACCTCCCATGGACCAGGATGTCATCGAGATACACCAGGCATTCTTGGCGGGGGACACCAGCCAACACTCCTTCCATAAGCCTTTCAAACATACCAGGAGCATTACACAACCCAAAACTCAGGACTTTGAACTGCCAGTGCCCCCTACCAGTGCTGAAAGCGGTCTTTGGTCTGGACTCGGGGGTGAGGGGGACCTGCCAATACCCGCTGCGTAAATCCAATGAGGTGAACCAGGATGAACCTGATACCAAGTCCAGGGTCTCATCCACCCGAGGAAGGGGGTAACAGTCCTTCCTTGTCACCTTGTTTAGGGGCCTGTAGTCAACGCAAAACCTCCACCTGGGGCTCCGTTTCCTAGGCACCATAACTACACCTGAGGACCATGGACTGTTCGATGGCTCTATGATACCGGACTCTAACATGGCACGAACCTCCTCCTCCGCAGCCTGCTGTTGGATCAATGGCAAGCGACGGGGACGTGTTTTAATAGGGTGTGCATCTCCTGTATCAATGTGGTGTTGTACTAGGTGCGTGAGCCCCACCTCCCTGTCTGTGAGAGCAAAAATTTCCTTAAACTCCCACAACAACTGCCACAACTCAATTTGCTGATGACTATTCAGACCCTCACAGTTCTTCTCCCATATGTCACGAATAGCCACCCCGCGATCCCCCAGACTCTGGTGTGGATGTGGTGTGGTGTCTGCAGCTAATAAGGGTGGGTCTGGCTGACTGACCTGGCACTGAGGACTGGCTTGTTCTACATCTACTGTAGTGCTTAGATAGGATGCAATATGGGGGTCCCACTTTGTGGGGAACATCAATGGCACACTCTGCCCACCCGGAAATCTTAGTAGCCCCGCCCCCAAATCTAAAACACAACCCGCGAAGCATAAGAAGTCTAGTCCTAGGATACACTGTTCCCCTATACCGGCCACATAAGCTGGGAAATCTGCAGTCACCGGCCCCACCGTAAATTTAAACACACCCCTACCTTCCATGGCTGCTGTCCCACCAGTCACTGTTGTCAGTCTCACATCAGTCTTGTTTAAGACAGTCCCAGCTGGGACAATGTCAGGCCTCACCAGAGTCGCTGTGGAGCCAGAATCAACCAGGGCTGTACAGGAAACACCACCCACGACAACCGGAACATGGGAGGGGTTTCCAACTTTTGTCCAGCCCACGTACACAACAGGGCTAGCAGCAGCTTGCGTCCCGTTCTTATCCTCTCCGTCCTCTTGTGGCTCCCGGCACTTGATGGAGGAGGTCTGTGTTGTCCGGGTTACACAGACCCCCGCCCGTTTCCCTGATGATGTTTCCCTGAAGGGCAGTGGCGAAGTAGGTGGCCCGGCTGGCCACATCCCCAACACACGACTGAACGAGCTGGGCGACCTCCCTCCTCAGCTGGCCGAGTCGACATCATCCTCACTGCCTGAATCAGCTCTTCCGCCCACGTAGGCTTCTGGTCTGGAACATCAGCAGCAGCGTTGACCGCCACGGTGGATAGCATTTGCTTAGTGGCACCAACGACCGTTTCCCTCTCAATAGCGAGCTCAAGCGCCTCCTTGAGTGTGGATGGATGCTGGAACAGTACGTGGGGGCGCAGCTCATCAGGTGTCAGGGCCTGGATAAACTGGTCTCTGGTGAGCTCATTTTGGACATTAGGCGGCATGGTAGCATAAGCACGCCTACCCAGGCTCTCAATGTCAAAGGCCAGTAGACGGAGTGACTCACCCGGGTGCCTGGAGCGGTGCTTAAATTCACATCGTAGAGAGTCTCTGACATCCGATACACCATATCTCCCCTGAAGCGCATCAACCAGTGCTCTATAGTTGCCTCTTTCATCCGGACTCAGCAGCAGGAGACAAGCCGAAGCCTCATCAGTTAAGGAAATGGCGAGCTGAGTGGCCTTAGTCTTTTCCGACCACTGTTCAGCATCTGCAATCAGTTCGAATTGCATCCGGTAAGCCTCCCAGCTTTCTTTCCCCGAGTATTTCGGAGTCTTCGTGCCGAGCGGCAGCTGGCACGGGGCGTCGCCATGTTTATTTACCTCGGAGCTGTCCCAACGTGCACCGCAGCCATCACGTAGAGCTGGCATTTCCCGCGAATAGTCCGACTGGCGCGAAAAAGCCGCATCCGGAGTTGCACTTTGTCCATATACCACGTCCAAATCACTCCGAACAGCTTCAGACATGTCCACCACACACTCCTCCTTTTCCTTCTTCACCTTAGGTCCGGCTCCGGCGTGTGAATCCATCTCGGTCTCCGTGGTAATAAAGTCCGTTCGTCGCGGGGTCCAAGTCCGATCTTCTGACACCAATGTAATACCCCGGAGAGTTTCACACAATGAAGAAGCCAGTTCTGACGTTAGAAGAAGGTTTATTAGCCACAAATTGAGCAGAGGCAAAAAAGACGGCTTACTCCATCACCGAAGCGTACACCTACTCACTCTCTCACTTCCGCTACACACCCACATCAGCCCGCCCTTTCCTCTCACACACTCACTCCACCCAGATCCATCACAGGTAATTGAACTAGAACAATGTCAATCAACACAGAACATAATGAACATAAATTACACATAATGGATAACTGTTACAGGTTATCACAATATTTTGTTAGTTTAATATTAATTTTTGTTCATTTTACTGATCACTTTGGTAGTTTTTCTTCATTTTGTTGCTTAATTTATCATATTTTATTATTTTATTTACTGTGGAATTACTTAAGTATCCGAAGTTAAGGAGTTACAAACCCTCAGCTGCACCTAAGTCACACGACCAGCAGGGGGCAGTGTGCATTAGAAGTCACTGTGAAAATGTCTCTGAACTTTTTTTTTTTTTTTTTTTTTTTTTTTTTTTTTTAAATGTCTCTGAACTGATGCTGCACAAAGGAACTTCAGCAGCTGTTCCAAGAACTTCAGTGGGTTTTACAGTGAATGCACCCTGGAACAAGAAGAGGGGTTGTACTGTGATGTGGATGTAAATATAGAGACTCATTATGCAGTTATTTATCACAGCAGGAAATTTCAACTGAATCGTAGAAAGGACAGATTTTTCTTTAGAAAACAGGAGTGGTTTGTTTTGTTTTACTTTTTACCTCCATGTCATTATATTTGATGAAAAATGGAATATTCAATCCAAGAAAAAAAATTTAAAAAATACAAAAAAAAAAAATACCCAACAGAAAACAGTAAAGATTAAAATAGAAAAACGACTACTGTTGCAAATATGTATCTATTATATGCACTATAGTCAAATTATCTCCACTTAATTTAGCGTTTACTTTAAAAAAAAATCTACTTATATTTAAATGCAGGTGTCTCATCTTGTCATACGAACCCACTTTATCCTCACTAGGGTCACAGGGGTCACTGGGGGCCTAATCCAGCTCCAATGGGTGAAGGTGGGGTACACCCTGTATGAGTCTCCAGCTCATCTCAGGGCTGAACATATATAGACAAACAATCACTCTCACATTCACACCTATGGATAATTTAGATTAACTAATTAACCTATCAGTGCATGTGTTTGGATGGTGGGAGGAAACTGGAGAAAACCCACGCAGACACGAGGAGAACATGCAAACTCCACACAGAAAGGTCTGGTGTGGGAATAGAACCAGGGACCTGCTTGCTGTGAGGCATGACTGTTAACCACTGCACCACCGTGATGCCCTAAATACAGATGTTCATGCATAAATGTTACATAGAAAACATGGAAAAATAAATGAATAAAACCCATGATATAAATGGATGATAACTATATAAATATTATCCAACAGACTGGTCGTATCAGTCTCAGCCTGTCAGTTTAAAAATGACACCTGGCAGATTTAAGGTGATTCCAGGGGATCACTGTTTGGATGTTGCATGTATTTTGAAATGCATGCAACAATTGTGTATTTGAATATTTGTAAAATGTCACAGTTAGTGCTGTTGTTCGAGGTTTATTTTAAATAGACATTTATTCAAATACAGTGGTCCCTTGTTTATCACAGGGGTTGTATTCTAAAAATAACCTGCAATCAAGTAGTGAGCTTTATTATTATTTATTTATTTTTTGCAATTATTAGTCTGCCAAGGGACAGTGGAGTTATGTTTTTGCCAGCGTTTTTCTGTTTTGTTGTTTGTCTCACTCTAAACTGTGAACTTTCCCCACTGTGGGAAATAAAGTTTATCTTATATCTTAAACCCAATCTATTGGAGTTTACTAGAAAATCCATTGTCTTATATGTTAGATTTTACAAAATATGAAACAAATGACCACAAATTACCATAAATTATATTTTTGTCTGAATTTGCACCAATTAACCAAGAAAAGTATGGGAACAAAAGAAATTAAACAACAATCTACAGGTTTTGTTTTTTTTTTTATTGCTCTACAATAGGATTTGTCAGGATTACGTCAAAATGCAAAATTTGGAACAGCCTCCTTTGCACCTTGTGCAGCAATCTTGAAATTGGACAAATGAATAGAGCAGTGCAGTAAAGTAAATACTGTTTCCTTGTAGGAGATCTGACTTCTGTTTTGTAATTTCATCTTAAAGGTCATCTTCCACATGAAACCACTTTTATTTGAAGCTTTTGAAATATGTTCAATCATAGTGAGCTCTACACACACGCGGTACGTGAAAGTGATATTGGACTTCTCTCACCTGCATGACTCTTTGATAGAAAATACACAGAGAAATGAGCAAGTCTGAAAAGCGCAACATTCGTTTTTTTCTAAACAATAGTGTTATTCCTAAAATTTCCATTGACGTTTGTTCTCGGCAGGAGTGTCGCAATTCTCATAAAATATCATCCCGCGAAATTTCACTGTTGGAAGATGGGTCATTGGATGTCTTGGTATCATGCTGCAGTTCTCTGCCATTTGCTGTCTATAAAATGACAGTTATGTTTTTGTCATGAATTATTTTGAGAAAAGTCTTCATCTCCTCCTCTGTCCATGTGTATCACTCCATTTTTACTCCGAGAGAAGTGATCATGTGACCACGTATGATATGTCTTATGACCTATAATTGGGGAAAAAGTGTTTCCATTGCGCTTTTGCAAAATATTAGAATATCGAAATGTCTGAAAAACCACCTTATGAAATTGTAAAAACCTTTTATTGATATTTGACCGGTAATGGAAACACCTGAATTTAGAAAAAAAAACAAAGCAGTTTTTATAGTACTATTTACATTTTGTGAATTTCCAAGGGTAATGGAAATGCAGTGATTGGTTCATCACAATGTGGTGTGCTCCGCCCACCAGATTTGAGAACCACTGGCCTAGTGGATGTGGAGTAGGATCATGAATTAGTTTCTTTATCTTGCCAGGGGTTTGAATCCAGGGCAAGACATTCTGCTTGGATGGTCTTTTTTTTATGGTGAAATGTTGAAATAAAATGGTTGACTGTTATAATGGGTTTGGCATACCAGGTTGGAGTAAATAAAGACTAATAATTTCGTCCCAGGCCCAGCCAAAGGTGTGACTGGCCCTGATGGTGATGATCATATCCAGTCCCAAAGCAACAGAAGTTTGTTGTTTCCCTGATACTCAAATTGAAGCTATATTTAAGATAAAATTACAGCTAGAAGTCAGATCTTGTACAAGGAAACTGTAGATACTTTACTATTAGTTTGTGTGATTTCAATGCTGCCACACGACGTACATGTCACAATTTTTTGAAAAAAGCAACAAAGTTTCTGTGCGCCGCCCTCACTCCAGTATTATCAGTATCGGCACTGAAAAAAAACAACATATCGGTCGACCCGTAGTCTATAGACCATGGGTGCAATTAATTTTCCTATGGAGCCACATGAGAAATGTTGATCGTTATTAAGGGCTGAATCAATTCACCCATAGCTCTGTTCAATATCTCTTAAAAAAACAGTAAATGAAACAATAAAATGACAATAGAGAGCCCAGAATACAACTATTTAATTAATATTCACAAAAACATTTGTGAAAATACAACTCCATATGATCTTTACATAAAAAAAACACTTACTGCAAATTTGTTTGTGTATCTCAGTTCCTTTTCTGACTCCCATAAAGAAATACTTAGAAGTCCATGTTTTGTTAAAATCTCTGCATTCTTAATACATTTTTCTTTCATTTTTTGGTGTTTGCTGACATGAATGGGCTGAAACAAAGCAACAAACCAATGTGGTACATAAGGCTTATGCTGAGCGTGAAAAAAAAGTGTTTTTTTTTCAGTAATTTTTTTTATTTTCAAAT
Organism: Siphamia tubifer; assembly: GCA_020466265.1. NCBI lineage: Eukaryota > Metazoa > Chordata > Actinopteri > Kurtiformes > Apogonidae > Siphamia > Siphamia tubifer. The sequence continues at coordinate 11,536,945 of CM035787.1, read as the reverse complement.
ATGTCAAACACAAAAACATTTATCTTTCAAAAGCCAATAATTGATAAAATACGACAAAGACAATATAGCATAAATAAAAAATAAGAAAGCAAGACACATATTTGAAAGGGAGTGGGAAGAAGTAAAAAAAACTTATTATCACCCATCCCTATTGTACTAAACAATAATATAAATGCCAAATATACATACATATATAAATCCAGTTGGTTTATCCAAATGATACAAAAATGTCATTTACAAAATATCCTATAATATATATTACTGTCTTCAGCCTTATACACCTGTACACATATATGTGCACACAAACTAACACTAACATTCATGTAGCAGATTCTTCAAAATAAAACCCTGTATGTTAAATATTTGCATTGACTTTTAATTTGACCTCATGTGGGCCAGTCAGGGCCAGCTATCGGGCCGCATGTTGCCCGATAGCCCAGGTCTGCTATAGACAGTGAATGTTGCTTAAAATGACAAAAATTTGTTTATTTAAAAACAACAATTTCTCCACAGTCACATTATCACATGTTATATTACCATTGCATTTGCGATGGATCACTTGGTATTGGTCCACATTCACTCTTGTCCTTATTCTCATGCAAAGCCTTGGAATGCCTCAGCATGGATGAGCTGTTGTTGTGCTGTTGTTATGCAACTCCTTGGCACACAACAGACACTTCACCTTGTAAAAAAGTAAAAAATAAAGATAAACTGCATTCTGCAATCAATATAAATGGTGGGGGGAAAATCTGTAGAAATGATGTACATACTTTGTTGGGAGAAATTAGATCCATATGTTCCACACCAGAGAAATTATTTTCTTTCTGGATGGTTCCATGTCAGTCACTAAAGTTTTGTTGATTGTCAACAATGCACAGTCTGTTAGAATCAACATAGATCTCTATAGTGTTTCACCTTCCCATTTATTTCGAGTCCAATGCCAAATCACAAACCTTTTTTTGAACCGGCAGGGGGGCGTGGCCAACCAATGAGACTCCAGATGTAACCACAAACATTAGCGATACGAGCCTCAGTACGCACTTTATATAGAACTGCCTGGATTCATTGACACATGGTTTAAAGCCTCGACACAGAACATCACATCACTACTGACACCACTTGTTCCATTAGCCAGACCCTCCAGGATTTCACGATGTTGGGATTAACAACTTCAACGCAAATTCAGCTGATCCCCGTGAATTCAGCACGATGTTACAATTTTAACCGATCACCGCGACTTTCCCACAAAATATGACCAATCATTTGCGATGTCTTGACCTGCTCCTTCTGCCTTTTCCTGTTTACCTTACAGTGCATTTGACGACTAAAATTCTGCATTAGTACCAACAGGTGCATTTGGAAGAGTACTTTTACTGCCGCATTTTTGTCATCAAGGTTTCATTTGTCATATTTGAAAGGTTGTCTTAATATCTCAGTGCCTTTGTTCTATATTTGTGAGAAAGTACTAGTAATGTTTTTTTTTGTCTGGCTGAGACATTTATATTATGTTTTATAACTCCATGTAGTGTTGTGAGGTCATATGAACTTTAACCTTTGAATCAACAGGAAAAAATATCTTGTTGCATTTTTGTAATCCTCGAAATAATTTTTTTTGCCATCTCTGTAAAAGGTAGATTTAAGGACCATATCACAATGACTTTTCAATTATTTTCCAGTAACTAAATATTTTAACTATTACTTAATTTTGATTACAAAAAGGGAAAATCGCAACTATTTATCACATCTTTAACTTCTTCCCACAACAAAAACCTAAAAAGTACCGCAACTTTCATTGCAATTTTTCAGAAAAGCTCATGCAACATCAGACCTTTTAGGCCACAATAATCTGTTGTTGGATTTTTGTTTCTATCTCTTACATTAGTGGGTTGGTTTTGACCCATGTATTAAATCAGCTGTAAAATACACTAAAAATATACTGCCCAGTCTGTTTCTCATGTCTTGCTTTCCTTCTTAGACTTCTTTATCCATGAAAATACTAGCCTTGGCTCGCCCATTACTCCTGTTAAAAAAATAAAAAATAAAAAATGTTATTGTAAAGCCAATTGCTGTGATTCCTATTCTTCAATCTGTGGAATAAGGAATAAAATAATTTAGATTTTGGACCATGGGGAAGGCCTGCCTCATGAGCCATGAAGTTTTTATGTTTAGTTTTGTCAAAAACGCCTGACATTTTGCCACATTTTGTCTCCTAACTTGGCTACCAAAAGCCATAGGGCATTTTGGGGGGTATCACATGAAAGGTGATACCCCCAGGCATAGTTGCTTATAAAGCAAAAATATGCTAAATCTTGGGCGATTTTTGGGGGTGTCAGATCAGGTATCACATCATTGTACCTCACACATGTAGTGTATCCAAAAAATATAATGCCAAATTGAACTTTGAAATAGAATATATTTACAGTAATAGCATTGGAACATTACACGTAATACTTTCTGTACACTTGAAACACAAAACATGGTTTATTAGGTTAAACATGAAAGTAATTACATATTACACATAGAACTGGAGAGTGAACAAATGATTGCTATTGAAATAAGTCAGTGTGGCTTGACGCTGTCAAACCTCCTCCTTTGGAAGCAGAAAACTTCTCTGGTCTAGATTTGTTGTAAAATGACATAAACTAGGATGGGTGGGTAGACCTGTTCAAAAAATACTTTGACGCAACACCGAAATGTGTTGCTGTAACTAGTCTGGCCATGCAGGCTATCTACAGAATCCGAAACTCTGGAGAAATCGGGAACTCTTCCCTCTTTTTCAGAAGCCAATCAACATTGAGTATCTTCAGTGGCTTTGGTTAGAGGCATGTTCAAGGCAGTGACGAACTGTGACCAGAACCCTAGGATTGTATACAGAAGCGCTTCATTCATCACTAGCCTTTGGCACAGCCGTACATGCTGTATGGAAAGATTTCAACTGGAAATTCTTGTTGAAAATGGAGCAGAGAGCAGCCCTGGAGGCATTTATTAAAAGGAAAGGTGTTTCTGGCTTTGGTAAGAGTTTAATCTACCAGTTAGCCCCGCTGGATATATCAGAGGAAAGAGTGGTGTGCTTGGTTAAAGCTTCGACACCGCCGTTTCTGGCTTCGAACAGTAGCAAACTGAAGCATTTAGAGGGAGGTGGGTCAACCACATACTGTAGGAAACGGTTCCCCTTAACACGTTGGCCAGACCCAATAGCTCACAGAGCAATCGTAGTAACTAGGCAATGAAAATACTGGTTTTGATATTTTCTATGTGAGTCTATGGGCCTTTTTTTGGAAGTTTAGCCCTTGATGTGCACCTGCAGTCAGCACCTCTGTACTGAATTGTTTGTAAGGGTTAGGGTTCTCCATTAGATAGAGCAAATATGCAGTGGCTCGTCTTCCTGGGGTCCCTACCATTATATTCTAAAACAATTCATCATTAGAAACATAAAGTTCCAGACAGTACATTACCATTACATTCATCCATACATTCAGCTTTGTTATTTAATACATGATTACATAAAAATTAAACCACATACAAATAGAAAAAAAGCTCACTGTGAACTGACCTAACATTTGTGGACATCCCTGTCTGTGAATTTTATTTTAGTGAAGGTAGACTGGATAACAAGGCAAAAAAAAAAGAGGATCCACTAAAGCTCACATGATTGTTAAGAGGATCTGTCTGTCAGTGTGTTGGCTGACAGAACACTGACTGAGGATTTCAGTTTTGGCTCTAATCTTATTTTTATATCTGGGTCCAAACCAACCCTAACAACACAAAGGTCGAGATTTCAACCAGAGCATTTCATAATTGTTTTTTTTTTTTTTCAACAAACATTTTTTTTTTTATTATTATTTTGTTGAAATACAGGCTCCTGTCAAATCAAAAAAGCATGGAAGCAATACACAAACTTAATGTGTTTTATTAATGCATTTAAAACTTAAAATGCGTCCGTGCTGACCTTAACACACTGAATTAAAAAAAAAATACAAAATCTAGGCAAGGATTTCCACACAGAAATAGTAAGTAAATGTAAGAATTTTTCAAGTAAAGTTTACTTACATCTTATGATGGATTTAATTAATAAAACCCAAGTAAAAGAAGAAATGGGGGAAGGTATTTTAATATTCTACAAGAGTGATCATGGAGTAAATTTTACATGCAGATATAAGTTAATTTTACTTGGAAACCTATTACTAGGTAATAGTCTATAAATTATTAATATAGTTATTGAATTTTACTTTCTCCTAAAGTAAATGTATCTTGTTTTTTTTTTTTTAAACTGTGACATTTTGTTAACTTTAAATTAAAGGAGTGAACACCAGTCTCACTGCACCACCTGCTTGGTTGTAACGTTCATTGTTTAACCAGCGTATGAAACATCACAGAGTGTATGACAGCAGCACAGAGCTGGAGTCAAACTGAAATATTCCTTCCACCCACTTCACTCTCATCTTAGCACCTGGCGACAAAGCCAGCTCCACCATCACCAGTAGGGCCAACATGAGGCAGCTGGAAAGACCACGGGACTGGAAAATGCTGGCAGACCTGGACAAAAAGTTGTGCTTTCCACCGGAAATAGCATCCACCAACCTGACCTTGTTTTGTGGTCTTCCTTACTCAAGCTAGTGTATATCATAGAGCTCACGGTACCATGGGAGGGGGCCGTAGAGGAAGCCTATGAGCGGAAGAAGCTGAGATATACAGATCTTGCAGCAGACGCCCAACAACAGGCTGGAATGTGAAAGTACGCCCGGTGGAAGTAGGCTGCAGGGGATTCATAGCCACCTCAACATCTAGACTATTTAGGGAGATGGGGGTGTGAGGGAAGGCCCACAGACAGGCAGTGAAGGATCTCTCCAGGGCTGCTGAAAAGTGGAGCCAGTGGCTGTGGACCAGGAGGAAGGACCTGACATGGGGCTCCAAGTGAGTGATGGCTGATGGGAGTGAACCTGGGATTCACTGCTGAACCCTCTGGAGGTGTTGTGGGCCATCAGCAAAACACTGAAGAAGGAGGGCACCCACTTGAGAACCCAAAGGATGCCACCACTCACTTGATGACCACAGTGTCTCGTCTGTGCCTTAGGCAGGCATTGGGATAATAACACCTAGTCCTACATAATAGATAGATGGATCAATAATGTAAAGCGCTTTGGGAGCCTTTAAAAGCGCTACAGAAATCTAATCTATTATTATTATTACTATTATTAAGGTATTTTAGTATTCTACAAGAGTGGAAGCAATACACAAACTTAATGTGTTTTATTAATGCATTTAAAACTTAAAATGCGTCCGTGCTGACCTTAACACACTGAATTAAAAAAAAATACAAAATCTAGGCAAGGATTTCCACACAGAAATAGTAAGTAAATGTAAGAATTTTTCAAGTAAAGTTTACTTACATCTTATGATGGATTTAATTAATAAAACCCAAGTAAAAGAAGAAAAGAGGGAAGGTATTTTAATATTCTACAAGAGTGATCATGGAGTAAATTTTACATGCACATATAAGTTAATTTTACTAGGAAACCTATTACTAGGTAATAGTCTATAAATTATTAATATAGTTATTGAATTTTACTTTCTCCTAAAGCAGATCTTGTTTTAACTGTGACATTTTGTTAACTTTAAATGAAAGGAGTGAACATCAGTCACTTCTCCAGTCTCACCTGCTTGGTTGTAACGTTCATTGTTTAACCTGCGTATGAACCATCATAGAGTGTATGACAACAGCACAGAGCTGGAGTCAAACTGAAATATTCCTTCCACCCACTTCACTCACATTCTCTCCCCTATCAGCAGATCAGGAGACACTAAACTAACACACAACCACAACCTGCTTTTAACCAATATTTACAACTTGCAAGGTGGCGCACCGTCACATGACCCAATGACGCCATAAATTATGGCTGTGTCCGAAATCACACACTCACTCTCTACATAGGGAAATAAATGTAGTGCGTTACATAGTGAACTCAATTGAAAACTATTTGAATACCACTATGGTGCTGTTTATTCGCGTCATCACCGTTGATGATAAAACGTACCAGTGTCGTCTCTCATCAAATTAAAAGGTGTTTTAATTTTTTTCACTGTCTGTGCAATAAAAAAAATGGAATAAACTTGGCTCACGACTGTTTTATTGTTATTAACTGTTAATCAACTCTTGTCTGTCTGTCATCCAACAAACAGACTTACTTAACAGCTGCTGTAGCTCTGCCAGTATGCCGTCCAATACTGCATACTGTCCTTCAGCCATTTTTCGATTTGTGCAATGCATGATGGGATACAATGCTTTGGTTAGTGGCTATTGAATGTCCACTACGTTATGAGGTTGATTGTGGGATACATTGAGTGCAGCATGTACTGATTATAAATAGTTCACTAAAGATTCGGACACCCCTACAAAATGATGCGGTCCCTATATAGTGCACTATAGAGGGGATAGGGAGTGATTTGGGACACAGCCTATGTAAGTCACATGACTCGGCATAAACTGTCCCTGCATCAATTCAATTCAATTTTATTTATAGAACCCCAAATCATAACAACATCATCTCACAGGGTTGATAAAAAAAAAAAAATCAACCCTGTGGAAAAGATAATGTCCTCTACAACCCATGTCCTTAGAACCTCCTTCTCGATAGGAAAAATCCAATGGGAAAGGAAAAACTTTGGGGGGAACCAGTGAAGGAGAGATCAGCTCCCATGGATGGACAGCCTATAGATGAACACCCCTTTGTAGATGAAAGGGAGGAGGGGGAGGTCCATCCATCAGATGAATGAGGAGGTCAAGGGTCAGCACAGGACACAGGTGAGTCACTACAGATTATGTTGTCTATGGTTCCTCATGTGGATACTACTGCGGGAGTTGCCACTTCCCCCTCTGGAGGGAGTCTTGATATGTAAAGATTTAAGAAATTATAAATACAGACAAGAGAGAGAGAGAGAGAGAGAGAGAGAGAGAGAGAGAGAGAGGACTCAGTGCCTGTACTTCCCCCAACATTATAGCTCCTTGGGCATCTAAGACTGAACTGTGGCTTCAGTCTTTAACTAACCAGTCAGTTTTTAACTAACCTGACCATAGACTTTCTCAAACAGTAAAGTTTTCAACCTAATCCGAAATGTAGAAAATTTGTCGGCCTCTTTATACAAGGCACATGTGCAGAGTCAAAACACACAATAGTATTACAATTTGTTTGGTGTTTCTAGGTTTATGTGGAGACAAAAATGTTTTGAATAGTATGTGAAAATACATAATACAATTTACTCTTCCCACTGAGTTTATTCATTACATAAATAATATACTGTGTTTAGTTTTAGTTGAATAATTCCAGTTCTCGTTCTCATCGTCTGAAGCTGCTTTACTCACTAGGGTCACTGGGGGCCTAATCCAGCTACAATGGGTGAAGGCGGGGTACACCCTGTATGACACAGGGCTGAATATATATAGACAAACAATCACTCTCACATTCACACCTATGGGCAATTTAGATTAACCAATTAACCTATCAGTGCATGTCTTTGGATGGTGGGAGGAAACTGGAGTACCCGGAGATCGAACCAGGGTCCTTCTTGCTGTAAGGCATGAGTGCTAACTAGCGCACCACCGTGCTACCCTAATTCCAGTTCTCACTATTGTAAATAAAAACTGTGATAGTTTTTTTATGCACATGCTAATGATGCATATCCACAGAAAGTTCAGAAACTCAGCTAAAAGCTTATATAACCCATTCTTATGATCACCAAACACAGGTAAAACAACAATTGATTCAATCAGTTTTAGCTGGAAAAGTGGAAACAAATAAACTTGTTCAAACATGTTAAAACTATCAGCTGATCACTTGAAACAAAGCAAAAACATGTTAGCTCCACAGCAGAGATGCCACAGCAGCCGACAGAACAATTTTCATCACTTTTTTAACCAACATTCACTGAACCAACAACAAAATTAGAGCAAAACAACAACTCACTTTTGAAAAAACATGCAGAAATATTGTCTTTACCTCTAGATGAAGTTATATTTAGCTGAATAAAACTGTTTTGAATGGAGTATGTACACTTCTGGTTCGGCTTTGGGGTCCAATAGCACATTGAAGGAGGGCTCTGAGGGTCTGAGGGGGTTTGTGATTCGACGAAGCAAACGTTTGTCAGTGTGTGTCACACATATTCGGTCACTCGTGATTTGCTAACAGAGTGATTGACATACATTTGGTGACTAAAGCTCGATTCTATTGAGTCAGAGGACTAAAATAAGATCTCAATCATCAAAATTGGCCAATGCAGGCCAGAGCTACAGCCCTGCATAAATGAAATGGGTGGCTGCTTTGCTGAAACCACATTATGCACAATGTACAGAAGTAAATTTCATAAAAAAATTCAAAACAAGGTTTTATACTACTTGGCTTAAAGACAACGTGCCTTATGGACAGATTCAAAGGGTGAGGCGTATCTGTGACCAAGATGAGGTATTTGAAAGGAATGCTCAAGAAATAATGTGTAGGTTTGTAAAGCGTGGTTATAAGAACACCTCCCTTCAAAAAGCCTATATACAGGCTAAACACATGGACAGAGCATCATTATTGAGAAGACAGCTGTACAACCTAAGGATAGACTAATATTTGTCACTAGTTACAGTACTGAGGCACAACAAATTAAACAGATTGTTACAAAGAATTGGGGAATCATCCAGAGTGATGAAACATTAAGACCCATCTTTCCTGACCCTCCCCTTGTAACTTTTAGAAGAAGCCCGACCTTACATGATAAACTTGTCCACAGTCACCTGAAACCAGACTTGACACAAACCTGTTTGTCCCAGATGCCCATTGGTTGTTTTAAATGTCATCATTGTAATCACTGTTCTAATGTTCTACAAGCCCAAACTTTCCAGGATTCAGTCTCTCTAAAACAGCATAAGATTTTATAAACTGTAAAACTACATTTGTCATTTATAGGTTGGAGTGCCCCAGTTGTAAAGTGTTCTACAAAGGTAGAACTAAAAGACGCCTACAAGACAGAATTGGCGGAACACAAATATGCAATTCGCACTGGTAATTTAAAATACCCTATGACAAGACATGGATATTCATGGAACACCATAATAATGATCCATCTTCTTTACAGGCTATTGGTATTGACCACATCCCTTTAACCCTCAGGTTGAGTGATAGACAGAGAGCACTGAATCAGAGAGACACTTTTTGGATTGATAAACTACAGGCTATTAAATATCCAGGATTAAATGATGACCTTGATTTTAGCGTTTTCCTCTGATTTTATTGCAGATTTTTAACGTAGGTTTTTAATGGAGATTATTTATTTATTTATCTTATATATAAAATAAAGTAAAGTAAGTACCTTACCCCGGTCACACTGTACATTTAACTCTTTTTCTCCGCTCCCAAAAACTGTCTGCACCCCTCTCTCTCTCTCTCATTCTCATTCTCTCATCTATGATAATGCTGTGTTTTGACCCCATTTTATGCCTTATAGGACTCAATAATTACAACATGATAAGAACGAAATGTGAACTACATAAGAGCGCAGTTCAATAAATGCCAGAATAACCGCGTTTGCAACTTCCCGTTGATTTGGCAAAAGTGAACGATTCGTTCACGTTTGTTAAAAATATGATATAGTTTGTGAATGATCGTTCAATGAATGCGTTCAGGTGCAACACTGTATATATATATATATATATATATATATATATTGTATTATTTAAAAAAAAATACTCTTTGGTTTTACTCTTTTACTGTGTGTTGTCTTTCTCTTCTTGTTAACTTGTTTTTAACTTGTTTGTTTGTTGTTGTTTTTTAGATCCTGTATTTTGTTAAAATTTCATTTTATGTTTTGTTGACTTTTTAAGGATGACACCTAGTGGAGGTTTTATATATTACATTACACTGTTTTTTATACTACACTTTTTACCTGATTATCACTGCTATGTGTAGGTTTGTGATTGGTTGGCACTGTTTTAAATATCTCTTCCTGCTTTGTGGCAAGTCTGACTCCCTGATGAAGGCTATGATGCCGAAATGCATTGGGGTTTTTATGTGATTTTTTTGTAGGTTTTTGTAACCAAGCCAAGTTAATGAAGGCTTTTTTAATTTTCACTTATAAGAGAGTGCCTTGGAATTTTTTCTTTCTTTTTTGTCGTGCTATTTCCCCATCCAATAGAGCACCTCTTATCATTATTGCTTTTTTTGAGTCCAGGTAGCGCTCCTTAAGCCAACTTTTTTAAGGTATTATTTGTGTTTTTTTGAAGAGCTACAATGACATGTGAATCAAATTAAATGAGTTTTATAACTTGGTACCTAAGAAACCTCAAATGGCACAGATGATGCCAAACTGGAGAACACCCAGGCATCTCTTTATAAAAACCTCTGTCATTTTGCTCTTCTTCACTACAGCAACATAATTTTTTCCATGGGGACTGTCCAAATGGTGTTATATGATTTTCTAGAGTTTTAAAACTCCCATTGCATATATTTAGAAGTGATATTTACTATAAAATGCAGTTTTTTTCTGGGCAAGGGTAACATTTCTTCATTTATCTTGTGTTCCATCTGCGTTTACTCTGACACAGTATCATCTACAGTTATGTTTACATTTCTAATGGCATCTCACAAGTCGTATCTTTATTTTGATACCAAGATAATCTACATAAGGCTTGTTATTGCAGATATATACTCTATTTGGTTTGGGCATGAACTTTACCACCAAACAGCCTCAAAATAGGCAGAGGGTTTAACAACCTAGTACATACTACTACACCAAAAAAACTTTTTTCAGAACAAGAGGAAGGTTAATGGGTCTTCTCTCTGTCTTGGACGTTTCAGACTTAGGATCTTAAGACCAGACGGTTCCAGATCACCGTTGCTCCTTCCACTGATTAGAGTGGAAAGGATCTATTTCAAATCAACCAGTGAAGGGTCTCTTGATTTGTTTCCCACAGTGTCCAAGGGTGGACTGGGACATGTGCTAGCGTGACCAATTAGAGAAAGAAGAGGTTTAAAGTAAGAGGTACACCAGTTCTGTAATGATGTGAGTTTATTTATTTAGACAGGAATTACATCTCATCTCATTATCTGAACCTGCTTTATCCTCACTAGGGTCAAGGGGGGGGTCACATGGAGCCTATCCCAGTTACAACAGATGAAGGCGGGGTACAGGAATTACTACCATTTGTTTTGAAATTTGAAGTACAGTAAGCACAGATAAGCAAGCACTTACATAAACAACAAATATGGAAACAGTGCATGACGGTTCGTGAAGGTTATTTTTTTGGAGTTAAACAGTAGGAACCCATTGGGTAAAGATGAGATATGAAAGAAAGAATCCCAAAGCAGGAAGATTGCAACTGGGGAGAGTTTGTGGGGTGTTGTCTGAGTCCTTGAGTTGTGTGGGTGGGTGTATATGAAAGACAGGCCTTGGACCTATGCCTCCGGTACTGCGATTTCAAAATAACTGTCAGTAACACTGCAGATAGTATCTGCTTCAGACATTAAATGTGTTAAATCTTACATATTTTAATCAGATGAATCAGAAAACAAATTACTTTAATGCTGGTTAGCTCATGTTTTCAATGTTATTCTTATGTTATTCCACCTATATAGTGGTTTATGTACATGTATACTAGGGATGGCAAAATGTCAAATTTTTCTTGGCACCTCATTAACTTGTTGAAGTTATTTTTCTTGGCTCACACACACAGCCATTTACACACCGTGATGTGCTCATGTAGCTTTTTAAACACGAGCTACACTGCGATGTTATGTTAAAAGCTGATTTTATAGTGTCACACAAAAAGAAAACATTAGATGTTCCAGTAAATTCTGTTGCTAAATATGGTGCAAAAAACCTTAGGGATGTCCACCAGCCTGCGTCAGTTCTGCACAAACTCCTTTTACCGTAGCCCACCCGTCATGTCATTTTAAGTAGGTCTGTCAGATGGATAACACAACTGTCCCAGTCTCTAGCTGCTAGCTCTACAAGTTCTATTACTTCACGTCAGCTTTGTGTTTTGTTTAAGTTTTAAGTAAACGTTGTAAACTGGTGTGAAATGGTCGTACCACATAGAATTTATTAATAGCAAAAGCAGAGCTCAATTAATCTGTCTTGTTTTACTAATGTTCAAATTCATTATTTTTAAAGATATACTCTGCTTTATAACCTACACTACATTGCTAAAGAGTTTGTGCAGTGGAATGACTGATGCAGGGTTTTTTTCTTTTTCTTTTTACCAACGACCGAAAATTATTACCGAACGACCGTTCAAACGGTCATCGGTTAACATCCCTAATGTATACAATGGAATTGTAAATATTCCAATTAAAAGAACCTGTAAAGTGAATTGATCATAAGGCGCAGACAGTGTTTTGAAGTAGATCTAGTAAATCTAAGAACAATATTCATTTGGACTAAAACCTATTCTCTTGGTCATTCTAATAATTTCACATTTTGACCCCAGACTTATCTTGGAAACTTGAGCCAACCAGCACTTAAGGTCACGTTCTCACCACCCTTGTTTACTCCAGTTGAACTGAACCCTGGAGTATTTACTCCTTTGGAAAGGTTCTTTTGGTCGGTGTGAATGCTGACCTCGAACTCTGGTGTGGACCAAATAACTGAACTCTGGTCCATCTGTAGAGGTGGTCTGGGGTCGCTATCAATTGAACTCTGGAGTGGTTCATTTCAGGTGTGAACGACATCCGCACCAATCACAGGAAGCGCACTGTTTTACGTGTCATTTGCTTGCAGCACATTTCCAAAATGCATTAATTAATACAATAGTTAGGGCTAGGTGGCTTACAAGACGTTCATATTTGCTCTCCACAAGTGACCACTTGTGATATGTGCTCAAAAGGAAAATGAGGCGTCGACTCTCCATTATTCTCCATTACAGCCGATGACAGCAAAGGGATTTTTGTATTCCTGCATAAACTGTAATGACCAATAACTGAATTATATTTGCAGTCATGTGACTTTCATTTCCGATTCCGGACCAGTTAACAATCAAAACAAATGTATCATCTTACCTTGGATTCCAATCAAGAAATGGACCTTTAGGTGTGTTTTCCTTATCACTAACATACATGTGGGAACATTTCATTAGTTTTATTCCGGAAGCACTTGAAACTAACCACAGGGAACATTTGACAGAAAAACTGTTTCACACTCAGTTTTGTACTATTCGGATGGGACTAGTTTAACAGGGTGATGTAGAGTAATGTTGGTTTATCACATGACATCTGTAAAATAAATATCCAATTCACAGGGGGCTAGAAATCTCCGTAATATTTATTCGACATGGGAGGAGGACCATGTTTATACTCTGCCATCACACCTTCATCGTTGCGTGTGTCCTATGTCACTTCCGTTTTGTGGTGTGTGTTTCATACTTCTACGACTGTTTTCAACTTCTTTTTCTTGGTCATTGGTCAGCGTCTTTGTTTGATTGGAAGATAATTGTGCTTGGACGAACAACAGACGGTTTCAACAAACACCTCCATGCTGGAAAATCGCAGTTTCCAGGATGTAACAAAATATTACATACATCTTTACCAAGGGTCATTTATCCGAACCATTGAAAGGACGGTAACATTTGCTGTAAGTTTCACAGATGTGCTCTGTTACATTTCCTAACATGATGTATTCGGAAGGAGCTAAATTCCCTGGTTATTACCACTTTACTCCATGTCTGAAAAGTACTATGGATTGGGATTTTTTGTCAACTAAATTTTATCTAATTAATAAGGGCGGGGTGGGGAAGGGTATCAATTGGTACAAACATCAGTGTTGGGTCGTTTCAAAAGCACTAGTTTAGGGTATAAGGGTCACTGCAGACAAATAGGAAAGACATGAACCTGGGTCCACAAGCTTCCTCCATAACCACTTCAATGGCTCGAGTTTTGACCACATTTCCCAGGGGACTTAGTTAATTCCTATTGTTTAAGGGCCTGCATTTGACTTTAATTTAGTACAAAGTCAATGTAAATCAAAAATGTATACCTCGGGTGTTGACAACCGGCTGTCATGAAGATCTGTCCACATGATGAAATCCACATCCACCTGGATTTATTTTTACTACTCCAGTACTGCTAACTCTAGTCCTATAAGAAGCAACTGCTGTTAATCAAATCTTTGTAAATGACACCGACAATGTGGTTTTATTTAAAGCCAAAAGACATCTGTATTCTTATTAAAGTCTTTTTGAGCTTTAGCATGTCTCTGCCTCTGATTATTCTGAGATCCCACATGCTAAGAGAACTAACGAGGGCTTTATATGATGTCATGGAACATTGGGATTCAAAAACCGAACGTGAATGCATTTATCCAAGGCATGTGTATGTGTCAATTGTACATGTCAGCATGAAACCAGGATTCAATAGATTATTTTTAACATCCGTTATTGACAGAAACTCGTACTGGGTCCATAATACTGGGCATGTGTTGTAATAATAACAGGACGTATGGTGAAACATATGAAGTAGAAAGGGAGAATGAAATGAACCCAACACCAAAACTGGGAGGTGGAGATAAAAGGGTGGATGTAATGGCATATGTTTACCACTACTACCTTTACATAACTATTTAAAAGACAATACAAGATAATGTTAATCAATTCATACAAACGCCTTCAATAATCAAGACTACTTTCACACCCACAACTGAAATAGATTTCACATTGAAATTATGAAAAGGATTTGATGATGAATTGAAGTTGTTCACACTTCTGACAAAGTTTAAACAAGTGGCACCAGGCACAACAAACCCCTCCCCTCGCAAACATTTTAGCTCTTAATGGACATCTTCTGCTCAAAACATGAGACCATGGGTTTAACCTTTGAAAGCCACTTAAGGTCGAAGGTCATGATGTAATTTTGAAGCCCATGCCAGGTTTCCTATCCATTTATAATAGTAATTAAGTCTCTATCTCCACTTGTTTTCCCATTACAGCCCATTTTATTTTTTTTTAGGTATTGATCAAGTGAGCTTTGATCTCTTGGGTCAACAATTGGTCAAAATCTATGCACAGAAGATAGAGAATTGAAGGAGCATTTTGGTGCTCATTGGAAGTTTCTAAGATGAATAGTTAAAAAGTTATAGACACTTTTTTTTTTCAGCACCAAAACCAGGGCACCCAGGGCATACATGCGCCCGAATTCATCAAGTTGTAATGCGTCACATTATTTCCCCGAGTAGCGGTAACAGCGATAAGGTTAGGGATAAAGTAATTAAGTAATTACTCCATTACTCGAAATGTGGTTTCGTTAGCAACGGCGTTATACTTTCATGGTACGGACAGACCGAACACGATTTTCACATCTGCTTGTCAAGATTACATACAAAGTCAATGGAGAGACACGTTTTGACGTAGATTCACCCAAGGTGGCACGTTGGAAACGTTCCTGCAGCACGATGGAGGAGTTTCTGCGGTTTGTTGGAGCGTCCGGCCGTTGGAGCTGCACATTTTGCCGCAAATCCCTGTAAACGGTGGAGTTGAAAATATTTAACTTTCTCTGTGAATTCACGTGACACTATGTTATGAAAGCCAATCAGTGTTGAGATGCTGCTTAACCTCGCATTCAGTCAAATGAATGGTCACGCAACATAACCGTCATGGAATAAAAATTAAATTGTTCTTTTAAGTTTAGTTCAGTGGTTTCAATAGAAAAATGTTCTGACCTCTTGACATCCTGTACAAATTCTTGGTCTTTGTTTTGACCATGTGTGTTCGTGGTCTGGGAATCGATTTCTCAAAACAAATCTAGTATCAGCTCATTGGTGCTGACAGGTTAAAGACAGTTCAAAATATACTTATTTTACTTCACTGTTTTTTTTCCCACTCCAGGGATTAAAAGAAAATTTTTTGAAATAAATTACATTTTCTGCATCCAGAAGAGATCCTAGATTCTGGATCACTTTGAAATGTATTCTCCGTTTACCGCAATGTAAAATTTCAAAGTGATCCAGAATCCAGGATCTCCCAGTCATGTATACTAAACAGGTCCAGAGGATGGCACATCTATTCTTAATAATGACGACCATCCATTACATAAGGAGTTCCAGCTTCTGTCCTCTAGATGGAGGTTCTTAGTCCCAAGGTGCATCACACAGTAATACAACAAAAGCTCCGTTCCTGCAGCCATCACTGAGCTCAACAAGAAACAGTAACATTGCACTTTTGCACTTTATTTACTTAGTTTAGTTATTTATTTCATGGCCTGGCTATGTTTTTTTATTATCATTATTATTGTGACTCTAAACTCTTAAATTTGACTTTTATCTTTTCTGGGTTTTTATTGTTTTTATTATATTTGTCTTTTATTAATTTTATATTTTTATATTTTATTCTTTTATCAAACATTGCTGCTATATTGATGAGTGGTGGAACACTGAGCACTTTGTTTAGTTTTTTGTACTTTTTATATACTGAACCAATGTACCTTAATTATACGTCTTTGTGTGTTGTATGTTAGTATCAAATGTTCACCCTGACTGCAAAACAACGGGTACTAATAAAGTAACCTTGAACTCTTCCTGATCATCTCCAAAATCGAATCATTTATTCCTTGTGACACTCCCAACAGGTCATGAAATTTTCATCATGGTCCGTCCATAACTTTTTTAGTTATCTTGCTAAGTATCAGACAGACAGACAAACTGGCAAAAACATAACCTCCTTGGCGGACCGCTCTTCGGTGGGTCTGCCTTGGCGGAGGTTTGCTCACTCAGAGTGCTTTTGTAGTTGACTTTTTTTTTCCTTTGCATGCTCTACTTACATTCTGATTGATTTAAACAGAAAAATCTCACCTAAAGTAAAAGTGTTTTTGAAAAAATAAAAATAAAACTTTTAACTACGACAATAGAAGTGAACATCAGTCACTTCTCCAGTCTCACTGCACCACCTGTTTGGAAGAAAACAGTAACGTTCATTGTTTAACCTGTGGAGGAAACATGGTAGAGTGTGAGACAACAGCACAGAGCGTTCAGTCCTTCCACACACTTCACTCAGATTAGTTTCTCCTGTTCTGCCGATAAGGGAGAGAATCTAACACACAACCACAACCTGCTTTTAACCAATGTTTACAACTTACCAGGTAGCGCACCATCACATGACTCAGTGACGCTGTATAAACTATGTGAGTCACATGACTCAAAACACACCACACTATTAAAACTAACGTGGCATTTCTAGGTTTATGTGCAATGACTGAAAACTAAATTATATTATGTATTTTCACGTAATAATCACTCTGGGTGACTCTTACAGGGTGTACCCCACCTTCATCTACTGTAACTGGATTAGGTCCCCAGTGACCCCAGTGACCCCTGTGACCCCAGTGACCCCAGTGAGGATAAAGCGGGTTCAAATGATGAGAGAGAGAGAGAAAATTTACTCTTCCCACCCAGTTTATTTCCCAAATTATATATTTAGTTTTACTTGAGTTGTCTCTGATACTTACCATTATAAAATAAAACTGAACTTAAGGTAGTTGCTTGTCTTTCACACTGGAAATTTATTTTTTTTGTTTTAGTAATATTTGTTAGGTTAACTGTCACAGACAAAATACAAATGGAAGAAACGAGCATTTACACATTATGTAGCAGTGAAATTTTGAGTTCATTATCATTATCATCATCATTATTATTATTATTATTATTATTATTATTATTATTATTATTATTATTATTATTATTATTATTATTATTATTATTATTATCATTATTATTATCATCATCATCATTATTATTATTATTATCATCATCATCATTAGGTCCTTGAGGCATAAAGTGTTGACAAGTTTCCAGACTTTCTTTTTGCACTTTTGTCATTGCACTACATGTACAGTATTGCCAGAATGTTCTGCTCTCTGTTATTTTCTATTATTGTATACAATGTAATATTGTATTATTATACTTAGCAGGACTGAATTCTGTTAAAGAAAGGTATTTATTTAATTTTACTTTACTTTAAGCCAGGCAGAGTTCTGCTAAAAATTTATTTTATTCTCTGAACTTAAACAGGAGAGGTCTAAGAAATATATATTCTTTAATTCAGTTACTTTTGTCATTTTGCACAAAAAAAACAATTGTTTTCCATGTATTCATATTACTCAAAAACATGCATCTAATTCAATTCAGGTTTCAGTCAAAACGTTTAAAAATGGTGTCTCTCACACACACACACACACACACACGGGAGGTGTCCCTTTTCTTTTTTCAGCGAGTTGGCAACCCTGGGGGTGTTGGAACTTCTCCCTCAGTTCCCATTTCACTCTTTTTCTATTTTTATTAGTTTCCATGTGAAAAGCCACGTGTAGTCGTATGAATGTCTTCCATGATAAAATCTCTCAACACTTGCTGTGATGCAGCCTGGGTACCATTAACACACAACATGAAAGGTTGTAAAGAAGATGGAAAAAATGACATTTTCAGTCTATGTGCATTTGTCATAAAACCTGCAGGATCTGATTTCTTAAAAATGATGGAATTTATTAATTCCAGACTGTGTCATCTTCCTCCTTTTATTCACAGGGGTGTTACTAGGATCTCTTGGGGTTTGTTGAGCCGCATTTTTGTTATAAACATCCAAAATGTAATAAAGCTGCATTTTTTAATAAACTGTCCCAACGCATTTTGTAATAAATTTTGCTTAATTATGTAATAACTTGCAGCAGCAGGGTGCTTTGGTGTGTGGCATTAAAACTCAAGGAGCTGTTCCAAGTGGTTTATGGCTTGGCTGGTAATTAGACTTATTAGATATGGACAATTACGTTGTTTAACCTCTCAAGCCCCAAAGGGGGTTTTCTGGCAAATTCCGTCTAAAATGCCCAAATTAAAGTCAAATACAATTAACAAACAAACTATGCTTTAGAATTGTTATTACGTAATGCACCATGTTATTACATTTTCCAAATAATAGAAAAGTTGCAAGTGGATTTTGTAATAATCTTCTCAAAATGTAATAACTTATTACATAATGAGGCAAAATTTATAACAAAATGCGACTTTGTTACAAAATGAAATTAAAAAGTTATTACATTTTGGATGTTAATTACAAAATGCACCGTTATTTCAAAATGTGGCTCAACAGGGCTTCAAACAAGAAATCCCTGGGCCCCCATCCCATATGTCTCTTGTCTCATCATCTGAACCCACTTTATCCTCACGAGGGTCATAGGGGTCACTGGGGGCCTAATCCAGCTCCAATGGGTGAAGGTGGGGTACACCCTGTATGAGTCTCCAGTTCATCTCAGGGCTGAACATATATAGACAAACAATCACTGTCACATTCACACCTATGGACAATTTAGATTAACCAGTTAACTAGTTAACCAGTTAACCTATCAGTGCATGTGTTTGGATGGTGGGAGGAAACTGGAGAAAACCCACACGGACACGAGGAGAACATGTAAACTCCACAGAGGCTCTGGTGTGGGATTCAAACCAGGGACTTTCTTGCTGTGAGGCATGAGTGCTAACCACTGCACCACCAGGGTGTGTGTGTGTGTGTGTGTGTGTGTGTGTGTGTGGGGGGGGGGGGGGGGTGAGGGGTGGGGGGTGGGGGGGTTGCAGCCTCAGCAGAAGAGCCCAGACACCCCTCTCCTCAGCCACTTCCACCAGCTCTTCAGGGGGTCCAGAGGCCTTTCCAGGCCACAGTGAACCCCTCCAGCATGTCCTGGGTCGGCCCCGGGAAAAAGCTGTCTTTAAACACTTCATTAACTTTTTAACCCTAAGCAACTGCTGGGATACTTTCCAGTGTGGTTTCAGAGCCACTGACAGCACTGACACAGTTCTGGTCAGAGTGTTTAATGCAGTGGTTGTCAACCTCAGGGTTGGACCCCACGTGGGGTCACCTGAAATTTCTAGTAATTGATAAAGAAAGAAAAGAAAAAAACAACAACATAAAACTGACTAATCCAATCCAAAAATATACTATTCTAATCCATAAAACATAGTGAAAAGATAAAACCATATTTTAATGACTTACTTTTGATTGTCTTCAACTCTGTCATCAAAATGTGTTTATCTTTACTTATTTTAGTATCATTTTTACTGTAGGACATTTCTATTGCCTGTTTCTGTGCAAAACTATGTCAAAATAAGTATTATTGTGTTCATGACAAAAAAAAGCAGTTTTACTTTGTACTTAGCAGACAGTGGTTCATCACCTCCACTGGCTGCATACTGCATTCACACAAAACAACAAGAGGAACCAGGGACCCAGAAAAAGCCGGTCCATCTGACATCAGATGGACTTTAGCGTCACCTACGTGAGGTTAAACTCGTCCCTGGCAGCGATTCTGAAGTAGCATTAGCATTAGCATCTACAAGAGAAGACGGCGCCACAGTAGCTGCTGCACAAACTGGAAAAAAATGGCGGATCAAACTGGTTCATGTGCTCTCTGTGGAAATAAAGCCAGTTTTTTTGGGATGGTACTCGGGTAAAGGTAAACGCATACAGAGAGCAAGAGGGTAGGGGGGAGTGTTCCTTCGCGCATTCTGAGCCAAACAAAGACGACTTCTCATGGCGTCATGGACATGTATGAGGACGTACCGGTGTTCGACCTCAAGTTATTTTTATTCCGTGAAAAAACAGCAGGAAACTAAAACAATCTGGATGCTTTTTTTTAAATAGAACTAACACACTATGTATTCAATAACAATGAAGAACACAGTAATATTAATTGAATAACTATGGAATGACACTTTTAATAGGGAAAGGTTCATTAAAGGTTAATGTTTACAGAGTTAGAAAATCCATGTGAAAATCCAGTAAAAAAAAGTCTGTTGTCCGTTCATATAATTGGTAATTTTGTTTTCTTAAAATCTCAAGTCAATCAATATCGTGTCTCATCTCATCTTGTGAGCTGAGTATCTCATAGCACCCCTAATGATTATCCATGTTTCTATGTTTATCCAGCGTCCAAACTTGAGCGTTCCACGTTTGGAGTGGCCGTGAATTGTCCAGTGTCCAAACATGGGTGTTTACGCATAAATCCACATTTGGTGCCGTAGCATAATAGACTGTGGCATCTTCGTAGACCAAAGGATTTGGGAATCTCTTTATCATAATTTGACATAGTAGGATCCCCCGCATTTGCTTAGGGCCCCCAAAAATGTATAAACGGCCCTGCCCCAGAGTCAGACCCAAACAGGGTTGAGTGTTTATGCTACACATCTGGAACAAACCACCAGAAAAATGCAAGTCACTTATTTAGTTAAAGACTCATTTGTTTCCAGATGTCTTTAATTACAGATGTCCTTTACAGGTCAATTAAGAAAGAAGAATAGTTTAACCCATAAAGAACCAGTGCTATATTTTTTTGTCAGTTCCTATATAAGATTTTTTAAGTGTTCTTAAGTGGTTTTATCAACATTTATTATAATATTACACCTAGTATTTTGCATTTTATCAGTAAAAATCATATTTTCTTATATTTAATGTTAAAAATGTTAACAAAAGCAAACATTTTTCAGTAAAATGTATCATTAACTGAACAAAAAACAAGTGACAACTGTCATAAAACAACTGTCAACTGTGTGTGTTTTACTGTTAAATCAATATTGTAGAAGATAACAGTGAAAGATGAATCACTGTATTCTACACCAATTATTTACATGTATTGATCGGATTAGTGGATCAACAGGTATTTAAGAGTTTAGATCATGTGTCACTGGCAAAGGTGTCAAAAGTACTCACATACATACTTACATAAATAGAAGTAAAGCTACTTGTGTGAAAAATACTCTGGTAAAAGTAGAAGTACTGTAGTGATTCAATTCTTACTGAAGTTAAAATAAAAAAAAAAAATAATAAACTTCTCAATTGTAATAAAATGGAAAAGTAAAACTACCTTTTTTTTGCGATGGATGAAATGATACTTATTTAACCAGGAAAAATCTGAAAAGTTTCAAAAGTATCCAAAAATAAAGCCTTTAAAAGTCAGTTACTGTGTAGATAATGTGTTTGACTGGGTCACAGTATCAGTTCAGTGGATATAGACAGGAAAGACATGGAAAAAAAAGAAATAAAAAAAATGGGGAAAAATGTCAGAATTATAAAAAAAGGGGAAAAAAGTCAGAATTTAGATTAAAATGTCATATGTGATTTTAAGAAATGCACAACTTTGAGATAAAAAAAAATTCTGAAATAAAATAGCATAAATATGAGATAATAAATGCAGAATTATGACAAAAAAAGTTTACATGATGATATAAAATGGAACAATTAAGATAATAAGTCATAAATATGAGATAACAAATACATGATTGTGAAATAAAAAGTAAAAAATTTGAGATAAAATTATATTATATTATATATCACAGTCAGTTTATCTCCTTCACTGATTTTCCCCTTTTATTTAACACACACACACACAGAAGGTGCAATGTAATTTTTTAGAAAATGAAAGGCTTTTAAGTGCCTTTTATAGTCTGGAAAGTATGATGTTGGAATCTACATGTTATACTTGTGTTGTGTAGTACAGTGTGTAGTTGTGTACACAGTAACTAACACTGTCACTAACTCACTAAACCTGTTTTCTCTCCCTCTGTATCCTCCTCTTCCGTTCTCGACGCTCCAGTGAAACGGCTGTAACACACACACACACACACACACACACACACACATACAAACAAACAATCGCATAATTCAAACCTGTCAAAAATAATTGTGAACTCACTGGTCACATGAGAATGATTGGCCTGTTGTTGTAAACAGCATGATTTCAGGGCTGTTAGTTATGATTGTTACGTACAGTTTAAATGCCCCCCCCCCCAGATTTAAGTGTAGTTGAAGTGAACCCAAAGCAAACGTCCCCCAGGAACGTCTGCGCAAATCTGTGTTTTGTGTGTTGCTCAGGAAGTGTTCACATCGACCTGTTTTAAATGTGAAATGGTTATCCCAGGGGATAGTCCCCAAATTATTTCTTCTCCATATTTAAACCCAGAGGTGTTAAAAATACTCCCATTCTGTACTTAAGTAGAAGTACAGCTACTTGTAGGGGAAAAAAATACTCTGGTAAAAAAAAAAAAAAGTACAACTTCTCAATTGGAATAAAATGAAAAAAAGTGAAATGGCATTTTTATTTTTATTTTGCCATGAATGAAGTAATACTTATATACTATACTAAGTTTCCAAAAATAAAGACTTTAAAAGTGAGTTACTGTGTAGAAAATGTGTTTGGTCGGGGCACCATACTTTTGTGGGTATGGACAGGGAGATACAAAAAAAAAAAAGCAGAATTCTCAGGTTAAAAGTCAAAAGTCAATTATGAATTAAAAGGTTTAAAAAGATTAAAAAGTCAAAGCTATGACATTATATATCATAAATATTTTTTTCAAAGTCACCACTTATTTTCCCTTTGAATTGATTTATTTTTCATACCATCACATCTGTTTAGTTTGAAAAACAGAATATAAAGTACAGATATCAAATGTAGGGAGAAAAAGTAAAGTTTCCAGAAAAAGATGTACACTAATATTAAAAGTAAATTACAGATACCTAAAAAATCTACTTATGTACAGTACACTAACAAAATATTTTAATTTCATTACTTTCCACCTCTGATTGTTATCTTCTATGTTTTGATTTTTTTGTGTGAAAAACTGGTATTTTCCTGTATTTAATTCACCAATCATGCATATATTCATGAAGGCTATATATTAAATATATATTTTATATTACATATAAAACTAAGGAAACTGAAGAAAAAGTTACTTTTAATTATAGTCATTTATCAATTGTATAAGAAACATTTAGATAAACAGTGAAAAATCTGCAAAACTCAACATAACGCTATCACTATTATGTACAATTATTGACAAGCATTTAGAACAGAAACAGTTAAAACCATCAATAAAACAATTAAAACCTCATTGGTTTGGAGATGGGAATGATACATAATATATGTGACAAATGCATGGAGTGTCCAAAAGGTTTTTTTCCACTGTATATATATATATATATATATATATATATATATATATATATATCAGATCTCCATAGTGACATGAGTGAAACAACTCCTGTCCTAGAGAACCACTATCTGACATGTTTTCGAGGTTTTCTCTCTTCCAACACACCTGACAGTCGTCATGAGTTTAATGACAGGACGATCATTTGAATCAGGTGTGTTGGAAGAGAGACACACTGGTGATTACAAATTTAGGGAGGGCAGACTTGGGAGGGCATAGTGGGTGTAAAGGTTGGCGAAAAAATCTGAAGGAAACATAATTAAGAAAATGTGCACTTTTATTGTGCTGTCAACACAGAAATGGTTCTTAAGTTCTTAATTTTTAAAAGCTGTTAATAAAACAGTTAACTGTTAATTTTAAATGTTTCAAAGCTTCTTTTACATAAAACAACATTAATTGTGCAGGCGACTTGTAGAGGAATTAGTCCAAAAAGCTATTATCCCAGTGGCTTCGGCTGCTTTCATGTGTTTTTTACATTTATCTCCAATGTGTTTTAGGTCTTTCCCTCCTGCAGTAACCCATGACATGTCTGTTTTGCTACTCCTGCCGTGGCTTCTGCCACGATCAGAGGTTTGTTGTTGAATTTTTAGTTCCCAACGGTCGGGTCCAAAGTCTTTCGCTCTCTTTTTTTCTTCATCTGAACAACAAGTCAAGTGTAGTTGTTTAAAAGAAATTTTCTGTAGCTGTTGTCTGTGCCATGACAAAGGAAACTAGTTGACACGGCAACTTAACAGGACATCATTTAGGTGCCAATAGTTGTCCAATGACACTGGACTGATACATATAAACCAGGGGTCCCCAAACTATTTCCAGTGAGGGCCACATAACTTTTCCCTTCTCAGATGAGGGGCCGGGGTCAATTTGTAACAGAAAAAGTGTGACGAATGCAGGAGTGCCTAAATGTAAAAAAAATATTGTTTTCAAGAAAGCCACAACCCTTTCTGGATTCTTCACAGAACAAAAGTCCGAAAATTAATAATAATAATAATAATAATAATAATAATAATAATAATAAATAACTATTTATGAAATAAATAACCCTCTTTGGGTTCTTCACAGAACAAAGGTCCATAGAACATAAACTTCTTCATCTTAACAGGTCCAAGTTCATCTTAGTTGTCAGAGCAGAATCTCTGACTTTAATGACTCATATGAACAGTCTCTCAAAATGATTGTGTCAAACTAGTTAATAATAGTTAATTTTTAGAAAGCCGACACAGTTTAATTGTTTATTTGATTGTTTGGTTATATTTGTTCAGGAATAACTCCTTTCTGTAAGTTTTCAAATGTCCCACGCTGTTGAACGCACCACTGATGTTATAACGGTTATGAACGTATTCTGTGTTTCATTAGCCACTGTGTTGCTAGGTAACCGTACCAAGTTCGCCATCTCGGCTTCTTTTTCTCTTTTTTATTCATCTATTCCTGGTTTATTACTTAGTGTAGATGCCACAAGGTGAGATAAATAACACAGTACAGTTCGGGTAGATGTTAGCATGGTGTACTGTATAAGCTAATGCTGTTTAGCGCGGGTGTGCTGTTGAAGCTAATACGATAATATGCTAGCAGCTAGCATTGCTAGGTGTCATCTGTGATTTCTGTGAGGTGATTTGTGTGTTCCATGACCCATGTAATACATCTGAGTGACTCATATAGTCGGTCTTAGTTAATTTATTATTGTATGTATATATTGTTATACTGAGTATTACTGTGTATTATTACAGACCTCAGTAAATAAACCTTCAATGAGGACATCTGTATCCGTGTTCTTTAATCAGAACCACAACCCACACCTTGTCACTATAAACCAAATCCTGGAGACAACCCCACGCTCTCTGCTTCATTAATAATGAAAACCGTTCATAACTAAGGAACATTTTACTGCAAAAGTCCAACTTTATTATCAAATACAAATACACACATAAAAAAAAGTCTAAATGGTGTCTGGTATTGTTCAGGGGGCCGTAGTTTGGGGACCACTGATGTAAACTGTGACATCATTGGCCTCTGTGCCCCGAACACCATTTAATTTGTGATGCTAATAGGACAAATACAAAATTGTTTTCATACACAATTGGCCATTTCGCCGTGCTTTGGAGGCACATTTTCTATGCGTCCCGGGCCAGTTCTATCACAGTTTATAGTCTACGTATTAGTCTAATGTGATTGGAGGAGAAGGAACGTGGAGTCTGTCAGTGAACGTTCACTGCTTAATGAGCACCAGTTGGTGGAAATATTGTTAGAATCATTCAGATTCCATGTAGGCATATTATTTTTAGATTCTTACCCATCCATATCTGGGAGGGCAGCAACCAAGCGCCCCTGTGGGCCATCCGCCGCTGGAGATGCATCTAAAACATGCAGGACAGTGGACCCCTGGTGTTACCCCAGTGTGTTAGAAGTCTGGCAGGTCACCAGGCCACTGAAGCCAGAACCACTGAACCCTGAACCACTGAGCCCAGAACCACCGAGCTCAGAACCACTGAGTTCAGAACCAGTGAGCCCAGAACCACCAAACCCAGAACGACTGCTCTCCTCGGTACCACATATCGTGTAAATCTTTGAACACATGCCAGTGTTTACACACATCCATATTCTTTAGTTCCTCTTTGCACCATCAGAAGGTTCTGTGTCAGTCTCATCACATTCCGGTCAGAGCCAGATAACGGACCTCGCAAGTCTGCACCGTAACTGGACTTTTGCATTTCTTCAGCTTCACTCTTTCATTTTTTATCTGTGACTCTAATCTGAGCTAAACTCACCCAGTAAATCAAACATACGACACCATTAAACACTTAAAAGCATGTGTGTGCTGCAGAGATACTGACCGTCACAGGAGGGATTTGACTAAACTCACAAACAAGAACTACAACAATTCATTTTCTATAACATGTCTGAGGCTTTTTAGGAGAGGACCTCATTATTCTATTCAACATCTGGGGACAAATAAACAAAAACCACTGTAAGAACTAACTTAATATGACCCTTAAGCCCCTGGTGTGTCAGCAGTGACACAGTCTACATGTATCACTTAACCTGGGGGGACAGAGCCTTTTCTGTAGCCCCCCCCCCAAACCTCTGGAATTCACTAATTGCTGTGTTTTCTATTGTTTGTTTTTAATGTTGTTGGACTTTTCTTCTGTTTTTACTGCATGTAAAGAGTCTTTGAGTGCCATGAAAAGCGCCATACAAATAAAATGTATTATTATTATTTTATATACAGTGGTACCTCTACTTACAAAAGACCCAGCTAACAAATTATCCAAGTAATGAAAACCCTTGCCTCAATTTTTCATCTCTGAATACGAAAGAAAATTCGATTTACAAAATTAAACTGAAACCTCCGAGACATAAATACAGTACTGTATGTGTATTACTATACACAACTATGTAATGTACGTAAATACGTCAAAAATATACTGTACGTAGCATCCCATTGGCTATGAGCGAGATACCCATGATGGTTTTCCTTCGACCCTTTGACCTCATTCATCACAGAGTTACTGTTGTTTCCCAGTGTGCTCATTTAAACTTTATTACAGTAGGTATTCAAAAATTACAGTAAACATAGCGATGGTGTCGCCCTGTTTGGTTATGGCTGCTGTGTCTCCCGGTGACACAGACACTTTAATGGTCATTTCTCCACCTAGACCAGCACTTTTAGTATCAAAGGTTCAGCCGAACGGTGAGTATACGACTGGCAGACTATCATCAGTTTAAGAAAAATTGTTAAAAACTTTGACTCCACAAGTCCGGAGGCGCGGACTCTTCTACAGAACCTTGGTCTGCTGCACCGGTCAGATCCAGATGTATAAGACTTTGATCTGCCACCTTCGTGAAAAAAAAACAAAAGACGTCTGTTAACGCAGTAAACATTACTTAACAAAAAAAAATCCATAGAAGTTTTTGGCAGTTAACGAGTTACTGAGATTGTTTTTTTTTTAGAATAGTCTTTATTGTCAGTTTTACACACACGTTAGCATGTACATCGTACACACTGAAATGTTTTTTCTGCATTTAACCCATGACTAGGAACAGTGGGCTGCCATATTAAGCACCCAGGAATGAGATTGGGGGGGGTTTAGTGCCTTGCTCAAGGACACATCAGCCAACAACGACTCTGCCTGAGCTGGAAAACAAACCGCCGACCCATCAGTCAATGGACGACCTGCTCAACCAACTGAGCAACAGCCGCCCCAGATTCTGCAGCATAAAGGGTGACGCGGTGGTGCAGTGGATAGCACTCACACCTGGGTTTAATTCCAACATCAGTCAATGGGGGTGGGACCGTTCTGTGTGGAGTTGATATGTTCTCCCCATGTCTGCATGTGTCCTCTGCAGGTACTCTGGCTCCTCCCACTGTCCAAAGACATGTACTGATAGGTTAATAGGTTATTCTAAATTGCCCATAGATGTGAATGTGAGAGTGACTGTATGTCTATATATGTTCAGTCCTGTATGAACTGGAGATATGTCCAGGGTGAAATAATTGGGATAGACTGAGCACACGCTGGCCTGTTCCATTAATTTTGGCAACAGATGGCTCCAGGGATAACGACTCTATTAATGAGCAAATTCATAGAAAGTGTTGTGCAACAATGTCTCTATTTGACTCAAGTCATATAAATAACTTGGAGAAGGAGGCTCTCAATGTAGTCCAAGCCATGATTTAACTCCTCATTATGTTGTATTTTTATGCATTTATTCAAAATATCCAGCAAAAATACAGATACCACTGTTTTTTTTGGGTTTTTTTTAGAAAGTATCTGCTTCAGACCTTAAATGTGCTAAACCTTACATAGATGAATCAGAAAACAAAATGACATAAGTGCTGATTAGTTCATGTTTTTAATATATATGATACGTGAGTTATTCCACATATGCTGGTTTATGTACATGTATACAATGGATTTGTAAACATTCCACTACAAATAATCTGTATAGTGAATGGATCTGTCACAAGGGGATGGAAAGGACTCAGTAGAAACACAAAAGAAATATGCAAGAAAAATTTTTCAGTGCAAAGTCACTGGATAAACTGCTAAAACAGTTTTCTTCAGAATATAAAAACAATCAACACACTCCGCTCTCCTCATAGATAAACATGTTTCACAATCAGAAGTTTCTTTTGCTTGCTTTATAGTAACAAACAGGAGCCAGAGAGTCAGTGTTGACTGTTTGACATTCTAGCATGAATTGAGTGTGTTCCTACAGCTTATAAGCTCTTCCTCTGACTAATGGGGAATGGAGAGCAGGTGAGTAGCAAAAGAAACTAGGGCAAAGGGCGAGGCCTGAACTGGAAAACAATTCAGAAGAAAACATAAAGACAGAACTATGAATGGATCATAATGTGCAGACAGTGTTTTGAAGTAGATCTGAGACCAATATTCCTTTGGACTAAAACCTATTCTCTTGTTCATTCTAAGAAATTCAGATTTTGACCCCAGACTTATCTAGGAAACTTGAACCAACCAACATTTAAGACTTGAGTTTTCTTTATCACTAACACACATGTGGTAACATTTTATCAGTTTTTATTTGTAGACTAGTGTTATAGAAGTGTTTTGTGCCATACGTTAGCTTGGGAGGCTAACAGTAGCTATAAAATTATTGAATTTTTAAACTATAAATTTTTAAATGTATGTTCTAAGACTGTCAAATGATTTAAATCACATGGTTCATGTAGATTCATTTTGATTAATCACGATTACCTCATGAATAAACGCAAAAAAACACTGGTGACCAAAACCACTCACTCATCGAAAATGGTTAATAACTTCTGATCCAATAAACCTATTAATCAATGTGAACAATTGGTGTAAAATACAGTTATTCATCATTCATTGTTCATTCTAAGAATTTTACATTTGGACACCAGACATATCTTGGAACTTTCAGCCAACCAGTATTTGAGACTTGATTTTCTTTATCACTAACACACACATGGTATTCCAGAAGCATTTTACTTGTAGACCAGATTACTTTGTGGTTTAATGTTTCATTGATTTAGTGTAACTGTCAATTGTAATAATGCAAAAAAAGGGGGGAAAAAAAGGAGTTGGGATAGGCTGAAGTGACCCCTGTGTCCCTAGTGAGGAAAATTAATGATGAATGTGTATCCTGGACCACCTGAAAATTCATGGAAATTGGTCCAGTAGTTTTTGCATAAAGTTGCAGACAAACAAAAAACCAATCTTAAAGAATACATTTGCCTCTCTTTTGGGGGACAGGGTAAAAACCACCCTGAAACAAAACTGCAACAAACCAGTGCACAATTACCTGGATGTAAACCATGGGAGGGAGATATTTGTCGAGCATCACTGTGCATTTCTGGTAAAGTAATATATGTTTCATCTATGAAGAAAAATGTACATTAATCTGTACTAGCACAATCAATGTCAATTCTATCCAAGAACCTGGTGATGTTGGCAACTATGGTTGGGTACTGAAAGTCGGGTCCGGGTCGTAGGGGCAGCAGCCTCGGTATAGGCATGGAACATTAACAGTAGTAACCACACCAAAATCTAATGTGAATTTCAGTACCATTCGTATATGCAGCAGTTGTTTAATTATACTCCCTGCCCACTGTTAATGGAAACGCGCACACATGGCAGTGTGCTCAGAGCAGTGCATACGACATTAACATGTAAAAGGTGAAAAGGTTGAACATGCAATTAAAATTCACAACAAGATATGGATTCTTCCATATGCAACAGGTGTCTAAAGACATTTACATGCAATGGCAGGAATCCATCAAATGAATCTTGCCCAACATTGGTTGTGAGGGGCATTAAATATTACAGTTTTACACACCATGAAATATTCCACACTATATTCAACAGTAAACATCACTGTAGAGAAAAGAAGAACAAAGAAATTCACATAGAGTGTGTAGTCCAAAAATAGAAAATAAAAACAAATTGACAGCCTGTTTTGATTGGTCTCAGATTCCGACAATGCACCATACACAACACTACAACAACAATATTCTCTGTTTGTAGACCGATTTGCAAGGCATCACGGACACATGAAGGTCCAAAGCCTTGGATCTTGTTGACTCAATATTGAGCACCCTCTGATTTATTATATTTTAAACATTAATTACATTTCTTTTCCACACCGTGAAATATTCCACACTATATTCAACAATCAGTAAACATCACTGTAGAGAAAAGAAGAACAAAGAAATTCACATAAAATGTGTAGTCCAAAAATAGAAAATAAGAACACATTTACAGCCAGTTTTGATTGGCCTCAGATTCCGACAATGCACTGTACACAACACTACAACAATATTCTCCGATTGTGATGCCCAGCAAATTGGTCTACAAACACATCATGGTCCAAAGCCTTGGACCTTGTTGACTCAATACTGAGCACCCCCAGATTACTTAGATGGTCCTCATTCATGGTTGACCTCAGGTAGGTCTTGACTAACTTTAATGTGGAAAAACTCCTCTCTCAAGATGCGGAACTCGCTGGGAATGTTATAGCTATCTTGCAAAGTCTGAACAGTTCCATATAGGATTCAATGAGTCGTGTCAATTCTACTCTCTCTGATGGCTTCTGAATATCACCATGCTGTACTTTTCTTTCTAGTAGCCTCTTAAATTAATGAAGCTCATGGTCCAAATCATCAATACTGGCACCATACAACCGTCCAAAGTCAAACAAAGTGGTGTCGCTTAAAAAAATCATCAGTCCTGGGGTGAGTGATGGGAGACACAATTAGTCATTGAAAAACATTTCCTCAATTCACTAAGCAAGCAATCAATAACAGGATTAAAAAAAACTAAGTTCTGAATGATTCTTTGTCCCCTTCTAGCTCCCTCTGACCAACAGTGCCTAGTATATGGTATTCACAGAGTCTGGAGCTTAGCTTTTGTGGCCGTTTTGCCACAGACTGCATGGTAGCATCTCATTGCTTAGCAATATTTAACACTTCATCACACAATGTGTCAAAGAATGTGACCTGTCTGAAATCATGTAATGTCTGAACTAAGGCTTCAACTAAATCCATAGCCCTGGAGAGGTTGACCTCTGGTGTCTGCAGCATATCCGACGTTAGTTTTCTTTGTCCAAACAATTTCCTAAATGTAACCAGATATACCATAAACTCCAAGTCTAGTTGGGCTACAAGACCACGGGCCTCAGAAGACTGCTCTCCTCTGTGTTCTTGTGTTAGTTATTGCAGTACTTGTTTGTTTGCAGGTAACCTATCCATTATGTTACGCAAGGCTACAAATCGACATGCCCATCCTGTGTCACTCAATGATTGTAACTCTCTTGTGTTTCCACACATGTACTTCTGAACAGCCAACCATTTAGCATGTACATATGATGACAATGTGAAAACATCCAGACTCTGCTGCTTCCAAGACAGTTTTGACCACATCCACTAACACTAAATTAAGGCAATGTGCACTACACTAAACGTAAAAGGTATATATTGCCTTCTCCTTTATGCGTGCCTGTACACCTGAGTGTTTACCACTCATTACGGCTGCACTGTCAATGCTTGAACTATGACATGGTTTTTGTAGTCAAGACCGTGACTTTCCAGTAACTGAATAATTTTTTCTGTAAGCCCTGCTGCATCAAGTAGCATCATAGTAACAGAGAATGAAAGAAATCTGTTCTTTCTTTGACACATCTTTAGGCTCATCCACCGTGAAGGTTTCACTGTGTTTTACTTCCTCAATGATTTCTGATCGAACCATTTCAGCCAAACAATCCAGCACCTCATTCTAAATGATTTTGCTTGTATATTTTGCTTTGTGAATGCTTGTCAACCTATGTTTAACAACTGCATCGTGATTTGCAACTATATCAAGAATTTCCTTGAAGTTACTCTTGTTCTTTGAATCCTCAGATTCAGCATGTCCTCTCTATTTTCTTTCACTTGTTTAGTGTGCTCCTTATTAAGGACATTTCCAGTGTTGCATTAACTTTCACAGCCCTCTGATAATCCCTCCATGCTATCATTGCCTGATTGTGAATGTCTGATTGGTTGTGCACTGAAAAACCTCTCTCTCTTTGAGTTGCTTTTTTCTAGTTTCTAAAACTCCTGGTTGTTGCTGCATTTGCTGAACTAAAGTGTCGGCATGCAAAGCAAAACAGAGTCAGAGGAAACAGAGTATTCAAGGCAGGGGTGATGGTCATACCAGTTGACCTGGAAGCTGCCTCCTGTCTCCCATGAATATGGTAGGGAAGGGCTTCAAATGTGGCGGGACTGGAATGTTGTCTTTACATAAGCTGATATGTGTAAGAAGATGAACATACTTAACATATATTCAACTTAGAACAAAGAGAATTGATCATTTGTTTAGGTTAACAATGTCTTTACCTAGACTATCCATCAATTATTATATTCAAAATGTTTACACTTAACATGGACAATATATATTAACTGTATTTACTGTTAGTCCTTTATTATCTAGGTGCACACACACACACACACACACACAAACACCATCATCACCATAAAGCTGATGGTGCATTAGACCTGCTTGACATGCCTGCTGTTGACTGACTTGTCATTTCTCTCTCCATCTCTGTCTCTCTCTCCCTCTAGGTTGCTCCTCCTGTTCTCTCTCCTCCTGCGTATCTTAATCTCCCTCACTCTCTCGATATTTTTTGCTAGTATGACTGAAGAAGGACAATATGATCTTTTTGTTCCTTTCTATGATGTCCACTAAAAAGAAAACTAATTTAGCCAGCTATGAAGATGCGCCAAAAACACAGAATCAGTCTGAGCTACAACCAAGGGGACACGAGAAACACAATCATATCTAAAAATAAATCCAGACAAACATATTCATTTTAATACACAAATAAATGTATTACAGTCTCATTAACTAGTGTTATTTGTGTTTGAAGTTCAGCAAAAACATTTTTCGCAGTTACAGGTGTATTTTCTTTTCGGGCGCTTTCGGCAGCTATGGGAGAAAGAGGGTTAAACTGTGATAACTGATATTATGGGTTGTTCAGTTAAAGGTTGAAGCGTTTAGCAGAGCTGTCTTATAGAGATCTACTATCATGATGGCTCAGTCTGTTAGTGTGCCTTACAGACAGTAAATCTTAAAGTTTTAATACTAATTTGTACATGACTCGAACGCAAACCACACTGACAATTCTGTTTAAAATCAGCTTACGTACAGTAACATTGGGAAGTAAATAGTTTCATTACCTCGGTCTTGTAGTCTCACTCCATTTCAGCTTTGTGGTTAGCAGCTAGCCCAGAAGTCCTCAGCTTGCAGTGGGTGAAACAGTGCACACATTCGTTGCGTCTGTCAACGCATCTTTCAAACTCACGCGACACTGACCAATGCAATGCGAATGAGAACGCAAGCTGTCGCATCGGAACGGTCATGCAATGTTCTGCTATTCATTACCGCGGACAAATTTGACTGCTCAGTGCAGGGGCCATAGCGGGGGCAAAGACCATTTCCACAGGGGCCTAGGCCCCTGTTTAGAGCCACGGATGTGGCTTAGCTCCTTCTTCACCACAACAGATCAGTTTAGCACTGTCAAGCTCCTGCTCCATCCTCCCATCAGTTGTGAATAAGACCTTGAGGTACCTAAACTTATCCCCGTCCTAAAGAGGTCACTCTACCCTTTTCCGGCTGAGAACCATGGCCTCAGACTTGGAGGTGGTGATCTTCAGCAGTAGTAGTACTTCAGTTATTTTCGACAGAAAAATTAGTGTGTTGTGGTGGTAGAGAAAACTACTCTAGTACCCCATGGTGTGGACAACACAAAGTTAATGGAAAACAAAAAGATAAGAAATTATTGCACATCTTTGTGATATGAATATTGCATACCTCATGATTGCTACGCACATCTGATATTTGTTTTATTCCTGTACCCTAACTTCATCCGTTGTAACTGGGATAGGCTCCATGTGACCCCCCCTTGACCCTAGTGAGGATAAAACAGGTTCAGATAATGAGATGAGATGTAATTCCTGTCTAAAGAAATAAACTCATATCATTACAGAACTGGTGTACCTCTTATTTTAAACCTCTTCTTTCTCTAATTGGTCACGCTAGCACATGTCCCAGTCCACGCTTGGACACTGTGGGAAACAAATCAAGAGACCCTTCACTGGTTGATTTGAAATAGATCCTTTCCACTCTAATCAGTGGAGGGAACAGCGGTGATCTGGAACCGTCTGGTCTTAAGATCCTAAGTCTGAAACGTCCAAGACAGAGACAAAACCTATTAACCTTCCTCTTGTGTTATGGTCGGCACTGATCCATTTGAAGTTTTAAATACATTAATGAGGCACATAAAATTTGTGTTTTACTTCAAGGCTTTTTGACTTTGTCAGGAACCTCTATTTCAACAAAATAATACAAAAAACGTTTCACTATCGCACTAATGCTCTGGTTGTGTTTACGATTGGTTTGGACCCAAAACCATACCTTTGCCTCTCCTTTAGGGGGTGGCGTAAAAAGCACTCTGAAAGAAAACAGTCTCATACATTTTCATCAACTTCATGGAACAAAGCAGTACAGAATTGCCTGGATGTAAAGTGAAGCAGATATTTCTGTCAGAATACAGTCCATTGACTTGGGTACTATGTGGAACAGAGGTCCTCAACCCTGGTCTTTAGGACCCATTGTTCTGCATGTTTTAAATGTCAACCTAGCACCAACACACCTGATTCAAATGATCAGTTTGCCACCAAGCTATCCTGAAGTCTGATAATGACCCACTGCTTTGAATCAGGTGTGTTGGAGCAGGGTTGCATCTAAAACATGCAGGACAAGTGGGCCCTGAGGACCAGGGTCGAAGATGTCTGATGTGGAAAAATGTCTTTGGGTCATCTAAAAACCCAAATCACCAGTTCATCCATCACAAAGTGTTAAACACTTCTTATGACCCTGAGGTCATAGTTTCTGTATTATTGTTATATTATTCTGTTGGTTGGTGGTCCTCAGATGGGCTCACATTTAAACATGGCAGCAGAGTTTTTTTATTCCACGATTTAGACTTTTTATCTCATTTTCATTTATCTCATTTTTTTTTTTTTAGCTCAATTGTGACATGTTTTTCCTAAATTTCCTACCTGTACCCACAAAACTGAGTACAGTGACCTGATGAAACAGATTGTCTACACAGTAACTCACTTTTAAAGGCTTCATTTTTTGAATACTTTTCTAATTCTAATTCTAATTTTACTTTTTGTTACAGTTGAGAAGTTGTGCTTTTTTTAAAAAAACTTTTACTTCACTAAAGAAGTTGAACCAGTACTTCTACTTTTGCCAAAGTATTTTTTCACATAGTCAGCTGTACTTTTAATTAAGTACTGAATGTGAGTACTTTTACACCTCTGCTAATCAATCCATATATTTCAGCTTCTCTTTACATTCAGCATCTTTCCATTGTAATATGATGTTGTCAGGATTGTTGTTTGTCATTACTCTGTTGTTTCTGGTTTGTTTTTTCTTTTGTCTGATTAATGTCTTGTTGTTTCTCTGTAGACAATAGGGTATTAACGACTTCAGTTTTTTCAAGTCCAAATTTAAGTCGACTTGTGCTTGGGAGGCGACGTGTCAACTAATCGACGTGTCTGTTAATGCCCTAGTCCACAATGTCTTGTTAATAATCACTAATAAATAAAATACTAATAAGTAAATACGTTAATAAAATAATTAATTTAAAAAAAGATACCAAGGAATGATCTCATCTCCCCACAGTTTTGGAAACAGTGTTATAAGGGGTAAATAAACCCCACATAAACTTTGACTTTTGTGTTCTCCATTGACAGATTTTTGTCCAACACTTCTGATGTTAGTTGCTATAGAAGATGCCAGCCTTCACCAACCGCGCCTCTACATCCCGACTTTTACTGGAGAACCGCTGTTAGTGATTATCAGTTAACGTGTTTTTATTCCTAGTGCAGTCAGACCAAATGTGATATGAAGTGTTCAGCTGCCCAGTCTTAATTCAAAACCATAATATCTACATCACAGAGACTTGGGTTGTATGACGATGAGGCGTGTGGTGAGATTGCATTAGTCCATAGTGTTTTCATGAAAAACACAGAAAAGACTCACACTGTAAAAAAAAAAGAAAAAAGAAATCCTGTTGTTTTTATAGAAAAAAAAAACTAAATACTGGCAGTTGAACCAGAACCATCCAGTAAAAAAACTGTAACGATTTTAAAGTACAGTGGTACCTCTACTTACAAAATTTTTGTACCGTGACTTTTTCAGAAATAAAGTCTCATTTTACATGTAAAAGGCCTGATTCGTTCCAAGGCCCCAAATACTACCTCCTAAACCCTTTAAAAAATTCAAAAAAAATTACCAATTTTGTATGAAATATGCATTAAAAGTAAAAAGAAAATGGAGATTTTAAATGTAATTTAATGGTCTCAGTGAGTCAATGTGTCTTCACTGACTGAACATTAAACATTAAACCATTAAAATGAACCAGACATGCAGGCCTTTTTTTTTTGTTTTAATTGTCACTTTCACTTTCAGCGGTGTTTGTTGATGGACGTTTGGTGGGGTGTAGATCAAGGGACAATTGCCTTTGACAGCTTTTCATAATCTTCCTGGGGTCCACGGGGCGTGTGCATCGTCGGGGCAATGACATGAACCGTGGACATATTGTGGGGGTATTTTTTTTCCATGAATTCGGAGGGTTTGTGGGATTTCACTGGCATGTCTGTTGTTTGTGCTGGTGGAGTGATGGCTGCCTTTTTTTTTCATCTCCTGTTCCGCAGTCCGCTTCTTCTTTTCATTTGCACTGGGAATTGTTTTCTTTGGGCTCGTGATGGATAATGAATACGCACTGTGGTAGGGTTTTGGTGGACACCCTTGCAGGGACTCACGAGGCAGCAGTAGCTCTGTCCTTTACATGTGGCTTCTGATGCTGGGCCGAAACATGTATGGATCGATGAATGACGGTCAAGGGCTCATGAAAAGGATCATGGGTAGCTCCCGCATAGCCAATGGGATGCTACGTACAGTATGTACATGACGTATTTACATAAATTATGTATAGTAATGTACATAGTATTCATGTCTCTGGGGTTTTGGTTTCCTTTCGTAACTTTCTTTCGTATCAGAGATGAAAAATTGAGGAAAAGGTTTTTCATTACTTGGATTATTTGTTAGCTGGTTCTTTCGTAAGTAGAGGCATGTATATTTAACATTTTGACCCATTGCTTCTTTTGTGACACTTTGGAAATGAATTTTTCACAATTTGTACTTTGTCTAAACTGATTTATTATATTTTTTAACAATATAATCCTCTGTAATTTTAATATTTGGGTGTAAATCATGTCATGTCTGTGTCCAGTCTGTTTTGTTATCTGTGTTTGTTTGTCATTACCTGCTTTTGTTAATTTCCTCTTGTGTCTTGTCTGGAGTCTGGTTTGACCTTCCCCCTCATTTTCCGATGTGCATTGTAAAAGAGGAGGACTTCACTGATTATCCACTGTGAGGAATAGGCCTTTCAACATGCCAGTTTGGTTAATAGTTAATCATGTGTTTTAATAGCTGTAATTCAGTATCATTATGTTAATAAATCAAAAATATTTCATTGAATTCACCTTTGTACCTCGGATTCCAGGGTTAGGGTAACATCACATGACCTTACTCACATACCTGCATTGATCCAATGTTATTGCTTGTAAGTTAATATGTTAAAAAATACATTTGTTCTGCTTCATCATTCAAAGGTTCTCAATGCATAGCATCTAAACCAGGAGTCAACAACTTGTAACACCTAAAGAGCCATTTCAACCCAGTTTCAACTGAAAAGAAAACACTGGGAGCCGCTCATCATCTTTAAAAATCTCAGCGAATGTGTGACGACCGCAGACGCCTTCTCACTTCAGGTCAGCCTGCTCATCACTGATAGGTGTGTTTTTCGCATTGTTTCTTGGTTAGTTTGTAGCCTTCACTCGGGAGTTACCTACCAGTGTTACCTGTCTGTCTGCTTGCCTGTTTAGGACCCTAGACCTGGATATCTGCCTGACCCCTGTTTGTCTACCTCCCTGTTTATTGACCTGTTTTGATCTCCTGATTAGGGATGGATTGATGATGCCTCAAGGAGTCTATTGACACATTACACAAACTGTGTCGACATTGGATCGAGACTGTGTTGATCACTCAATAGTGACCTCTGCTGTAGATCTAAAATCATTGCAGGTAAACAAAATGAAAATAAGATGGAACAAAATCTTGCATGATTTTAACCCAACATTAGCCTGTGAAATAACATATATTCAATAGTTAAAATATGATCTCATAAAATATGATTTACTGTATTTGGTGTCAAAAGATTCCAGACGTGTGAACATTTTCTAGAATAGTCCATGAGTGGAAGCAAAGCACAAATCCAACAGGTACAGGTACAGCAAAAGCAAACAGTTTAATCTCTATCCAACAAACCTGCAACATGTCGATACAGTTTGTTTCCTTATAGTCAAAATTTGGCACACCACATCCAAATGACACTCTTCCTGTATCAGTCACATGATTTTTTTGTGAAAGCGATACATGCACCAATAAGGGGTTTCACACTTTTGCACCACTGCACCGGTGTTGTTCATCCCATCACTACTCCTGATTCAGAACTTCCCCTACTTCGTGTCTGTACCTCTGCCTTCTGACCTAGAAGTTGTGTTGGACCATCACCAGCTTACGGTACTGAGTTTTCCTTACCCTAATGAACTCTTGCTTAACATGTTGCTTATCCATGTATGACCTGGACTTGACACTCACCTGCCTTTGCTTTTCCATAGTCCAGGGGTGTCCAATCCTGGTCCTCAAGCACTGGCATCTTGCACAGGCTTAACATTTGAATCAGGTGTGATGGAAGAGGGATACATCTAAAACATGCAGAATAGCAGCTCTGTACGGCCAAGGTTGCAGACCCCTGATCTAAAACATGCAAGAGGATAGTGGCCCTAAAGGACCTGGATTGGACACCCCTGCCCAAGTTGCTGTCCATACGACTGTCCGTCCGTCTGGGAACAATGTACTCTCAATAACTTTGACAGCTTTGATTGAGGATCACCAAATTCACACCACACATGCCTCTCATGAAAGTTTGATGATGACTCATACTTTTTGACACATGTCTTTGTCATTTGTGCGACTGTGGACCAAAGTAGCAGGCTATTTTTTAATTAAGGATGCCCTCCGCCGATTCAGCTACAATCTGGTGTGCTCTGACCAAAGGTCAGCTCCTGAGGAGATGACCTTTCAGCTAATCATTGAACATTATTCTGTTTTTTCACATTGTGTATTAATATTAATAAACACCTTAAATATTTCTTGGGCCCTGAGGTCTGCATTTTGGTTGTTCCATCTAAGTTTGCATCTCCCAAAGTTTCCCCGAGTTTCAGAACATCCAAATGGGTCATATCTGATGCCCATTAAAAATTCTAATTTAAATTATTTACATTGATAAAATATATGGATCAACAGGTATTAAACAGTTTAGATCAGTAGATGGTTTGTCACCAGTGGCTGTTTGGGTCTTTATGGGTTAATCTCATAGGCATTTTAAACATACATTTAAGAGTCCAGTGTTTTCTAAATCCTCCAGGACTAAACTGGGAGACATTTCGGGTTCAGAGTTTTGCAAAGACACCTGGACATGTGAACAGTCAGTGCTAGAATTCAAGCCAGAGTCCTGCAGGGGTTCGGGTACCCGTGGGTGAACCACAGATTTTCACGAAACGGGTGAAAAATGTTGTGCTGTGTCAGATACGGGTTCGGTTCGGGTCGGACGTGGGTGATCGCGGGTCTAATTTGCGGTTCATAGGCTAAAAACTGTTCTTTAGTTTGGACTTGTATAGCTGCCTCCTGTCGGCTTCCTTCTTGATGCGTGTGTGTGTGTGTGTGTGCGTGAGCTCATGGATAAAAATATTTTTTGAATTTATTATTTGTTTGCTACTGTTTAACAACATTTTTATTTGGCTCTGCCTTGGCTATGTCACTGTTCAGTATATTCGTGGCAATAAATGTTTGTATTTAAGTTTGGCTATCTGACATTTTCTTCCGGGTTCGGGTCGGATATCGGGTTCATTTATAGCGGGTCGGTTTGGGTGCAGATTTTTATTTTTTTTTTCGTCGGAAAACGAGTCGGATACGAGTTTGAACATGACGGGTACGGGCGGTTGTTGTATGTCAAAATCAGAACCGTGCAGTACTCTGATTCAAGCTGCCAACCCTTTGGTCGTTAGGTGACAAGTGAACCACAGCTACCTATTACGTTTATTATATTGTTTACATGTTTAAAATATGAACTTTTTAAATGTCATTTACTTTTTTATTCATTAAAAATTAGGCTGTTATTTTAACATTGTGTTCTTACAATTTAAGCAGCACCACATTGTTTTTCAATTGAGTTTTATTTTCTCAAAACAATAGAAATGAATTATTTCTACACATGAATCTGCTTTTGTTCACTGACTCTTCCTGAAAAAAAACCCCAACTACAGCTGCATTTGATTTAGTCCTAAGCACAAAAAACTTCTCAAACACTTTGCATTGTATTTTTTTTTATGTTGCCATTTTACAACTTTTTGCTGTTAATTCTAATCATTTTTTACAGTGTAGTGGGAAAAGAAAGAGGTCAACTGTCATGATGCAGGCCCTGAAAAATCCTGAGGGACACTTCATAAAGCATCATTGAAAGTAATGACACTCATAGGAAACACTGAATAATAATGATGACATTTTCTCAGAATGTCCTCTCAGTCTACACGTGAGATCACAAAGGACCTGGTCCTGAGGGACGCTAGAATTAAGTCCAGATGTTTAATGCGATGAGACATAAACGCTCTGACTATTCTATGAGAATTTTATATTATTATAACATACATTATATAACTATAACACTCAGCTGATGGCTATCCTCTGCTACATATAAATCTACCTACGATAATTGTTAGAACATATAACCCATATTAACCCAATTTCAGTTACAGTATATATGGACCTGAGTTACATAATACAACTATGATGCAGATATACACCCATTTCTAATGGGTGAAACCTTGGCCTAGAAAAGACGTCATCAGTTGGTCTCCAACCTTCACTGGCTGTTTCGACCCTTAACCACAACACCCTCCAGTTGGTGGGTCCACAGTGACTGGCCAGGTCTCTACATCTCTCCTCCAGGCTTCCAGCTTATGTCCTCACTCTTGTACCAGAGCCAACAGGAGGCTCTCTCAGAAGCTTCTCCCAGTTTACGAAGGGCTGCTTTCCTTGAGTGGTCTCTTAATCCAACCTTTGTCGCTAGATTCCACACCGGCTGAGCTGGAAATCCTGGACATCCAACATCTACCATCATTAGCAAAGTTGTCCACCCCAGTCTTGGACAAGTTGCTGGTATTTGGCTCTTTTCCTCTCTGCAGCTTCCTTGCATCCCTCCTCCCACAGCACCGTCAACTCCCCCAGGATGATCTTTTCCCCCTCTGGAGACCACATTACAATACTGGGTCTTAGAGTAGTGGACAGTACTGCCTCTGGGAAGTGGAGTTTCCTGCTGAGGTTAACCTCCATCTCCCATCTCTGGGCTAACTGCAGGACATTCTGCCTAGCTTGGCTTTGAATGACAGGTCTATGTCCCTCTTTCACAAAGGCAATGATGACCTGATGCACAATTTCGGTTAATAAACAGGTGTAGGACCGGGAGATAGACGTTTGAGTCAAATTTGAGCCAGATCGGTGTTTGTATGTCTAAACTACAACCATTTTAACATAAGTACACTTCTAGGGGGCGCTATAGTACAAAATTGGAATGTTTTTAGCTAAACAGTTGTAGACCTGGGAAGTAGACGTCTGAGTCAAATTTCAGCCAAATCGGTGTTCGTATGAAGCAATTTATGTTGTGGTCATTTTTCCCGAAATGACAGCGGACTCAATAGGCCTTGCGCCGGACATGGTCCGCGGCGAAGGCCTAATAACCCGTATTTAATCATAGCAATATTAACTAAAAAATAAATTAACTCCTTCGTGCATAGAGGTCCCTATAATGGACAGCTATTCAAAGCTATTCTCTTTCATAGCCATGGTTTAGTTGCTTTAATTCCATTTTAGACAATACAGTGGACATTTATGCATCACCCCATACACTGTACATCAGGTCATTACCGCAACTTTGATGTTTTTGATAAACCTGAGGCAACATCTTTGGGTGTAAATCAATTATTGATTGTTATCAGACTGCAATTAATGGTTTCTGGCTTGTTTTTTTATATCATCTCCATGAAGTGAGTAACGATTACTGTAAGAGTATGTTAAAATATGAGAAAACATCAGATTAGCTGGATTAAAATTTTTTTTCTTTCATAGTTTTTATGCAATATTATCAGGAAGTACATGTTTCTTTGCCTGAAAATTAAAAGTATCCGTATCCATCTCAGAGGATATATTTGCAACTTCATAACAAGTAGGTTAGTGCGTTTGCTGCTGACAGCCCGAGATGCAGCTTTCAGGACGGGATACTACTCTCCATTCAGCCAGGTCTGCACTCTCAAA
This sequence comes from Siphamia tubifer, assembly GCA_020466265.1. Taxonomy (NCBI): domain Eukaryota; kingdom Metazoa; phylum Chordata; class Actinopteri; order Kurtiformes; family Apogonidae; genus Siphamia; species Siphamia tubifer. Next base: position 11,493,449 of record CM035787.1, on the reverse strand, counting down.
GGGGTCAAGGCTGCAACACACACCTATGCAGAGAAAATCCAGGGGCACCTCTGTCACACAGGTAACACCCGATACAATATATGTAACGAACTGGATCCAAATGCAAGACTCAGAGACAGAAATCAGTTTAACAGAGTTTATTAATAATGTGCGTGGAAAGTGCGCTTCTCTCCCTCCTCTTCGGTCCGTTAGGGTGTTAGGGTGACTTCTCGTAATGGACGTTACCTGAAGCACAATGGCATCAGAGATCAGGTGAAAATAGGTCATACACGTTAGATTGATAATTAAGAGTCCAAAGCAGGGGCGTCACAGCCATTTAAAGTGTGGGGGTGTTCTAGGTTGTGGCCCATGCACAAAATTTTCTGAATCTATCATCGGAAAAATAACAAACAATTATCAATTAATGGTTACATTTGTATATCAAAAAAGTCATATATGGCCCAAAATAACGACAAAAAAATGTGTTTTTCCTCAATTAAAAATGCATTCAATTCATAAGTTAAAATTATGAGATAAAAAGTCAAAATTATGAGATAAAATGAATGAATGAATGAATGAATGTATTTTATTTTTCGAACATGTTTAAAAATAAAATAAATTGTATGTAACAATTGTACATACAATAGACAGAAAAAAAAGAGAAAAAAAAAACAAACAAAATATTAAAATAAAGAGCAAGACATTACAAAACACCACACATTGTTCAAAAAAAGGAAGTGGGATACTTATTTTAATTTCCCACCCCTTTTATCTGCTCTTTGGTTTGCAGCTATACATATAAAAAAGGGATATAAGTTTACTTATACTACTTATACTATCTTTTTTTCTTATATAATTGTTTTGTCCATGTCAGGGGAGACGACTAAAAATATGTTCCTCAGGGGGAACATCAGTGAAAAAAGTTGTAGAACCACTGTCTTAGGGTAAATGTCACAGAACAAGACATAGTTTATTTAACTTAGTTTAACAACAGTAACATTTGTCATTATTTACTGGTTGATGACTGTTTGTTAACACCACGAAGAAGAGCTGTTTACATTAACAGTGAACTGAGGTGCGCTTCATTTATATATGCTGTTGTGCCGCCCGGGCGGGTAAACAGTTTAAACCATAGATATTATAACAGCCCCGAAATGTTATTGATGTTTGTTTGGCGGGATTGCTAACAACAGTAACTGTTTATCCTGAAATAAAAAGTAGGTGAGACCAACTCTGTGTCTGCTTCCTGGATCCAGTAACGATACAATATATAAACTCAGGAAAAAGTGGAGGCTATGAAATAAATCTGGTTGGAGAAGTGGGGGTGTCGTAACACGTCCATCCCCCACAGGTGCAACGCCCATATATATATATATTTATATTCTTACTTGACCACACTTTGTCTGACCTCTTTGCTATGGGAAACCCTACCAGGAGTACTATAGGCTAGCCTGCTGGAATATAGGATTCCAGGCTAGTCTATAATACTCCAGACAACACAGCTCTCGGGTTCATTGGGGCACACAAACCTTTCCACCACATTAAGGTGATGGTCCTAGGAGAGGATTTTTCTTGTTTGTTTGTTTTTTACGAGAGCTGCTTCTTGGCGAGTACTTCCTGACTCCTGAGTCGTTGCGATATTGATGGGACAGAAACAGCCTGTGATTGCGATTTGTTCCTATTGTCAATCGAAGTCTATGCAGAAAAACCACCTTTGGACTGGCCCCATAATGTGAACGGGATGACGGGATCATTGTCGTAATTCCGTCTATACTCGAATGGTCTGAACATTGGTGCGCCGTGCCTCCTGCGCCCAGTGTGTGTATGTGAGTCTGTCTCTGAACGAGCAGCCAGGCAAGCACAGTACAGGCAGCAAATGGAGGTGAGGAAAAAGTATGAAAAACGAGGGTTTTATCTCGACCACCTGTCAATAAATTTCGCCCCAACTCACCAGCAAAAAAGCACTACATTTTGCACCATGCACTTTTCACAAATTTGGGCGCTAGTGGGGTCTGAAAAAAAGATAAATATAGCGACAAATGCGCCAAGTTGGCAACAGTGAGCCTGTGTGCTTAGTCCATTGCTATTCACACTCTTAACACATGACTGTGTGCAGCCACACATGAGGGGTCCAGATTATTAAATATGCGGACGACACCACAGGTGGGACTTATTCACAGAAATGCAGAATCAATGTACAGAGATGAGGTGAAAGACCAGAGAGAACAACCTGCTGCTCAATGTGGACAAAACCAAGGAGATGATCATCGACTTTTGGAGGTCACAACCTGAGCATGTTCCCCTCAGCACCAGCGACTGAACAGTGGAGAGAGTATAGACCACATCAAGTTCCTCAGAGTGCAGATTTCGAGCTGACCTGGAATAAGAACACCTCAGCAATTGTTAAACGGTCCCAGCAGAGAATACACTTTCTGAGGAAGCTAAAACAGGCCTCTCTCCCCATCAGCATCCTCAGAACCTTTTACAGAGGTGTAGTTGAGTGTCCTAACATACTGCATTTCAACATGGTATTCCAGCTGCAGTGTGTTACACAGAAAAGCCCTGCAGAGGGTGATTAGAGGAACTGAGAGGGTCATCGGAATTTGTCTCCCCTCTGTCCCACAACTGTTCCAGAGCTGCTGCAGGAGCAGGACACTGAACATTGTCAGGGACTCCACACATCCTCTCCATAAACACTATGAACTGCTGCTATCAGGAAAACGGTTCCGGAGCATTAAATGCAGAACCACCAGACTAATTAACAGCTTTATTCCACAAGCTGTCAGAAAGTAGAAGTGCTGATATGCTCGCACTTTGCACTTTACTTTGTATTTCAGTTTTAATTTTAGTATTTGTAAATTAATTTTAGTATTTTACATTTTGTGGGTAGGAGGGAGGGTGAATGGATGCTGGAGGAATGCTCTTTCATCTTGTCTGCACTACTGTTGTATGTACAGCAAAATGACAATAAATTTGATTCATTCATTTTAAAAAATCCAATCACATTGCTTTTTCATGATTAAATAAAAATGTTTAAGACATATTTTGATTAAGGTTCTTATATTCACTTATCCAGTGGTTCTCAAATCCACTATCCTGCATGTTTTATCATGGGTGCCCAGTCCTGGTTCTCAAGGGCTACCATCCTGCATGTTTTAGATGTACCCCTCATCTAACACGCCTGATTCAAATGATCAGGTTGTCATCCAGGTCTGCAGAAAAATGATAATGACTGTCAGGTGTGTTGAAAGAGGGAAACATTTAAATCATGCAGTACAGTGACCCTTGAGGACCAGGACTGGGCACCCCTCTTCTCACACCTGGTTCAATTAATGATCAGTTATGTCAGGTTACAGACAGTAATGAAGCAGGAGGAAGTGGAGAAGGAGAAGCTGAAGAGGGTGGAAATTCACAGGTGAGGTTAAATAATGATGTATCTGTTAAGTCATGAGAATAACATTGCAGAACACATCAAATTCCTGCATTGTCTTTAGTTATTCAGACATCTTTATTTAACCAGGAGGAGAAAAAAAAGCAACATTGAGATTAAGAACCTCTTTTCCAAGGGAGTCATGGCCAAAAAGCAGCATAAAATACAACAGACAGTTACAGCGCAGAGTAAAAACATACAGTAATTTACAAGACAGGTCAAACTATGAAAAACAAGTGTAAGTCATTGTCTGTAGCACTTTGAGTTTGAATTTTAAATCCTTCAACGACATCAGCTCCACATGATGTGAAAACTTGATCGCAAATGCAAATGCAAAAAAAAAAAAGAAAAAAATCAACTTTCTTCGAGTGCTGTCTGTGAGCATTTTTGTGTCCCCATGAATGTCAAAATCAAACCTCCGCCCTTGGGCGGGGGCCAATCAGTCTGATTTAGTGGTGGTGGATAAACATCAGAAGACAGTGTTGGTGATAGATGGAGCAATCCCAAGTGATAGAACATCAGGAACAAAGAACAAGAGGAGATGGAAAAATACCAAGGGCTGAAGGAGGAGATAGAAAAAATGTAGGCTGTGAAGGCAACAGTGGACACAGTAGTGATGGAAGGGAGGGAGGAAATAGGCGCAGACACCCCCAGGCTGAGTAAATAGTGAAGTAGAGTAGTAGTAGTACCAGGAACAACATCAAAAGAGCTCAGTCCTAGGACCAGCTCAGATCCTGCAGAATCCTCAGATTTCCAGAACTCTGGTAGAAGACCCAGGTCTGACAGATGGGTTAGGAAAGAGATTGTTACCCCGCCCCCCAAAGGGGAGGTGAGGGTATTGTCTTTGGGTCGGTTTGTGTGCTTGTCTGTTTGTTAGTAAGCAACTTTACACAAAAACTACTTGACTGATTTTCATTACATTTCCAGAAAAGATGTGAGGTGGTCCAGAATAGAATCCATTACATTTTGGTGAAATCACCAAATTTAATGGGTCACCAAAAATGTATTTTCGCAATGATAAGAGATAAAGCAACTCGGGTAAAATGTTTGTGAGGGAGCCGAGTTTGTTGCGCCTGGAACCAGGCTTATTGTTACTTATTATCAGAGGTGGAAAGTACTAAGTACTTTGTAACTGCACTGTAGTAGATGTTTTAAATAGTAAATGGACTGCACTTATATAGCGCTTTTACACCTTCATGGTGCTCAAAGCGTTTTACATTCAACCACCAGTAGGTAACTGTAGAAATACAGTTGCCTACTGGTTATATATATATATATATATATATATATATATATATATATATATATATATATATATTGTTATATTTCTGCAACTACAGAAATGTAGCAACATAAATATAACTACAGGAGTGCAACAATAAAGAGACAACTACAGAAATGCAACAACAAAAATCCATGAACAAGTGGAGTCAGGAACAACAAACCCCCTCATAAAGAGTGTATCTTCTTTGCCCTACCTCTTACACAATTTCGTGACCTTGACATTGATCTTTGACCTACATTCACCGAGATAAAATGGGATCTATTCTGGACCTTTCTTGAAAATTTCTTGGAAATTGGTTCAGTAGTCTTTGTGTAAATCTGATATCTTGCTGACGAAGATATCAGAGAAGGAAAAGAAAGACAAATACAAAGCGTCACTGTTTCCTAGTAACAGTCACAGCTGTTCAGTGAGACTCTCATTAGCAGAAACAAAACACAGTAAAGCTGCTCAGTAGTGATGCGCGGTTAGGGGGTTTTACAGAAACCCGCCCCGCCCAAACCCAAGACGTGGCTCGGCCCGCCCCGCCCAACCCGCATGATGTCACGTATCGATAAACCCAACCCGCCCGCTATCAAGTATTGATAAACCCAACCCGCCCGCTATCAACCCGCGAGCTTAAATTTGTCTCTAAACTCACATAGTACATTCGCAGCATCTTTACCTTGTGCTTCTAATGTTAAAAGTCATGAAGCATAATTTTTGCCTCCTTTCTAACGTCTCAATATGCACTCCAGCACATAAAATAGACTCCACCCACATCATCACTCTATAAAGCCAACACATACAACGTTTCCGTACAACCTTCGCATCGCCTGTTTTAATCTTCTCCCTGATCAAGTCCGACATTTTCACTCTTATCTCTGAGTGTTCAGGGAGATTTTGGCGCTAATAACAAATAACAAAAAGTTGGGATAAAACAGCATTCAAAACAGGAACTGACGGGCTTGCACATGCGCGAGCCGAGCACGTACGCACACACACACACACTTCAGCGGGTATTGATCATCCCTGACCCGCCCCACCCGCATCCGCAATATGTATTAATACTGCGACCCACCCCGCCCGACTCGCGGGTCATAGGAGAATTAAGTGTACGAGTAATTGGAAGGAGAGGAGAGACGAGGATGCTACTGTAGGTTAGCGGGGCTCCTTTCCGTTTCATAACACGGCTGTGGAGACTGCTCCATGCACGCACACACCTCTCTATCCTCCCTCATCGGTCTTAACATGGTCTGTAAAGATATGAAGGCAACCCTTTCCTGTAGATGGCAATGCAAAGGATGTGAAAATAACGTGGCTGTTACCAATTCATTCTGACTGGAGCGTGCCGCCTCTCGTGGAATGAAACTGCCGATGTCAATTGAGTTGTCTTTCATCATCATATTTTTTATATGTCGTTGATTATTCTTACTGAGGTTATTTTAAGTTGAAATATTGTATACCTTCAGTCTATCCATATTGTGCCATTTTTGGGAATGTCGTATGGAAAAATGCGGGTATTGATCGTCCCTGACCCGCCCCGCCCGCATCCGCAATATATATTAAATATAACCCGCCCAGCCCGCAATATGTATTAAAAACTGCGACCCAACCCGCCCGCCCCGCGGGTCACCCGCGGATATCCGCGGGCCAGCGGGTAGCCCGCGCATCACTACTGCTCAGTGTGAAAGTTATTCGTACTTTTTCCTTTTTTCCCTTCTTCTTCTTCTTTTTTTTTTTTTTTTTTTGCTCAGCATGTGCTTAAGTCAATATTTCCACCACATTAACATGACCAATTAGCCCACAGCAGAGTTATGGAAAGAGCTGTTCAGAATGACTCCAGATGCATGTGATGCACGCACCGCTGTCACGAACGGCTCTACTCACCACAAAAACAGGAATCCCAGACGACTTACATAATAATTAAGTACGAACTGTGGAACACAGCACTCTGATGTCAGTAAGTATTTGGCTGCATAAAAATGTCCATCAAACAAACATGCAAAACTCAAAGGACAAGACCTTTAGCTCTGAAATGAAGACCAGGTGAAATATCTCTAACAACCAACCAGGAGAGTGTGTGGGGGTGGGGGTGCCTTATATTGAACCTCTCTCTATAAATGATGTTTACAGAGAAGATTTCTAATTATGATGTGTTCCCCAGACTCTTTTGGTGTGTATTCCTTTTATGTGGGCCATCTTATATTTTTAATTATGGTGTTCTGTCGTTATGTTTGACCTTAGCTCATGTCACACTTTGAGTCAAATGTTGTCTGGTGGCTAGGGTGACCAGATGTCCAGACAAATTTGCGACAGTCTCGAATTCTAACCTGTTGTCCCAAATCCTGAATGTTATTATTATTATTATTATTATTAATAATAATAATAATAATAATAATAATAATAATAATAATAATAATAATAATAATAATTATTATTATTATTATTATTATTATTATTATTATTATTATTATTATTATTATAGTTATAATTATTATAACTTTCAGTTAATTTAAATCAGGCCTGAAAACATTACTATTTACTGGAGCTTTTACTTCGATTCTCAATTGTTTTTAAATGTTTTTATGTCTCTTTTATGTCTCTTTTAATTGTCTTTTAATGCATCTTAATTATTTTAATTTTCTTACGTTTTATGTAAAGCACCTTGAATTGTCCTGTACATTAAATGTGCAATACAAATACATTTGTTTTGCCTATTAGCACAGTGCTAGGCTACTTATCTCTTCATAGAGACTTTATTACACACTGTGTGTCACCAAGTGCTTCATTAAATGAGTCATATTCCAGCCTTTACATGTAAATGTATTTAACACCTGTAGGATATGGAAGAATCTGGAACTTCCTCTGAACTGTAACCGCACATTTCACCTTCGCCTTTGACATGTTGTTGTCTGCACAGCTGCTTGTGCGCACTGCCACATGTTCGTGCTTCCATATAACAGTGATAAGGGGGTGTAATTAAACAAGAACTGCATGAGTGGTACCAAAATTCATGTTAGTTCATGTATGTTTTGGTCTGGTTATTATTAATGTTTGCCCCAGTTCTATACCTATACCAACTTTTAGTATCCAACTCTCTCGCTTGCTTTCTGTGTGTGAGCAAGAATAATAATAATCTTTATTTGTATAGCGCTTTTCATACAAACATTGAAGCCCAAAGTGCTTCACATTGATTAAAAATTAAAGTACAATTTTAAGACAGGGTGAAAAATACATTATACAAAATAAACTAAAATTATAAAATTAAAAAATTATAAATGATATAAAATCAAATTATATTATAAAATTTTAATAAATAAGAAATAAAATTACAAGAGTACAGATACAAAATAAACTGATTATAGAATTTCAATGAATAAGAAATAAAATTACAGATAAAATTACAAAAGTACAAGATGAACTGATTATACATGTATTATAAAATTTCAATAATTAAGAATAAAATTATAAGAGTGAACTGATTGTACATTGTGAGGGAGTAGGATAGCCTACCCCTCACTAAGGTGACAAATCAAGACAAAATGTAATACAGGAAGTTTGATTTGGGTGTTTTATTTTGAAACCCCTTGCTAATCCCTCTCTCTCTCTCTCTCTGAGGTCCACTTCCTAGGGGCGTGTCTTCATGGAGTGCACACCTGGAGATGCAGCCACAGGACTCTTGCAGCTGCACCTTGTCACGCTAAATGATCAGAGGGGGAGAGAGGGGAGGGGTTAGGGGAGTATTTTGTTAAGTTAAGCTTATGTTTAGTATTTCTTCAGTTAATTAGTGTTTTCTTTCCTCTGCATTAGTAAGATATATTTGTATTCTGTTTGTTAATTGTAAATATGGTCTAATTGTAAATGTTTTAGAGTCAGGGGGTGGGGTATGTTTGTGTTGTGGGAGGAGACTAAGCTAGGGGAAGAAGCAGTATGGGTGTGCAGAGGTGATGGATAGGTGGTGTATGCGCTGCTGCTGGAGGTCCACTTAAGATGTGACCTTTGTTTTGTCTGAAGAAAAGCTGTATGCTGCACTGTGTACCTTTGTACCTTGTCTGAGCTCAATAAAGTATAAGAAAAACCAAAGCTCTGGTAAGCAGATTTCTGTTTAGCTTCTTTATTGTACTTCATGCTCTACCTCCTTCAGCCGCCAGTGGTCCGTCCAAAGGGTGTTTTTTTATTTGTATTTTTTGCCATCTAAACCCAACATACATAGATTATACAATTTCAATAGAGTAAATCAGAAATATATTAAGATTTGATTACGCAATATAAAGAGTTTAATGAAAAGGGTCATAGAATTGTGACTGCATTCTTTATCTCCCTTCAAAGATTGATGAAAATAAAAAAAAAATAATTTAGTTTTAAATATACTCAGTGAACTGGCTTCCCTGGTGTCTTTTGGAATTTTATTCCATAACTTTGGTTCATAGTTAATAATTGTCTTTGTAATATATCTGGGAGTCACTAGTAAGGCTTCGTTAGATGACCTTAGTGTTCTAGTTTGGACATAACTGGTCAGTGAGTTTGAAATGTAACTGGGTCCTGTTCCATTTAAGGCTTTATAAGTGAGCAGTAGTATTTTAAACTCACTTCTGTAGGTTAGTGGTAACCAGTGCAGGGAAACTAACACTGGAGTAATGTGCTCTGTCTTCTTGGTTCTGGTTAGTAACATAGCTGCAGAATTCTGGATCAGCTGAAGTCTGCCTGTGGTTTTTGGGAGGTCTGTGAAGAATGGGGACGGTGGGGGGTAATTGGAGAATACATTTCAATGTGATCCAGAATCCAGGATCTCTTTTGGATCATCACCAAAGTGTAGTCATTTGTTCCTTGTGAGACTCCCAACGTATTCTGAAAATGTTAGCAAAATCCATCCATAACTTTTTGTGTTATGTTGCTGACAAACACACAAACAAACTCCAGCAAAAACATAACCTCCTTGGCAGACCTCTCTTTACTGGAAGGTGGGAGGTCTGTGTACTTTTGTAGCTTAATTGTATTTTTTTTTGCTATGAATGAAACAATACTTATTTAACCAGGAATGTATCAAAAAATAAAGCCTTTAAAAGTCAGTTACTGTGTAGACAATGTGTTAGATCACATTTTATGGGTATAGGCAGGAAATGTTAACCTGACTCACATCATCTGGCTGCGTTTCGCCAAACTGCACGCAAGGCCAGGGGTGCCCAATCCTGGTCCTCGAGGGGCTGCGATCATGCATATTTTAGATGTATCCCTGATCTAACACACCTGATTCAAATGATCAGCCTGTCATCAAGCTTCACCGAACACATAACCTCCTTGGCGGAGGCAAAAATGCAGTTTTACTTTTGCCTTTTTTAAAAAACTTTATTACAATTGAGAATCCATACTTTTTTTTTTTTTTTTACCTCTGACAAGGAAAATTCAGGTCTGTTTGTCTGACCATCAGCAGGATTACACAAAAAGTTCTGAACAGATTTTGATGAACCTTTCAGGAATGATAAGTCATCAAGGAAGAACCTATATGATTTTGAACAATAAAGGTCAAAGGTCAAGGTCCCACTAAAGGTCAACAACTAAAATATCAGTGGTAATATCACAAGCTAGAACATGGTGTTTTTTTTTCATTCACATCGTCTCACCTTCAGACATCAGATGGTCAACACATATGGCTCCATCACGTTACGTTTCGACGTCATATGACACCATATTAAGCCTTGGCAGAGGTCTGCTGTCTCTGACTGTCTTGTTCTTGTTTTTTCTGAGTTTTACTGGTTCAACAATTATTATTGTAGTCATGGCAAAAAAAAAGTTTTACTTTTGTACTAATTTTTTACCTTTACTTCAGTAAAAGAGTTGAATCAGTACTTGCACCTTTATCAGAGTATTTTTTCACACAAGTAACTGTACTTCTTAAGTACAGAATGTGAGTACATTTTACACCTGTATTTTCCATCAGTTATTGACATGAAGTAGTGAATCAACAGGAAGTAAACACTTTACGTAAGTAGATTGTGAATGTTTGGATCATTATGGGTTAAATAAACTGAGACTTTGTACATTGCTTATTTACTTGTGTGTTGAACTTAATAAAGACAGGTTTCATATTAAGCTTCTGGTGTGGGTCTGTTCTGGATCCATTACAATATGTACTGGTGTCATATAATGCCACTTCATGAGATGAAGTCTGGAACACAAGGACAAATCAAATGTATTCAATCAGTGACATTGGGGTGATCTAAGGTAAATGTGCTCAGAAGAAGATGTTGTAAAGCAGCAGAGATAGGGTTAAAGGTCACCAGGACCAGGCATTCAATTACACTCAGACTGGAATTAACAGGAAGTCCCACCTCTGGGACCATCCTCTGCGTTCTTGATACTGAGAAAAGGCCTGTGTATTCTTTTCCTTTTTGTTGGATCATTGCAGTCGTAACACAGTGAGCGCATTAGGATAATATGATATACTGTACAATATCCTGAAGTTAATAAAAAATACCTTGGCAACTGTATCGGTACGAGGGCAGGCTGCCTAAGTAAGGTTTGTAAGTTGGAAGCACCGTGAACATCTGTGGAGGTTCATCTGGACTTAAATGTCGCTCCATCATGGGTGTGTCCATTAAAGGCTCTTTTTCAGTGGAAAACGCCTGTGTTTGTGTCCTGCCATTGAACACTGGCTCAGACAAAGATTTAAGGAGCTTGTCAGGTCTGGACAGTGTTCCTCATTAGCAGCTCATTTTTCTGTCCTCTGCAGCTGGAAGCCCACCAGAACCACATCTGCAGCCAAACAGCCATTTGTCTCCATCTCTTGGACAGCCATTATCCCTCAATGCAACTGCAGCTGCCAGGACACAAAAACCATATCTGGTTATCAGCACAAAAAGTATGTGTGAATGAAAAGTTAAGGCTGAAGTTGGAGGAAACCCACACAGATGGGTTTAGTTAAAACACAACAGAAAATAAATGAACACTGAAAAATATGACTTTGGGGTATTATGATATATTTTAGTATTAAGATTAAGTGAAATCTAAGTAAAATCATAAACGTATACAACATAGATTAGTCATGTAATGAATTAACTTATTGGGTTAAAGGTTCCGTATGTAGGAATTCTGTTCCCAGTAACCGTAAAATGGTGTCACCAGACTTTCAGGAATCCTGTTCACTTCAAATACTAATTTTACTGACAGTAATAGTCCAGCCAGAATATTCACATTTGAAAAGATCAGTGTCAGCCCCTAAATAATGTGTATGTTGTCATTTTGTGTTTTGGGTTGAGGCTCCGCCCATCATCCAATCTGCCAGTCACAGTCAGTAGTGTTTGTTCGTCCAGGTTGCCAGTTTCTACTGAGCTGCAGCTGGAAAATTTCTGATCACACTTGTCTGACGTTATTAAAGCTAAAAAGCCTCTTATTCTTAAATACATCCTGACAAAGTGAGAACAAGGATATGTACAGGAGATGATTTAAGAACATGAAGATGGCTGAAAGCAGAGAGGAATTTAAAGACCAACGCTGGCTCTCAGTAGCTCGTACAGAGTGGTGAGACAGTGGGCGCCAGGCTGGGGGGCCGAGCCGGGGGCTTTTGCATTTGGGTCCTAACTAGGGATGGGACACGTATAGAATAGTAATTTTGAATGCTACATTTGTTGTATTGGACAGAATGTCGTATTGACTGTCATTGTACGGTGGCCAACAGGAGCAAACGCACCACATCGACAAAACGCTGCAAACATAAGAAAGATGAACAACTAAAAACACAAACACGTAAAACAAATGCAAGAGAAAAATGTTGCAATTACAGTTTCAAAGCGGAGCGCGTACGTACCTCTCTTTTCCCGCAAAATCTGTGCGATTGGAGCACGTGTTTTTGGCAGATGGATTAATTGTGAATACGCGCACACGCTTCCACCCCGACCATGTGGACAGGTTAATTTTTTTTTTACTAAAAAACGGCCGCATATTCATGTGACTATTGTTGTTAAATCCGTTCGACATTGTAACAAAATCAGCTGTTTCACCCGGTTCCACCTGGACAGTTAAATTAAATATAACGTTGTCTGTGGTTATTGTGATTTCAACATTAAAAACATTGTTTCATGCAGTCGATCAGATGAATCACTCAGGGTGTGATTTGTAATATTCTTGTTTATTCAGTATGTTTCGTTTCCTCTTTTACCGTTTCTGTCACCGCATGTATGGTTAGGGAATGGAGGCGCACATCAGTACACAGGGGGGTGGGGGGGAGTCATGGGACTACATTATGAACATTGACACTTAACACTCTCATTGCTGTCTACACACCCAACGTTGCTGCTGTTTTAATTATTTATCTCATTTACTTAAACTATTTTATCTTATTTTATCACTGTTGTTATAGCTGCTGCTCTTTTTATTTTATGTATTCTATCTCTTTTAGGACACTGTATTGGTTTTGTTTTCTTCTTAATCTATGCGGTTATAATTGCACACTGTTTTTAAACTAGGGGTAAAATATTTTATTTCTTCTGTACTTGCGACAAGAAATAACAAAATAAAGAACCTTGAACCTTCAGATTTTCGAATAATATTCAAATAGTTTCCAGGGAATTTCAAATAGTGTTTTGGTCATCAGACTGTATAACACAACCATTTCAAGTATACTAATGTTTATTAGGTGAACAGTCACAATTTTTAATTTTAGAATAGTAAGTATCAGTGAGAAGTAGAGGTGTGACAAGATCCTGCTACATGTTATGTGGTGGGATTTCTCATCACGCTAAAATTCTGTCTCACAAGGTTTGTTATCCAGCATTAGCCCGAATGACGTCAGGAAAACACAGGTTTTACTATTGACGACGCCTTCGCCACTTTCAAATTGTTTGTGTGGCAGCATTTTGGGTTCCTGACAGAAATGATAAATGACAAGAGAGTGAGTGATACGATACGGACAATATACAGACACTGTACGTAAACAATGGTGTAGAGCGCAGCTAATACCAGCACAACACAGACATTTACAGCTCCACCACAGCTCAGTACTCACTAACCTTTGACCTTTAACCCTAACCACAGCTCAGTACTCACTAACCTTTGACCTTTAACCCTAACCACAGCTCAGTACTCACTAACCTTTGACCTTTAACCCTAACCACAGCTCAGTACTCACTAACCTTTGACCTTTAACCCTAACCACAGCTCAGTACTCACTAACCTTTGACCTTTAACCCTAACCACAGCTCAGTACTCATTAACCTTTGACCTTTAACCCTAACCACAGCTCAGTACTCACTAACCTTTGATCTTTAACACTAACCACAGCTCAGTACTCACTAACCTTTGACCTTTAACACTAACCACAGCTCAGTACTCACTAACCTTTGACCTTTAACACTAACCACAGCTCAGTACTCACTAACCTTTGACCTTTAACCCTAACCACAGCTCACTACAACAACTGCACCTGCAAAGAAAACACCAACAAACGACACAACGCTGACAAACACATTCACACCTAAACGTCCACAGTCAAACACCAGATTTGATTTTGAAAAAAGGAGAAATATCTAATTTTATTTATTTTATTTTAACTTTGATAACATTTTATTTTAGTTTCAATTTGTAGAGGAAGATGTTCATTAAAAGTTAACCCTTACAGAGTTATAAAATCCATGTGTATGGAGCTAAATCCAGGCCAAATGTTTTGCTAATTTGAAAAAAGAATTGTAATTGAAAAACAAAAATTCGAAACTGAAAGTTAAAGTTTTGATCTTGAACTTTGAAATATACAACAATGTATTCAAACTAAAAATAAGTGTAGGAAAGGGTTTTTCAGGTTAAATATAATTTTGATTCAGTTTTGGAATTTTTTTGAATAAATTATTTATTTTCATTTTTCACTTTCATATATATTTTGATATTTGAGGTCTTAATTTTTTTCAGTTGCAGATTTTATGTTTTCAGATTCAGATCTTATTTTTTTACAGTTTCAAATCTTATTTTTTTGGTTTCAGATCTTTTTTCACTTTCAGATTTTTTTTTTCAGTCTCAGACTTTTGGCCCTGATGTTGCGTGGGGGGCGTGGCATCAACTTAGAGGGGCGTGGCATCATGAGTGACAGCATAACAAAGAAGGCCGAGGACCTCCCTCAATCACGTTGCCTTCAGGGAACGTAGGAACTGCGACAAGTTTGACTCTACACTTTCTATACACCACATTCATGTGATTGGCAGTTAAAAAACTGACGCCAGTGACAACGTTGTGTTTAGCAAACTGTTTTACAACCTGCTTGGCTCTAATAGCAGTATAAGAGCAATAAACTATGCCAGATTGTGAAGTTAAACATCTACACTTTAAGTGTTTATAATACCATGAACGCAGCACAGTGTTTGCGATCATGGCGTCAGATCCACCGGGACCACCTGTTGGCGCCAGCCAGGTAAGAAATGTTAGATATTTTTGAATAGATACTCTGGGAAATCATCATAAATGTTATAATGATGGGTAGTTTGTGTAACATAGGGTCATACATGAAGGGAAAAGTGGGGAATTGACGTTAGCATTAACTAGCTTTATGCTAATAGTGTTCCTAATTGTACACTCCTTACAGTGTCTAGCTAAAGGCTAAGGTTTTTGCCTTTAATGTGTATTGTTTTTGTTTACATCTGTGTTTGCCAGAATGTCGACTATAACTCGACAGTGGCAGCAGCTGCACAGAGCCTTATAAATGTGCTCATACAGAACCTCTCTCTAAATTAACAGTTATTAGTGTCACCTTTTCATGGAGTTAGTTTACATAGCATAGTTAATGCTAACGTCAATTCCCCACTTTTCCCTTCATGTATGTCCCTATGTTACACAAACTACCCATCATTATAACATTTCTGATGATTTCTCAGAGTATCTATTCAAAAATATCTAACATTTCTTACCTGGCTGGCGCCAACAGGTGGTCCCGGTGGAACGGACGCCATGATCGCAAACGGACACTGTGCTGCGTTCATAGTATTATGTGGAAGTAGGAAACATAAACACTTAAAGTGTAGATGTTTAACTTCACAATCTGGCATAGTTTATTGCTCTTATACTGCTATTAGAGCCAAGCAGGTTCTAAAACAGTTTGCTAAACACAATGTTGTCACTGGCATCAGTTTTTTAACTGCCAATCACATGAATGTGGTGTATAGAAAGTTTAGAGTCAAACTTGTCGCAGTTCCTACGTTCCCTGAAGGCAACGTGATTGAGGGAGGTCCTCGGCCTTCTTTGTTATGCTGTCACTCGTGATGCCACGCCCCTCTAAGTTGATGCCACGCCCCCCACGCAACATCAGGGCCAAAAGTCTGAGACTGAAAACATAAAATCTGCAACTGAAAAAATTAAGACCTCAAATATCAAAATATATATGAAAGTGAAAAATGAAAATAAATAATTTATTCAAAAAAATTCCAAAATTGAATCAAAATTATATTTAACCTGAAAAAACCTTTCCTACACTTATTTTTAGTTTGAATACATTGTTGTATATTTCAAAGTTCAAGATCAAAACTTGAACTTTCAGTTTCGAATTTTTGTTTTTCAATTACAATTCTTTTTTCAAATTAGCAAAACATTTGGCCTGGATTTAGCTCCATACATGTGAAACTAGGTTAAATAAAAGTCTGTTGTCCATTCATATCATTTGTAATTTAGTTTTCATAAAATCTCGTCTCGATCTCGTGAACCTAATCTCGTGTCTCGTCTCGTCTTGTGAGCTGAGTGTCTCGTCACACCCCTAGTGAGAAGTGTACAACTGAATATAATTAGTTTATTAACTGGGTGGAAAGAGTAAATTATATTATGTGTTTTGACATATTCAAAGTTTTCAGTCATTGCACATGAACCTAGAAATACCAAGTAAGTTTTAATTGTTTAATTTTTAATTGCACATGCTCCCTGTGATGCAGGGACAGTTTATGTCAAGTCAAGTGACTCACATAATTTATGGCCTCACTGAGTCATGTGATGGTGCGTTACCTTGTAAGTTGTCAGTTGTAAAAGCAGGTTGTGGTTGTGTGTTTATTTATCACATTGGATGACATGTAAACACTGTGCTCTATCATTGTCCAGTATTATGGCTGAAAATGATCGTCTTTCTGAGTAAAAGTACTTCATTACTGTACTTAAGTAGATTTTTTAGGTATCTGTACTTTACTTGAGTATTTATTTTTCTGGAAACTTTTTACTTTTACTCCTTACATTTTTTCAGAATAAACTCATTACTTTTTCAAACTAAACAAATGTGTCAGTGCGAAAAAATTAAAGTCAGGAAAAATTAGTGGCGTAGAGGAACTATTTTAGTTATATCAATCAAATCAAAATCAAATCAAAAGCCTTTATTGTCATTATATACAGTGCATATAACGAAATTGGATATATGACTATTATCTGACAATTTTGACTTTTTATTTTGCAATTTTAACATGTTATCTCACAATTTAGACCTTTTATCTTAAACTTGTGCATTTTTTTTAACCTCATATTAATCCTTTTTTAAAATCTCATCTTGATTTTTTATCTCAATTGTGACATTTTTCCTGTTTTTCCTAAATTTCCTGCCCAAGGGGAGGGTGACAAAACAGTTTAGATCACTTATTTTGGTACCCTTTTTTTAGTAGAAATGCAAAAAAAAAAATGTATAATATAATAATAATAAGTATAATAATAATAATAATAATAATAATAATAATAATAATAATAATAATAATAATAATAATAATAATAATAATAATAATAATAATAATAATAATAATAAAACATTGTATTTGTATAGCGCCTTTCATGGTACTCAAAGATGCTTTACATTAAATAAAAATAGCACATTAAGAGTCCAACTACACAATAAAAGCCAACTAAAATAAAAACAAATAATAGAGAAAAAAAACCAGATTTTTGAGGTGAAGAATGTAAGTAGAATATGCCAAGAAGGAAATGGTAAAATTCAATAACCATATTAATCCTTTAAACTTCCACTCAATTTCGCCAAAATTTCGAAATAAAATAAAGTGAATGCTTTTCTTGAGCCATTTTGATAACATGCAATTGGTGTTTGATTATATTATGAATGGAAATATTAAAATCAAATCCGGGATATCGGAGGTGGGTTCTGTTAAATGATGCAATAGCCATTTGTGGATATTTATTGATGTTTTGATGTGTTTTGGATGACATATGGACTACATTTGTACATTTTTTTTGTTTTGTTTTGGATGTTTTTGTTAGACTGTGACTGCATTTGTTGGAATATGGTTCCTCTGTGGATAATTATGAGACATAAAGGTTCAGTTCTGCTGTTTTCCATTTGTATTTTGAACAAATGAGTGATTGTATCTGCTTTGGATATTTTATTGGAAAGTGGTTTATATCTTGGGATGTGTGGCAATGTCTGTTGTCATTAGGTCATGTGAAGTTTGGGGCAAGTTTGGGTGGTTTGTTGAATATTTTTGAACGACTTCTTCCGGCCGATATGTGGACCCTTGGAAATTTTGTTTTTTCATTTAATTTATTTTAACATTTAAAAAATGGAGAAGAAACACAAAAAGAAAACATACAACAAAAAAATGTTCAAAAGGAGTGGGTGGACTTTAACATATAAAATCCCACCCCTTCTTACTGTATCAATTTTCCTAACAAACAAACAAACAAACAAAACAAAAACCTCCTACTTCCAAAAGAAAAAGAACACTATATTCATTAACCATATCTGATAAATACAAAAATAACAACCTTAAACTAGAATAAATACAGAAACAACAACAGCATTCAATAATAATAATAATAATAATAATAATAATAAAGAATGATTATGATATTTGTGGAAAAAGAAACAAAAAACACAAACAAAATTAAACCAAAAATGAAAATGAATAAAAAGGACTTGACACTAATAACTCAACATGGATCCAAAATCAACCACTGTGAACAAAATAAATACAGAATGATTAATGACAGAACAAATAAAACCTTCACACCTCCATCTCATTCTTATACTGCAGAAATATATATGTTGTTTATATTTGTTTTAAACTGTTTAAGCTCCTCCCCCAAACACTTCCACAGTTTGACTCCACAAAATGAAATACAACATGATTTCCTGTGTGTACGTATTCTGTTTATTTTAATAAAATTAATAATAATCTATAAATAAATGACCTGAGGTTTGTTAGTAAGATGAACTTATATCTACATGTAAAGTTTACTCCATGATCATCCTTATAGAAAACTAAAATCTGTTTTCCCCCTTTCTTCTTTTACTTGGACATTACTAATTAAATCCATGTAGAAATGCAACTACATTTTACTTGAAAATGTTCTGTTACATTTACTTGCTCTTTCTGTGTGGAAATCATTGCCTTGATGTTTTTTAAGTAAATTTTTTTCCAGTGTGTGTAGAACCTCAAAGGTCCTCCTTCAATCCCCCGGCACTCAGCACTTACTTTTTAAATAGATTTTTTATTGCTACCTTAGTTTGGCATTTTTAACTTGATTTTATTAATGTGAGCAACAGACTACTGCACAATTTCCTTTGGGATCAATAAACTTTGAATAAAAAATAACCCTGCAAACTAATCATCAAAGCTTTCATCAGTTATTTAAATCACTTACACTTAGAAAGATGAATTATACTTGATATTTTTAAGTAAGTTAAATACATTTCAGTAGTAGATATTAAGATAAGTGAATCTATCTATCTATCTATCTATCTATCTATCTATCTATCTATCTATCTATCTATCTATCTATCTATCTATCTATCTATCTATCTATCTATCTATCTATCTATCTATCTATCTATCTATCTATCTATCTATCTATCTATCTATCTATCTATCTATCTATCTATCTATCATTATGGCTCAATCACGTCATGTTTTGATGCCATATCAAGCCTTGGCAGAGGTCTGCTGTCTCTGACTGCCTTGTTTATTCATATGGTGATGATTCAGATTCATGATGTATTGTCCCTGAGGGAAAATTCATTTTCGTAGTTCTGTTCCATAACACAAAACAGCAACACATGAGCCACACCATGAAATACATATATACATATATATATATACACACATATATATTTATATATATATATATATATATATATATATATATATATATATATATATATATATATATATATATATATATAAATAAATATAAATAAAATGTTCCTCTCGCCCCACGTGGGCGGTGTCTCCTTCAGGCTCGGGTCCTCTACCAGAGGCCTGGGAGCCTGAGGGTTCTGCGCAGGATCTTAGCTGTTCCTAGCAATGTGCTCTTTTGTACAGAGATCTCTGATGTTGTTCCTGGTATCTGCTGGAGCCATTCTCCCAGCTTGGGGGTCACTGCCCCTAATGCTCCAATCACTACTGGTACCACTGTTGCCTTCACACTCCACATTTTCTCTAACTCCTCTTTCAGACCTTGGTATTTCTCAAACTTCTCATGTTCTTTCTTTCTTTCTTTTATATATATATATATATATATATATATATATATATATATATATATATATATATATATATATACAAAAAACAAAAACCCACATGACATCTAGCACCTGCTGTTCAGAGCTGTGTTGGCAGAGGGGATGAAGCTTTTGTTGAAGTGGGTTGTTCTGGTGGGCAGTTGTCTGAGGCAGAGGGCAGAAGGGTAAAGTGTGGGTGTAGTGGGTGCTGGTGGTCATGGACTATGTGCAGTGACTTGCGGATAATGGTTGTATTAATGAGGGCTGGCAGACTTGGGGTTGAAAGGCCAGTTATTTTTGAGCAGGTGTGAGTGACTAAGAATTTTGGTTTTAAGGGATAATGTATTGCCCACACATTACTATCAGAAAAATATTTCTCGACGGGGATGAACAGCACCCCAACGCTGAAGCGGAGGGGTATATTCTGTCCCGAAGGGAAATATTTTTCGATAGTCACACACGAGCAATACATTATCCCGCTTATTTTACAGTTATTACAGCTTATTACTGCTACTATTCTAACAGTTTGGATAAAATAGCCGTTACAACGTAGCGAATATTTACTTTCAAAGTGGCCAAACTACCTGCGGAGTGATATGGTACCGTGAATCTGAAGTGACAAAACTCATTATCGTTGGCAGCAGGCATTAATGGCGCAGTGGGCCCGCAGAACACTGGGAACGTTCATTGAAAGTGAATGGGAGCTGTTGCAACCTTCTAGAAGGCCACAGAATAATGATCATTAATCCACAGTCTCAAACATTCTACCTTTTGTAAACCAGTCTCAGTGAAAGTCAATATTTGTACAAATTTTCACAAGTCGGGCCGCAGGTTTTGAAGTGAGAGTACGTTGTGTTTTACATTTGTATTTGTGAATGTGTACATTGTAATTAGGACTTGAATGATGTCAACGAAGACACTTCTTTGGTATCAAAGTGTAAGTTACTTCGAAGGTATAGAACTACAGAGACACATCAATGCAGATACTGAATAAAACACTCAACTTAGTGCCAAACAGATACAATTTTTAAAGTTATTTTTACGTATTTTCAGATTTTTCTCTCAATGAGAACACCAATTTAAAGAACAGAAAGAAAATGTGTGGGGAAATACAATAAAATTCAAGTAATTTTATCCATATTTATGTGGAATAAATTACATGCAGGGTGCAAATTACGGGGGGGTGGGCGGGGGGTAGTCTTTTCACATTCTGTACTTAAGTAAAATTACAGCTACTTTACTGGTGTGAAAAAATAAATGGTAAAAGTAAAAGTACTGATTCAACTCCTTTACTTAAGTAAATTCTATTTCACAATTGTAATAAAGTAAAGGGTAGCAAGGTGGTGCAGTGGTTAGCACTCATGCCTCACAGCAAGAAGGTCCCTGGTTCTATTCCCACACCAGACCTTTCACTGTGGAGTTTGCATGTTCTCCTTGTGTCCATGTGGGTTTTCTCCAGGTACTCCAGTTTCCTCCCACCATCATAACACATGCACTGATAGGTTAACTGGTTAATCTAAATCACTCATAGGTGTGAATGTGACAGTGATTGTTTGTCTATATATGTTCAGCCCTGAGATGAACTGGAGACTCATACAGGGTGTACCCCACCTTCACCCATTGGAGCTGGATTAGACCCCAGTGACCCCTATGACCCTAGTGAGGATAAAGCGAGAGAGTGCAAAGTAAAACTGTATTTTTAAAATGTATTTATTTTTTGCTATGAACAAAGTTTCAAAGGTATCTAAAATAAAATGTTTAAAAGTGAGTTACTGTGTAGATAATGTGGTTGATTGGGTCACTGTATTTTGAGTATGGGCAACAAATTTAGGAAGAAACAGAAGAAAGTCACAATTGAGATAAAAAGTCATCATGAGATTTTTAAAAAAATTACAAATGAGATTTTAAAAATGAAAAAGAAGTCAAAATTGTGAGATAATAGTCATATTACTATAATAAATAAAGTCACAGCACACTATTTTTTTCTCTGGTGACTTATTTTTATACTGTTTAGTTTGAAAAAGTAATGAGTCTATTCTGAGAATGTAAAGAGTATAATATATATATATATATACATACTCTTTATAGTCATTTATATAAATATCTGTACTTTATACTCTTTACATTTATATAAATATCTGTACTTTATTATTACTATATGACTACATTTATTTTTGTCTTTTTATCTCATAATTTTGACTTTTAATTTCACACTTTTAACATTTTATCTTAAAATTATACATCTTTTACCTCACTTTTCCTACATTTCCTGCCCATACCCATAAAACTGAGTAACTGTGACCTGATCAAACACAATTTCAACACACTAACTCACCTTTAAAGGGTTTAATTTTGATACTTTTGAAACTTTTCAGATTTTTCCTGGTTAAATAAGTATTATTGCATTCATGGCAAAATAATGTAGTTTTAGTTTTAAATTTTACACTTTATTACAATTGAGAAATTTAACTTTTTTGGTAACTTTTACTTAAGTAGAAGAGTTGAATCAGTACTTCTACTTTTACCAGAGTATTTTGAATGTGAGTACTAACCAGATGTGACAGTATGAAAACAAAGTCACTTCAGAGGGAATGGAAAAAAATATGACTTTTGTCTCATAATTGTGACTTTTTATCTTGTAACTACACCTTTTTTTAACCTCTTCCACCCTGAGCCTATTTTCAGAGAAAAACGCCTAAAAAAACATACCCAAAGTAATGAAGAATTGCTCCATAATCCTAAGGTTTATATGGATGTTGTTTGTATCTATGGACATCTACAGGCTTCACAGAATCTATTCCCATTGTCTAAAATAGTGTAGCTACTACTATGACTGAATAAACTGGAATAAACTAAAAGATACAATAGAATTTTTTGGTCTCGCCTGAATGTATTATTTTTTTGACAAAAGAAAACACCCTGCTAACAATAATTCCATGAATATAGACATTATTGATCACCTTCAGTAACTCCTTTCCAACACAGGTACAAAAGTTGATAGAATTAGAGCAAAGGACAAAGCCTCCAGAAAGGTTTAAGTCCAGATAACACCAGGCGGACACTGCATTTGGCACAGTTTGGCACACTGTTGTGTCAAACTGTTCCAAATACATTATTTTAATTTTCTAGTAAAATCTGTCTGGAAAATACAACTCATATCCATTACAGAAGTCTATTACTGTCTACTGGAGCTTTTAGAAATGAAATTTACCTTGTGTTTCATCAACTTCTACCTTTGTGCACAACTAAAATGAATAAAACCATACATGGATTATTTTGTCTCCAAATGGAGTAGTTTTATTAAGAACTTACTCCAAACAATACAATAATATATCAATAATAATAATAATACACTTTAGTGAAAATCAAATATAAAGTTGAACAAATGTGCAAAAATATATGATAAATTCAATTAGAATAAATATAAATATCAAAATTAGTGCAAATTTACTAAACACAATAACTAATACAAACAATCAAAACACAAACAATTGCAATAAAGTCCAAAAATGTCTATGTGTTATCATCAGGTGGGGGCTGGTTTATCATTAGGTTGGGGGTGCTGGCAGCAGACTGAACTGGTCCATGTGTTTCTGCAAAAAGCAGTTTTATTTGTGTCAAATAAGGCTGTTATCCTCCTACCTAGGAAACATGAAGACAATCATGATTTGAGACTTTTTCCTTCTCATGAAATGATAGAATGTTATTTATTTTTGACACAGAAAGTGAATAAATCCTCAAACAATCATTGATTAATTATAAACGTATCTACTTATGTGTAGAAATAACAATAAAATGAGAAATGAGAAAATACTACTATAGTAAACAGTGTTTGCATGTGTATAGTATAAAATGTAGTATTATTGTTGTTATTATTACTATTAGTTTGTAAAACAGATATCAGTAAAATACAACAACTTACTGGGTAGATGTTCATCCTGTTTTGAGTTCATATCCACAGTCAGATCTCAGTCAGATGTTGAACATTCAGCTGCTTCTCTGTTGTTTACATGCTAGCACGGCTAACACTTCACAAAGCTACCACAGTCAGTAACATTCAGGAAAATACACTCACTGTTACTCACTAAAACTCTCTAAAATTACTTAAAACTAAGAGTAAAGTCGAAAAAAATATAACTATAACCGGCACACCGATGTGTAGCACTCTGCTCTACTCTGCTGCAGCGTGTGTCTGCCTCAGGCCGGTCCCGTGCATGCGCCCGATATGCGCAACGAAGCCAACCTTTCACCTTTTACGCATGCATTTCCTGTCCAGACGGAAATGTAGTTCATGGAATGTGAGGTATCAATGGATTCAGGAGAATCTCCTCTTTCAAACGCCTACAAACATGGCTGCCTTATCGCTCGCTAGAACGAGATATAGATGAATTAATTGCCTGTATCAGCGATTAAAAATAACTTATATTTTACCACACACACATTAAAGATCATGTTTAAAGGTAACTTTTATCACTAAAATACACTTTATATATACTTTTATGAACATTAGGGTCTTAACTTTGAACAAAAGTTGAAACAAATTTCCATTGTCCAGATTTATTATATGTTAATAATTAATGAAAAATTACACAATTTTCGGGCTTCAGGAGTTAATGTCATATTTGTGACTTTTTCTTATTTCATGATGACTTTTTATCTCAACTGTGACTTTTATTTTCCAGTTTTTCCAAAATGTTCTGTCCATATACGCACATAACTGAGTACAGTGACCATTTCAAACACATAATCTACACAGTAACTCACTTTTAAGGGCTTTATTTTTGGATACTTTTGAAACTTTTATGATTTTTCCTGTTCCAGTTTTACCTTCTTACTTTTGTATTTTATTACTATTGAGAAATTTTACTTAAGTAAAGGAGTTGAATCAGTATTTCTACTTTTACCAGAGTATTTATTCACACACGTAGCTGTCCTTCTACTTCTTCTTTTAACACCTGTGAGCAGACTATGACTGTTCAGCTCAACATGACATTAAAATATGCACTTTTGTGTCCCCACCAGTGTCAAAATCAAACCTCCGCCCTTGAGGTGCTCTAAAATGATACTGTACAGAGGTTTGTGTATCCAAAGCTTCTACCAGAATATGCTAAACATGTGTTCAACTGCAGTAAATTCATGGCTTATAATAAAATCTTACCGTCTGATTTGAAATGTCAGCATCTGTTTTAGTTTGAACCAAATTTAAATGCCAAAATGCTTTTTTTGTGGTATTCATTCAGCAGATGAACGAGGTGGAGCTACGAGAATTAACAACCCACTTCTTCTTCTGGGAACCTGGATTACTTTTCAATTGCGCTTACATTCCGAAGCCCACCCACTCCCCCACCTGCCACTACTCTCCCATGGTGCACCTGGGGGAAGTGCAGGCAAAAGGCCACACATGCTGAAGGTGCGGTCAACGTATGAGCACAATGTCTTCCAAATAATACAGGTCAAAGTTTGGATGTTATTTGTGCAGACAGAACAAAAATGATGTGTTGGTTATCAGTGAAGTTGGAGCCAGAGGAATGATAACAGATCATTTAGGAATGCTGCCTGTCGACTCTATCGTATGTCAACGTGGGGCACTGGGTCACGGTAACCGGCCTGTTATTCTCAGCTACTGTTTATAGTAGGAGGAGTAAGAATTTATCCACTCGTTAATTTCTGTCCACGACAAACAAAAAAGAAAAAAAATCAACTGAACAGGTTTAAGGTGAAGTAAGACTGATTATTGTCTAACCCTGTTTACATTTAACCTTTTACCATTCTGAGGCCATTTTGCTTAACCTCCTACGGCCTGGTGTCCACATGTGTGCACTTCATATTCTGTTGTCAAGACCACAAAACCACATTTTATTCTATAAGATAAGATGAAATAAGTTAAGTTAGATTATACACTTTTTAAAAATTAGGTTAAATTCTAATATTAAGTTATAAGTCCCATCAGCTCATTGTATTCACACTATTTTATGTAGTAAGTTTGAATCTTTTTAATATAAATAATAAATGATATTTTCTTTTATTTATGATACTATTATTATCAATATTAAATTGTTAATGGAGGTGGACTCGAACAAGCCTCATGGCTCCAGCACATTCATTATGTATAGGTCATCTACTTTCTATATTCTGTTTTCTTCTTTTTTATATGATATATATGTGTATGTGTGTGTGTATATATATAAAAAAAAAAAAAAAAAATGTTCCTCTCGCCCCACGTGGGCGGTGTCTCCTTCAGGCTCGGGTCCTCTACCAGAGGCCTGGGAGCCTGAGGGTTCTGCGCAGGATCTTAGCTGTTCCTAGCAATGCGCTCTTTTGTACAGAGATCTCTGATGTTGTTCCTGGTATCTGCTGGAGCCATTCTCCCAGCTTGGGGGTCACTGCCCCTAATGCTCCGATCACTACTGGTACCACTGTTGCCTTCACACTCCACATTTTCTCTAACTCCTCTTTCAGCCCTTGGTATTTCTCAAGCTTCTCATGTTCTTTCTTTCTGATGTTGCTATCACTGGGTACTGCTACATCTATCACCACCACTGTCTTCTCATGTTTATCCACCACCACTATGTCAGGCTGATTGGCCATCACCATCTTGTCAGTCTGGATCTGGAAGTCCCACAGGATCTTGGCCTGTTTGTTCTCTGTCACCTTTGGGGGGTTCTCCCATCTTGACCCTGGGACCTCCAGTCCATACTCTTTACAGATGTTCCTGTACAGTATGCCCGCTACCTGGTTATGCCTCTCCATGTATGCCTTGCCTGCCAGCATCTTACACCCTGCTGTGATGTGCTGGACTGTTTCAGGGGCTTCTGTACACAGCCTACACCTGGGGTCCTGTCTGATGTGGTAGACCCCGGCCTCTATTGCTCTCTCTCTCTCTCTCTCTCTCTCTATATATATATATATATATATATATGCATGTATATGTGTATGTATGTATATTTTAACCTGTATGCTTTTTATATGTGCAAACAAACAAACAAAACAAGATGAGATCATACGAGGTGACTTGAGGTGAGGTGAGATAAGATAGACTTTATTGATCCCACATCGGGGAAATTCACACATCACAGTAGCCAGTGATATACAGCAATAACAGGACAGCAAAGAGAATGAACATATAGATAATAAATAATATATGTACATAAACACAGATAGAGGCAAAGAAAAAAAGACTATATGCTATGTACACTGTACAGAATATACAGGAGTGAAAAATATATACAGAAGGATAAAACTATGTGAAGATTAGAGAAGTAAGAATAACAGTATAAAATAAAAAAAATGTTCCTCTCGTCCCACCTGGGCAGTATCGGGTCCTTTATCAGAGGCCTGGGAGCCTGTGGGTTCTGAGGGTTAGCTGTTCCTAGCAGTGCGCTCTTTTGTACACAGATCACTGATGTTGTTCCTGGTATCTGCTGGAGCCATTCTCCCAGCTTGGGGGTCACTGCCCCCAATTCTCCGATCACTACTGGTACCACTGTTGCCTTCACACTTTTCTCTAACTCCTCTTTCAGACCTTGGTATTTCTCAAGCTTCTCGTGTTCTTTCTTTCTGATGTTGCTGTCACTGGGGACTGATATGTCTATCGCCACCACTGTCTTCTCATGTTTATCCACCACCACTATGTCAGGCTGATTGGTCATCACCATCTTGTCAGTCTGGATCTGGAAGTTCCACAGGATTCCAGAACACCACTCCTGATAATTCTTTGTTTTTAAACTCACCAGGTCCCAAGCACCCCAAATAGTAAAGAGAAATAAAAAATAAATGCGGGTCTTAGGAGGATAAAACACCTGAAAAACCACTCTCCAAATTAAAACTCCAGCTGTCCTTTTCAACTGTTTGGAGTACATATAAAATTATGGACTGTTTGTAAAGGTCACATGCTTATGGATGGATTTTGATGAAATCAGGATGTGTGTGTGGGAGTAGGGCATTAACTAAAACCTCGACTAGTCGACACGTTGACTCCCGTAGCACAAGTCGACTTAAATTTGGAGGACTCGAGAAGTTGCATGTTATTCTTTCTCTCTCTCTCTCTGTCTCACTCTTTCTCTCTGTCTCACTTTCTCTCTCTCTCTGTCTCACTCTCTCTTTCGCTCTCTCTCTGTCTCTCTCTCTCTCATGGCTGCTGCAGGTAAGACAGTTGTGATGGTCTGACAAAACAAAAGAGAGTGACAGACACACATCGCATGTGTGGAAATATTTCACCTTAGATGAAAAAAAAAACCCCGTCACGGCCATCTGAAGAGATATCGGCTAACCTGAGTAATACGAGCAGCATCCGCTAGCTAACCTGAGAGAAAAACATCATCATGTTTTTTCCAAACTTGATGTGGACAGTGTGGTGTTCGTCTTGGCGGCCGCTGCCTTTAACTTTTGTACTTAATATGAAAAGAGAGGACATGTGACAGACGTCTGACAAAATGCAGACAAATGTTCACCTACTGATGTTCTGTAGTTACATTTAACAGAAAACTCTTTGCTAACGTTAGCCTTTGTTTTGTTGGGATTAAACTATTGATGTTTGTGTCATGTCAGTGGACATTGTTGCATTGCAGTGAACTTTAATACCAGTTCCTCATTGCTGGACAGACATGTCCGTGTTTTTTTGGGGGGGGGTTGTAGCCATGTGTCATCATGTCATCACGACACGTTGACTCGACTTTATTGATGGATGAGTCGACTTGAAAAAAACTGAAGTCATTAATGCCCTAGTTGGGAGTGTCATAAGGAACAAATGATTACATTTTGGTGGTGATCTAGAAGAGATCCTGGATTCTGGATCACTTTGAAATTTATTCTGCATTTACCAGAATGTACGAATTCAAAGCGATCCAGAATCCATGATGTCTGCCAGATCACCACCAAAATCTAATAATTCACAGATCTCCCCATTACCAACCTAGGCAGACCTACCCCCTTCGAATGAAGAGAGATCCACCAAGAAGGTTATGTTTTTGCCAGAGTTTGTCTGTTAGCAAGATAACTCAAAAAGTTATGGACGGACCTTAATGAAACTTTCAGTGTAGGTTGGTAATAAGGGGATCTGGAAATGATTACATTTTGGTGGTGATCCGGGGAGGGGGGTGGTGTTCATGGATCCTGGATTATGGATCACTTTGAAATTTTACATTGCGGTAATTGGAGAAAACATTAACTGAAACATGTCCAGTTAAAAGAATCAATTTGTTTCCCATCTGTTTGATAAATAAGAAAAGCACATCTACAAAAGGTTCTCCAGAAAATACAAACATAAAAGTTGGGCTTAGCTTCCTTTTGAAGGTTGCCATCTGATCAATCATCTATTGATCTAGATAAATGTGGTGTTTTTTGCCTCGTAACACTCCAGTGAACATAATCCATTAAAGTATTTAGGACCAAAAGGCACGTCAGATCCATAACGATCTGACAGGAATATTTGTCCAACCTCACATCTATGTTGATGATTTTCCCATTTTCCATGAAATATTTATTTTCATCAATTTTTGCTAAAATATGTGCATTTGAAGCATTCAACAGTTATTTGTTTTTTCCCCAAACATTTCCAAATGTAGCCACTTTGTAAAAATTAATTCCCCAAATTTCCCCTCTGTAAAACATATAATACCATTGAAAAAAATGCTCTAAAATTGTACACACACACAAATATATATATATATATATATATATATATATATATATATATATATATATAGTGGGGTTGTCTAATGATTGAAGGGTTGGTGGTTAGCGTCCCACTTCTGGCTGTCCACATGTCGAAGTGTCCTTGGGTAAGACACTGAACCTTAAATTGCTATCAGTAGGGTCTACTGGTAGCCGTCTACTGGTGTATGCGTGTGTGTGTGAATGGGTGAATGTGAGGAATTGTAAAGCGTTTTGGGCACCAAGTGGTGTTTAAATTGCGCTATACATTCATATATATATATATATATATATATATATATATATATATATATATATATATATATATATATAAATGTAAACAGGGTCAGGCAACTTCATCTTAAAACCCCTTCATTTTTTTTCCATTTTTGTTTGTCATTGACAGAAATTAATGAGTGAATATATTCTTACTCCTATGATAAACAGTTGCTGGGAATAACAGACCGGTTACCGTGACCCAGTGCCCCACGTTGACAAATGATGTAGTCGACAGGCAGCATTCCTAAATGATCTGTTATCACCCTCATCCAGTTTTAAGTTGGAGAGGTATTTTTCAGACATTTTAAGCAAAATCACCTCAGAATGGGTGGAGATTAATAAAGTATCTTTGTGTTAAACTTGATTTGTGGTGTGTTCCCCTTCTGTGTTGTGACCTTTCAGCCGGGTCATAACATGGGGGCTCTTCTTAACATTTTGCTTCTGTTGTAGCTGTGTAGGTGTGTGTGATGACCTGGCTCATTCACACTGATTACTACCGAGAGAGCCAGTAATGTGGGACCAACAGGATTATTCTGGACCGCAGAGTCATTCAGCTCACCAGAACCATGAGGAAAATATAACTTCAAGAGGTTAAAATGGGACAACTGGGAGGACTTTCCCTTATTTGGTGTTGCAATAAGGTAATTCTGATCTGAACCTTGCAAAGTTGGCCTGAAATGGTTTCATCTGAAATGGTAGGAGAGCCAATCGGTTGGTCCCCTGGGCTGAACTGATGATATTGACTATGGCAATCACACAGCTTCCTCGTTCGCACTTGAGCACCTGCTACGATTTTACGAGCTGTCTCAACAGCTGTGTCGAGGCGGTGATGAAAGCCATTTACATAATTTAAGAGTGTTTAGGTGACTCCTTCTCATCCAAGCCATCACACAACACAGCTAAAGGGCCTTTCACTGCATGTCCAAAAACCAGATCATTGGCGCTAAACCCCTCACGCTCTTGGGGCCTCATGTGCAAAGGGTGCGTACACCCAAAGATGTGGCATACGGCCATTTTCCACACTCACGTTAAGCTGTACAGAGAGTGAAATGACTGTAAAAATATGTGGTTCTCCATGCTGTGGTCCATAGATGGTGTGCGCACATTTGTCGTGCTTTGGAACGATTGGCGAAACTTAGAGGTGATACTGGGAAACTGTTAATTCCTCTGAGAGTTGTGCACATCGATGGCTGAAATGCAAAACCTCTGATCTGAGAAATGTACTTTTTTGAGAAAACTAAGAAATACCTTTTATTTTCTTGTAGAATGCAATTTCCTAAGGGTATCCAATATTATTATACACTGTTTTTGGATGGGGTGGCACGCTGGTACAGTGGTTAGCACTCGTGCCTCACAGCAAGAAGGTCCCTGGTTCGGTTCCCACACCAGACCTTTCTGTGTGGGTTTTCTCCAGGTACTCCGGTGTCTCCGATGAACTGGAGACTCATACAGGGTGTATGCCAACTTTGCCCATTGTAGCTCGGTCCCTTGACCCTAGTGAGGATAAAGCGGGTTCGCACGATGAGACAAGACTGGTTTTGGACTACATTGCGATATTTTGAATTGGAGCATCCTTCCCTGTTCTCATCATCCAAAGTGAAAACCATTTATCAGAAAATCTGCAGATAGGAGGTTTGCATTTCGGCTGTCAACATGAGAGATGCAGAAATTACACATAATTAATACACTGACCCCACCTCCACCCAGACATTGGACTAGGGCATGAATTAAAATGTCGACTCCCGTAGCACGAGTCGACTTAAATGTGAAGGACTTGACAAGTTGTATGTTGTTCTTTCTCTGTAAACACAGATCAGACATAAATCAGACATGGCTGCTGCAGGTAATACAGTTGTGGTGGACTGACAAAACAAAACACAGTGACAGACACACATCGCATGTGTGGAAATACTTCACTTGAGATCAGGGTTCCCCAATAGGCAACCCACAAGCCATTTCCGGCCTGCGGGAGGACACAGACTGGCCCACACCAACTTGTGAGCAAAAAATATTCTTTTTTAAAATATTGTGACGGTGCAGCATTAGCGCCGTTATCTCTGCCCCGCGTGTGTTTTTATTTTTTCTCATCTTTTTTTTTGGACTGTGTGAATCGCGGCTCTCCTGCGACATATGTTTGAACTGGACATTGTCATCTGAACCTTGCTGCACTACTCAGCCATTTCCCCATGTGGTGGGCGTCTGGAGGTGCGCGCACACACACACCTGCTGAAGAACCGGAACACTGTTATATACTCATAATTCGAGCACTTCATAGAACACATGATGATGGACCAAACCATTGACTTGAGTTTGATGTTTGTTCCATGTCAATATTGTAGATTGTGTGTTAATTACAGGATGTGTATGCCCATGGCTGGAGCTTAGGGATGTATAAAGGGGAGCTTTTCCCAGTAGTATGGGGGGTTGGACATTTTTTGAGATTTGAATTTGAAGTTGAAGTAAGAGTGTGGCTGAAATCAGTTTTTTTTTAGTGCTGAATGGTAAAAGAGACCAACTTTATTTTATTGTGTTTTGAGATCTCTTGTAACTATTTTTTTTGTATTTTTGCACTGGAAAAACTGTGCACTCCTCATCACTGCTGGTTTTGGACTTGGGTGTAAATAAATGAAAAACCACTGAAGTCAAACGAACCCTTGACATATATATATATATATATATATATATATATATATATATATATAAATATATATTTAGTATTTATTATTCAGATTCAGATTCAGTTTTATTTGTCAAATGAGCATATACATACAGGACATACAGCACAGATGAAATTTCGTCCTCTCACTTCCAGTTAACAATACTAAAATACGAACAAAAAAATAAATAATAAAAATAAAAATATAAATAAAAATAAAATAAAAGAGGCAACAGTCATGGGCACATGATATTTACAGTGTGTGATCAAAGTGTGGTAGTGCAATAGTGCAATGTAGTGCTATGTGCAAATGTGGGGGACCCCCATCAGTGGCGGGAGACTGAGGGGGGAAAGAGAGGCAGGGAAGGGAGAGAGTTTAGTCTCCTGATGGCCTGGTGGTGGAAAATGTCTTTCAGCCTGCTGGTTCTGGCTTTGAGACTCCGCAGTCTCCTCCCCGATGGCAGCAGGCTGAAGAGGCTGTGGGATGGGTGGTATTATGGTATTATTTAAGTATGTACAACTAGCTGTTGAGTTAACTTTGGGTTAACTAGCTGCTGTTATAAATCTGGCAACTTTCCAAGCAGACTGTAATAACCAAATATTTATTTTGAGTAAATGGTTGGTTCTCAACTTTTGTTTCCAGAGTGAAAGTTGTCTTTGTGTGATCCTGACAAATAGTATTCCTGAATCCCAGGCACTATAAGTGCAGATTCAACATTGTTATCAGTATTGTCACTGGAGTGGGCCTGTTGTGGCGTCCCCCTCCCTGCCGCCGTGTGCCCCACAGGTGCTGTGGCCCTCGGCTTGGTTCCCAGGTCAGAATTTGGCCCTTGATGAAATCTAATTGGGGAATCCTGTTTTAAAAAAGGCACGGCCATCTGAACAGGTATTGGCTAATGTGAGTCATATGAGCAGCATCCGTGAGCTAACCTGAGTGATAAGCAACTCAGACAACGTGCTCTTTTTTTCCCCAAACATGATGTGGACAGTGTGGTGTTCATCTTGTCAGACGCTGCCTTAAACTTTTCGAACTTAATATAAAAACTGAACACATGTGACAAACGTGTGGACAGTCCAGTTTTAGAGCTGTGGGTCCAGACAAAATGCAGACATATGTTCACCTACTGATGTTGTTCAGTTAAATTTTAACAGAAAACTCTTTGCTGATGTTAGCCTTTGTTTTGTTGGTGTTAAAATGCTGTTTGTGTCTTGTCAGTGGACATTGAAAAAAACTGAAGTTGTTAATGCCCTATGCTGGACCCATCATTGTCTGTCAGCTTGGTACATTTCAAATATATACAGACACAAGGACATACACTTAACATGTTGCTAAATGTATTTAATGTTACTGTCATTATTAAGTCATCCCAGGCCTCATTGATGTCACAGACTGTCCGAACCATGTCCTCTGACTACTTGGGTAGGGACACAGCCAAGGACAGGAATTGACTGTTTGCACTGACTGGCTGGTCCAGTCAGACGGTATCATTCAGTTCCACAGGACAGTCTAAAACACTTGATGTCAAAAGGTTATCACAGTTTCATGCCTGAAAACTGCAATCAATCATAACCAATCCCATGGTTTTGATTTTTGGAATGTGATTACAGATGTCTCAGCATAATTTGGTGATGACTTATTTTGGACTTTAAGCTACCTTGTTTTTTTACATTAAGGTCCCTGTAGGACTCTTCCTCCAACTGTTTTGTTTTCCATCCGCTTTGTTGGTGGACAACAGTCTTCACTTTTCATTCACTTTTGATGTCATCATCTGATCGTGTGGAGAGGAATCCCAGAGGAAATCCCACCTGCAGGCCCTGTTATATTAATTTGCATATGTAGATGTGGTCTGGTTCTCCAACATATGCGAACAATTCCACACTGATTAGGATGAACAAAAAGAAAAGTGCTTTTGGGCAATTTCGTACATCTGTATTTTTTGTGGGTGCAGACTTTTCCAGATTTGGCCATATGTCAGTTTTCACACACGCTAGCATCAGCCATGACAGTCCTTCTTCCCAATCACAACACAAGCCCACAGCATTGACTTTAACATCTGGTAGAAATGTTTTAACGTTCCCTGGCTTTGAGCTTGGTATGCTGTTGAACAGTTAAGCTTCACCTTCAACTGCTGTAGAATCACCTGAAATACATGAGAGGTGAAATTAGACCCTGATCACTTTAGATGACCTGAGGGATGCAAAAGATGAAAATAAACTGCTTTAATGCTCTTACTACGGACAAATTGACCCCAATGGAAAAGTAACAAGATACCTGGTAACCTGACACACCACTACCAATAGAAAGTATCTGCTTCAGACATTAAATGTGCAAAATTTTACATACGATAAAATCAATCAGAAAACAAATGACAAAAGTGCTGGTTATCTCATGTTTTTATTAAATATGATGGTGTGTTATTCCACATATATGGTGGTTTATGTACATGTATACAATGAATTTGTAAATATTCCACTAGAAAGAACCTGTAAAGTGAATGGATCATAATGTGCACAGTGTTTTAAAATAGATCTGGTAGATCTGACACCAATATTCCTTTGGACTAAAACCTATTCTCTTGTTCATTCTAAGAATGTCCTGTTTTGACACCACACTTAACTTGGAAACTTGAGCCAACCAGCATTCAATTAAATTTTTTTTTTTATAGAACTCCAAATCACAACAATGACATCTCACAGGGCTTTCCAAACCCCCCCCCCCAAAAAAAAACCCAAACAAACCCACAGTCAACCACAGTCCCAAGCATTTCCTGTCTTTAGACCCTCTTTCTCAGCAAGATAAAAAACACCCTCCAAAACCCAGTGGGAAAAAGAAGAAATCTTTAGAACCACACTGAAGGAGAGATCCACTCCCATGGACGGAAAGGCTATAGATGAACGTCCATTTGTAGATGAAGGAGAGGGGCAGGTCCATCCATCAGACAGGTGAGGGTAAGGGGTGACAGGTCAGCACAAGACACAAGTGAATCTCAGCAGATCCTTTTGTCTATGGCTCCTTATGCAGATACTGCTAAGAGAGTTGCCACTCCCCTCAGAGGGGAGGATTGGGGAAAGGGGACACTCGGTGACTAGCCATGAACAGACTTGGTATGTAAGATAAGTTTAAGTAATTATAAACACAGATACAAGAGTAACTGGATTAGACCCCAGTGACCCTAATGAGCATAAAACGGGCTCAGATGATGAGACACAAGACAGAGACAGACAGAGATAGAGAAGGACTTGAGTTTTCTTTGTCACTAACTCACATGTGGGGACATTTCATTAGTTTTATTCCCGATGTATGTAACTTGTAGGTTAGAGTAATTAAAGGTGGGGTATGATATTGTAGAAAAACAGTTCATGCATGCTACATTTTGAAAATACGCAATTCAAAAGTCCAAACCCCTGTCTTCAAACATCCCCCTGAAGTCATGCCTCCAGAATAATGAAAGGCACAATGCTTGTTGCATCAGGGGCGGCTGTGGCTCGGTTGGTAGAGCGGCTCACGCTCCTACCTCAGGTCCAACACAGGCTCGAGCTCCGGTCCATGCACACTTTACCCAGCCTCCTCCAACTCCCCTACACTTATAAAACAGCCCCAGTTCATAGCTATGTAGCTAATGTTACAGCTAACAACTGATCAATGTCAGCAGGACACCTTGGAAGAAGGGTGCAGTAACAGCCGAAACAGGTCAGGTAATAGAACCTGTGTACTATGATTTTGTCTGAACAACAGAAAAAAAACATAATGTTTTTGAAATTAATTTGGTTGTGTGTGGAGATGCTTTTAAAGGAGTCATTCCATGGTTATTAATATTTCTGTGCTCACCAGTGTTACTGAATACATTATGTATTGATTCTATTTAAAAAAAAATGTCATTGCTTTTTTTCAAGCTGTTTTTGGAGGGTAGAAAAATGACTTGAGGTCGAACAACAGAGTTTACCGGTCTTTCTGCATACATGTCTATGACGCAGTAATGAGGCATGTCTGATTAGCTCAGAATGCGTGAAGGAATACTCCCCCCTCCCCTGTCACTATGTGTGTATTTACCATCCCAGAGTAGCATCCAGCCAATTTCGTATGGTTTATTTCCTCAGAGAGCAAATGAACCAGTTTGCTCTGACATTTTTTTCATGTTTCTGCAGCAACTACTGTGGTGCAGTCTTCTCTTGCAGATGCTAATGCTAATGCAACTTCAGATTCATTGCAATGGGGGATGGTTTTAACCCCACATGGGTGACGCCAATGTCCTTGTGACATGTAGTGGACAAGCTTTTCCTGAGTGGCTCGTTTCTCTGTGTTGTTTTCTATGAATGGCAAATACAGCCAGTGGAGGTGACACACCACGCAATAAACGCAGCATGTGTTGGTAACTCGGGGTGACCCATCAGATTCCAAAAAGAGTGTGGAAAAGGGGTTTTAGCAAAATTACACCTTTAAAGGTGGGCTCTAAGATGTTTTCCTGTTGCATTTGTTACTATGTTGCTCAAAATCCCCTTCACACCTCAATAAAAAACAACAGTTAAATGCCCTAACACAAAAATACAAAAGTATAGTCAACTGTGGAATGGACAGGATGGAATAAACGCCAGTCATTTTGAGCACCCACTCCAAAAGATTGAACAGTGATATGTCTATCAAACTAAACTGTAATTTGTCTCTGTCCCCTCTGCTCGTACCCCCCTGCATGAATTGTGTGTTGTCAGAGGTTTGGAGCACTAGTACAGGAAATGAACCCAGAGCTAGGTATGTTAGCAATATCAGGATGTAAAGTTCACTGGAAAACGGTTTTATCACTACCATAAATCACTAAAAAATGTAACGTTAGTCAGATAGGTATAAACTAAGCTGTTCTATAACAGCGGTGGTGGGAAGTGTGTGTGTGTGTGTGTGAGAGGGGGGGGGGGGGCAGAAGAGACTGGATGAGGTATGCATGGACCAGAGCCCAAGCTGGACTGTCACTGGAGCTCTAAATGGAGCCAGGCGAATTGTTGTTGTGCAGCATTTGGGAGCCCTCGGGAACAAGCATTGCACATGCCAGTATTCTAGAGGCATGGCTTCGGGGAGATGTGTCTGAAGAAAAGGGTTTGGACTTTTGAACTGTAACTGCTGGAACCATTTTGCTAAGATCTCATACTCCACCTTTAAGGGACATCACTATGTATTTTTAGTACTTTTTAAATGGACACTGCTGCAAATAAACATATTTAATAAACAAATATGTCAGATATAATAATTAAAATGTCTTCGCAGAATGTAAAGTGTCACCTTTTCATGTTGCAAATCACACAAATGACTTCAAATGGAGTCATATTTTTAAAATGACACTATTACAGCAGGGAATGAAACAGTTTCATTTTCTGGAATTCCTTCTTAGAATCACTCATGGACCCTGTTAGATGGACACCATCAATACACATAAATAATTACATATTTTCACAACAGAAGTGACTCACAGCTGGAGAGTAAAAAGATAGATCCAGTTAATTTGTCAACATGTCTTTGGTGTTCTACATTTGTTTCATCTGTTCTTTTTGCCCTTTTTAAAACTCTGCTCTTGTCATCCTTTTTTTCTCAGTTGACAGTTGTGTTCCCCCAACGCTGTTAATGAAATGTTTTCAATTAAATTTTATTTTTAAACCCCAAATTGCAACAAAGTCATCTCACAGGGCTTTACAGAAAAACAATCGACTACAGAAATAAATGAAAAGTCCCAAGCATCCCCTGTCCTTAGACCCTCCTTCTCGGCAAGAAAAAACGTCAAAACCCAGTGGGAAAAAGAAGAAATCTTGATGAGAACTAAATTGAAAGAACAGATCCACTCCAATGGACGGACAGACTATAGATGAGCGACCATTTATAAATAAAGCGGGGGGAGGCTGGTCCAGACACCAGACAGGCGACGGAGCAGGTCCGGGGTCAAAGTTCAGCACAGGTGAGTCACCACAGATCCTGTCATCCATGGCTCCCACGCAGACACTGTCAAGAGAGCCACCCCTCCCCCCAAGGGAGAAGAAGTCACAATTGGGATAAAAAGTCATAACTGTAGGTAGGTAGGTAGGTAGGTGGGTGGGTGGATGGGTGGATGGATAGATAGATAGATAGATAGATAGATAGATAGATAGATAGATAGATAGATAGATAGATAGATAGATAGATAGATAGATAGATAGATAGATAGATAGATAGATAGATAGATAGATACTTTATTCATCCCCTCAGGGAAATTCAGTTGACATATATGATATGGTGTCATATGACGTCAAAACGTAACATGATGGAGCCATAGCTGTTGATCCATCTGATGTCTGAATGTGAGATGATGTGAATGAAAAAATACACCAGATTGTATCTTGTCTGAATCCTGAGATATTACCACTGATGTGTTTTAGCTGTTGACCTTTAGTGTGACGTTGACCTTTATTGCTCAAAATCTAATGGGTTCTTCCTTGACCCATTATCTATCATTTAGTTTAATCAAAATCCGTTCAGAACTTTTTGTGTAATCCTGCTGACAGACAGAGAGACAAACAAATGGATCTGAATTTAATACTTCCTTGGTGGAGGTAATAAACTGAGGTACAGTAGTTCTCTCTCTCTCTGCACTCCAGACCATCTTTTTTGCATCTGAAATAATGTTAGATTTCATTTACCTTATTTGGAGTTATTAAATCCAAATGTTCCCACAGGGGAAATCCTCCTCTTCCTAACTGGCTCCATCCTCTTACCCATCCTTCTCTCCTCACTCTACTAAATCTACAAATATGTTTTTCTCCAAACTTTCTAAAACCACCTGCACCCTATGTAAAAGAAATACACATTTCTATACCCAAACTACCAAAAATGTACAAACTCTGCCCTGACCACAACTCTCAATATATATATATATATATATATATATATATATATATATATATATATATATATATATATATATATATATATATATATATATGCAAATATGTTATATTAATTGATAAGAGGCTCCAAAGATGAGCACTTGGCCTGAGTTCAGTCATTTATTCTCGTCACATGTAAGGAAGTAAACGCCAGCACTGATCTCTGTGGATGAGAGCTTCTGCAAAAATTCAGGCCAAAGATCCCAAATTCCAGGTGTGACTGACAATTATCCTCTTGGGTGATTTAAGCCCAAACAAATGGTTTGGAACTCACAATGTCATGTGACGTCTTCTGATTGGACCTCATCAACTGACCTGGCTGTCAGCCTATGTCTTTTTTGCTGGGATGTATTGGTAACGTGTCGTCATGGCTATTGTTTTGGGACATGTATCTGATGTTTCAGAACGGGCTGTAGCCACAACCACTGGCCCAGAACCCATCAGTACTGGCACCCTTAACTTTATTGGGAAACTTCTCTGACACAGATTGTCATTAGTTTCACTGGGAGCTTTTCTCAGTAAATGCTCAACATCACTGCTTAATTTTTTTGAATTATTCTTCAATCCCCCTTTTGACATGAATTTATCATGTCAATCCAGTTGATGATTATTCAATAGTGGTTGTTTATGTAATTACACTGCTCTACAATTGTTTAGAAAGTATCTGCTTCAGACATTATATGTACTAAATGTTACATACTTTAATAAGATGCATAAGGAGACAAATGGCTTTAGTGTTGATTAGTTCATGTTTTTAATATATATGATGGTGTGTTATTCCACATATATGCTGGTTTATGTACATGTATACAATGCATTTGTAAATATTCTACTCAAAAGAACCTGTAAAGTGGCCAAGTCATGCTATCCCCATTCATTTCATGTATGGGTCGAGTCATGCTTCATAGGCAGGGGAGGTGGGACTAAAAGGTTGTCTATCAAATCCCTCTGTATGCAATAGCACAATACTACAACCAATCAGTGTGATCTTTAGGATGACGCTGGAATGTTCATGGTGGAGTCCAGAGAAAGTTACGAATGACTAAACCAAATTGGGAATTATGGAACGTAACGACTGTTGTCGCTTCTGTAAAAAGAATTTAAAGGTGTCATTCCATGGTTATTTCATTAATATTACTGTGTTCTCCATTGCTATTGAATACATTATGTGTTGGCTCTATTAAAAAAAAACAACATCTAGATTCTTTTGTTTCCAGCTGTTTTTTCATAGTAGAAAAATGACGTGAGGTCGAACAACAGAGTTTACCGGTACTTCCTCATACATGTCCATGACGCGGTGATGAGGCATCTCTGATTGGCTCAGAATGCGTGAAGGAACACTCCCCCCTCCCCTCTATGTGTGTTTACCTTTACCAGAGTAGCATCCAGCTAGGTTTCATGCCATCACTTGATCTGAAAACGTGCAGGGAAAAAAATAGGCTTTATTTCCACAGAGAGCACATGAACCAGTTTGGTCCGCCATTTTTTTTTCAAGTTTGTGCAGCAGCTACTGTGGCGCCGTCTTGTCTTGTAGATGCTAATGCTAATGCTACTTCAGATTCGCTGCAATGGGCAACGGGTTTAACCCCATGCTGATGATGCTAAAGTTCATCTGACGTCAGATGGACCGTTTTTTTCTGAGTCCCTCGTTCCTCTTGTTGTTTTCTGTGAATGCAGTATGCAGTCAGTGGAGGTGACAAACCACTGTCAAAGGAGCATGTGTTGGTAAGTCGGTGGTGACCCATCAGATTCCAAAAGGAGCGTGGAAAAGTGGTTTTCAGCAGAATGATACCTTTAAAGTTTGCTGATGTTTTCTCACATTCTTCACTCATATTTGATAAAAGGAAATGTCCACACAGTTGGCAGCCATCTACTGTCATTGTTGTTCTTCTATGGTTGTTTTCGGTTGATTCTTTCCGAATCACCACAGCATCACTTTGTTACACTCGTCCTCTGCCTTTACACTTTGGTGGAAAAAGTATAAAAATCAGTTGTTCTTTGTTCCTATATCAGCATTTCATTTTCATTTTGAGTTATGTTGCAAACATTAAAAGAGACAAACTCTAACTGTACCATTCCTTGAAGGAGTAACTCAATTACGTGTCCCATCTGGGGGGGGGGGTAGTAATGAACAATGTATGAAGTAAATTTATATTCATTGAACTTTTCAAAAAGACAAAAAAAGATGAAGAATGACAACAGCCTGATATCCCATGATATTGAGAACAGATATGAGCTGACACTCCTCATGTTGCTGAGAGAAACATCTTTCTGGCTGAAGAGTTTCAGGTATCTGTCTTCAGTGTTCCAGTTCTCCTCTGCAGAGCTGTTGACAAACTTTTCAACCAATGAGTACTCTTCATAGAGGCCATCCATGTCCACTTCCAATTTGCATGCCTTCACTGCTTCAGAGAACTGATCAAATGGGACTGCTTGTTCAGACCTAACATGCTCACCTTGCTGTGGAAGCTCTGTTCAGAGAAGTCGTATCTGAGTGCCCTTTCATACACCATCAACAGCTCATCCTTGCATCGTTTGCTCAGGTATGGAGTGAGCTCCTTCAGAGTTGTTGACAGAGAATCCAAAATAGCTGTTTCTGTGTCTCTTCTCCAGCTGGTTCTGTAAATTTGTCATCAGGTGAATGCAAAAGTATTTCCCTTCCAGTGCCTGAATGCACTGGAAGGGAAATACTGGCTGAAGAAAAAAACAAAAAAACACCTCGTGCACTCATTGCTCATCTCCAAAGCACTCCCACAAGACTTTTGGGCATGCATCCTCTCCCACGCTCCTTAAGTAGCTTGAGAGTGATCCCCAGTACTTCACAATCTTGTTCACAGAAGGCCGTAGAGATAGCCACCGTGTCATCACGTGTCGCACAATGTTGCATTGATCCATTTCGAGGAACTCGCAAAATTCCTGAAGGTGCGCTGTCCTTGTGGCAGAGGTGCTGTAGTGGTTGTAGATTTTTATGACCACATTTTCCACATCCACACTCATCTTTGCTGTTGTAAATTTACTGGTGTTGTGCAACAGGTGTGCAAGGCAGTTGGCTGAGCGAATCCCTTCGCTTGCGTCTTTTAGCTTTTGAAAGATACTGTTGTGTTTCCCGTAGTTGACGCTGGCATTGTCTGCTGTGTACGCAGACACTTTGTTAATATCTAGACCAGTGGATTCTAATTTGGCCATTTGGCCATAATTTGGTTGGCTATTACTGCCAACTTTTCGTCACTGTCATTGTAAAAGTCCATAAGAACATGCCACACACCCAGTTTGGAGTGGAAGTAGCGTAGGACAAAGGGGAAACACTTGATTGGTCATTTTTGGAGACATCAGAGGTGAGGGAAAAGGGCAGGTTGTGCTCTTTAATGTAGTCGAGGTGGGTGCGTGTGGAGTATGGGGCCAGTGCATTTGAGCACAGCGCTTGTGCTTTCGTCCTGCCCAACATTACGCCTTTGGCCACCACAGAATCACTGTACACCTGTCTGTCAACTTTTGTTGAACAGTCTAAACTGTTTTATGATTGATGGTGTTTTATAGTGTGATACAATTTCGTGAGCTCAGCAGCAGTGGTTTGGTCGTAAATTGGGTTAAATGTTTGGGGGGCAAAAATGATGATAAAGACGACTGGCCTGCACTGCTGGCATTCTCTCGGTGGCGGTCTGTGCTCGCGTGTCTGTCAATAGCACCTTTCCCTCTAGACGACACGTCGATGCGGCAGAGCTTGCAAAAAGCATATAGTTCTCCTCTGTGGCCCTTTCCTATGAAGCGATGGTCTTAACACCAAGAAAGATTAAAGCACGTCTTTTGTTTCGTCATTAGTAGGCCTAATCTACAAGAACACATAGATCAAATTCAACATAGATATGTTTTTCCGCTTTTGCATTCGTATTGCTGCCGGAAAAGCAGAGGAGCAAAAATCAGTCAGCAGCCGCAGGCAATCCTAGGCTGCATGGGTGGCATCGGCTGTGTGTGCTGCATCGGCTGCATGCACATTACGAATATTTACATTTCATAGGTTACGACATGCTATCTGATCTGCGTGTAAACATCGCACAGTAGCAAGTGTAAATAACGGGTGGGGATTTATGACGATTAATACAACGGTGGCGGACGATTGTATGAAAGGAGGACAAAATGTGAAAAAGCTGGACACTTGACAGACGTCCGGACAGATGGCTCTAAAACTGGACTGTCCGGCTGAATGGTCACCCTATTCACAACCGAATATATTAAAATATTTAATTATTCTGAACATTCACATTCGGGCAGCAAAATTAGTTGACCACAACAAACCCAATGTCCAAAACCAGAGAGGGGGTGATTCCCCAGAAAACCACAGCCAGGTAATACCAGTATTTACCAACGTCTTTTCAGCCTGCTTGGTGGATAACAAATCTCGCAAGACAGAATTTTAACATGACGAGAAATCTTGCTGAATTACATCTCGCGAGATCTCATGTGACAAGATCTCATCACAC
Organism: Siphamia tubifer; assembly: GCA_020466265.1. Classification (NCBI taxonomy): domain Eukaryota; kingdom Metazoa; phylum Chordata; class Actinopteri; order Kurtiformes; family Apogonidae; genus Siphamia; species Siphamia tubifer. The sequence goes on along the minus strand of CM035787.1, from coordinate 11,449,361 downwards.
CCCTAGTGGAAGGTGATCTGGTTATCACCCCTAACAGAATTCCTGTGTCTTCCTTTTATTGCCAGTTGTATCTGTATAAGATGCTGTGTCTCTCCTTGGTCTGGTAGAGATCTCTCCACATACATGCTCTGTGTGTGTGTGTGCGTGTGTGTGTGTGTGCGTTTGTGTGCTCTATGTTGAAAAGAACTTATTGTAATTATTATTCTAAAGATCATTCTGATTCCAGCTTCGTTATTAATTAAACTGAAATATTTCTGTAACACTCCCACCCCACCTTTAAATGAGGAACTAGTTGTGGATAACTGGAATCTAGTGCCTCGTCAGTTGCAATTTGTTAATTTCTTTCCACAAAACTCAGAAATCACACCTGACCTCTTACCAACCTTATGTCCTGGTACTTTCAGTAGATGACATTATTTACTAACACCTATATATACAGCTCCCGCATTAATGCACCTGCACTTATCTCACATCAAATTAAAGCAAACAAACTCATCTTTCTGAAAATATAAACCATTCTGAAGTGCAACAGCAACACCACAAGCCCAAAAGGATTGTTTCCAGAAAAGGCAAATATGACAAAATTGTCTTCTCTACATTTTGAAGGCTGTCATCTAATCAATCATCTATTGATCTAGACAAATGTGGTGTGGTTTTCCTTGTAACACTCCGGTGAACATAATCCAGTAAAATGTTTAGGTCCAAAACACATGTCAGATCCACAAAGACACAGAAACTGCAGGAAGATTTGTCCAACTTCAGATCTATGAGAGTTGATTGATAAGTTCTGAGCCTTAAAAAGAAAAAAGTCATATTAAATTTCAACAATACTTTATTTTTCAACTTAATCCCCTTGCAAGTCCACATCTTCTTCCAACATTTCAGTAGTGATACCAGTGTTGTTGGTTTGATTCTGCTCCTGTAGGATGTCCTGTATTGCAGAGATTACATCATCATCAGTGGCCAGAGGTAGGAAGTAACTCAGTAAAAGTACTTTTTTATATACTTAAGTAGATTTTTTTTTTAGGTACCTGTACTTTCCTTGACTATTTCTTTTTCTGGCAACTTTTGACTTTCCGTCCATACATAAATATCTACATTAAAGTCCTTACATTTTCAGAATAGACTATTTTTCAGACTAAACAGATGTGAGTGGGTTCAGAGGGAAAGTCAGCGGAGAGAAATTGTGACTATATATTATAATTATTGCCTCATAATTTTTTACTTTTGTCATAATTTAGCTTTTTTAAAAAATTTCATAATTGTGACCCGCCACCACGAAACCAGGCATATGTCGTGCTGAGCCGTTCAGAGCTACAGCCAAATTTAGGCTGGAAGGCGATTTCTTATTTGTGTTTACACCTTATCAAAAAACGGTACCTTAACACCTCTATTTTTAGTTCCTGTGGTCATTACATTGAAATCCAATCAATATCAGGGATTGCTGAGCAAAGACAAAGCCGACTTCCACCTCTTTTCGCCGAACAAACCGATCTCCGTTCCGTGGGTAAACACCCAAGTGTTCGGTACGAGGTAAAAGCTTATATTGAATGTTCTGTCCAATGGTGTAAGACAAATGATTTTAATACGTAGCACTTCTGTCCTATTATTATAATATATAAAACTTCTGTGACATGTCCATCAGAGTGTTCTTTAACATCTGTGAAAAATTTGTGTCATTCGGATACGAATTATTATGCGTTGCTAAGGACTACCTACCCCAAAACAGTCCAAAACTTTGACGGACAATTTCTAAAAATATGCAAATTGAAAAATATGTCCAAATGTGGATATTAAAATTACCATAACTTTGGTTCTACTTGTGATAGAAGCATAATTTTTCACCATCTTAAACCTTAGTTTCCACTCTACCAAGCTACACAGATAACTCAGTTTGGATTTCCAGACACTTATGCCTGATTTCGTGGTGGTGGGTCACAATTGTGATTTTTATCTCATAATTTTGACTGTTTATCTGAATTCTGACTTTTCCCTCCGATATTTTCAAAATATTTGTTACTTTTTCAAACTAAACAGTATGAACTAGAAAAGCACTCTGAGAGCACAGATCTCCGCCAAGGTAGAACCCCCCCCCATGCCCCTGTGATGATGGATTCGCTGTTTACCACTCATGTTGGCCGATACCTCTTCAGAAGGCTGTGCTGTTTTTTTTCATCTAAGGTGAAATATTTCCACACATTGTTTTGTCAGACCATCACAACTGTTTTCCCTGCAGCAACCATGAGAGAGAGAGAGACAGAGAGAGAGAATAACATGTGACTTCTTGACTCCTCCAAATTTAAGTTGGGAGTCGACGTGTTGACTAGTTGACATTTTAGTTAATGCCCGACTCACAAAACATCCTGATTTCATCAAAATCCATCCATAATTTTTTATGTATCTTGAACCCCCCCCCCGCCCAGATCGCCACCAAAATCTAATCATTTCTAGATCTCCTTATTACCAACCTACCCTGAAAATTTCATCAAAATCCGTCCATAAGTTTTTGAGTTATCAGCCTATCATCAAGCTCTGCTGAAGACTGATAATGAACTTCAGGTGTCCTGAAGAGGGAAGCATCTAAAACATGCAGGACAGTGGAACTCTAGGACCAGGGTTGCTGACCCCTGATTTATACTGTTATCAATAAGTCCTCTTAAACCTTATCCTGGGTCTGGGAGTCTGCATTTGGATTCCATGACATTCCTGTATCGTGACATATCTTAATAGTATGCTGTTCAAATATAAACAAACATCCATACTAATTCATAAACGTCTTTATTTTGGTGTAATAGTGATTCAAACCCTGTGGTAAGAAATGGTTGAGCACTTACCATGTAAAGCAGTGGTTCCTAACCCTGGTCCTCAAGTACCGCTATCCTGTCTGTTTTTAAATGTTTCCCTCTTCCAACACACCCAATGGTCATTATCAAGCTCCTGCAGAGCATGACAGGCTGATCATTTGAATCAGGTGTGTTGGTAGAGGGATACATCTAAAACCTGCAGGATAGTGGTACTTGAGGAAAAGGGTTGAAAACCACTGATATAAAGCAACAGAGTTCAAAGTCGGCTATGGTTGGTCTCAACTGAACCCACATGACCACATTACACAGTATTATGTAGTGTCCTTCAATGCAGCTCTTGTTACTACTCTGGCTCACAAGTAGCAACAAATATGGGAGACCACACCAACACCAACAAATAGCAGGTAAACAGTGTTTATTAAATAGAATGTGGATGGGTAAGTCAGCATGCGTGCGTGCAATGGTGTTGTGAGTGGATGTGTAGATTGATCAAACTAAAAGGAAGTCAGCATAGAGGACAGGAATGGAGCATAGGTCTCTCTCAGACCAGCAATGAAGCCCTCTTTAATGGGCACAGGTGGAGCTGATGATGAGCCACAGGTGAATCTGCTTTGGACTAATCACCCAACCTCCTGCAACCAGAAACGAACCAGGAGCAGTCCCACTCAACCTCAGGCCAACTTGTTGGCCGTCACACTATGCTGTGCAATAAATCTATTTTTAGAGCACAAATCAATGTTTGCAAAAAATGAAACTTTCATTTATGAGTAAGAAGATATTCATTGTGGAAGAGAAATGGCAAAGTCAAAATCTTACCTGCAAAAACAAAAATGTAGCAGTTAACTTCACAGCTGAGCTTTGCACGCAGTTCAAATTTCCCAAGTTGTCAAACGTAAATACCAATGTGCACAGCAAAAATCAGCGCAGATGCATGTTGTGCACGTAAGACATTGTGGATATTTGAACTGTACTCAGTCTACCCTACAATAATGGTGGACTATCTCCAGAAAGAACAGACCATTAATAGGGAATATTATGCTTCCCTGGTACAGCAACGGTAGGGGAAAATCAAGTAAAACTGAGTGGAGTATTCAGAAGAGGGTCATGTTCTGCCAGGACAAGTCAGTCGTTGCCGTGGCTGCAATTCATGAATGTGGGTTTGAACTTGTGCAACACCCACCCTATCCCCCAGATCAGGCTACATCTGACTTTAATCTCTTTCCAAACATCTCATTTCCAAACACGCACACCTTGCCACTAACAGAGGTGTACTCACATTCTGTAATTAATATGTATGTTTTTCTTTTATAGATTTTTCTTTTATAGATCAATGTGTAGGCAGCTCAAAACATTAGACAATACATTTTAAAGCTATGGTGTTTTTTGTGTAGCAAGGTCATTTCATTACCTTTGCCAAGGAGCTATTAAATTTGGGTCTGTTTGTTTGTCAGCAGGATTAAGCAAAAAGTTCTGAACGGTTTTTGATGAAACTTTCAGGAATGGTAGATTTTGAGCAATAAAGGTCAAAGGTCAAGATCACATTAAAGGTCAACAGCTAAATCACAGGTGGTAATATCTCAGGATTGAAGATAGAATCAGGTGTTATTTTTATTTAAACTTCACATCGTCTCTCACCTTTCGGACATCAGATGGGTCAACACCTATGGCTCGATCACTTCATGTTTTGACGTCATATGATGCCATGTCATGCCTTGGCGGAGGTCTGCTGTCTCGGACTGCCTTTTTACCTCCGCCAAGGACGTATTAAATTCGGGTCAGTTTTTTACATTGTCTACATTGTCATTAAGACATTACATGATCGGCTGGATGTAATCACCTGCTCTGTCTGTGGAATGTGGTCTCACACTGGTCACACACATATGCCATCATTGTGAATAAAATATATTTACTATATAAATTATTTAGTTTTTGGTATTTTATTTGTTGAACTTAATATTGTTGCCTTTGATATGTTGTAATTGCAATGCTGTTAATTTGACACTGTTAAATATCTTTCAAATATGGAATAAAAATATTAAATAAATATAACATATAAATATAAAACAAAATAAAAAACATTACACCTGCACAAACTAACTTCATACTGTTACAAATCTGTTAAATACTGAATATATGTAAGCCTAAAAAGTGGATATTTGTTGATGTTTTTTACCCTGTTTTGAATATGACACCATGTAAATGACACTGATTAATATATTTTTGGGCTGTAGTCTATTTTTGTCCATTGTACACTAAATGCATTAGAAAAACACATGAAACAAAATTACTTTAATGATTTAAATGAAGTAAAATAAGACTCACTTGTCACATTTCTATTGATTTTAATGCTGTCTCTACTCTACTCCTGCAGTTTTGAGTGAGGGTGCGGTTAAGACAAAAGTACACTTTTTTTAATTGCATAAAATTATACACCTTGCAGATATAATTCCTTGATTATATATTAGCACACGTTGAAGATATGTTATATGTTAAACAAAATAATTTTTGGTGTTTTTTAATAGTCTAATTTGTGTGTGGAAGGTGAAAAACTAAAAGTGTATTCAACGCTAACCTTCCTGATCCCGGAACAGAGGCCATAACACACTCTTGACCTTGTTTGGTGGGAGACATCCCATGTCTGTCCATTGCTCGGTCTGCAGTTCAGACTCTGGTTCAAAGTAGTGGACCTTCCGTGGTAATAAATTCTCGCAGGAACTTAGCCGGATCTGCTTCATATACATGGAAATTCTCCCTGAACATTTGGAGTCTGGTGTTTTTCTATTGAGAGAAGCTTTGGGACCCATCGTACTGAGAGTTGCGTCATTGCCAGGTCTTCAGTCAGAACTGTATGAACTCTCTCTAGGGAAAGGTTTACTGTACTGGCAATAAAACTCGGTATCTCTTCTGTCATCAATCACCATATTGTGGCTCTTCTGGATCATATCACACGATGAGGCACCTTGTGGTCTTCCTGAGTGAGCATCATCTTCAAGGTTCATCCTACCCCTCTTGAATTCAGCTGTCCGTCGTTTCACTCAGGACGTTTACATGCACTTAGAAATTTGAATTATTGCCTTACTCTGATTAAGGCCTTCTGGGAACCTGGAGTTTCCCAGAAGTCCGAGTGTACATGCCAGCAAGAGAAATTCAAATTCTCGTTCCACTCCCAGACACAAGTTGGCGCTACACACATTTTTGCATTAGTATGCTTCCAGTTGGCACCATAGAAGAAGAGCAAAAACTAAACAAAATATTTGAAGCTGATGTAGAAGGAGGACAACAACACCCAGAGAAGATATGGATGACAATGATGCAGCAAGTCAGCATATTTCATACATACTGTTAAACTGATTTATTATAATAAATTGCATGTTGTCATTCCATGACTCTGGTCACTTCTGGAAGGGGACGTGTCCAGGCCAGTCTTAATCGAGCTAAAGTTGGGTAGTGTTTATGTGCATGGAAAAATTCAATTAGAATGACATTATCTGACTTGGTTACTCTGCATTATAAAACCGAATAAGTTAATAATAAACTTTATTTGTACAGCACCTTTCATACAAACACTGTAGCCCAAAGTGCTTCACATTTATTGAAAATTAAAATACAGTTTTAAGACAGGGTGAAATAAGAAATACATTAAAATTTGATTGCACAGAATTATTACATTACAAAAGTACAACATAAACTGATTATACATACATTATAAAATTTCAATAATTAAGAAATAAAATTACAAGAGTACAGATAAAGTGATTATACATAATTATACAATTTCAATAAAATAAATAAGAAATACATTAAAATGTAATTATGCACAAAATATAAAGAGTATAAAGAATTTAAAGAAAAGGGTCACAGAATTGTGACTCCATTCTTTATCTCCCTTCAAAGGCTGATAAAAATAAAAATGTTTTTAATTTAGTTTTAAATATACTCAGTGATGTCCCTGATGTCTTTTGGGAATGTATTCCATAACTTTGGTTCATAGTTAACAAAGGCTGCGTTCCCAATTTTCTTTGTAATATATCTGGGAGTCACTATAACCCTGCGTTAGATGACCTTAGTGTTCTAGTTTGGACATAACTGGTCAGTGAGTTTGAAATGTAACTGGGTCCTGTTCCATTTAAGGCTTTATAAGTGAGCAGTAGTATTTTACAATCTATTCTGTAGGTTAATGGTAACCAGTGCAGGGAAACTGACACTGCAGTAATGTGCTCTGTCTTCTTGGTTCTGGTTAGTAACTGAGCTGCAGAATTCTGGATCAGCTGAAGTCTGTCTGTGGTGCTTTTTGGGAGTAGAACTGAAAACATTTAAGGCAATCGATTGCCTCAATTATTTTAACCTCTTGATGAAACTTAAATAATCCAAGTTTCCAGAACTTAAAATGTAGATGCTTATTAAAGTATACTTAAATTAACACATTGCTTATTAACTTAGTTTTCTAAGGTTCTGTCAGTCCTACTGGGAGACTAAGTCTGGGTTCAGTGTCTTTGCCCAAGGACATTTGGACATGTGGACATGAACCTCTGACCCTTCAGTCATTGGACGACCTGCTCTACCATCTGAGCCACAGCCACTGAATAAAATTACTGTGTTTTGTGATTGTAATTTTTTTGGGTTAATAGATATTGGTGGTTATTTGCAGTGCTCTAAAATTATATTTCATTATCTACTACATCAGTTAAGTTTATTTTTTTCAATCATCCTTATTTGAAACAACAGAAATAACAGAACAATATCATTCTCAGCATTTAATGACTTCATTCCACTCAGTTGAACCTCATCTATGTTTTTAAGTTATGTTCACTTATATCCACAATAGTTTACATTAATTAAAAAAAATATTAGTTGGAAGTACTTAAAAAGAAGAACATGTTACAGCAACTTAATACATTTGAGTTAATAGTACCATTTCTGAAACTTTGAGTATTCACAACTGAATATATTTAATTATTCTGAACATTTGGGTTTACGGTGTGACTTCTGAAATTCCAGTTCAATTTGATTATACTCTGATTAAGGTGCATATATGGCTTTGAAAAGTTACATTTTGATTAAAGTAAGGCCGTTAGTAAAAGTACATGTAAACGTACTGAGTGTGGTATTATATGGAGCATCATTTCCTAATGTACTAACCATGTCTTCATGGAATTCTTTGGGACTCATGCCCTTTCAAGACAGGTTTTATATCACATCCTTGTCACCAACTTTTTTTGCTTGAATGATGTACCCCACCCTGTTGTGCATGAATGTATAAAATCAGACCAAATTAAACTTAAACTCTTGTGATATGTCGCTCTGTCAGAGTTACAAACACTTTGGTAAACAAACCTCTTTTTCAGCCCAGAACTTATCACCCCTTGTATGTTGGCGTTTGTTAACCTGACTGTCGCCAGAGAGTATCGTCAGATGCTCTTCCACAACTGATCTGTTTTCAAATGAGGGGCTTTATTTAAAATCCTTGGATGTGATTAGATGAAGAATCTGTAGCCTAGGATCTAGACTGTCCCCAGTGGCCGCAAATGGTATTTGCTACGGGGTGAGTCTAGAAAGTCTAGGCGAATTTGTGGGCGGGATAACCGCTTTTCTCTTTACACAACGCCACGCAATTGGATGGGTAACCAGTCAGAGCCAACCAATCTGAGCGATGAACATGGAGCAGGTCTAACCATTCCCCGTACAGCCAGGATTCCGGACTCCCGTACACTGTTTGGCACCAGCCACTTCGGATCTCCTCCGGGTCGCCTTTGCTGAGTTGTGCTGCTCGTATTCCCAGTTTTTCTGCCTCTTGCAACTGGTCATTCATTAGGGCTAAAAGGGGTGACACAATGATCACCAGCAGGTTGTGCAGACCCATGCGTTGTCCCACTAGCGGAGCCAGCTGATAAATCAAACTTTTGCCATACCCGGTGGGCAAAACTCCGACAACGTCCCTTTTTTCCAAAAACAGCTTAAGTGCCGTTTTCTGCTCCTCTCGCAGGGAAAACTGTAATTTTAAATCACCTAGCGTTGCTGCCAAAGCCAGCTCGAATGGTTGTTCCTGGTGATGAGCCATGTTGTCTAGCAGCTAGCAACTGGTGTTACGGCAATGTGTGCTAGCTGCTACGTCTCTGCGACTACAACATTACGTGTCGTATTTGTGTCGTCATGAGGCAGGGCGGGCTCCAATCCCGCCCCTCGCGATTTGATTGATCCGGTCCATTTTGGATTTTCAGATCCGAGGCTCCCGTAGCAAATACCATTTGCGGCCACTGGGGACAGACTAGATCCTAGGCTAAAGAATCTGTCCATCATCTTGACTTTTGTGTTGCTGCAGTCACTCACATTGAACTCAAGCCGTGACACTTTACGTCCCACCCGGCGACACTGATTGGCTCCTTCGTTTTGAAGAAAACCTGAACCACACAGTACTCAGATGCAGTGGTGGCTGGTGATTAAAAATTTAGGGAGGGCATACTTGGGAAGGCATGGTAGGTGGAAAGGTTTGGAAAAAACTTAGAAATATTAGACAGATTTAGTTCTTAATTTTTAAAAACTGTTAATAAAACTGTTGACTGTTCATTTTAAATGTTTTAAAGTTTCAAGTTTTAAGCTTATTTTACACAAAACAACAACATTAATAGTGCAGACAACTTGTAGAGGGAAAAAAACAGCCCAAAAAAGACATAGTTTCAAGCTATTATCCAAGTGGCTTTGACTGCTCTTGTGTTTTTGCATTTATGTGTTTTAGGTCTTTCACTCCTGAAGTAACCCATAACATGTCTGTATCAGGACTTTCAAATTTTAGAGAAACTCCTGCTGTAGCTTCTGCCATGATCAGAGGTTTGTTGTTGAATTTTTAGTTCAGGACAGTCAGGTCCAAAGTCTTTCACCCTCTTTTCTTCTTCATCTGAACAACGACTGAAGTGTAGTCGTTTAAAAGAAACAACAGAATATTTTTTAGCCCTTGTTTGTGCCATGACGAAGGAAATAACATTAATTTCCTCATCAAACTAGTTGTCATGTCAATTTAACAGGACGTCATTTAAGTGACAGATAATTGCTAATAGTTGTCCAATCACACTAGACTGATACATATAAACTGTGATATGATTGACCTGGGGCGCAGAGGCTCTGAGCCCCGAACACCAGTTAATTTGTGATGCTGATAGAACAAATAATTATTGTTTTTCCCTAGAAACTATAGACAATTGGCTATTTCGCCATGTTTTTGCGGTTCTATCACAGTCTATAGTCTACGTATTAGTCCAATGTGATTGGAGGAGAAAGAGCGTGGAGTCTGTCGGTGAACGTTCACTGCTTAATGAGCACCAGTTGGTGGAAATATTGTTAAAATCATTCAGATTGCATGTAGGAATATTTTTATATTTTTACCCATCCACATCTGGGAGGGCCAGCCACCACTGCTCAGATGTTGCGTGAGCGTAGCGAAATGCAGCCAGACGACCTGAGTCAGGTTAAGGGTTTGTTACATTTTCCATGAAAATCAACTTTTGCTAAAATATGTATATTTGAAACTTTCAATGGTTATTGATCCCCCCCCCCCCCCCAGAAATGTCCAAATGTAACTGCTTTGGAAAAATGTTTAATTCACACACACTTATCCATAGAAAAAATAGCAGGGGTGTCAAACTCATTCTAGTTCAGGGGCCACATTCAGCTAAATTTAGTCTGAAGTGAAGCCAAACCAGTGAAATAATAACATAATAATGCATAAATAATGTCAACTATAAATATTTCTCTATATTTTAAAGTGAAAAAGTAAAGTTAAAGAATGAAAATGTTTACATTGACAAACTATCCTTTCAAACAACGTGAATAACATGAAACAAATGAAATAATTTGCCTAATTTTAACAATATTATGTTCATTATAACTTGCAGATCATAGTGGGTCAAATACAAATACGCAAAATATTTAATCAGGCAGATTATATTTAAAATTGTACTGACTTCTCTTGAAAAAACAATGATTTGTTCAAGATTATTCAAATATTTTGTGAAATGATACGTTGTTTAGTGGAAAAATGTGAAAATATTTATGTCAAGGGTTCGTTTAGCAAGATAGTAATGATGGCTCGGACAACAAGACCAGTGGTTTTTGTTTGTTTTCACCAAGTCCAAAACCAGCAGTGATGAAAAGTGCTCAATATGTACAGTGCAAAAAATCCAAAAACCCAGGAAAAAGGGATCTCAAATAAAAATAAATAAAATTGGTCTCATTTACCATACTCTACACAAGCACACAGATTTCAGCCACGCACTTACTTCAAATTCACACACTCTAACTCTTCAAAATTAAGCTCCAACTACAACTCTATAACCCACACTCACACCCACACTAAACTACCCCACATTCATACCAAACACATAATTCTATTAACACACATTCTATCATATTTACATATCACACAACCCAAGACGAAAATCATAGCACATCCTACAAATAATGACACAAATTGTATTCCATACCTATAACTGAAACACAGAAAAAAAAACAATGTATGAATGGTTCAGTCTGGGATCAGGTGATTTATAAGGTGTGCGAATTAGGGGTGACCAGGAAGTAACTCTGTTTGATCCAGTTCGATAGCAGGTATATATGTGTGTGTGTGTGTGTGTGTGTGTGTGTGTGCGCGTGCCAGTGAAGGATCTAGACGGTTATTTTTAGACGGGCCTAAATGAAGTCAGGGTGGGCAAGTGATATATTTTTTTTTTTAAATAAACAAATAATTAATGTAATATACATAGTTCATTTCCATTGACATTTACAAATAAATAACTATATTAAGGATATTGATCAACATTTCAGTTTGATGAGGCAACGAAAATTGTTCTAGAATTCTGTTTCTGAGCTTGTGATTGGGTGGGCACAGCTGTCAATCAGGGTGGGCCCCGCCACCCAGGCCCACCCATAGATCCGCCCCTGGTGTGTGGACCCCCAGACGACACCCATCACAGAGAAATGTCTGTGTATGAAGTCTAGATGATATTGTCCAGTTTACACCATGCGGGAGAACCGCGCTTCACTAACGCGAAGTATATATGAGGGAAAAAAAGGAAAAAAGACGAGGAAAAAAAAAAAGACAATCTTTGGATTTTGTTTAGTACAATGTTTTCTTTTTTTTTTTTGCCAGTAAGTTAAAACTGAAAAAATTAAAACTGAAATTGAAAACCTGAGAAGCGTGAAAGAAAAAAAACATTGCAAACATTGTCATTGTAAAATATATTATAATACAAAAACACCCTCCCAAAATACTGTGTTTTTTCAATGTCTGTATTTTATCTTTCCATTCAACATTTTACAATACCAATACCTGTTACAAAGCCAATGCAACGTTTTCTACAATAGCAGCGAAATGGAGCCATAAAATTTGAGTAAAATTATTTATTTATTTATTAATTTTTTTGCTGTTACTGTACTGTAGCTAATTAATGAAACAATGAACTAAATATTTTCAGCCAGCGAAGGAAGAAGGTAACTTCATAAAAATGACAATTATTTGGAACCAGGACAGGGTTATGAACTAGTCTAAAAGCCGTATTCAGGAGAGGGTTAGTCCTTTAGGAGCAAAGATGAGCCAAGGATCATCAGTTTGTGCCAGAAACGTACTGACAGCTTTAAGCCTCTACAGTGCAAAACAAAATGAACAGACTCAAGGAATCTGGAAGTGTTCCAGTGTGTTAAGGTCAAGGTTTCAGGTCTAAGATGACCACCGTGATCTGTCAACCCTCAGACGACACCACATCAGGAACCATCATTTATGCAGAGTTGAACCACATGGATGTGGATTACTGTGGAGGACCTTTGGTAAGCTTTACAATATGCACTTCTAGACATAAATATCAGTGTGAACTTCCTGGAGCTAATGCCTGATGTTAGCGTGTGTGGGAGCATCATGGACTTCTGTAAACTCGGAGACATCTGGAATGGACCGTCACTAAGTCTGAGCTCAGACCAATCATTATGCAAGTCTATTTTTCAAATGGATGCCATGTGCTCTGGAATAAAAACAAAATACACCATCCACCAACAAAAAAAAGAAAGTCCAGATGCCACGGTCTGTCCTGGTCTGGGACTGTGTCCTTCAATAGAACCATGGGCCACGTGGTGCAGTATTATCCAGAGGTGGAAGGTAACACAGTAAAAGTACTTCATTACTTCACTTCTTAGGTATCTGTACTTTACTTACTATTAGTATTACTATTTTCCTGCCAGCTTTTTACTTTTACTCTCTACAATTTTGTATAAATATCTGTACTTTATACTCGTCATATTCTCAGAATGGATGCATTATTTTTTTTCAAACTAAACAGATGTGACAGTATAAAAATGAGTCACTTCAGAAGGAAAATCAGTGGAAACAAACTGTGACTTTATATATTATAGTTATGGGACTATTATCTCTCAATTTTCACTTTTTATCTCACAATTGTGACTTAATTTCATAGTTTTAAAAAAAAACTTTAAAAAAAAATCTTATGATGAATTTTTATCTCAATTGTGATTTTTTTTTTTTCATTTTTGGTCAATTTAGTAACTCACTTTTAAAGGCTTTAATTTCAGTACTTTTGAAACTTCCCTGATTATTACTGATTAAAAATATTATTGCATTCATGGTAAACAAATATATATTGAGTTTTACTTTTTAATTTGTACTTTATTACAACTGAGGAATTACTTTTACTTAAGTAGCTGAGTTGAATCAGTACTTCTACTTTTACCAGAGTATTTTTTCACATAAGTAGCTGTACTTCTACTTAAGTACAGAATGTGAGTAATTTGAACAGCTCTAGTTAAAAGTAGAAGTACAGCTACTGGTGTGAAAAAATACTCTGGTAAAAGTAGAAGTACTGATTCAACTCATCTACTTAAGTAACAGTAAAAAAAAACAAAAAACGTACATTTTCTCAATTGTAATAAAGTACAAAAGTAAAAAGTAAAACCATTTTTTTTTTGCCATGAATGCAATAATACTTATTTGTTTGTTTGTTATTGTTGAAATGGTGTTTGATCAGGTCACAGTTACTCAGGTTTGTGGGTATGGACAGAAAATTTAGGAAAAATGTAAAAAAAAAAAAAAAAAAAAAAAAAAAAAAGGCACAACTGAGATAAAAAAAAAGTCATCAAGACATTTAAAAAAAAAAAACCCTTATAAATATGAGATTTTAAAAACTGCATGATTTTAACATAAAATTGTGAAATAAAAAGCCAAAAACGTGAGATAATAGTCATAGAACTATAAAATATGAAGTCACAGTTATTGTCCACTGATTTTCTGTCTGCAGTTTAGTTTAATTTAGTTCATGAAAAAAAAAACAGGAACAAAAATGACCAAAGTCATCAATAAAATGAACAAAAATGAATAATAAACTGACAAAATAATTAGTAACATGAACAAAGTAAGACACAAAGTTTAGCTCTTTGTTTATTTTTCTACATTTTACTTTTGATTTTATTATTATTTTCTTTAATTTTGCTCCATTTGTGTCTTAATTTCTTCCTGTTACTAATTATTTTGTCAGTTTGTTGCTTATTTTAATTATTTTTTACTGTGGAACTGCTAAAGTTTCAGGAGTTAAAGGGTTAAATTGAATCATGTAGAAGAGGGAAATATATAAAACATGTAGGACTGGATTTGGATACCCCTGGTTTATATGTTCCAAAAGTTTGTTCCCTTTCATTTAATGTGAGACAAGTGCAGGTACAGTAATGTGGGAGCTGTATATATAGATGTTATTAAAATAATGTCAATAAGTCTTTGTCCAAGGACACTTGGACATGTGGACAGACAGAGCTTGGACATGAACCTCTGACCCTTCAGTCATTGGTCGACCCGCTCTACCAACTGAACCACAGACACTGAATAAAATTACTGTTTTATGATTGTAATTTTTTTGGTGTAATAGATATTGGTGGTGAAATTATATTTCATCATCTACTACATCAGTTAAGTTTATTTTTTTCAATCATCCTTATTTGAAACAATTGAAATAATAGAACAATATCATTCTTAGCATTTAATGACTTAATTCCACTCAGTTAAACCTGTTTTTCAGTTATGTTCACTTATATCCACAATATTAGATGGAAGTACTTAAAAAAAACATGTTACAGTAACTTAATACATTTTAGTTAGTAGTACTATTTATGAAACTTTGAGTATTCACAACTGAATATATTTAATTATTTTTGAACAATTGGGTTTATAGTGCAGGAAATTTAGGAAAATTTGGAAAAAAAAGTCACAATTGACATAACAGGTAATTGTGAAATTTAAAAAAAAAAAGCAGAATTCTGAAATTAAAAGTCATAATTGTGAGATAAAAGTAAATGATGTCATGAAGTCATAAATGCAATAAGATACAATTTATTTATATTGTATGCTATTATATATAATACTATGTCATCATACGATTTTATTGTTATTATTATTATTATTATTATTGCTGTTGTGAATATTGATATAGTTATCTTATTTTGATATATAAAACCTTGATATTGGGATGTTATGTAAAGTGTATATATATATATATATATATATATATATATATATATATATATATATATATATATATATATATATATATATATATATATATATATATATATATATATATATGTATATGTCTTGATATTGTGATATTCTATTTAACTTTTACTTTCTTGGTTTGACTGGTTTGTGAAAATGAAAAGTGAGGTGAATAGATTGATTTGAATGAATGATTTATTTTGAACATGTGCAGAATGTAACAATAATCTATACAACAACAACAACAACAACAATAATAATAATAATAATAATAATAATAATAATAATAATAATAATAATAATAATAATAAATAATTGAAGTACTAAACATATACATATATACAAAAAAACAAAACAGAACAAAAATCCAAAGGACTTTTTTTTTCATATATTGTGTTGACAGAACATGGAAATATAGATTGTTTTTAGGTGGGTTAAACAAAAAAAGTTTGAGTTCCTCCCACTCCTTTTTGAATGTGAAAATGAAGCAATGTTTTGTTTTGTTTTGTCATGTATATGTTTTTTTTTTATATTTTTTGAGTGTAGTTGTTTTATTTGTTGCATATTTGAAATAAACTGAATTTAAATGAAATGACACAATTGAAAGTCACAATTTCTCTCATCTACCGCTTTTCTCTCTGAAACCACTCACATCCATTTATTTTGAAAAAGTAATGAGTCTATTCTGAAAATGAAAAAAACAGAAAAAAGTCACAATTGAGAGAAAAAGTCATTAGGACATTTAAAAAAAATACAAATGAGATTTAAAAATGCTGAATTTTAAAAGAAGTCAAAGTTGTGAGATAAAATGTTAAAATGGTGAAATAAAAAGTCTAAATTATGAGATAAAATTCTAAATTGTGAATTAAATAGTTATATAACTATAATATATAAAGTCAGTTTCTCTCCTCCGCTGATTTTTCTTCTTGTGACTTATTTTTCATACTGTCACATCTGTTTAGTTTGAAAAAGTAATGAGTAACACTTCAGTTATTTTATGTATTTTTATTTGAGCAGTTCATCTTCAAAAATAAATAAAATAAAATACAGAACAAAAGAACAAAGGACAAAATAAGGAGTCACAACTCAAAATTCTGAAAATGTTAAGAGTATAAAGTACATATATTTATATAAATGTAAGGAGTATAAAGTACATATATTTATATAAATGTAAGGAGTATAAAGTACATATATTTATATAAATGTAAGGAGTATAAAGTACATATATTTATGAACAAATGTAGGGAGTCAAAGTAAAAATTCACTCAAAAAATAAACACTCAAGTAAAGTACAGATACCTAAAAAAATGTATTTATTCTTATAATTATATAAGTAATTATACATGGTTACTTCCAGATGTGGTAAAAGTACTCACATTCTGTACTTAGAAGTGAGGTTACTTATGTGAAAAAATACTCTGGTAAAAGTAGAAGTACTTATTCAACTCCTTTACTTAAGTAAAAGTAAATTTTTTTCAATTGTAATAAAGTACGAGAATAAAAAGGAAAACAATTTTTATTTTTTTTGCCATGAATGCAATAATACTTATTAAAGCAAGATTGATCAGGTCACAGTCACTTAGTTCCGTGGGTATGGACAGGAAATTTAGGAAACATTTTAAAAAGTCACAATTGAGATAAAAAGTAGAGATTAAAAAAAGTTATATTAGATTAAAAAAAAAAGTGTATAATTTTAAGGTAAAATGTTAAAATTGTGAAATTAAAGTGACTTATTTTCATACTGTCACATCTGTTTAGTTTGAAAATATAATGGGTCTTTTCTGAGAATGTAAAGAGTATAAAGTACAGATATTTATGCAAAAATGTGGGAAGTAAAAGTAAAAATTTGCCAGAAAAAAAATACTCAAGTACAGATACCAAAAAAAAATCTAAGTGCAGTGACGTAGTACTTGAACTTCGTGTAGACGCACAGGGTTCATGTTGTTCCACATTTGTCCAGCAGTCACCACCAAAGTGTTCTGCTCATGGCAATGTGATTCGAAGGAAATTATATTCAAATGACTAATATCTGCCAAAAATATTGGTTTAAGGTTGATGGTTAAATGTATTTTTATTCTCTCTAAAGGGCAGTGTGCTCTACATTCACACTCAACACTAATACCAATACCAACAGAATACAGTAAATATTAACCAGGGGTGTCAAACTCATTTTAGGGTAGGGGCCACATTAAACTACCACAAAAATAAAAGTAATTTCTACTCCAAATTTTCTTCGAGTCATGATTCTAAGATTTTACAAGTGACCGCTGCAGAGACGTGTAAACTGGCTCATTGCAGCCACCAATATGCACATTTAGGTTCAAGATGCATTTACTAAAAACAAAAAAAACAACTCATTCTAAGGTAATTTGTCATTTGATAAATGCTTCAAGCAGTTCAATTGAGTTTTTGTATTGTTCAAGCAAAAGATTTTATTAAGCACAGCCAATTAGAATATTTATGCCTTTAAAAAGTTCACTACCATTAGTTGCTGAATTCTCAGCATAGTTGACCTAGAATAAACTGTACCAAGGTTTATACTTCAAAATTAATGCTGATATCAAAGGGATTAATAGCTTGAAAAACTTGCAGGTTGATAAGACATTTCAGTTTAAACCAAAGTACTTGGAAGAGTGAGTGACACATTAATACTCCAACAGTGTGGGTGTGATGTGGTCTTGAGGCTTGACTACAGAACTAAGTCACTGAAATCCGAGCACTTCAAGGTGTAGATTGAAGTGCTAATGGAATGAAATACCAATTCCTCTACACCAGTGTTCTACGACTTTATATTTTTATTTGAGAAAAAAGGGTACAGTATGAACAGGCGCCTCTGCTGCTCGTCCAGCGCCTTACGCTGGGGGGCCTGGGCCACCTGCCTCTGCTGCTCGTCCAGCGCCTTACGCTGGGGGGCCTGGGCCACCTGCCTCTGCTGCTCGTCCAGCGCCTTACGCTGGGGGGCCTGGGCCACCTGCCTCTGCTGCTCGTCCAGCGCCTTACGCTGGGGGGCCTGGGCCACCTGCCTCTGCTGCTCGTCCAGCGCCTTACGCTGGGGGGCCTGGGCCACCTGCCTCTGCTGCTCGTCCAGCGCCTTCTGCACGGGGGCCTGGGCCACCTGCCTCTGCTGCTCGTCCAGCGCCTTCTGCACGGGGGCCTGGGCCACCTGCCTCTGCTGCTCGTCCAGCGCCTTCTGCGCGGGGGCCTGGGCCACCTGCCTCTGCTGCTCGTCCAGCGCCTTACGCTGGGGGGCCTGGGCCACCTGCCTCTGCTGCTCGTCCAGCGCCTTCCGCGCCGGGGCCTGGGCCACCTGCCTCTGCTGCTCGTCCAGCGCCTTCCGCGCCGGTGCCTGGGCCACCTGCCTCTGCTGCTCGTCCAGCGCCTTCTGCGCCGGTGCCTGGGCCACCTGCCTCTGCTGCTCGTCCAGCGCCTTCTGCGCCGGGGCCTGGGCCTCCTGCCTCTGCTGCTCGTCCAGCGCCTTCTGCGCCGGGGCCTGGGCCTCCTGCCTCTGCTGCTCGTCCAGCGCCTTCTGCGCGGGGGCCTGGGCCTCCTGCCTCTGCTGCTTGTCCAGCGCCTTCTGCGCGGGGGCCTGGGCCACCTTCTTGGAAAAGTGGGTCACAGTGATATCCTCAAGGTTCTGGGCTACCGCGTGATCTTGGCCTGCAGAAACAATAAGGACAGAAGTTAATATATTCCTGGTTTCCCGAGGCCGAACAGTGGATCCCCACTTGTAACAAATTGAAACCACTCTATGCATTAAGGTTGCATTCAAGTCAAACAGATTGTACATTTCACAAAAAGTACAAATTAACTAGGCTCAGCATTTAATGGTCCCTTCTTCAAGAAAGTACAGTTCAATAAACAGCAGACAAATCTGAAGGAGAGCAGTAGTTTATTCACCTGAAGATACAGAGCCTTTACCCACAATTCCCTGCATCTGGGCAGTTCCTTGGACTTCAATCGGCCATGTTCCTGCAGCACCAATAGGGACGCAGAGAGTCATTTAAGAATTTACACTTATATGCATCAACTACAAAAAAAAAAAATTAAGATGGGCTTCATTACACAAAATCATGACAGGAATAAACTCAATTTAAGATCGAACTATGGTACTGAGAACCAGAAAAGTACATTTGTCAGACAATTCAAAAGTTTCTTGCTTTTTTCCCAATGCAATCTTTTGTTGTCAATGGTGTGAAGTAAAGCCATGTGATACCCAAACATGGAAACATTTAAAAACAAAAAGTGAGGCTCAAGTCAAAAACTAAGGCGATGACATTTCCTTCATCCATCCTGCTTTATTCAGGGTTGATACATACTGCCTTGCCTGTCCCCACTTGTGCTTCAGAATACATCACCATCCAAAGCCTTTGGAAATTGGAATGGCTTAAACATGTATTTCAACAGCTCAGGTAAGTGATGTTTTAACATGAATTTACAGTCATATATTGTCTAGTACAA
Source organism: Siphamia tubifer (assembly GCA_020466265.1). Classification (NCBI taxonomy): domain Eukaryota; kingdom Metazoa; phylum Chordata; class Actinopteri; order Kurtiformes; family Apogonidae; genus Siphamia; species Siphamia tubifer. The sequence continues at coordinate 11,429,564 of CM035787.1, read as the reverse complement.
ACCTGTGATAGTCCAAACACTCAGCAGACAGAAGAACCAAAGCCAAACAGCCTCCATTGTTTCAGTCAGTAGAAGAAGTAACTCCATGACCCTCATGTCAGGTTTATATAGTCAGTCCATGTGGGACACCTGCTACTCATCAGGTCTCATTAGGTCAGAGGTCAGGGTGGAGCTACTTCTCCTCTTGGATTGGATTTTTTTTTTTTTACTGTTCATGGAGCTCTTAGCCCAACACTTTTATGGAACACTGATACTATGAGCTCACACAAACACATTGTGAAGATCCGGGGCTGTTTGACAAATCCTAACCCCATGACATAGATTTAGAACACTATACAGTATATCAGCATTTTAGAATGGCCAGCCTCAGGGTTCCTATGTTTCTCACAGTATCAAGAAAGATATTGGGAATATATGTTCATGTAAGTATTGTTACCCTCATATAAAGATGTCAATGATTACATTGAGACATTCTTTCCAATAGACATGGGTAGTCTGTCAATGTGTTCTATATCTTTGACCCCATGACATGCAAATAGACATTTTTACCTCCGCCAAGGAGGTTATGTTTTCGCCAGCGTTTATTTGTTTGTCTGTCTGTGTTCAAGATAACTCGAAAACTTATGGAGGGATTGTGATGAAATTTTCAGGATAGGTTGGTAACTGGGAGATCTGGAAATTATTAGATTTTGGTGGTGATCCGGGGGTGGGGGGGGGTCTATATCTTGGCGGAGATCTGCGCTCTCAGAGTGCTTTTCTAGTTAAATGAAGAGTCTGAGAGGTTTCTTTCCCACGAATGTTTAATGTAAAGAAAATGTATTGCAAATGAGTACACATTTAATCTATATATTTAACACTGACTGAATGTTAACACAACATGAATAAAATATCATAATGTAGAAATGGGAACTACATGTAAAGATCAGGATTATAATATCTTAAGATTTTTCATTATACTTTAGTTTTAGTTAGATTTTGCTTTTTTCTTTAGTTCATTAGTTTTTAATTTGTTTTCAGCTGGGTCAGGTTGAGGTGGGTCATCGACTGAGCAGAGACACAAACGTATGTACAGTGTGATGTATAAAGTATCTATAGCAGGTTGGTGAAAAGGGGGTGTTTTTAGGGGTTACGGTCCACTTCTATCCATTTTGGTCAAATATAGATAAACCAGCCACCCAGCAGAAAACCAGACAGAAATATATGAGTCATATAGTAACGTACAGAAACCAGCTCAGCAGCAGTAAACCAGATATTAACATTTAAACAAGCTAATCAGTAGTAATCCAGATAGAAACACATATAAACCAGTTCAACAGCAGTAATTTATTAAATACAAATATTGTAAATAATGTAAACTGTAAAAATGCTAATGCTGTTTAAAATTCTAATGATATTTTCCATATTCATATTCATAGGATGACGTTGGGACGGTGGTGCAGTGGTTAGCACTCGTGCCTCACAGCAAGAAGGACACTGGTTTGAATCCCACACCAGACCTTTCTGTGTGGAGTTTGCATGTTCTCCACGTGTCTGCGTGGGTTCTCTCTGGGTACTCCCACCATCCAAACACATGCACTGATAAGTTAATTGGTTCATCTAAATTGTCGATAGGTGTGAGAGTGATTGTTTGTCTATATATGTTCAGCCTAGTGTGTACTCCGCCTTCACCTGTTGTAGCTGGATGAGGCCCCCAGTGACCCCGATGACCCTAGTGAGGATAAAGCAGGTTCAGATGATGAGACGAGATATTCTTTTCTTTTTTTTGTCTGCATTTGTTCTCATTGTTTAACTCCACAGAGGGGGAGTCAACATTGTATGAGATCAATGCATATTTTAGTCTCGCAGCTAAATATTTTAATATTTAGTGCATGTGTGTGACCATCATCGGTCCTACCTGAAAGCTGAGCAAACATCCTTTATTAGAACTCTATTATAAGCCAGGGAGGGCAGTGCTACACCTCAGTGATGTGTGGGGGAAACAAAGACTGGACAGGATGAACGGGGATAGAAATTAACAGACGTTGCTATTGCAATTAAAGATTGTAAGGTGGTGTGTTATTCCCAACTACTAACTGTCCATCAATAAAAAATAAATAAATAAATTGAAAAAAAAGAAGAAAACCAAACCAGCACAAAAGAAAAAGAGATTCAATAAATAAATAATTAAACAAACAGTACTGAGCACCATAATTGTGGATGTCTTGATAGTATAAAATAGAATGCAATAGAACAGAGTAGAATAGGCTAGAAGAGGACACTAGTGCAAAAGAGAATGAGTTCAGGGTAGAGATTGTGGAGAGATTCTCAGCACATTCTGGCGGGTCCCATCATTTACTGAAATGGGACCCGGCAATAGCTGGCGAGACCTGATCAAACATGCAAGTGTGAAGGACCCCGAAGCCCAGAACAGCAATCATGGCAAGGCAGGGCCAAGCCTACAGGGCACCCCTAACCCCGGGCCATAGGAGCCACAGGGCGCCGCCCCCAGCGAGCCACCGGGGCCACTCTGAACAACACGAACCCGGAGAACAAGAGGGAGCAGCTACAGACACCTCCAGCGCACCAACACCGACCTAGGTGCCCAGGGCACAAGGACCCACCCGCCACCCTAACCCCATTCCTGCCCACCCCAGGAAGCAAGGGCATGAGCCCCCGCGCCCAACCTCGGAACCGGCACGTCCAGGATGTAGGGTGCACACCCCGCAGTAACACCAAAACCCCACCCACCCCACAACTCCCCACTACTCCCCAGGACAGCACCAAGCATGGACAGAAACCCCCAGCCAGCAGAAGTGGCGGCACACAGGCAAGTACCAAGACCTGTGCCCAGATAAACCAGAGCCACCCCCCAGAGAGACCACCCAGGACGAGCGGCCAGATGGGAATAGAGGGAGGAGGAGCAAAGCAGAGCAGCAAGGGACAGGGGAGCGACTGGAGGGCCGACCCACCCCAAACCCATATAAATATTTTTTGTGATATTATAAAAAGAACACACCTGAAATATGACACTAATTTTCTTCATGGTCATATCTTCAGGTCTTAGGGTGACCCTCTTAGTTTCCCAAAATAGAACATAGGTTTCTATCTTTGTCACTCCAGGTCAAAGGTCATTTCTAGTTTACTCAACTGGATTAAGGTCCAAATTGAAAAACGGGAAACGGCTGTTATTCTTTTTCTCCATTATTCATTTAAACAAAAATGAAAAAATGGATCATTAGTTTTTTTCATTTGTGTTTTTGAAACAAATAATGAAGAAATTAGTTGTTTTTTCGTTTTATTTTTGGTTTCATTGTGAAAAACGAACAAATGATACACGGATTTCTGAGTTTAACAATCCACTAATAATTTGTACATTGTCAATGATAAACTGACATGTTCTTAATATTGCATTTAGTTTTCTGAAGAAGTGTCAGTATATTCATGTTATTCACATTGTTTTAAAGGATAGATGGTAGATTTTAATTACATAATTTAACTTTTTTTCTCTAAAACAGACGTGTCAAACTGGTTTTACTTCAGGGGCCACATTCAGCACCATATGATCTCAAATGAGCCGGATCAGTCAAATAGTAACAGTGGGGGAAAAGTACAGTTACATATGGTACAACATTTCCATAATCAAGTCAGAGCACAAGTTACCTGGGCAATGGGCCCCCAGGGTGTATGACTTGAAACATAACGTGAAAACTAATGGATGGATTTTGATTAAATTTTGAGGGTATGGCAGTAATGGGGAGATCAAAGAATGTTTCAATTTTGATTTAAAAAAAAAAAATTTACAAACCAAAGGCAGGAAAGACAACCTCCTTGGCGAACCTACTTTCATTCGGGGGGGTGGTATCCAACATAGTGGAGGTCTTTTCCACTTATGACTGTTATTCGATTTTACATTTTAACTAGGTTTTCTCCCCCCCCCAAAAAAAGAAAAAACCCTCGTAATTCTGTGGCAATTGTGCATTTCCATTTGACACATGCTTCCAGCAGTGTCGTTCGTGTTCTAGCAAAAAATTTTACTGAGCACAGCCAGTTATATTGTTAGAATATTGATGGTACCTTCAATAAAAATCACAACCATTACCACAATGGTGAGTAGCTGCAGAATTCTCAGCATAGCCTACCTAGAATAAAGTGTACCATGGTTTATACTTCAAAATTAATGCAGATATCAAAGGGATTAATAGCTTTGAAAACTTGCAGGTTGATAAAAATTTTCAGTTTAAACTAAAGTACTTGGAAGAGTGAGTGACACATAAATACTCTTAACAGTGTGGGTGTGATGTGTTCTGACTTGACTACATAACTATGGCACCGAATTCCGACAACTTCAACGTGTAGATTTCTTAGCTAATTGAATGAAATGGCAATTCCTCTCCAGTGTTTTACAACTTTATATTTTTATTTGAGAAAATCGGGTACAGTATAAACAGACGCCTCTGCTGCTCGCCCAGCGCCTTACGCTGGGGGGCCTGGGCCTCCTGCCTCTGCTGCTCGCCCAGCGCCTTACGCTGGGGGGCCTGGGCCTCCTGCCTCTGCTGCTCGTCCAGCGCCTTACGCTGGGGGGCCTGGGCCTCCTGCCTCTGCTGCTTGTCCAGCGCCTTACGCTGGGGGGCCTGGGCCTCCTGCCTCTGCTGCTCGTCCAGCGCCTTACGCTGGGGGGCCTGGGCCTCCTGCCTCTGCTGCTCGTCCAGCGCCTTACGCTGGGGGGCCTGGGCCTCCTGCCTCTGCTGCTCGTCCAGCGCCTTACGCTGGGGGGCCTGGGCCTCCTGCCTCTGCTGCTCGTCCAGCGCCTTACGCTGGGGGGCCTGGGCCTCCTGCCTCTGCTGCTCGTCCAGCGCCTTACGCTGGGGGGCCTGGGCCTCCTGCCTCTGCTGCTCGTCCAGCGCCTTACGCTGGGGGGCCTGGGCCTCCTGCCTCTGCTGCTCGTCCAGCGCCTTACGCTGGGGGGCCTGGGCCTCCTGCCTCTGCTGCTCGTCCAGCGCCTTACGCTGGGGGGCCTGGGCCTCCTGCCTCTGCTGCTCGTCCAGCGCCTTACGCTGGGGGGCCTGGGCCTCCTGCCTCTGCTGCTCGTCCAGCGCCTTACGCTGGGGGGCCTGGGCCTCCTGCCTCTGCTGCTCGTCCAGCGCCTCACGCTGGGGGGCCTGGGCCTCCTGCCTCTGCTGCTCGTCCAGCGCCTTACGCTGGGGGGCCTGGGCCTCCTGCCTCTGCTGCTCGTCCAGCGCCTTACGCTGGGGGGCCTGGGCCACATGCCTGGAAGAGTGGGTCACAGTGACATCCTCAAGGGCCTGGGCTACCGTGTGATCTTGGCCTGCTGAAACAATCAGTAAAGACAGAAATTAATACATTCCTGGTTTTGTGAGGCCGAACTGTGGAACCCCTCTGTTCACAAATTGAAGCCACTCTTTGCAGTAACGTCAAAATAATGAAAAACTGGGGTGAAAACTGATGCCCTCAGGACGTCGCTTTGAAGCTCCACCCAGGAAAACGAACCGCTTTTTAAAGTCGTTTGTCCCAGCAGCCATCAGTCTTTTAAATCTTAATCCTACCTTATGGAACGTGCAATATCACTATTAAATTGGATTATTCAGTGCGTGATGGGTACAATGCAATAATTTGAATTTTAAAATTTATTTAATAATTTTTTTTTTTAATTTAATTTTATCTTCACTATGCACTTGTACTGTATATGCGTATGGCGCTTCGTGTCTCTGTGAGGTCTCCTTGAAACTTTGTGTGGAAATGAAATGCATGATTGGATGAACTGCTGAACTGAATTGCCCCTAGAGGGACTAATAAAGTTGTTTGAATTGAAATAGTACAAGTCTGTTCTCCAATTAATACCTCCAAATAGTTCGAGACTGAATGTAACTTCTTAAGGATACAATTCTTTTTATAAAAATTTTTTTTTTTATTTGAGGGGGGGGTCCAAATTGTACCTCAAGTGGCAAAATTCTCTTGCACTCAAGATTTTCAGTGTGTGGAACTGAACTCAGGATCACATCTCACTCAAGTGCATTATAACTACATTTTTTCACTCAAAATCCACCTATACTTGCATTCAAGTGAATCAGCTTGTACAAGTTACAAAAAAGTACAAATTTGCTACGCTCAGCATTTAACTGTCCCTTCTACTCGAAAGTACAGTTCAATAAACAGCAGACAAATCTGAAGAGCAGTAGTTTAGATTATCACCTGAAGAAACAGAGCCTTTACCCACAAGTCCCTTCATGTGGGCAGCTCTTTAGACTTCCTGCTGTTGGGCCGCCATCGGCCATGTTCTTGCAGCACCAATAGGGATCTAAGAATTTGTCCTTTCATGCAATTACAAATTTTTTTTTAGATTGGCTACATTATACAAAATCATAGCAAGAATAAAATCACATTAAGATTCAAACTATAGTACTGAGAGCCAGAAAAGTAAATTTGTTGGACAATTCAGTTTGTTGCCTTTTAATGCAATCTTTTGTTGTCAATGTTGTTGATTAAAGCATTGAGATACCCAAACACATTTAAAGATTAAAAAAAAAAAAAAGGCTCAAGTAAAACATTATGGTGGTTTTTTCAGGGTTGATACATATTGCCTTGCCTGTCCCCACTTGTGCTTCAGAATACATTACCATCCAAAGCCTTTGGAAATTGGAAAGGGTTAAACATGTATTCAACAGCTCAGGTAAGTGATGTTTTAACATGAATTTACAGTCATGTATTGTCTAGTACAAACCTGTGACAGTCCAAACACTCAGCAGACAGAAAAACCAAAGCCAAACAGCCTCCATTGTTTCAGCCAGTAGAAGCACTAACTACGTGACCCTCATGTTAGGTTTATATAGTCAGTCCATGTGGGACACCTGCTACTCATCAGGTCTCATTAGGTCAGAGGTCAGGGTGGAGCTACTTCCCCTATAGGATTGCATTTTTTTTTTTACTGTTCATGGAGCTCTTAGCCCAATACTTTTATGGAACACTGATACTATGAGCTCACACAAACACATTGTGAAGATCCGGGGGCCTCCCCTGTTCGACAAACCCTAACCCCAAGACATAGATTTAGAACACTATACAGTATATCAGCATTTTAGAATGGCCAGCCTCAGGGTTCCTATGTTTCTCACAGTATCAAGAAAGATATTGGCAATTGATGTTCATGTAAGTAGTGTTACCCTCATATAAAGATGTCAATGATTACATTGAGACATTCATTCCAATAGGCATGGGTAGTCTGTCAATGTGTTCTATATCTTTGACCCTATGACATGCAAATAGACATTTTTACCTGCGCCAAGGAGGTTATGTTTTTCTGGCTGTCTGTCTGTGTTCAAGATAACTCAAAAACTAATGGGCGGATTTTGATGAAATTTTCAGGATAGGTTGGTAACTGGGAGATCTGGAAATTATTAGATGTTGGTGGTGATCCGCGGGTGGTGGGGGGTGTCTATACCTTGGCGGAGATCTGCGCTCTCAGAGTGCTTTTATAGTTAAATGAAGACTCTGAGAGGTTTCTGTCCCACCAATGTTTAATGGGAAGAAAATGTAGTGCAAATGAGTACACATTTAATCTCCATATTTATCACTGACTGAATGTTAACACAACATAAATAAAATATCATAATGTAGAAATGGGAACTACATGTAAGGATCAGGATTATAATAGTTTGGGAGTTTTCATTATACTTTAGTTTTAGTTAGATTTTGCTTTTTTCTTTAGTTCATTAGTTTTTAATTTGTTTTCAGCTGGGTCAGGTTGAGGTGGGTCATCGACTGAGCAGAGACACAAATGTATGTACAGTGTGATGTATAAAGTATCTATAGCAGGTTGGTGAAAGGGGGGTGTTTTTAGGGGTTACGGTCCACTTCTATTCATTTTGGTCAAATATAGATAAACCAGCCACCCAGCAGAAAACCAGACAGAAATATATGAGTCATATAGTAACATACAGAAACCAGCTCAGCAGCAGTAAACCAGATATTAGCATTTAAACAAGGTAATCAGTAGTAATCCAGATAGAAACACATATAAACCAGTTCAGCAGCAGTAATTTATAAATACAAATATTGTAAATAATGTAAACTGTAAAAACGCTAATACTGTTTAAAATTCTAATTATATTTTCCATATTCATAGGATGACGTTGGGACGGTGGTGCAGTGGTTAGCACTCGTGCCTCACAGCAAGAAGGACACTGATTTGAATCCCACACCAGACCTTTCTGTGTGGAGTTTGCATGTTCTCCCCGTGTCTGCGTGGGTTCTCTCTGGGTACTTCCACCATCCAAACACATGCACTGATAAGTTAATTGGTTAATCTAATTTGTCCATAGGTGTGAGAGTGATTGTTTGTCTATATATGTTCAGCCCTGCGATGAATTCTCGACTCATAAAGGGTTTACCCTGCCTTCACCTGTTGTAGCTGTATGAGGCCCCCAGTGACCCCCATGACCCTAGTGAGGATAAAGCGGGTTCAGATGACGAGACTAGATATTCTTTTTTTTTTTTTGTCTCCATTTTTTCTCATTGTTTAACACCACAGAGGGGGAGTCAACATGGTTTGAGATCAATGCATTTTTTTTTAACTGTCCATCAATAAAAATAAATAAATAAATCTAAAAAGGAGAAGAAAACCAAACCAGGACAAAAGAAAAAGAGATTCAATCAATAAATAATTAAACAAAACAGTAGTGAGCACCATAATTGTGGATGACTTGATAGTATAAAATAGAATGGAATAGAATAGAATAGAATAGGCCAGAAGAGGACACTAGTGCAAAAAGAGAATGAGTTTAGGGTAGAGATTCTGGAGAGATTCTCAGCACATTCTGGTTAGTCCCATCATTCACTGAAATGGGACTCAGCAATAGCACGCGAGACCCAATCAAACATGCAAGTGTGAAGGACCCCGAAGCCCAGAACAGCAATAACGGCAAGGCAGGGCCAAGCCAACAGGACACCCCTCATCCCAGGCCGTACGAGCCGCTGGGTACCACCCCTAGAGAGCCAACGGGGCCACCGTGAACGACGCAAACCCGGAGAACAAGAGGGAGAAGCGACAGACCCCCCAGCACACCAACGCCGACCGAGGCGGCCCGGGGCACGACGCCGCCCAAACCCCAACCCCGCCTAACCCAGCCCCCACCAAACCCCCCACCCCCCGACCTGCCTGCCCCCACACACCCTCCCCTGAGGGGCCCAATGGCCCCACACAACCAGGAAGCCAGACACAGGGGTCGAGCGGCCCACCGAAGGGGCGGCACACAGCCCATCACAAGGCTGGCCGCCACTGGGAGCCAGTCAGAGGACAACGGAGCCGGGACCCAATGCGCCTAGAGGGTAAAAATGGACAGTGTGGTGGGGCCGGGTGACACCAACAGGGTGGCACCCCGCACCCCTCCCGCAACGGCCCCAGGCAAGCGCAGTACACCCAGGGTCCCCACCCCCCCACAACCCATCAGGACAGAGCCACCACAAGCCACCAGTCTGCAGTACAGCCACAGCGGCCACCAGAATGGCCAAACCAGCCCCAGTAGTCCCCCAAGAGCCATCGCACCAGTTTGGACGAAATATTCTAAGGATGTGAATATTTTTTCTGCTTATTCTATTCTGAACCAGATATAAACACATATAAACCAGCTCCGCAGTAGTAAAACCGATGTCTGAGCTGATCTGTCAGACTTTAATTATCTACAGTAGCTTAATTATCCAACTTTGTTTAATTTCAGTTCAGCTTGCTGTTACATCAACAAACTTTTTTTTTGACGATTATAAAAGATTACACACCGCTTAGGAAAAAGTAGTTTCTTTAAAGCTGTCATTCCATGGTTATTTCATTAATATTACTGTGTTCTCCATTGTTATTGAATACATTATGTGTTGGTTCTATTTAAAAAAACTTCCAGATTGCTTTGTTTCCAGCTGTTTTTTCACGGCAGAAAAATGACTTGAGGTCCAACAACAGAGTTTATCGGTACTTCCTCATACATGTCCATGACACGGTCACAAAGCGTCTCTGATTGGCTCAGAATGTGTGAAGGAACACTCCCCCCTACCCTGTTACTCTGTATGTATTTACCTTTACCCAAGTAGCATCCAGCTAGGTTTCGTGCCGTTGCTTCTTCTGAAAACGTGCAGGGAAAAAAACGAGTCTATTTCCACAGAGAGCACATTAACCAGTTTGATCCGCCATTTTTGTCCAGTTTGTGCAGCAGCTACTGTGGTGCCGTCTTCTCTTGTAGATGCTAATGCTAATGCTACTTCAGATTCATTGGGTGGATGGGTGATGATTCCCACCAGTCGCAGGTGTCCTGGAGCAAAGAAGGTTCCCAATGGGAGAGGTTGGAGGCCCGTCCTAAATTTGGAGACGTAAAAGCAGAGGGTTATGGAAAGAAAACAACAACTCACTGACACTTTACATCATGATGAAAAGATATTTTAGTTTCATAATTACCTCTGCCAAGGAGGTTATGTTTTTGCCAGTTTGTCTGTTAGTTATCAAGACAACTCAAAACGTTATCTTGATAACATTTTTAATGTTTGTTCATTATGTATTAACCATTTGTTACCTATTGGTTAATGTCTATTCATGCACAATTCATCATGAACAAAGCATTTGTACTTCTTTTCTATGAACAAACTATTTGTAGCCATGTGAACAAATGCTTTATGATAAATTGTGTATAACCGATACATTAATGAACATGAAGAAATAGGTAACATATGGTTAATACATGGTGGAATGTGTGTCTGTATTATAAAGTGTTACCGATCAGACCAGTAAAATATGATGATAATAACCTATGAATAATGAAAACTGTAGATTTTAGGTTTGTTTTAGTGTGAAAAGGGAAAATTACACACCCTAACCCTAATACATTGACAGACTACCCCTGTCTATTGGAATGAATGTCTCATTGCCATCTTTGTATGAGGGTAACACTACTTACATGAACATCAATTGCCAATATCTTTCTTGATACTGTGAGAAACATAGGAACCCTGAGGCTGGCCATTCTAAAATGCTGATATACTGTACACTGTTCTAAATCTATTTCATGGGGTTAGGATTTGTCAAACAGGGGAGGCCCCCCACACCACCCTCGGGGCTAAGCCCCGGATCTTCACAATGTGTTTGTGTGAGCTCATAGTATCAGTGTTCCATAAAAGTGTTGGGCTAAGAGCTCCATGAACAGTAAAAAAAAGCCAATCCGATAGGGGAAGGAGCTCCACCCTGACCTCTGACCTAATGAGACCTGATGAGTAGCAGGTGTCCCACATGGACTGACTATATAAACGTGACATGAGGGTCATGTAGTTAGTGCTTCTACTGACTGAAACAATGGAGGCTGTTTGGCTTTGGTTCTTCTGTCTGCTGAGTGTTTGGACTGTCACAGGTTTGTACTAGACAATACATGACTGTAAATTCATGTTAAAACATCACTTACCTGAGCTGTTGAATACATGTTGAACCCTTTACATTTTCCAGAGGCTTTGGATGGTCATGTATTTTGAACCATATGTGGGGACAGGCAAGGCAATATGTATCAACCCTGAAAAAAGCAAGATGCATTAAGGAAAAGTCATCACCTTAGTTTTTTACTTGAGCCTCACTTTTTGTTTTTAAATGTTTCCATGTTTGGATATCTCATGGCTTTATTCAACACCATTGACTACAAAAGCTTTAAGTGATTAAAACGACAAACTGTTGAATTGTCCAACACATGTACTTTTCTGGCTGTCAGTAGGTAGGTTGAATCTTAACTTGAGTTTATTCCTGCCATGATTTTGTATAATGAAGCCAACCTATTTTTTTTTTTTTTTTTTTTTTTTTTTTTTTTTTTTTTTTTTGTAGTTGATGCATGAAGGGACAAATTATTAAATGACTGTGCATCCCTATTGGTCCTTCAGGAACATGGCCGATCCAAGTCCAACAGCAGGAAGTCCAAAGAACTGCCCAGATGCAGGGAATTGTGGGTAAAGGCTCTGTATCTTCAGGTGAATAAACTACTGCTCTCCTTCAGATTTGTCTGCCATTTATTGAACTGTACTTTCTTGGAGAAGGGACAGTTAAATGCTGAGCGTTGCTAATTTGTACTTTTTTGTAACTTGTACAAGCTGTTTGACTTGAATGCAAGTATAGGTCGATTGTGAGTGAAAAAATGTGGTTTAAATGCACTTAAGTGAGAGATGTGATCCTGATTTCAGTTCTGCACACTGAAAATCTTGAGTGCAAGTGAATTTTGGCACTGGAAGTATAATTTTTATCTCCGAAAAATATAACTTTATAAAAAAAAAATTGTATACTGCTTCCATGGAAAGACATAATTTTTCTATTCACCATTAATGTAAAGTATCTATACAGTGAACTTGCATTGGGTCTTGAACCAGTTAAAGGTATTAATTGGAGAACAGACTTGTACTAATTCACCCCAGTTTCCCATTATTTTGATCTAACTGCATAGAGTGGTTTCAATTTGTGACAAGTGGGGATCCACTGTTCGGCCTCGGGGAAACCAGGGATATATAAACTTCTGTCTTTACTTATTGTTTCTGCAGGCCAAGATCACGCTGTAGCCCAGGACCTTGAGGATGTCACTGTGACCCAATTTTCCAAGCAGGTGGCCCAGGCCCCCCAGCGTAAGGCGCTGGACGAGCAGCAGAGGCAGGTGGCCCAGGCCCCCCAGCGTAAGGCGCTGGACGAGCAGCAGAGGCAGGAGGCCCAGGCCCCCCAGCGTAAGGCGCTGGACGAGCAGCAGAGGCAGGAGGCCCAGGCCCCCCAGCGTAAGGCGCTGGACGAGCAGCAGAGGCAGGAGGCCCAGGCCCCCCAGCGTAAGGCGCTGGACGAGCAGCAGAGGCAGGAGGCCCAGGCCCCCCAGCGTAAGGCGCTGGACGAGCAGCAGAGGCAGGAGGCCCAGGCCCCCCAGCGTAAGGCGCTGGACGAGCAGCAGAGGCAGGAGGCCCAGGCCCCCCAGCGTAAGGCGCTGGACGAGCAGCAGAGGCAGGAGGCCCAGGCCCCCCAGCGTAAGGCGCTGGACGAGCAGCAGAGGCAGGAGGCCCAGGCCCCCCAGCGTAAGGCGCTGGACGAGCAGCAGAGGCAGGAGGCCCAGGCCCCCCAGCGTAAGGCGCTGGACGAGCAGCAGAGGCAGGAGGCCCAGGCCCCCCAGCGTAAGGCGCTGGACGAGCAGCAGAGGCAGGAGGCCCAGGCCCCCCAGCGTAAGGCGCTGGACGAGCAGCAGAGGCAGGAGGCCCAGGCCCCCCAGCGTAAGGCGCTGGACGAGCAGCAGAGGCAGGAGGCCCAGGCCCCCCAGCGTAAGGCGCTGGACGAGCAGCAGAGGCAGGAGGCCCAGGCCCCCCAGCGTAAGGCGCTGGACGAGCAGCAGAGGCAGGAGGCCCAGGCCCCCCAGCGTAAGGCGCTGGACGAGCAGCAGAGGCAGGAGGCCCAGGCCCCCCAGCGTAAGGCGCTGGACGAGCAGCAGAGGCAGGAGGCCCAGGCCCCCCAGCGTAAGGCGCTGGACGAGCAGCAGAGGCAGGAGGCCCAGGCCCCCCAGCGTAAGGCGCTGGACGAGCAGCAGAGGCAGGAGGCCCAGGCCCCCCAGCGTAAGGCGCTGGACGAGCAGCAGAGGCAGGAGGCCCAGGCCCCCCAGCGTAAGGCGCTGGACGAGCAGCAGAGGCAGGAGGCCCAGGCCCCCCAGCGTAAGGCGCTGGACGAGCAGCAGAGGCAGGAGGCCCAGGCCCCCCAGCGTAAGGCGCTGGACGAGCAGCAGAGGCAGGAGGCCCAGGCCCCCCAGCGTAAGGCGCTGGGCGAGCAGCAGAGGCGTCTGTTTATACTGTACCCGATTTTCTCAAATAAAAATATAAAGTTGTAAAACACTGGAGAGGAATTGCCATTTCATTCAATTAGCTAAGAAATCTACAAGTTGAAGTTGTCGGAATTCAGTGCCATAGTTATGTAGTCAAGTCAGAACACGTCACACCCACACTGTTAAGAGTATTTGTGACCCACCACCACGAAACCAGGCATAAGTGTCTGGAAATCAAAACTGAGTTATCTGTGTAGATTGGTAGTGGAAACTAAGGTTTAAGATGGTGAAAAAAATTATGTTTCTATCATAAGTAGAACCAAAGTTATGGTCATTTTAATATCCACAGTTGGACCTATTATGCAATTTGCATATTTTTAGATATTGTCCATTAAAGTTTTGGGGTAGGAAGTCCTTAGCAATGCATAATTCGTATCCGATTGACAAAAAATATTCAAAGATGTTAAAGGACACTCTGATGGACATGTCACAGAAGTTCTATATATTATAATAGGACAGAATTGCAACGTATTATAATCATTTGGCTTACACCATTGGACAAGAGCATTCAATATAAGCTTTTACCTCGTACCGAACACTTGGATGTTTACGCACGGAACGGAGATCGTTTTGTTCGGCGAAAAGAGGTGGAAGTCGTCTTTGCTGAGCAATCCTTAAACTTTTGTCGCCGCTTAAATAACTGACCCAATAAACACCTGTATTGATTGGATTTCAATGTAATGACCACAGGAACTGAACATAGAGGTGTTACGGTACCGTTTTTTGATAAGGTGTAAACACAAATAACAAATCACCTTCCAGCCTAAATTTGGCTGTAGCTCTGAACGGCTCAGCGCGACTAATGCCTGGTTTCATGGTGGCGGGTCACATTTGTGTCACTCACTCTTCCAAGTACTTTAGTTTAAACTGAAATGTTTTATCAACCTGCAAGTTTTCAAAGCTATTAATCCCTTTGATATCTGCATTACTTTTGAAGTATAAACCTTGGTACACTTTATTCTAGGTAGGCTATGCTGAGAATTCTGCAGCTACTCACCATTGTGGTAATGGTTGTGATTTTTATTGAAGGTACCATCAATATTCTAACAATATAACTGGCTGTGCTCAGTAAAATTTTTTGCTAGAACAACACAAACGACACTGCTTGAAGCATGTGTCAAATGGAAATGCAAAATTGCCACAGAATTACGAGGGTTTTTTCTTTTTTTTTTTTTTGGGAGTAAACCTAGTTAAAATGTAAAATCGAATAACAGTCATAAATGGAAAAGACCTCCACTATGTTAGATACCCCCCCCCCCCCCCCCCCCCCCCCCCCCCCCCGAATGAAAGTAGGTTCATATCACAAGATCACATCACAAGATTTTAAGTCGGTTGAGTCACATCATACAGGCTTTATGAATCTTAGTATTGCAGTAATGCGTACTCGTGTCAATTGTTTTTATTGTAGTAATGCTGTACTCTACTGCAGTAAAAAATGTGTATCTTAATGTGACTGGACAGAAGGGTCCTTTCAGATACAAAGATGAATTCCCTGATTTAAAAACTATGATCAATGGGCAGATGGACTTTGTATCCTTAATGGTAGTATAGCAAAACTAAAACACTCAGGACAGGGTAAGACTACAGTTGGAAAAGTGTCTTGTCTTTTATTTAAAAACTGGAGTCACTCAGAACACATGCTCAGCTGCACATATTTGGACTGTGAGGTGACGAAGGTGCTACTACAACTAACTAGCAGATGTTTCACCTCATCAGTTTCCAATGATTCCACCTGTGCAGATTAGGATTTCCCCTCATGGTGAAGAAATGGTTAAGACAAAACAGTTTAATTTTGGATTTAAAGACATGTTTGCATGATGTCATTAAGCAACTTTGTGCATTATTGAATGTAGTATTATGAAGTTGATAATCCATTTTATTTTATATGCATAAATATATAGTAAAGTTTATTTTTGGAGACAGTTTCACAATTAGAAGGTAAAGGTACATAAAACACAACATAGTTAAAATGTAAAGTAGATGTAGGATGTCCGCCAAGGAGATTGTTTTTCCCGTCATTGGTTTGTCAAAAAAAAAAAATTAAATCACCAAAATCGAACCATTCTTTGATCTTCCCATTGCCACCATACCCTAAAAATTTTAGCAAAATCCATCCATTAGTTTTCAACTTACGTTTCAAGTCATACGCCGTGGAACCGGGGGGCCAAGGGGTAGGTAGGGGGCCAGGTAACTTTTGTGCTCTGACTTAATTATGGAAACGTTGTACCATAATGTAACTGTACTTTTTCCCCACTGTTATTTGACTGATCTGGCTGATTTGAGATCATATGGTGCTGAATGTGGCCCCTGATGTAAAACCAGTTTGACACGTCTGTTTTAGAGAAAAAAAAAGTTAAATTATGTAATAAAAATGTTCACATCTACCAACTATCCTTTAAAACAATGTGAATAACATGAATAAACTGACACTTCTTCAGAAAACTAAATGCAATATTAACAAGACCATGTCTCAGTTTATCATTGACAATGTACAGATTATTTATCAATGAATTATTAAACTTTGAAATCCGTGTATCATTCGTTTTCCAATTTGGGCCTGAAGCCAGTTGAGTAAACTAGAAATGATCGTGACCCGCAGTGACAAAGATAGAAACCTATGTCCTATTTTGGGAAACTAAGAAGGTCACCCTAAAACCTGAAGATATGACCATGGAGAAAATTAGTGTCATATTTCAGGTATGTTCTTTTTATAATAACACACAAAAATATTTATATGACAAGTGTTTATGTAAATCTTTCATATGCGCACAGCTTGTACTTACCTTATGTATTGACGACAGGATAACAGTTTCCAGTTCTGCATCTGACATATGTCTTTTACACTGAGTTGGTGTTGAGCACAGAATTCGCACCAACATTTCCGAGGATCTCTGAATACCTAACTGTGTTAGCGTGTTAGAAACCTCAGTATGTGTTTTTCCATCGTCAAACAGCTGTTTAATCATACCATAATGATCTACAAGTCCTTTGGCAATGTTTCTTTCGGTTGTTAAGATTAATTTCTGGTTTACTCAACTGGCTTCAGGTCAAAATTGAAAAACGGGAAACGGCCATTATCTGTTGTTTTCCATTCATTTAAACAAAAAAACAAAAAAATAAAAAAATGGATCGTTATCTGTTTTTCCATTTTGGTTTTGAAACAAATAATGAAGAAACAAGTTGGTTTTCGTTGTCTTATTTTTGGTTTCATTGTGAAAAACGAATGATGGAATGATACACGGATTCTTTGACTTCAGACATTTCAAAATGTATTTGTTCAGGTTATTTATGTTTTTGTGAAATTATTGTTTTATTGTAAATACAGTAAAATGACATGAAAATATTGAAATCACAAAGAGCAAAATGTGTTGTTGTGAGTATTTATAGGTTATTATTGTAATGATATTTTACTGATCTGACCCATTTTGATCTGTATGTGGAACCTAAAATTAAATCTCAGTATATTCACTATCATTTTTGTATTTCCCAAGTCTATCCCAGGGGCCAGACTGGAAGCTTTTGGTCCCCGGGCCACATGTTTGACACCCCTGCAATAAATAGCACCACATTATTAACCTTCCTCTTGTGTTGATGATGATGATGATGATAATGTTTATTATCATAGCACAAGGTTAGAATATAAAGAAAAAAGAAAATAAAATGGTACTTGTGTGCCTTGTACACATATCGAAAGGATAACACAAAAAGCTCAAATGAGCTTATTTCCATTGTGGTCCTTCAATTTAAAGAAACATTTTATAAAGATGTATGTAAGACTAAAATCAATTTATTGTAAAATGTTTGCAAACAAAAAAGACATACAATACATAATCACATACAAACACAAAAAATAAATAAATAGTCCTTAATGTCATTTTACTAAAAAAAACACATTTTTAATGCTAATTTAAAACTCCAGTGGTGCCAGCACCACGGAGGCAATTTTTTTAGTTTTTTTCCCCTCCAAAAAACCTTTTGTAATTTCCTTACAGCAATTAAAGTAATACTATTACACTGGCTGTGACACAACACTACACTATTAAACTAATGCATGACAACAGCTCACAGTACAGTACAGTACTTTTCTCTCATTCACTCCCTGACTCAATATTAAAATGCTATATAGTTACATATAGTTATATATCAGTGGTGCGGTCGGTTGCGGGTTTGTCTATATATCGACCCGCAACCGACCGCTTTTTTAGCTTAACCACCTGCAGCTCGGACCGCAATAAATGTATTTGAAAAGAAGGGACCTGACCCGCACTTGACCCACATTTTAAAAATGTAATCAATGGTCTTTATGAACATTACATGACCTTACTCACATACCTGCATTAATTTCTGTGTTAAAATCCGATGTCAGTGGGATCGGTAAACTGTGACAGCCAAAAAGACATTTGAACCAAGTTTCCACGGGAAAGAAATCATCTTAAAATCTCAGTGAATGTGTCCCAAACCTTAACTTTTTTGTTTGTATATTTCCGGAGCTGTCATTCTCCTAAATTCCAATGTTGTACATCACCCTCATGGAAATTCAGTTAATAAAACACATTTTCCAGGTTATTTTAATGTTTGTTAGAAAGCCCAAAATGTTTGTTTAATGATTGTTTAATTATATATATTCAGGAATAACTCATTTTCTGTAAGTTTTCAAATATCCCACGCTGTTGAACGCACCACGGTTATGAACGTGTTCAGAATTAGCCGCTGTGTTGCTCAGTAACCATGCCAACATAGCCATCTCACCTTCTTTTTCTCTTTATTCATATATTCCTGGTTCATTAATGTGTGTAAATGCCACATGGTGACATGAATAACACAGTACAGTTCAGACAGATATTAGAATGGTGTGTTTATCTGTGCATAAGTTAACGCTGTTTAGTGCCGGTGTGTTGTTGAAGCTAATACGGAAATAAGCTAGCTGTTATCTGAAACAAAAAATTACCCGACCGACCGCAACCCGAATATCATTAAAATATTTTTTAATGACCCATAACTGCGGATGACCAACACACAATGTATTCAATAACAATGGAGAACACAACAATATTAATGAAATAACTATGGAATGACAGCTTTAAGGGCACTACTTTTTCCTCAGGGGCGTGTAATCTTTTATAATGGCAAAAAAAAGTTTGTTGATGTAACAGCAAGCTGAACTGAAATTAAGCAAAGTTGGATAATTATGTTTCTGTAGATAATTAAACTGTGACATACTGTATTTGCTCAGACATCAGGTTTACTGCTGCTGAGCTGGTTTATATGTGTTTATATCTGGTTTAGAATACAATAAGACTTTATTTATTCCACTATGGGAATTTAGTGTAGGTATGACAGCAGAAAAAATATTCACATCCTTAGAATATCTCGTCTCGTCATCTGAACCCGCTTTATCCTCAATAGGGTCATGGGGGTCACTGGGGGCCTCATCCAGCTACAACAGGTGAAGGCGGGGTACACCCTTTATGAGTCGAAAATTCATCGCAGGGTTGAACATATATAGACAAACAATCACTCTCACACCTATGGACAATTTAGATTAACCAATTAACTTATCAGTGCATGTGTTTGGATGGTGGGAGTACCCAGAGAGAACCCACGCAGACATGGGGAGAACATGCAAACTCCACACAGAAAGATCTGGTGTGGGATTCAAACCAGTGTCCTTCTTGCTGTGAGGCACGAGTGCTAACCACTGCACCACCGTCCCAACGTCATCCTATGAATATGGAAAATATAATTAGAATTTTAAACAGTATTAGCATTTTTACAATTTACATTTTTTACAATATTTGTATTTATAAATTACTGTTGCTGAACTGGTTTATATGTGTTTCTATCTGGACTACCACTGATTAGCTTGTTTAAATGTTAATATCTGGTTTACTGCTGCTGAGCTGGTTTCTGTATGTTACTATATGACTCATATATTTCTGTCTGGTTTTCTGCTGGGTGGCTGGTTTATCTATATTTGACCAAAATGGATAGAAGTGGACCGTAACCCCCAAAAACACCCCCTTTTCCCCCAAACCTGCTATGGGTACTTTATACATCAAACTGTACATATGTTTGTGTCTCTGCTCAGTCGATGACCCACCTCAACCTGACCCAGCTGAAAAGAAATTAAAAACTAATGAACTAAAGAAGAAAGCAAAATCTAACTAAAACTAAAGTATAATGAAAAATCCCAAACTATTATCATCATGATCCTTGCATGTAGTTCCCATTTCTTCATTATGATATTTTATTCATGTTGTGTTAACATTCACTGAGTGTTAAATATATAGATTAAATGTGTGCTCATTTGCAATAC
Organism: Siphamia tubifer; assembly: GCA_020466265.1. Lineage (NCBI taxonomy): Eukaryota > Metazoa > Chordata > Actinopteri > Kurtiformes > Apogonidae > Siphamia > Siphamia tubifer. The sequence goes on along the minus strand of CM035787.1, from coordinate 11,409,404 downwards.
ATTTTCTTTACATTAAACATTTAAACAACAACACTTCTCTACCAGGAAAGTTGAAACTGTGGTGCTTTCAGTTTGGTCTGCTGCCCCGCCTCATGTAGCCAATTTCCATCTATGAGGTCACGCTATCCCACGTCAACCGCCTGGAAAGGTTGGTGAACGCGCAGGTGAGGAGGTGGCTTGGACTGCTGCGATGTCTCAGCAGCATAGGCCTGTACGGCAATGGTACCCTCTCCCTCCCAGTCTCAAGCCTAGTGGAGGAATATAAATGTGCCAAAGTAAGACTGGAAATGGCCCTCACTGAATCCCGGGATCCATTTGTCAGAGGAGCTGCCCCTACACTGGCAACAGGAAGGAAGTGGAAGCCAGCAGCAGCTGTGGCAGTGGCAAAAACTGCCCTCAGACACCGGGATATAGTAGGCCATGTCCAGAATGGCAGGGGTGGCCTTGGCATGGAAAAAACAACACCCACTTGGCAAAGGGCCACTCCAGCTGAACGACGGCACATGGTTGTGGAGGAGGTGCGCCGTCAGGAGGAAGCAGACAAGTGTGCTAAGGCAGTCTCCCAAGCGCAGCAAGGCCGCTGGATGAGGTGGGAAGGTGTTGAGAACAGGAACTTCACATGGAACGACCTGTTGAGCATGGAGGCTAACAGACTTAGTTTCATCTTGACGGCCACATATGATGTCCTGCCCTCTCCAACCAACTTACATCGCTGGTATGGAGAGGAACCAGCCTGTCCCCTGTGTGCAGCCCCAGCCAGTCTTAAACACATCCTGGTGGGTTGCAAGGCAAGCCTTACTCAAGGTAGATACACCTGGCGCCATAATCAGGTGCTGAAGAGCCTGGCGGCCGAACTTGACAGCAAAAGGGTAATTGCCAATGCCATGCCTCCAAACCCAAAGCCTGCTGCCCCACGTGAAATGGTCTTCGTTCGGGAAGGGGCGAGAAAGGGGACCAAATCAACTCCATTCAAGACAGAAGCACTGTCAGCAGCCCGGGACTGGGAAATGCGGGTGTACCTCAGTCAGAGGCTCATCTTTCCACCCGAAATCGCAGTAACCAACTTGCGGCCAGACCTAGTCCTGTGTTCAAGATCCTGCCAGCTTGTCTTCATCGTGGAACTCACCGTCCCATGGGAGGATGCGATCGGTGCGGCGTACGAAAGGAAGAGACTGCGCTATGCTGACCTGGCAGCGGAAGTGGAGGCGCGGGGTGGAATGTGAAGGTGTGGCCAGTGGAGGTGGCCAGAACAACCACAAAGCTCTTGAAGGAAGTGGGCATCAGAGGGCAGGCCCCGCGGAGGGTCGTGAAAAAACTGGCCTCTGCAGCAGAGCAGAGCAGTCACTGGCTGTGGTTGAAACGGAAAGACACAACGTGGGCTGCAAGGTGACCGTGTGGTGCCACAGCACAACGCACACCCGGGCTTGATCACCCTGTGGTGGGCCAACCTTGGCAGAGGGTGTCTTGTGAATAAATGGCCGAAACACCCAATGATGCCAGGGCACACAACTGACGATGGGTTGTGCTGGATGCACCACATGATCATCAGGACTAAATCCCAATTAAGACTCTTATTGCTTGCCATGATTATGTAGGGACCATAACAACTAGTCCTATACTGAAGACTGTAGAAAAGAAACTTCTCAGACTCTTCATTTAACTAGAAAAGCACTCTGAGAGCGCAGATCTCAGCCAAGATATAGACCCCCCCCACCCCCAGATCACAACCAAAACCTAATAATTTCCAGATCTCCCAGTTACCAACCTATCCTGAAAATTTCATTACAATCCCTCCATAAGTTTTCGAGTTATCTTGAACACAGACAGACAAACAAATAAACGCCGGCGAAAACATAACCTCCTTGGCGGAGGTAAAAATGTCTATTTGCATGTCATGGGGTCAAAGATATAGAACACATTGACAGACTACCCATGTCTATTGGAATGAATGTCTCAATGTAATAATTTACATCTTTATATGGTGTTAACACTACTTACATGAACATCAATTCCCAATATCTTTCTTGATACTGTGAGAAACATAGGAACCCTGAGGCTGGCCATTCTAAAATGCTGATATACTGTATAGTGTTCTAAATCTATGTCATGGGGTTAGGATTTGTCAAACAGGGGAGGCCCCCACACCTTTGGCTTTGGGTCTTCTGTCTGCTGAGTGTTTGGACTGTCACAGGTTTGTACTAGACAATACATGACTGTAAATTCATGTTAAAACATTACTTACCTGAGCTGTTGAAATACATGTTTAAGCCATTCCAATTTCCAAAGGCTTTGGATGGTGATGTATTCTGAAGCACAAGTGGGGACAGGCAAGGCAATATGTATCAACCCTGAATAAAGCAGGATGGATGAAGGAAAAGTCATCACCTTAGTTTTTGACTTGAGCCTCACTTTTTGTTTTTAAATGTTTCCATGTTTGGGTATCACGTGGCTTTACTTGACACCATTGACAACAAAAGATTGCATTGGGAAAAAAGCAAGAAACTTTTGAATTGTCTGACAAATGTACTTTTCTGGCTCTCAGTACCGTAGGCTGAATAATAACTTGAGTTTATTCCTGCCATGGTTTTGTATAATGAAGCCGATCTCAATTTTTTTGTAGTTGAAGCATATGAGGGTAAATTCTTAAATGACTCTATGCGTCACTATTTGTGCTGCAGGAACCTGGCCGATCCAAGTCAAACGGCAGGAAGTCCAAAGAACTGCCCAGATGCAGGGAGTTGTGGGTAAAGGCTCTGTATCTTCAGGTGAATAAACTACTGCTCTCCTTCAGATTTGTCTGCCGTTTATTGAACTGTACTTTCTTGGAGAAGGGACCATTTAATGCTGAGCCTAGCTAATTTGTACTTTTTGTGAAATGTACAAGCTGTTTGACTTGAATGCAAGTATAGGTGGATTTGAGTGACAAAATGTGGTTTAAATGCACTTAAGTGAGAGATGTGATCCTGAGTTCAGTTCTGCACACTGAAAATCTTGAGTGCAAAAGAATTTTGGCACTCCCAAGTACAATTTTTATCCCACAAACAAATGCTTCCATGGCAAGACATAATTTTTCTATTCACCATTACTGAAAAGTATCCATACAGTGAATTTAAGAAGTTACATTGAGTCTTGAACCAGTTAAAGGTATTAATTGGAGATCAGACTTGTACTAATTCACCCCAGTTTTCCATTATTTTCACCTTGATGCATAGTAGTTTCAATTTGTGACAAGTGGGGATCCACTGTTTGGCCTCGGGGAAACCAGGAATATGTTAACTTCTGTCTTTACTTATTGTTTCTGCAGGCCAAGATCACGCGGTATCCCAGGACCTCGAGGATGTCACTGTGACCCACTTTTCCAAGCAGGTGTCCCAGGCCCCCGAGCGTAAGGCGCTGGACGAGCAGCAGAGGCAGGTGTCCCAGGCCCCCCAGCGTAAGGCGCTGGACGAGCAGCAGAGGCAGGTGTCCCAGGCCCCCCAGCGTAAGGCGCTGGACGAGCAGCAGAGGCAGGTGTCCCAGGCCCCCGAGCGTAAGGCGCTGGACGAGCAGCAGAGGCAGGTGTCCCAGGCCCCCCAGCGTAAGGCGCTGGACGAGCAGCAGAGGCAGGTGTCCCAGGCCCCCCAGCGTAAGGCGCTGGACGAGCAGCAGAGGCAGGTGTCCCAGGCCCCCGAGCGTAAGGCGCTGGACGAGCAGCAGAGGCATGAGTCCCAGGCCCCCGAGCGTAAGGCGCTGGACGAGCAGCAGAGGCAGGAGTCCCAGGCCCCCGAGCGTAAGGCGCTGGACGAGCAGCAGAGGCAGGAGTCCCAGGCCCCTGAGCGTAAGGCGCTGGACGAGCAGCAGAGGCAGGAGTCCCAGGCCCCCGAGCGTAAGGCGCTGGACGAGCAGCAGAGGCAGGAGTCCCAGGCCCCCGAGCGTAAGGCGCTGGACGAGCAGCAGAGGCAGGAGTCCCAGGCCCCCCAGCGTAAGGCGCTGGACGAGCAGCAGAGGCAGGAGTCCCAGGCCCCCGAGCGTAAGGCGCTGGACGAGCAGCAGAGGCAGGAGTCCTAGGCCCCCGAGCGTAAGGCGCTGGACGAGCAGCAGAGGCAGGAGTCCTAGGCCCCCGAGCGTAAGGCGCTGGACGAGCAGCAGAGGCAGGAGTCCCAGGCCCCCGAGCGTAAGGCGCTGGACGAGCAGCAGAGGCAGGAGTCCCAGGCCCCCGAGCGTAAGGCGCTGGACGAGCAGCAGAGGCAGGAGTCCCAGGCCCCCGAGCGTAAGGCGCTGGACGAGCAGCAGAGGCAGGAGTCCCAGGCCCCCGAGCGTAAGGCGCTGGACGAGCAGCAGAGGCAGGAGTCCCAGGCCCCCCAGCGTAAGGCGCTGGACGAGCAGCAGAGGCAGGAGTCCCAGGCCCCCCAGCGTAAGGCGCTGGACGAGCAGCAGAGGCAGGAGGCCCAGGCCCCCCAGCGTAAGGCGCTGGACGAGCAGCAGAGGCAGGAGGCCCAGGCCCCCCAGCGTAAGGCGCTGGACGAGCAGCAGAGGCAGGAGGCCCAGGCCCCCCAGCGTAAGGCGCTGGACGAGCAGCAGGGGCAGGAGGCCCAGGCCCCCCAGCGTAAGGCGCTGGACGAGCAGCAGAGGCAGGAGGCCCAGGCCCCCCAGCGTAAGGCGCTGGACGAGCAGCAGAGGCGCCTGTTTGTACTCTACCCTATTTTCTCAAATAAAAATATAAAGTTGTAGAGGAATTGGCATTTCATTCCATTAGCTAAGAAATCTACACCTCGAAGTGCTTGGAATTCAGTGACATGGTTCTGTAGTAAAGTCTCAAGAACACGTCACACCCACACTGTTAAGAGCATTAATGTTAAAGCAACCTGCAAGTTTTCCTTGAAATCCATTCATTTTCATGTATAAACTTTGGTACATTTAATTCTAGGTTGAGTATTCTGCAACAACTAAACATTGTAGTAATGGTTGTGACTTTTATTGAAGACACACCAATATTTTTAAAATATTGGCTGTGCTTAAAATCTTTTGCTTGAACAACACCAACTAAACGGAACTGCTTGACTCTTTTATCAAATGGTAATGCACAATTGCCTTCTGAGCAAATGCATTCTGAATCTGAATATTAGTGGCTGCAATGAGCGAGTTTAAATATCTCTGCAGTGGTCACTTGTAAAATTAAACTGGTTTGTAAGATGTTTTTAGAAGGGGTTTCCTCCTGTGAAAACTTAAAAATGTTTAAAACTTGATTGTAATGAGTATAGATTAATCGCAAGATTATTTTTAAGTTGATCGTCATAGACCTACACAAATTATCACATTCGTACTTCGATTACATACGAAGTAAATGGAAAAACTCGTTTTGACGCAGTGGATTGGAAGCGTTTCTGTGGTGCGATGGTGTTTCTTGGGTATGTTGGAGCGTCCGGGCATTAGAGATGCATGTTTTACGGTGAATCCGCATAAATGCTGGAGTTGAAAATATATAACTTTTCAGGCGAATTCATGTGACACCTTGTTATGAAAGCCAATCAGTGTTGAGACACTGTCAATTTTGTGATGGAATGCCGTATGTCTCTGACCAACCTGGAAGTTAGCAGAAAGAAAAACTGAGCCTGAAATACTGGTGAAAGTGTACTTCATCCAGATGGAGTTCCTGGAGGAGGTGGTGGAATTCCCCGTGCTACCGGTGCTTCTGCAGGACCAGGTGAATCCAAAAGCAACTGTGTCTGGGCCTTGTATGGACGTTCAGAGTAGGTACAGGGCAGTAATCCAAATGATCTGAGCCATAGTTGATAGACTGAACTGGAGGGACAGATTGTGTTTATCTGTGGTTATTCAGCATCCAAACTTGGGCGTTTGCGCATTCAGAGTGTACAACGTTTTGTGTTCAGAGTGGGTGCGACTTTCCTAGCATCCAAACTCAGGTGTTTAGGTAGCACGTTACAAGCGTACACGCAGAACTTCACGTTTGGTGTGGCCGTAGCATTAGGCTGAAATATAAGTCATATATCAAAATCCCCACATCAATGAATCCAGCGCTTCTAATCAAACATCTAAACATACACATGGGGATTATTTGTTTGCTGAGATTTCTTGCTAAAAAATTTTACAAAATAGTATAAAATAAACCTACTTCCAAATTTTAAAAAAACTTCTCGATGAATCTTGTTAACTGTGCCAAGTATGGTGGTTTTCCAGCTAAGCAGTTGCTGTAAAGAAATAGTCCAAAGTCACATTTCTGCCCTTGTCCAGGAATGGTTCCATCAGCCTTATCACTACGTTCTCAGATACCTTCTCTCCATTGGCATGGCTGGGGTCCTTTCCAAGATGTGGGATGACATTGAAAATTTACTTGGACTTCCAAGTCGCAGGCCACCCAAAACTTGATCCCACACTTGTCAGGTTTGGTTGTAATATACTGCAGGAAACAGCAGCGAGTCTTTGTTAGGAAAAGCTGTTCATCAATGGTAATATGTTGACCAGGGTTGTAGCATGTGATGCAGTTAGTGACAAACGATCCCCACACATCAGAAATTGCAGCAAACTTTTTTTTTTGCTCGCTCAGTGCGGGTGAGACAATCATCAAAGCATGATATCTTGAAAACAGTTTCGGGATGTACTTTCAATGATCCGTGGGTTTCCTATTTTTGCTGACCAATAGTCACGCAGTGATGGAACTTTGGTCAGCCCCTGCAAGATCTTTTGCTAAAGTCAGCCAATTGAGCCACAAACAAGTTAAATCTGCATTAGTTTATCAGATACAAAATTTGCACTTTTCCAGTTAGTTAAAAAAAAAAAAAAAAAAAAAAGTAAAAAAAAAAAGTGAATTGAATTCACCAGTTTTAGCAAAAAGACCACAAGGTAAAATTTTGACTTTGTATGTAATCGACGTGCGAATGTGATATTTGTTTTCGGTGTGTATGTGTATGATGTTGAAGATATATAAATGTTTGTATCACTTAATTAGAATGAAGATATATAAATATGCTTGTATTACTTAATCACTTATTAATTCTACTCACAATCAAGTTTCATTGTTTGCTTAAATACTCATATCTTTGTACAACTATTAAATGAAGTACAATGTGCTCACACATGTAAAACTAACAATGTGCTACATGACTAACCTTGCATTACTTTACACCTCTAAATCAGCTTGTTTATCTAACACGCCAAGGGTTTCTTCCCTAAATCACCTTTATCTAACAAAGTATCCAGTATACAGGTTTGAAGGACATCTCTCCCATCCTGGGTGCAGCTGTGATCCTATGGCAACAAGGGTGTACATCTTTAACTCCAGCCTGAAGAAGATGTCATCAAGACAACTAAAATATTACTTCTGTTTCTCATGTGTCTTTTCTCTCTGTAGCTCCCCGGTTTCGTCCGGACCAAAACAGAAACCCAGATATGTCGCACAATTTTTCTAGATTTCTTTGTTAGAGTTAATGGTAATAAAACTTCTGAAACTTTATTTTTGGATCCTGGTGGTTTCTTCCCGATAAAAACGAACACGAGTAAGAGGAAACTAAAAATGTAAGATTTCCTACAACGTTCAACTTAATCTTGTGATTGATCTATACTCCTTAAAATTGAGTTTTCACAGGGGAGGAAACCCCTTCTAAAAACATCTGACAAACTAGATTAATTTCACAAATGACCACTGCAGAGAGGTTTAAACTCACTCATTGCAGCCACTAATATGTAGATTTAGGTTCAGAATGTATTTGCTCAGAAGGTAATCGTGCAGTTCCTTTTGATAAATGCGTCAAACAGTTCCATTTCCCAAAAATTTCAAGCACAACCAATTATGTTAGGAATATTTATGGTGCCTTCAATGAAAGTCACAACCATTACTACAATGTTTATTAGTTGCTGAATTCTCAGCATAGTCAACCTAGAATTAAATGCACCAAAGTTAATACATGAAAATTAATAGATTTCAAGGGGAGAATTGCTTTGGAAAATTTGCAGGGTGCTTTGACATTGATGCTCTAAAAAGTGTGGGTGTGACATGGTCTTGAGACTTCACTACAGAACTACGTCACTGAATTCCGAGCACTTCAAGGTGTAGATTTCTTAGCTAATGGAATGAAATGCCATTTCCTCTTCCAGTGTTTTACAACTTTATATTTTTATTTGAGAAAATAGGGTACAGTATAAACAGGCGCCTCTGCTGCTCGTCCAGCGCCTTACGCTGGGGGGCCTGGGCCTCCTGCCTCTGCTGCTCGTCCAGCGCCTTACGCTGGGGGGCCTGGGCCTCCTGCCTCTGCTGCTCGTCCAGCGCCTTACGCTGGGGGGCCTGGGCCTCCTGCCTCTGCTGCTCGTCCAGCGCCTTACGCTGGGGGGCCTGGGCCTCCTGCCTCTGCTGCTCGTCCAGCGCCTTACGCTGGGGGGCCTGGGCCTCCTGCCTCTGCTGCTCGTCCAGCGCCTTACGCTGGGGGGCCTGGGCCTCCTGCCTCTGCTGCTCGTCCAGCGCCTTACGCTGGGGGGCCTGGGCCTCCTGCCTCTGCTGCTCGTCCAGCGCCTTACGCTGGGGGGCCTGGGCCTCCTGCCTCTGCTGCTCGTCCAGCGCCTTACGCTGGGGGGCCTGGGCCTCCTGCCTCTGCTGCTCGTCCAGCGCCTTACGCTGGGGGGCCTGGGCCTCCTGCCTCTGCTGCTCGTCCAGCGCCTTACGCTGGGGGGCCTGGGCCTCCTGCCTCTGCTGCTCGTCCAGCGCCTTACGCTGGGGGGCCTGGGCCTCCTGCCTCTGCTGCTCGTCCAGCGCCTTACGCTGGGGGGCCTGGGCCTCCTGCCTCTGCTGCTCGTCCAGCGCCTTACGCTGGGGGGCCTGGGCCTCCTGCCTCTGCTGCTCGTCCAGCGCCTTACGCTGGGGGGCCTGGGCCTCCTGCCTCTGCTGCTCGTCCAGCGCCTTACGCTGGGGGGCCTGGGCCTCCTGCCTCTGCTGCTCGTCCAGCGCCTTACGCTGGGGGGCCTGGGCCTCCTGCCTCTGCTGCTCGTCCAGCGCCTTACGCTGGGGGGCCTGGGCCTCCTGCCTCTGCTGCTCGTCCAGCGCCTTACGCTGGGGGGCCTGGGCCTCCTGCCTCTGCTGCTCGTCCAGCGCCTTACGCTGGGGGGCCTGGGCCTCCTGCCTCTGCTGCTCGTCCAGCGCCTTACGCTGGGGGGCCTGGGCCACCTTCTTGGGCAAGTGGGTCACAGTGACATCCTCAAGGTTCTGGGCTACCGCGTGATCTTGGCCTGCAGAAACAATAAGTAAAGACAGAAGTTCACATATTCCTCGTTTCCCCAAGGCCAAACAGTGGATCCCCACTTGTCAAATTGAAACCACTCTATGCATTAAGGTCAAAATAATGGAAACCTGGGGTTAATTAATACAAGTCTGTTCTCCAATTAATACCTTTAACTGGTTCAAGACCCAATGTAACTTCTTAAGTTCACTGTATGGATACTTTGCATTAATGGCGACTAGAAAATTTATGTCTTTCCATGGAAGCAGTATACAATTTTTTTTATAAAGTTCTTTTTTGGGGGGATACAAATTATACTTCCAGTGCCAAAATTCACTTTCACTCAAGATTTTCAGTGTGCAGAACTGAACTCAGGATCACATCTCTCACTTAAGTGCATTTAAACTACATTTTGTCACTCAAATCCACCTATACTTGCATTCAAGTCAAACAGCTTGTACAGGTCACAAAAAAAACTACAAATTAGCTAGGCTCAGCTTATAACCATCCCTTCTCCAAGAAAGTACAGTTCAATAAACAGCAGACAAATCTGAAGGAGAGCAGTAGTAGAGCAGTCCCCACATACGGTTCAGAATACATTACCATCCAAAGCCTTTGGAAAATGTAAAGGGTTAAACATGTATTTCAACAGCTCAGGTAAGTGATGTTTAACATGAATTTACAGTCATATATTGTCTAGTACAAACCTGTGATAGTCCAAACACTCAGCAGACAGAAGAACCAAAGCCAAACAGCCTCCATTGTTTCAGTCAGTAGAAGCACTAACTACATGACCCGCATGTCAGGTTTATATAGTCAGTCCATGTGGGACACCTGCTACTCATCAGGTCTCATTAGGTCAGAGGTCAGGGTGGAGCTACTTCTCCTGTCGGATTGGATTTCTTTTTTCACTGTTCATGGAGCTCTTAGCCCAACACTTTTATGGAACACTGATACTATGAGCTCATACAAACACATTGTGAAGATCCGGGGCTTAGCCCCGAGGGTGGTGTGGGGGCCTCCCCTGTTCGACAAATCCTAACCCCATGACATAGATTTAGAACACTATACAGTATATCAGCATTTTAGAATGGCCAGCCTCAGGGTTCCTATGTTTCTCACAGTATCAAGAAAGATATTGGGAATTGATGTTCATGTAAGTATTGTTACCCTCATATAAAGATGTCAATGATTACATTGAGACATTCATTCCAATAGACAGGGGTAGTCTGTCAATGTGTTCTATATCTTCGACCCCATGACATGCAAATAGACATTTTTAAATGAAGAGTCTGAGAGGTTTATTTCCCACAAGTGTTTAATGGGAAGAAAATTTATTGAAAATGAACACACATTTAATCTACATATTTAACACTCAGTGAATGTTAACACAACATAAATAAAATATCATAATGTCGAAATGGGAACTACATGTAAGGATCAGGATAATAATATCTTAAGATTTTTCATTATACTTTAGTTTTTTACCTCTGCCAAGGAGGTTATGTTTTTGCAGCTGTTTATCTGTTTGACTGTGTTCAAGATAACTCGAAAACTTATGGACAGATTTTGATGAAATTTTCAGGACATGTTGGAAATGTGAACAGGAAGAACTGATTTCATTTTGGGGATGATCGGGGTGAGGGGGGGCTACCTTGGCTGCGCTCTAAGAGTGCTTTTCTAGTTTTTCCTTCTTTCTCTAGTTCTCATTATATTTTCCATATTCATATTCATAGGATGACGTTGGTACGGTGGTGCAGTGGTTAGCACTCGTCCCTCACAGCAAGAAGGATCCTGGTTTGAATCCCACACCAGATCTTTCTGTGTGGAGTTTGCATGTTCTCCCCGTATTTGCGTGGGTTCTCTCTGGGTACTCCCACCATCCAAAGACATGCACTGATAAATGAATTGGTTAATCTAATTTCATAGGTGTGAGAGGGATTGTTTGTCTATATATGTTCAGCCCTGCGATGAATTGTCGACTCATACAGGGTTTACCCCGCCTTCACCTGTCGTAGCTGGATGAGGCCCCCAGTGACCCCCATGACCCTAGTGAGGATAAAACGGGTTCTGTCATACCTACACTAAATACATTGTAGGAATTGCTTAAAAGACTTATTCTATTCTCAACCAAACATAAACACATATAAACCAGCTCAGCAGCAATAAACCTGATGTCTGAGCAGATATGTCACACTTTAATTATCTACAGTAGCATAATTACCCAACTTTGTGTAATTTCAGTTCAGCTTGCTGTTACATCAACAAACTTTTTTTTTTTTACCATTATAAAAGATTACACACCCCTGAGGACAAAGTAGTGCCCTTAAAGGTGTCATTCCATAGTTATTTCATTAATATTGTTGTGTTCTCCATTGTAATTAAATACATTGTGTGTTGGTTCTATTTAAAAAAATGTCCAGATTGCTTTGTTTCCAGCTGTTTTTTCACGGCAGAAAAATGACTTGAGGTTGAACAAGAGAGTTTATCAACACTTCCTCATACATCTCCATGACACGGTCACAAAGAATCTCTGATTGGCTCAGAATGTGTGAAGGAACACTCCCCCCTCCCCTGTCGCTCTGTATGTATTTACCTTTACCCAAGTAGCATCCAGCTAGGTTTTGTGCCGTTGCTTGTTCTGAAAATGTGCAGGGACAAAAAACAGGATTTATTTCCACAGAGAGCACATGAACCAGTTTGATCCGTCATTTTTGTCCAGTTTTTGCAGCAGCCACTGTAGCGCCGTCTTCTCTTGTTGATGCTAATGCTAATGCTACTTCAGATTCGCTGATGGGGACATGGGTGACGATTCCCACCAGTTGCAGGTGTCCTGCAGCAAAGAAGGTTCCCAATGGTAGCGGTTGGAGGCCCCTCTGAAAGTTGGAGATGTAAAAGCATCAAGTTCTGGGAAGAAAACAATAACTCACTAACACTAAGATATTTTAGTTTCATGATTACCTCCACCAAGGAGGTTGTGTTTTTGCCAGAGTTTGTCTGTTAGTTATCAAGATAACTCAAAAAGTTATCTTGATAAAATTTACAGGATTTTGAAATCTGTCCGCGGCCATTCCTTGCACGCTAAAGACAGTTTCCAGCCATTTAACTGCTTCTGCTGCTGCAGCGCATCTCATTGGATGAACTGCATTTGAGTTCATGTGACAAAGGAAGAGAGATAGAGGTCGTAAGTGTGTGAGGAGGTGGCCCATTTCATATAAACTTTATTACAGGCTCAAGGCCCACAAGGGAATCACAATACAAACATCAATTATACAAAAACAATTCACATTCATATACATACAAACATTAAAATAAATAAATACATTTAAAAAAGAGAAGAGAAGCTAATGAAGGGACTCATACCAGTGCTCCCAGATTGTAGATAAGTACCTAACAGAGTTACGACTTGGATCTACTAATTGTGCAATTAGCATTTTTATAGAGCGGTCCAGCCTGCCCAATAAATTTAATTTGTTTCAGCAGTGCCATGAATGTAGTTATGCGTAGTTTACAGAACAACCCACTAGCTCTAGTACTTCTTGATTTCTTCAAGAGAATCCTGAGACAGTCATTGTATGCAACTTTCATTTGAGCAAGCTCTCTTTCTTGTATCTAATCCAGAGTGGAGCAGTGTAAAGTTTTTACGTAGTAGTTTTTAATTGTACAGCTTTTCTAACAGTAAAGTGTTAATAATAATAATAATAATAATAATAATAATAATAATAATAATAATAATAATAATAATAATCATCATCATCATCATCATTAAAACAAACAAAACAACCCCCCCCCCCAAAGTTTCATAAGGGCACTTTCATAGATAAAGGGCAAAGGGGCAAGTGCTGTAGCACCACCTAGCATCTATATGTGTACAACTATGCTCACTATAACACCTTTTGTGTTCTCACTATATCAAAATGTTTTTTGGGTGCAATTTAGCAAGTTTTTTTATTTATTTATTTATTTATTTTTACAGCATATGAACTGGCATTGTGGTCTGTGTCCTGATTGGTCCTGGCAGAGCAGTTCCAAGTGAAAGTAAAATGTGACATATAAACCCTGCAGACTGCGCTGAAGAAAAGAATATTTGAGCTCTATTTGAGGTAAAGTAATGTTTTGAATTGATTTCAATCAGCTTTCTGTGTTATGTTATTTCTATGTTTTTGTTCTTTTAAACTGGAAGTGTACTTTGAGTGAAAGTGAGCAAATTGGGTTTTGCTCATTTGCGTCTGGCATCATCATACACATACATATTTCACGTCACATATGTTTAGTTTGAAAAAGTAACAAGCTTATTGGAGGGAGTAAAAGTCAAAAGTTGCCAGAAAAATAAATATTCAAGTAAAAGTACAGATACTTCAAAACATCTACACTGAGAAAAGAGCAGAGTTGGATCCAGTTACCGTTTTAAAACTCACATTAAGTTATGTTGACACATTTAAGTTTACATTTCCCTAAACTGGCTTTACAACCATCAGTTCTAATGCCAAGAACTGATGAAGATAAATTGAAATTTCATAACTCATTCTGTAACTCAAGTAAATTATGGAAACAACTTATGACAACTAATTGAGCTTATGACATTTTTACAGCATACTTAAAGGGGACATGTTCTGTAAAATGCCGTTTTTTAATGTTTTTCCAACACAACTATGTTTTGTCTGTGTGTGATGAGACCCTTAAATTATGAACAAAAACCATCCACTCTCCTTTTATCCTGATCCAAAATGTTCATCCCCCTCAACAAGAAATGGATTTTCTATGCTTCGTACGTTACATGCAGATCCACTTGAATACCCCACCTCACCCCATCCCACCCGTAACCCCACCTACTGGTCACATGACCTCTGCTCAGACTCACAGATCCTCCATTATTCTCTATCGTATCCCGGTGTGCGTCCAATGTGTTGGGATCTGAGCCTTGGTCACTGTGTGTCTGTCCAGGTCCATAGTCGGACCGTGGGTGTCATGGCTCATCTGGTCTGCCTGAGTCTGGACCAGGGGTGTCCAAATCCAGTCCTTGAGGGCCGGTGTCCTACATGTTTTAGATATTTCCCTCTTCCGCATGATTCAGTCTAACCCTTTAACTCCTGAAACTTTGACAGTTCCACAGTAAAAATAATTAAAATAAGCAATAACATGAACCAAATTCATGAAGAAAATGAACAAAAATGAGTAATAAACTGACAAAATAATTAGTAAGATGAAGAAAGTAAGACACAGATGGAGCAAAATTAAAGAAAAAATAATAAAATAAAAAGTAAAATGTAGAAAAATAAACAATGAGCAACAAAATGAACACAAACTTTGTGTCTTACTTTGTTCATGTTACTAATTATTTTGTCAGTTTATTATAAATTTTTGTTCATTTTATTGATGACTTTGGTTGATGTTGCTTTTTTTTTTTACTGTAGAACTGCTAAAGTTTAAGGAGTTAAAGGGTTAAACTGAATTATGTGCAAGACGGAAATATTTAAAACATGTCGGACACCGGCCCTCGAGGACTGGATTCTGACACCCCTGGTCCAGACTCAGGCAGACCAGATGAGCCATGACACCAGACCAACACACATCAGGGCTGTTAATTGACCAGGACCTGGATGGGGCTGTGAAGCTCAGCACTTGGTCCACTTTGATTCTCTCCAGCTGATTTTATTCCCTCCGTCAAGGAGGTTATATTTTTGGCCGGAGTTTGTTTGTCTGTCTGTTAGTTAGTAAGAGTCAAAAGGTTATGAACGTTGGGGGTGTCACAAAGAACAAATGATTAGATTTTGGTGGTGATCTGGCAGAGATCCTGGATTCTGGATCACTTTGATATTTATCCTCCATTTACAGCAATGTCAAATTTCAAGAGGGGTAAACTAAGGCAAAATGCTGGGGACCCAGTTTAAGCCTAAAACAAATGTTTTAAGAAAAGAGACAGTTTTTTTGAATGGGTCGTTGAAAGGAATGAGCCAGTAGTAGTGAAGTACGGTAGTGAAAAGAGTGAATACAATATCAGATAGTGTGTAGTGTAGTGTCTATATCAACAGTTGCTGCTGCCCGGACACCATCTATCTCTTCATTCATTTCAAAGATGATGGCCCTGGAGACACCGTCCCTGAAGTCACCCGAAATCTTCCTCATCATGTCCGCCATGAACAAGCCAAAAGACTGCGCTGAAGCATCTGTCGTCTTTCCACCAGTTGCTCCAGGTGTGACTGGACATCTGTTTAATCTGTGCGCCTCTTGTCTCGCTGGGTTGTTGGCAGCACAGAGGGTGTAGAATGGACCAATCAGAGGTGTCTTTTCTCGTCTTCACCATAACGCTGTCTGCTACATTTCTGTGATGTTGTTACATTTTTGAAGAGATGCGTGAAATTCTCTGCAAAGGGGGCAAAAGAGTATGCGACGCAACTTGGTTTCGGAGTATAAATAGGCCTAAAGTCGTACTTGTAATTTTTGACAAATACTCACATGTATCCAGTCTGTGGACGCAAATCTATTGACAGTTATCTTACACTATAGAAAAAGCTCTTCATTATCAGCTGAACTTACTAACCCCATGATTCATATGTGAAAATACAGCAGCCAACAAGAATATTAACTGTAATGTTCAAGGAATCTGTGGTTGATGTTTTCTTTGCCACATCCATGTTACATGTCAGAAACGTTAGTGTCTAAACCAAACAACATTGTTCAGTGTGAAACGTTTGTAATCAAATTACTTCCTGCATCTGTAAACTATTAACTCTTCAAGTTATGTTTATGAAACTATAATACCACATTTAACACACACACACACACACACACACACACACACACACACACACACACACACACACACACACACACATATGTGTCAGGATAAGATTTTCATAGCTTTACATGAAAAAAAAAATCAAAAAGAAAAACCATTCCATAAATAAATAAATAAATAAATCCATCTGAAAACTGTTACATTATGTTTTTTCCAAATTAAGACAATTACTTCATGTAAAAAAGCCAAAACATGACTTTCCCAGGTCTCAGGAGGATATAAAATTCCTACATGTAAACCTTATGTTACCGCTTTCTTTTGGGTATTTGCTTTGATTAACAAAGCCAACACATCAGAAATATTAAAGCAAAAATGTCTTTATAAGAACTGATGCCAAGATCACGGTCATAGAACATTAATATAGCAGCTGAACTCAGACCTGTTGTATCAGGCAGAGAGTGTTTGTTGAGCAGGTGTAAACAGGTACAAACTCAAGTTCAACAAGAGCCTGTTGTTGCCACACTAAACCAAATTAATAAAACATTATATGGAAACCTATTGCCTTATGCAGCTTTCTTTGCTGGATGAAATGTCATTGTGCCTCGAATAATGACAATAAAGATTGATTCTTTAGTTTTTATAAAACATAAAACTAAATCATTTAAGTTGTATTGACAAAGATGGTCTGGACTTATTACCTCCACCAAGAAGGAAATGTTTTTGCCAGTCTGTCTGTCTGTTAGTTAGCAAAATAACTTAAAAAGTTATGGATGGATCTTGATGAAAATTTCATGACGTGTTGGGTGTGTGACAGGGAACACATGATTAGATTTTGGTTGTGAAATTTATTCTCCATTTACCACGATGTAAAATTTCAAAGTGATCCAGAATCTAGGATCACTTCCAGATCCAAAATTATGACATAAAAAGCCAAAATTATGAGATAAAAAAGCTAAAATTATGAGATAAAAAGTCAAAATCATAAGATAAAAAGCCAGAATTATGAGATAAAAAATCAAAATTATGAGATAAAAAGTCAAAATCATGAGATAAAAAGCCAGAATTATGAGATAAAAAGTCAAAATCATAAGATAAAAAGCCAGAATTATGAGATAAAAAGTCAAAATTATGAGATAAAAAGTCAAAATTATGAGATAAAAAGTTAAAATCATAAGACAAAAAGCCTGAATTGTGAGATAAAAAGTCAAAATTATGAGATAAAAAGCCAGAATTATGAGATAAAAAGTCAAAATCATGAGATAAAAAGCCTGAATTGTGAGATAAAAAGTCAAAATTATGAGATAAAAAGTCAAAATCATGAGATAAAAAGCCTGAATTGTGAGATAAAAAGCCAGAATCATGAGACAAAGTCAAAATTCCCACTAAGCACAACTAGAATTAATCTGTGTTTTTTGGAGAACTAGGTAATATGCAGTAACAATAACTGCCTCATGTCAACTGGGGCTGAACAACAAGAGAACTTGAAAGTAATGTTTCTCAGTTTCTGCCTTTTTACTTTGTAGGACATATGAACCACAACCACCTTTTCTACTGTAGGTGATAAGCCTGGCTACCAGTGACGCACTCACATGTGACCTGTTCCTGAAGACAGGGACAAAGACTCTCACCAGTTCCATAAACATCTCATAACTCTTTCGTGGCCTGGGTTCACAGGGTTTACACTGTAAGTGCATTTGCAGGTCGTGGTAAAGTGTCAGCCCTAAAACTACTTCAGAGGAATGAAAACTTCTGTGGGACCGTTCAGAAGGTTGGCGCAGACTACCTAAACAACCTTTTATCTATGTGGTGTTGCTGTTGCACTTCAGAATGGTTTATATATGCGGAAACATGAGTTTTTTCACTTTCATTTGATGTGGGACAAGTACAGGCGCATTAATGTGGGAGCTGTGTATATAGGTGTTATTAAAATGTCATCTACTGTACGTGGCAGGATGTAATGTTGGTAAGAGGTTAAAGTGTCGACTGCTTGCATTTCATGTTTAAAATAGAGGTGTGTCATGCACATGGTGATTTTTCTTTTTCATTTTCATTGCATTTATTTATTTATTTAGACAGGGACAGTGCACAGTGTACATTAACCTTAAACAGGACAGATGTAGTGTTCCAGGTTGTAGCGCTAGTGCTAATTCCCACCCATTGTCCCTGAGCAGGCTGAGGTTCGTTTTGGAATCTGATGGGTCACCACGACTTTACCAACACATGCTACCTTTGACAGTGGTTTGTCACCCTTGGGATGGTTGGATACATTTATCTGATGACCAGTGGTGGTTAAAGTACTCACATTCTGTAGTTAAGTAGAAATACATCTATTGGTGTGATTCAACTCCTTTTCTGAAGTAAAAGTAAAAAAAAAACTACAATTTCTCAATTGTAATAAAGTACAAAAGTAAAAAGTAAAAGACCTTCTTTTTTTGTTTTTTTTGCCACAAACGCAATACAAAAAATCTGAAAAGTTTCAAAAGTGTCTAAAATAAAGCATTTAAAAGTGAGTTACTGTGTTTGATAGGGTCACTGTATTCAGTTTTGTGGCTATAGGCAGGGAAATTAGAAAAAAAACCCAGTGGGTGTGGGGGGGTGGGGGGGTGGGGGGGTCATAATTGAGATAAACCAAAAAATCAACATGAGATTTTAAAAAATATATAAATATGAGATAATAAAAAATACATCATTTTAAGAGAAAAAGTCAAAATTGTCAGATAATAGTCATATAACTATAATATATAAGGTCACAGTTTCTCTCTTCCACTGATTTTTCCTCTGGTGACTTATTTTTCATACTGTCACATCTGTTTAGTTTGAAAAAGTAATGAGTCTATTCTGAGAATGTAAAGAGTATAAAGTACCGATATTCATGCAAAAATGTAGGAAGTAAAAGTAAAAAATTGCCAGAAAATCTAATACTCAAGTAAAGTACAAATACCTAAAAAAAATCTACTTAAGTACAGTAATGAAGTACTTTTACCGAGTTACTTTCCACCTCTGCTGATGACGATGTTTCAACAGTGTAGATACTGATACCAGCATGTTTGGGAGAATTCAACAGTGAAGTCTCCAGGAGTCACCAACCAGTGCATTCTTGGTTTAAGCTAGCATACAAGAACAACATCTAAGTATGCCATGCATTCTTGGTTTATGGAACAGCACTTGGGCCATGACTGATGATCTTTCATGAGAACACAAGAGCAGGCAACAGCACAAATTGAAAAACAGCATGTGTCTCCTTGTTTAAAGGTGTCATTCTGATGAAAACCACTTTTCCACACTCCTTTTGGAATCTGATGGGTCACCCCGACTTACCAACACATGCTCCTTTGACAGTGGTTTGTCACCTCCACTGGCTGCATACTGCATTCACACAAAACAACAAGAGCAATGTCCCCCATTGCAGCGAATCTACATCTACAAGAGAAGATGGCACCACAGTAGCTGCTGCACAAACTGGAAAAAAATGGCGGATCAAACTGGTTCATGTGCTCTCTGTGGAAATAAAGCCTTGTATAAAAACAGACATCTATAACAGCATCACCATAAAAAAATTCCTTCCCATCTGACCCTTTACTCTTATTGGTACCACTACAGTCCATCAGACACGCTAAGCATGTTTATATTGGTTGTATTTTGGTTACAAGTTTGGTTTGAGACTATTGAAACTATTCTTTCACCATGTGGCAAAATGTGTGATAGTGATGGTGTGGTGTGGTGCGCGTGAATTTTGAGTTGTTCAGCTAATTGAACTGGGTTTTATCAGAAAAATTTTATTTAACTTAACTTTATATATCCAATTAGCATTTTAGAAGTAAGAAGTTAAAGTAATTATTTTCTTTTCTTTGATTGAAAATCAAAATTGTGAAAAATCTGAATGAAAATAGGAAAGAAATAGGAATCAAAAGAGTGTGTAAAAGGAAACATAAGGACTGAATGGAGTATTTTGATTTGTACTTTATTTATTGGACATTTATTTTATTTGTTTATTGATTTATTTTCAAAGAACATTTTTGAGCTGTGTACCTGTACATTATATAATTATTTTATTTTATCAACAAACCCATCTACTTGTGATAACTGCCTCCTAAAAAAACCCTAGATCAGGGGTGTCAAACTGCGGTCCTTGTGTCCTTTCCCTCTTCCATCACACCTGGAAGAAAAGGCCAAACATAATTGTTGACCCCTGGCCTAGATTCTGTCTTGTTGTGCGATACCCATTTTGTCATAATCTGAACTCAAGGTGTGGTGTTTTGTTCTAATTTCTTTGTCTTCATGTATTTTTGTCATTGTTAGTGATTTTTATTTTGGGATCTGTGTTTCATGTTCACACTTTCGCTCTTTGCTTCCTGTCACCGGTGTTTTTCCCGCCTCTCATTCATTTCTCCTTGATGTGTCCCACCTGTATTCCCCAGTATATAAGTATCTGCTTTGTCTCTGTCCAGTGTGAATTCGTCAGCCTTGGTAGCGACCTATGAGCACTATTCTAATCTTTGGTATTTCAGTGTTCCACTTGGTTCTGGTGTTATGGTTTCTTTAGTTTCTGTCTTTCTTGCCTGGATCTATGTGTGTGATCTCTACCCTGTCCACAACGACGAGCCTGTTTTTACCTCTGCTGGTGCCTCATCATCTCTCTGACCCTGGACCTGACCCTTTTTCTGGACCCTGGGATAATTTTTGGATGTTCCTGGACACTAGTGTTTTGCCTGTTTTTGACCCCTACCTGTCTGACTCTGATCTCTGCCTCTTGGCACATTCAAAATAAAATGACTAAACTAAACTAAAACTAATATATTTTCCTTATAATCAACTTGTTAGTTACTTTGATCAGGTTAATCATCTCTTTTACTGGGAGTAAATAGTCCCTACAGTGGGACTTATTAGTGGCCTGGGGGACCTTGACATCTGCATTTCTGGACAGATGCTGCTCTCTGTGGCGTTAAATTAGCCAAAAAGTGTGTTTTGGTCTCAATATACATGAACACAAAAGCAGAGTTTATAAAAAGCTTCACTTTGGCTGGAGGTTTTAGAGGAAAAAACTCAGTTGGTGTATCAACGAAAGACACAAATGAAGGTAAATGTCTGCGTTTTCAAAAATACCCGGGTCTGTTAAATTAGCCTTAGAATGCATACAGATAATATGCTGATGATGTACACCTTTCACGATATCACGTTGGAATTACACATTTAAACACCTCAAAATCTCTGTGATCAGCCAAAAGCTCAGGCATGGAGTCAATTTTCTAAACCACGTTAAAAAAAACAAAACAAAAAAAAAACAAGATTAAGTCTGATTTCCTGTCAGACCACTTCAGCTTTAAGTCTTAAAAGTGTTTTCTGATGTAGCTCTGGAACACTTGGATGTTGTTAACCAGCTACAGATGGTAAATGGGCAACGTGAACCATAATATTTGTATTTTTGCCTCACGTTTGTTGGAGCTCCCACATCTTGAACATTTGCAGTAGACACCCTGCAGTTTAAAGGCCAGTGAGTGATCAGCAGATTATTGGTCTCAGAGGGATCCATCTGACAGAAAAACACTAAGTGACATGAACTGTTGCCTTTTTTGAATCCATTTTTGAGAAGAAGATTAATTGCTTAATCTTCTGCACTTGTCTGGGTTCAATGTGATGTCATAAACATGCTTTCAGATTGAAAGACATCACTGGATAATGTGAAACATTACTCGTTTCTTCCTGACGTGTGAAAAAAAACCCTGGAAAGTTCACAGTGGGTACGTAAGTCTACAGACCCCCTTAAATGTTCCACTCTGTTCTACTGCAGTTCATTTTTCCTCAGTAATGTTCACACATTCACCCCATTTAGATAGAAACTAAGTGAACTGTAGATGTTTATGCGGATTTATTCAAACTAGGGATGTAAATGATGAATGGACTATCATTTTTTCTATCAACTCTAAATAAAATATTGATCTTACAAAATTCAAATTGCAACCCACTCTCAAGCCACTGACCTATTCTTCTAATTTACTCATCGAATTTTATATTTTTCAGATTAATATCTACTAACTTAGTATTTTTATGTATAAAATTCTGTCTAGTTAACATACGTTGCCTGAGCATTTCGTTACTAATGCTGCAATTCATAGATATAATACTCGACTAAATCAACATTTTCATTTGCCCAAAAGTGTCACATCAAGAGCTCAGTTTTCTATCAGTATCAGGGGATTTGAACTGTGCAGCACATTTTTACATGTTCTTAGACAGAGCACATCTGAGATATCCTTCAAGAACTTGTTAAAGGTGTCATTCCATTGTTATTTCATTAATATTACTGTGTTCTCCATTGTTATTGGATACATTGTGTGTTGGTTCTATTTAAAAAAACATCAGCCAAGGGCCTTCATCAGGGCATACACAGAAATAAACCATAGGCCACAGATTAAATAGACAACTGAGACTGTTAAATAGGCTGTTAAATAGGTGCCTACTGACGAGATTGATGTGTTTTTAACTTTTGCATTGTTTTATTAAATACATTGTTAATATATATATTTTTAAAGTCTCAGAGAGTGATAAAACAGAACTTCACATTTTGCTCCTCCTCAATGGTCACTGCTTTCCCCTCTGTTCGTCACATTAATCATGTCACCAAAACTTCCTTTTTTCACCTCCGCAACATTGCTTGTCTCTGCTCTTCACTCTCCCTCCCCACAGCAGAAATACTCATTCATTCATTCTTCACTTCTAGACTGGACTACTGCAACAGCCTCCTCTTCGGCCTTCCTTCCACACAGCTACAAAAGTTACAGTACATTTAGAACTGTGACGCCCGCCTTCTGACTCACACCCACTTTAGGGAACACATCACCCCCATCCTTAAACAGCCAGGTTCATTACCGTATACACTTTAAACTCCTTATCCTTACCTTCAAGTCCCTCCATAACCTGGGCCCTCCTTACCTTTCCGACCTCCTCCAACAGCACCGCCCCACTTGTCATCTTCGCTCTGCTAATCAAAACCTCCTCATGCCCACTGTTCACACCAAGCATCGGACCTTGTGGGGCCGAGCCTTCGCAGCCACCATCCCCCAACTCTGGAACTGTCTCCCACTACCCATTAAGAACTCAGACTCACTACCCACATTCAAATCCTGTCTTAAAACCCATCTTTTCAAACTGGCTTTCGCTTAATTATTATTTAATTTTTTAATTCATTGTTTGTTTGTCTGTTATGTAAAGCATCTTTGAGTGTCCAAAAAACCGCTATATAAGTTTGGGGTATTATTATTTATTCTTATTAAAAACTTGAAATGCTGAATGCACATCTGTGAATTATACTTGTCCTGAGAAAAACTGTAACGAAGCGTATGAGTGCAAATATTATAATAACAAATAGATCTCTATCGCCTCTATGTTTCTCTTGTGTTAAGTCTGAAGACTTTTTCTTCAAGTACAACCTGGTAGCACAGGCTGCAAATAAATATTACACTACAGGCAGGCTCACTGGCCCAAAATGGACCAGGGCCAAGATCTTTAAACAGGTCTCTTTAAAAAAAAAATAAAAAAAAGTGTGGCCAGGCCATGGACCTGTCTGCAGTGGACATGTCAGTCCTCCTAGATGAAGCCCAGGGGGAAAGGTTTCGTCAGGTACTGTATATGTTTGTGGTTGAGTCCATCAGTGTGTCATTCATCTGCATTACATTACATTAAATTACATTACATTACACTTAGCTGCCGCTTTTATCCAAAGCAACTTACAGCATGTGTATTTGGTTAAAAAAAACTAAACTATTACATGCCTGTTTTTTCATGATTTCCTTTTCTTTTTCCAACTTTAAACATCTTCAAAATTGTTCCACTCTGGACAACCTGGCGAGCCTCAAGGAGGAGGTGGGTGAGCGGGTGGCAGACTGTGGGGTCCCCACTATTTATACTTCAAACATTGAGGTCCTGCCAGTTATAAAAGGCAGGTGTGCCCACTTCATCTACCATCAGTAAGATTGAATCTAGTCATTTAACCTTATTTTTTGTATTTCACCTTAGGCATAACTGTGCAATAACAGTTACTACTAGCCAAAGCTAAAAGTAATAAAGATACAGGTGTCCACCCATATTAGTATTGTTGTGAATGAATGAATAATGGATGTTTAAAAACAAGGGAATGAAGAATAGGAATGTACAAATTAACCAGGCATATATTGAATACAGATGGGATGTTTTATTAAGCTGTAAGCCCCAATTTCCAGTGGCAAACTGAGACATCTAAAAGTTACAAACTAGCTTTTATGAAATCATTTAAAGTTTAAACATCAGCAGTAATGATCCTTCTGGAATAATAATAATAATAATGATAATAATGATAAAAATAATAATAATCATAATAATGATAGTAATAATAATAATCAATAATATTGACCTAAGTTTCATTACTGAAAAACTGTGAACTGCTTTGTCTTTCCATTTTCATTTACCTAGTTTTGAATGGAATGAGACCATCCTTTTCACTCTATACTTTTGCTAGTGTTTATGTAGGTATTTGGCTGACATTATTTGTTTGTCATTGCATGTCTACAGTACTGCAGCCTATATTGCATGACACTGTGAGGAGTGACATGGAGATTAGACAAATAATCTATGAGCTGTATTTAAATTTTTTCATGATGTATGTACTCATGTGTGCTCTTTTGTTTTTTAAAGAAATTTTAACATTTGTTAAATTAAAAAAATATAAAAAAATTTTACAAATATATATATATATATATATATATATATATATATATATATATATATATATATATATATATATTTTAAATAGTTTAAATTTTTAATAGTATATATATATATATATATATATATATATATATATATATATATATATATATATATATATATATATATATATATATCTAAGAGCTGTATTGGAATGGATAGTGTCATGGATTGACCCAGGCAAATGTCAATGGTTTTACTATTGCGCAATTAAAGTTTTAAGGTAAGGTACTTTATTTGTCATTAGACAATGAAATTTGTCCTCTGCATTTAACCTGTCCTTCATGCCATTGGGGCACCTGTAAGGAGCAGTGGGCTATTATGTGCTTAAATACACTTATGTATTAGACAAATAAACTGATTGTTTGCAAGGAATGGGTGCCACACCCTCTGACTCTTCTTCATAAAGGAACAGGATTATCAGCAGACACATGGCTTAAAGTTGAAGGTACAATGGCAAAAACCCAACAAAAGCTAATGGTGGAAATCCTTGTGTTTCATAGTATCTCCAGCATGGTATTGCAGTACCTGGATTCCTACGGGAATATGTGGAGAACTGTGGCCCTCAACTGGAGGCAGGTCACTCCTGTCTTCTGCTGCACTGGGGAGAAGTTGTCCAGGATGACAGTGAGGGCCCTCTCCAGGCCCTTGCACAGTGAAGACAGCAGTGTCCATAGGGTGCTGGAAGAAGACACCATGTTTTCTTTTGAGCGGTGGCTGGTGGACGTTGAAGGTAGGTGCATACACATTTGCAACTATTACCAGTGTTTTAAAGCAGGACCTATGTTTCAGACATACATTTTAATAGATACTTGCAATAAAGGAATTGTACAGGATGTGCAGGTAATTTGTTTCACCTGTCATTGGCCCGTGTCTTACAACTGCAGACATGGTATCAGTGGAGTTAAGTTCATGTCAAAAGATTTTCCTCTGAAAGGTTGGCTGGCAATCATGCATTCTTTTGGCTGTCTAAATACACGTTCTTGTGTCATTAAAAAAAATAACATGCTGTTAAACTGACGATATTCCAAATTGATCCACTATTGATGTATTTCTCTACAGCTAGACAGGTGGATGTGACATTTGAGGAGCTCATTTTTGTCAGCGGGGTGAACCACATGCCACTCTTGGGCTTCTTAGATGAGCTATCCACTGATTTTTATCATCAAGAGCCTGGGCTGAGGAGGTTGCCGTATGCCTCGACATGGAGCAACACTCCCTTCCTCCCTAGAGATCTGGACGACCTGGAAATCCTGGCAGGAATGCTCCACCAAGCCCTCAAGGAGTCACTGGGGTTTGGTAAGACTTTAAACCAGTGGTCCCCAAACTATGGCCCGCCTCCACATTTGGTCCGGCCCCCTGAACAATACCAGACCATTTAGACTTTTTGTGTGTGACCTTTAGTGTGTATTTGTATTTGATAACAAAGTTGGACTTTTGCAGTAAAATGTTCCTTAGTTATGAACTATTTTCATTATTAATGAAGTAGAGAGCGTGGGGTTGTCTCCAGGATTTGGTTCAGAGTGACAAGGTGTGGGTTGAGGTTCTGATTAAAGAACACAGATACAGATGTCCTCATTGGAGGTTTATTCATTGTGGTCTGTAATAATACAGAGTAATACTCAGTATAACAATATATACATACAATAATAAATGAACTAAGACCGACTATATGAGTCACTCAGATGTATTACATGGGTCATGGAACACACAAATCACTCACAGATGACACCTAGCAATGCTAGCATATTATCGTATTAGCTTCAACAACACACCGGCGCTAAACAGCATTAGCTTATACAGTACAACATGCTAACATCTACCCGAACTGTACTGTGTTATTTATCTCACCTTGTGGCATCTACACTAAGTAATAAACCAGGAATAGATGAATAAAAAAGAGAAAAAGAAGCCGAGATGGCGAACTTGGCATGGTTACCTACAACACAGCGGCTAATATCACATGGACTACGTTCATAACCGTAACATCAGTGGTGCGTTCAACAGCGTAGGACATTTGAAACGTTACAGAAAAGGAGTTACTCCTGAACAAATATAACCAAACAATCAAATAAACAATTAAACTGTGTGAGCTTTCTAACAAGTAACTATTATTAACTAGTTTGACACAATTGTGACAGACTGCTCATGAGTCATTCAAGTCAGAGATTCTGCTCTGACAACTAAGCTGAACATGGACCTGTTCAGATGAGGTTTATGTTCTATGGACCTTTTTCTCTGAACCCACAGAGGCTTACTTATTTCATAAACAGTTATTAATTTTCTGACTTTTGTTCTGTGAAGAATCCAGAAAGGGTTGTGGCTTTCTGGAAAACAATATTTTTTTTTACATTTAGGCACTCCTGCATTCATCACACTTTTTCTGTTACAAACTGACCTCGGCCCCTCATCTGAGAAGGGAAAAGTTATGTGGCCCTCACTGGAAATAGTTTGGGGACCGCTGCTTTAAGCCATTAGCCCCCACCTCCTCTGATCACCACTAAATGTTTAGGAAGTAGTAAGACGATTTGGCTCAGATTGTGTCCATTTCTTCCTTGTGTCCGTCTACTTGTACATGCCAAATTTCTGAACGATCTGTCAAGAATTGGCGACGCTAGAGTGCAAAAAGTCAAACACACACACAAATGCTACAGATAAATCTCAATTTGGTCAAGTATGTTGATCATATGATTCAAATATGATTTGGTCATGTTCGTTACTTGACCAAATTAAAATTTGGTCAACAAAATATTTGTTATAAAATAGCTGTTCTGTTCTTGTATGACTTTAAATGTTCTGTTCATTTCTGTGCTGTGTTGTATTGGTTTTGTTCAATAGCCTATATGTGACCCACCACCACGAAACCAGGCATAAGTGTCTGGAAATCAAAACTGAGTTATCTGTGTATCTTGGTAGAGTGGAAACTAAGGTTTAAGATGGTGACAAAATTATGTTTCTATCATAAGTAGAACCAAAGTTATGGTCATTTTAATATCCACAGTTGGACCTATTATGCAATTTGCATATTTTTAGATATTGTCCGTTAAAGTTTTGGATTGTTTTGGGGTAGGAAGTCCTTAGCAATGCATAATAATTCGTATCCGATTGACAAAAATTATTCACAGATGTTAAAGGACACTCTGATGGACATGTCACAGAAGTTTTATATATTATAATAATAGGACAGAATTGCGACGTATTATAATCATTTGGCTTACACCATTGGACAAGAGCATTCAATATAAGCTTTTACCTCGTACTGAACACTTGGATGTTTACTCACGGAATGGAGATCGGTTTGTTCGGCGAAAAGAGGTGGAAGTCGTCTTTGTCTTTGCTCAGCAATCCTTAAACTTTTGTCACCGCTTAAATAATTGACCCAATAAACACCTTTATTGATTGGATTTCAATGTAATGACCACAGGAACTGAACATAGAGGTGTTATGGTACCGTTTTTTGATAAGGTGTAAACACAAATAACAAATCACCTTCCAGCCTAAATTTGGCTGTACACAGTAAATTTTGCAGTGTTAAATCAACACTTAGAGAGTTAATTTGGAGACAATGGGACCAAATACACTCTAGAAGAAGTTAAATAAACTCTCTAAGTGTTGATTTAACACTGCAAAATTTACTGTGTAGCTCTGAACGGCTCAGCGCGACTTATGCCTGGTTTCGTGGTGGCGGGTCACATATGTGTATGCATGTATATAAATAGCAAATATTCTAAATATCAAACTGACTTTGTCTTAATAAATTGATTTTACATTCACAGGAAAACAAATAGGCTACTTTAATAACACATACAAATCATAAAACTGTATTATTGGAAAACAAGGTTTTATGCAAGTGGGCCTTACTGTGGGTCGGGACCCTCAGCTTAGCAGCACCTACCAGCATAAACTTAAATGAAAGACACTCCTCTGAAATTAAACAGAATGACAGGAACAATTTTAAATGTATGTGAAGCAGTAAATGTAAATTCTACATTGGATAAACTAATACAGTTAAGTTCCATTACAATTACAGTATCCTTACAGTTGTCTTTTTTCATAAGTAGATACAATGTATAGAACAGTCCAACAATAAGACGAAGAGATGGTAGTGGTATGTTTATGTAGCAAATGGAAGCACAGGGCTAACTAGCGAATTGTGATATTGCTGGTTACAAACATACTTTAGGTCAGTGTATGACCCACATAATGTAAATACAGACAGGTCACAGAGGTCTGGAATATAACCCTGCTTCATTATAAACATTACCACATCTGCTCCCATAGGTTCAGGATTAAACATTTTCAGACTAAAATTGACTAAAACGGAATAATCATTCAGTCAAACTGTATATTATTGTCACATCCTGCCACAACCTTTCCCCCAGGTCTTCACCTCTCCTGTCACCTTTCCCCCATTACACTGTTCCCCCATTACACTGTTCCCCCGTTACACCTGGCCCACACCGTGCAGCTGCAAGTCATTGCTAATCTGCAGCTATTTAAGCAGTGAGGCTTGTATTTGCCAGTGCAGGACCATTCAGTTTGTCACCTCCATAATCAGGACACTCTGCCATTTCCCTTGTCTCCATAACCTGGACATTTCATTCACCAGAGACTCGAGTTGATCAACCCGCAGGTTTTCTTTGGTCTTGTTTCGGTCTTTGTCTGCTTCTTGTTCTGTCTGTCAAATATTTTTTTCCTTCAACACTGAGCATCATAGTCCTCGCTTCACCTCAACCCATCATGACAGAATGGTCTCATCCTGTCAACTGGGAGCCTCACTGCTTAAATAGCTGCAGATCAGCAATGACTTGCAGCTGTGTGGTGCGGGCCAAGTGTAACTGGAGTGTAACTGAGGGAAAGGTTGTGGCAGAATGTGACAATTATAGGACATTAATGAACAAGTACAGAAAAATGAACAGACAGTAACAACTATAAAATCGATAACATCATAACCCAAATTAAAAACTAGTGTAAACTTATATGTCCTGTAGTGAACAGTAGTTTTATATTAGACACTCATGTTTGATATTCAAAATAAATCTATTATGTGATTTACTGATGTCAAACCAACTATGTAACATAAAGACTGATATTCCTCACATGCCACAATGCTGTTTGTAATATGTTTGTTGTACATTTTATAAATAATTGTGAAAAAGGTTATTACACACACTTTTCAAATCCTGGGACAACATTGGTGCAGCAGACCCATGTGACCACACATAGACCCATGTGATCTATGCGGACGCTGGTACCATGACTTCTGTGTCACTGGGTGGAAAAATTTTAAAAATTCTACACATGTTTTTGAGGTAGTGATACATCATCTAAGAGAAAATAATGAAATAATATACAAACAGGTGATTAAGTTACTAACCTGGGTATGATAAACCTGCTAACAGATTAGCCTGCTACCTTTCTCTAGTTAAGACAATAATGACTCCAGCCTCTTCTGTTATTAACACCACCTCTGGGTTATGAACATGTGTAAAACATGTTTGACACATGCACACACATAACAGTCGTATGTGTCTAAACAGTTGTAGGCACAAAGTTTTTCATCAGTGTACATAGGTTTGTCAATTAAGTACATATACATCAGGCTATTGTATACTTGGAAACCTACCGACATCGTCTGTCCACTCTTTGATCAAGTAAGGATCCGGTAGGTGATGCTCACTTTTAAGTGCTAATGGAACATTCTAGATTTTGAAAAGACACAGATGTATCATAGTCTGACAGCTTTAAATACCGTTCTACAGACAGTCCTGGCTGCGCGTGCATCCTAGCATCATTCGGTTAGTTTACAAACATGTCAGTTAGTGCGTGAGGCAAGGTGCGTTCATGAACTGTGGGAATTTTAACCAGCCAGGGTACAGGTGGTGACTGTTACTTTGTAGCAAAAGAGAAGCATGCGAGATTAACTTTACGAACTCAACACACTCAACAAGGGCACATTTACAGTTGTTTTATTTTTCCCATGCAATCAGGAAACAAGCATTTATAAATATATATTTAAATTCATCAGATAGTTGTAGCTTAAGTCCATGTGGGCCCCTGATCCATCCTGGGATTGCAATGCAAAAGGTTCTATATGAAAAGAAGGGGTCTGTTTTATAGGTACAGCATGGCATGAGATGGTGTTACACAAGGCAATATTACATAGAATGTGAATCTCTCATGTCTACTTTTTTCTGTTTGCAGGTCAGCATGGATTTGAGGAGGTTTGTGTCATTCTGTAAATGGTCTATTGACGACTGCAGTCGACGTCCCCTGATAGATGATAATGTTCCTTCAGAGGTTTTACAAAGCACATTAAACAGGTGTGTATTTTTGGGTTAACCAAATACTTAATTATAGGGTTAAATCTAAGAAGGATTGTTAAAATGAGGTCAATCACAGGAGCGCCAGCAAACTGTCTCCCACATGTTAGGAAATGTTTGTTGTTGTGAATTACCAGGCTAGAGACAATGCAAAGGAGTATCCAGCGGGCAAGAGGAACATTGCTGAATGTTCAAGATGCAGATCAGCTTCTTGGTTACATAGCACAGTACATCCAGCAGGTGTGAACAGTGGATCAGCATGGACATCAAGGCAAGAATTAAAATAAATGTTTTCTTTTGTTTTATTGTTGATGTTTGTCTATAGTTTCAGTCTGTCCATTGTCCTTTACACAGTTAAATAGATTATTTTGTGCCATGATTGTTTGAATAGTACAATTAATTGAAATTGATTTGGAAACTACCCACATTACCGTTGCAGCCAAATCATCTGTTTGGTTCCATTGTCTGTTTTGGAGTCATGGTTTCAGAAAAGTATCTGACAGACTACTGGACAAACTGTACATGATTTTTCAGGTGATGTTGAGTTTCAGGCCCAATTGGTGAGTGGAGAGGTCCACCTCATTAATCCATAACTCATGAGGAGTTCTCCTTTCTCCAATTGTGTGGGTTCACAGCAAGACAGATGGCTTTCTGCACTGTACGTCAACATCTCCGGTAAGTGAGGTCCCTATTCTTTGCTGTTTTGAGCTTTCATACACACACCCACACACACAGTAAAGTCACCAATTCCTTAACATCTATTGTTTTCTTTTTAATTACAGACAGTTAAATTTGAGAAGAGCCTAGCAGTATGCCAACTTGTCTGATGCTGAACTTGATGAGCTGGTAAAAGAAACGGTGTCTGGAAATGACCTACTTGGTCCATAATCTGTAAGGGCATCACTGCGGACAAGAGCAGTAAGGATTCAGCGCCAGAAGGTGCGGTGGGACAGCATGCACAGAACTGGTGCAGCAGCCTTCTGGTCTCTTATGAAGAGACCAGAGAGGAGATCATATTCTGTGCAGGGACCAAAGTCTTTATGGCACATGGACGGCAACCACAAGCTGATAAGGTAGTTTTTTTTAACAAAAATTCTTTCACTGCTCATGATTTTCTCTGTTTGCCTATTTACACAAATGACTGACTTTTTTTTTTTTTTTTACTGTAGTCTTTGAAGGAAACAGAAATTCTTCATGTGTTTATAGTTGGACATTTCATTGGTTGGCAGTAAAAACAATTGAAAATAGAAGTTGCACTGTATGTAAAGATGCACAATCATATCTTTTAATTACTCTAGGACTTCAAATGAGTTAAAAACATGTTCAGTTTTAGGTGGTTTGTGATTTTTTTTTTTTACATTTATTTCCAAATGCACAAGTTATTCTCCAGATCCATAGTAAGACAGAATTTTACAATTTTGAATTTGTTTCTGATTTTCAGCAAAGTTTACACTTACTCATTAGAATTAGATCTAAATGCCTTTATACTTTACCAATTGGGTCAAAGGTTTTGGATATCCTTATACAAGCTGTCATGAACATTGGGCAAGTATTTTGGCACATTCCTCTGCAGAACTGTTATAGCTGGGCCATTCATGTAGACACAAGCATGGGCTCGATAGGATTTAGATCAGGGATCTGAGATGGCCATTTCTACACATTCACTTTGTCCTTTACTCATTTCTAAACAAGTTTTACAACGTGTTGAATTGCTGCTTCAACAGTTTTCCATATACTCTTCTTTCGTCATTATGCCATCTATTTAGTGAAGTGCACTAGTTCCTCCTTCCATGAATCACCCCCATAACATGATGCTGTCAACCCCATATTTTGGATTTGGAATGGTTTTCTGAGGCTTGGAAGCTTCTTAATACAGAAATGCATTAAGAAGCTTCCAAGCCTAAACACACCATACTAACTTTTAAATATGGGCGTGACAGCAACATGTTATGGGGTTGATGTGCTGCAGGAGGAACTGTCATGCATCACAAAATGGATGACATGAAAAAACGATCAGTATGTGGAACAATATTGAAGCAACATCTGAAAGCATCAGACAACATGTAAGGTTGACAACAGATGGGTTTTCTAAATGGTGAGTGACCCAAAGCTAGTGATGTGAAAATGAGGCTTTGTGAAACATTAATTGTGTTTTTTTAGCCTTTTAGATGGAGCTCTCTTCTCACCGAAGTGTTAAAATTGTTGAAATGTTCAACCTTTTCTTGAATGGAGAGCTCAACCTAGAGGGCTAATAAAATCCAACATCTTCATGAAGCCTCACTTTCCCATCACTATGCAAACCGTACCACAAAAATGGTTAAAAATAGCTAAAACATTTGGGTTTTACATATCGTGTATTTAAACTTGTTTTGTATGGAAACAATGTTTTCCTTTTGAATTGTCATCCATGGAGCAATAGATGGCTACAGCTGTTTTCCTCCAGGCATCAGACAACAACTAGAGTGCCACTGTGACAGTTTTGTAGGCGCTGCAGCCCGATATGGACTGCCCTCAAGAGTCAGGACAGACAGAGGTGGAGAGAACAATGCAATATGCCTCTTGATGAACATTTTCTGTGGCTACAGGCAGGGCAGTGCCATTCAAGGACGCAGTGTGCACAATCAGCGCATTGAGTGGCTCTGGGGTGACCTGTGGCGTGGGTTAACAAACGTTTACCACACACTTCCACTTTCTGGAGACTGAAGGCATTGATCCAGACAATGAGAGGCACATATAGGTGGTGCATTACATGTACCTCCCAAGGCTGAACAGGGATCTGTCGGTTTACCTCTCAATGGAACAACAATGGCCTGAGGACAGAGAGGCATAAGAGTCCCCAGCAGCTCTTTGTGAGAGGATGTCTGCAGCAACAAGGAAGAGCCTCAACAGCCATGCAGGACATCTTTAGGGCTCCTGGTGAAGCTCCTGCTCCTGTTGCTCCTTCCCCTACTGGTCCTGCTCCTGCTGCTGCTGGTCCTGCTGCCCCTGACCTTCCAGTGGATGTTGCCAGTTTAGTTGACTGGCCATAGAGGGTTGTTGTGCCTCTGATAAATGTTACTGTGGATGGTGCAGTAGCGGCTGGAAATCAAGAAGGGTTGTCATAGAAACTTGAGATTGGCACAAAATGGATAGGTAGTCTCTGAATACTTGTATATTGGGGATCCCCATTAGCTTCCATCTTAGTGGTTACTAGTCTTCCTGGGGTCTTAGTTGAAAAACATGAAATATGTGTACATTATTCAGAATACAAAATGTATACATCATTCATCATAAATACAGTGACAAAGCAGTAAAATAAAACTGTGAATGTATCCAAGAAGTACAATTTTCACACATAACACACCATAGATATTACTGTTTTAAATGCATGTAAATTAGGGATGTCCCTCAGCCTTTTTGGCAAACTATTCCAGAGATTTGATGACCTGAGTAAATCAGACTTTTACAGTGAATTAATTCTAGACCAGTGGTGTCAAACTCATTTTAGTTCAGGGGCCACATTCACCTCAATATGATCTGAAAAGGGCCAGACCAGTAAAATAATAACAGTGAAAAGAGTAAAATTACAGTGATACCTCTACTTACGAAAGACCCAACGAGCAACTTTTGCCTCAATTTTTCGTCTCTGAATACAAAAGAAAACTATTTATGAAAGGAAACCGAAACCCCAGAAACATAAATACAGTACTGTATGTACATTACTATACATAACTACGTAATGTATGCAAATACGTCACGTACGTCCTGTACGTAGCATCACATTGGCTATGAGGGAGCTACCCATAATGCTTTTTATTACCCTTTGACCCTCATTCCTCACAAAGTTACTGTTTTTTCCAGAGTTTTTCCGAGTGTGCTCATTGAAAATTTATTACAGTATGTATTCATAATTCATCATGAGCCCAAAATAAGTAATTTCATTACGAATGTAAAGACGAAGCAGGATGCATTATCAATAGAACTAAAACACGATGTCAAAAGTGGACAACATGGAAAATCAAGCCTCTGTTGTAATCTTCACCTGGTCGGTTTCCCAGAAAAGGTAGAAGGATCCAGTGACCCCTATGACCCTAGTGAGAATAAAGCGGGTTGAAATGACGAGACAAGATGAGATTGTTGAAATAGTTTTCTTGGTTGGTTGGTAAGAATTCAGAAAAAATATAATTCATGGTAACTAATGATTTTGACAAATGAGTGCTAATGCAAACTTGAATAAGTCCGAGTCATCTTTGTCAATACAAGGATAAAGCGGGTTCAGATGACAAGATGATGATGAGACAAAAACTCGAATAAAGAAAAAAAATCTGCCAATGGAACGAGTGAAAATGATCTTGGTATGATCTCTTTAAATAAGATTTTCAAGATCTATATAAGATCCGACTGAAAGTTACTCTTTATGTGATTCTGTCTTATTTGAAGTGTCATGAGATATCTAGATTAGAATTGAGGGAAAAAAAACAGTCACTCAATTGTGCAGTGTATCCAGTAACCATAGAAAGTAGAAGAAGACAAACTCTTACCTATTTGAGGCAAAGAGAAGAGTGACCTTCATTGTCCTTGATATATCAATGGTTTGGTCGCTAAGGTGAAACTGTACCATGTAGATCTGAAGGTTTTTCAGGAGACAACAGGAGCACCGTCTATGGTCTCCTGGTGATTCAGCCACTTTCAGTCTTGGGCACAGATAGAGAATAGAATAGAATAGAGAAAACTTTATTTATCCCCGAAGGGAAATTTTGTTTCTACATGGTATCCACCGTCAAGAAAAAATACATGTCATTCATCTAACATACACATGCATGGGTGTGTCATAATAAATAAATAAATACATAAAACAGAAACCTTAAACAATGTTCAAATTCCCACCTCATACCGTACTGGAGACCACACAGTCTGAACTACCTTTTCAGCTGGACTTGGGAACAGTACTCCAGCACGCAACGTTTGCATTCACATGGATACAATTAAGTGCACTTTGGGGTCAAATGTGCTTGGATTTGGTTTCAGGTACGCCGTGTTGAAGCATCCTTAGACCAAGACACTGTAGAGGGTAACCTCGGTACTGAGCTCTCTTGTTCTTTGCGTGTTTTTGTTACATTCTGCTCTTCTTCTTTGGTCATAAACACTAGACTGACACCTGTCTGAACATTTTTGCTGGTTTCCACTAGGTTTCCACTAGAGCTCCACCAATATATGATCTTATGGGCTTATGATAATAGAGGCTAAAAAAGCTGATATCCTGTATTGGCTGATAACCGATATATTGGCCGATATATGAAATAATAACATTTATCTACACAGCAAATATTAATATATATATATATATATATATATATATATATATATATATATATATATATATATATATATATATATATATATATATATATATTAGATAATTGTGGACATGTGGATTAACGGTTTCATAAGCCTTGGTTATCTCACAAAGACAATTGACACAACTTTAAAACACTGTCTTATATCAAACTCGTATGTGACCTGTGCAACTACTGGTTGTAGACCAACTAAGCTATGAAATCATAAAAATTATCAGACAAAAAAATATTACTTTTATTAAAACAAAATTATGTTTTCCCTCACAAATGTGGATGCACTTGCCTCCCAGCACTAGACGTTTCCATGTCGACTAAGGACTAAACTGAGCACGTGTAGGGCTCTGTGATGGGGGTAGGCAGGGGGGGGGGGCAGCCAGAGTGCCAGGGCAAAAGTGAAAGTGACTTTTCACTATTCTTCTAACTTGGTACGTGCATAGGAGCAGTGAGAGACAGAATCTCTGCTTGCACAAAAAGTGAATAAATCGGTGAGATATTGGCTGATTTCAGTTAATCTATGATAGCCTATAATTGGCCCAATCAATCGACTGGCTGATTCATTGGTTGAGCTCTAGTTTTCACTGAAACAGGGAGTTGTACAGATGTTTTGGTTGGAGGAGCAGCAGCTCTGTATGCACTGTGCTCCCATCTATCCACCTGGCCAACGTCCGCTCTCTGTCGAACAAGATGGATGAATTGCTGCTCCTAAACAGGAAAAACTCCAACCTTGGCAGACCCGCTGCCTCGTGTTTCACTGAAACCTGGCTCAGTGAACACATCCCTGACAGCACTTCTCGCTCCTGTACGTGGACCGTGTAGTGTCGATCTCTGGGAAGATGAAGGGAAGCGTTACATGCTTTTATATAAATGAAGGTCAGAGGTCACAGTGTTGAAGAGGACATATAGCCCCCAGCTGCAAGTTTTTTTTCATAAACTGTGGCCTGTGTTTTCTTCTTCACAGGAATTCTCCTTGTGGGCGCTGGTCGGTGCTTACATTCCACCTCAGGCGTGCGTAATGGAGGCGCTACAGCAGCTCACCGAACAGATCACAGATGTGGAGAAACAGTATCCAGACCCCCTGCTCATCATTCTAGGGGATTTTAAGAGTAAATCTCAGCCACTAACTCTGTAAATACAGACATGTCAAGTGTCCCACCAGGGACGTGAACATTGTGGACCCTTGCTACAGAACAACAAAGGACTAAGAAATGGACATTTTAAATTAGATTTGTCTATTATTAAATGGATAGTTTATTGTTGTTTTTACTGTATATCTTATTATATGAAATGGACAGAGTTTATTTTATTTTTATGGATGCCTGCCTACTCTGTTGACCCTGAGCCAGGGCCCCAATGGTGTTTTACTGTGGCCCACTGCAGGACTACAGCCCAAGTTGTTTCTGGCTGTTTAATGTTTCTGGCTTTGTTTTTACCACTCCACCATTTAAAGTGTTCTTATGTACAGTAGTAATGTCTGGTTCACTGGGAGCTCAGCAGCTGATAGGAAATCCATGCAGAGAGTCATAAATGCAGAAAATATTGGTCGTCCATTGTCTTCTCTGGAGAAGATGGGAAGGGGTTGCCTTTTAAACAAAGCCAGAAATGTTATTAAAGACTGCTTTCACCCTGCCCATTCACTGTTTGAACTCTTGCCCTCAGGAAAGCACTACAGGTGTTTGAAAACCAGAACAAGTCGATTTAGGAAGAGCTTTTTTTCCAGAAGCTGTAGCTTCAACACACACAAATAACTGGATAATTAATTTGTTTTAATCAAACCACTGCTTTTGTATTTTAGTACTTTAACATTTTGTATTTTTAGTTATATATTTTTAACATTATTATTTGTTATATTTATTACATTACTAGGTGTGTATGTGATGCATGTGTGACCTAAACACTTTACTGGAGCAGCTTTCAATTTTGTTGGATTTTATATGCAATGACAATAAAGACATTCTATTCTATTCATTCTATTCTATTCAAGTTCAGATGACCATAGGCATGCTCAAATCTTTGTTACAGTTCCTGCGTAATTTCAGCATCACCTTGAAGAAGGCTTGTCACATGATGGAGGGATGTGGTTTTCTCCACTGTAAACCCGAATGTTCAGAATAATTAAATATATTCAGTTGTGAATACTCAAAGTTTCAGAAATTCAAATGTATTCAATTGCTGTAACATGTTATTACATGAACAAAAATGCTTAAATGCTGAGAATGATATTGTTCTGTTATTTATATTGTTTCAAATAAGGATGATTGATAAAAAATAAACTTAACTGATGTAGTAGATGATGAAATATAATTTCAAATCACTCCAAATAACCACCAATATCTATTACACCCAAAAAATTACAATCACAAAACACAGTAATTTTGTTCAGTGTCTGTCGTTCAGTTGGTAGAGCAGGTCGTCCAATGACTGAAGGGTCAGAGGTTCACGTCCCAGCTCTGTCTGTCCACATGTCCAAGTGTCCTTGGGCAAAAACACTGAACCCTGACTTTGTCTCCCAGTAGGACTGACAGAACCTTAGAATACTAAGTTAATAAGTAATGTTTTAATTTAGGTATATTTTAATAAGTATCTACATTTGAAGTTCTGGAAACTTGTATTTTTTAAGTTTCATCAACTTAAAATAATTGAGTCAATCGATTGCCTTACATTTTTGGAGTTCTCTTAACTTATTTGGGTTTACAGTGTACCAGTATTAGAGGAGAACAACAGTCTACAAATGAGTGACACAGAGGGTGTCCATCCAATTCATCCAACAGACAAATGACCTCAATCCCAATTCACAATACAGATGGTTGACCCCAAGTTATTTTAACAGACTAATGCCCCTGACGATGATAATGATAATAGAAACCACTGGCTGGGAACCATCTGGAAGTTGATCAGAAGAACTGGACCTGAGTTTAACAGTGTCACAGTAAAGACTCAGATTCAAGATTTATTGTCATTGTCACAAGACAACTAAATTATGTCTGGCACACCAGCAATGCTGCCTTGTTTGATCTAAAAAAGGGGCCATAAGTACCCCCCCCCCCAAAAAAAAAAAAATTAAAAATCCCACCTCATTATACATTCATGCAAGTAGTGTTCATAGTTTTAGCAGCAGGGTAATGAGAATTAAACACTGTCAGATAAATGGAAATGGTGACCAAGTGCAACAATTCATTGTACCAAGGCTGTGGTTTCTACCACAGCGAGGTTTACATCTCATTGGCAGCAGGTGAACATGGGCCTTTGGATTCACTTCAACAAATAACTGTGAGGATACTAAATACATTTTTAAAACTAAACTCAGATAAGACTGAAGTCATTGACTTTGGCTGACAGAAACCCAGACAAAGTCAGTCACCTGGAAACTCTTACCTTAACAGCAAAAAATCAGGTTAGAAATCTCAGACTAATAATGGACTCAGATCTAAACTTTAACAGTCACATTAAATCAATATCATCAGCACTCTTTTTCTGTCTCAAAAACATTTCCAGAATCAAATGTTTACTATGTAAACCAGACTTAGAGATGCTTTAAAAAATAATAATAATTTGTTTATTTTATTTATTTTGGCATACTAAAGCATACAATCACAGAAGTCATAAAAACAGTCCCACAGTACACATTTTCCAGAAAGAGGCAAGAAACCCTCAACAGGCTTATACAACGCCTCCACCTACAACACATTCTGATGATGGTAAATTTCCTTTATCACACTAGCATACCATTTTTACATACTCTGTTATACAATGACACAAATGTTTAATGTTTATCCCCACCCAAGTGTCTCAGTATTACAAATTAAATAGATTGTTCTTGAAAAATTGGCTTGCATTATATTACATATATACCTTCATTCCAAGTGAGAGAGAAGAAAATGTAGCACTTAAGTTTTTATCGTACTATTGTCAAAAAAGTGACCTTATGGTTCTGTCCTTAGCAAAAAATTAAGTTATTGTTTAATGACTAATTTATATCACCTTGTGTACTGTTATTCCAAAATTGTATACATACTGTATATATATATATACATACATATACATAGGCTTATCCATGCATTTCTTTCTAACAGGTAAGACTGCTGTAACAGCCTTATGATTGGTCCCTGTAAACGAACTGTTAGACAGACACAGAACATCCAGAACACTGCTGCTGGGTTCCTGACTAGAACCAGGAAGTACTACCATAGTAGTCCCCTGCTCAGGTCTGTTTACTGGCTTCCTGTCGCTCAGAGAATAGACTTTAAAACAGCTCTGCTTGTCGATAAGTTGTTCAGTGGTCTAGCACCAAAGTATATCTGTGACATGTTTGTCCAAACCATCTTGGACCCTAAGAACCTCAGGTACAGGCCTTTTGCTGATGCCCAGAGTCAGAACTAAACAGGCTGAAGCTGCATTTCAGTCCCCTGTAACTAAACTCTGGAACAGTCTCCCTGATATCTTTGACTCTGTCAGTGTTTCTAGGCAGAAAACGGTTCTGTTCACCTGTCCATATAATTCAGACCCGGTTTTAGCTGTGGGCAGACTGGGCAACGGACCAGGGTGCAATCCTCTATGGGGCGCCAGCATATGACCATCTTTATTTTTTTCGTCTTGCTTGTTTTGGCCCAGGCAGTGCCCCTATGGCAAGCCAAAGTGTTCACATAGCCACGCGTTGTGTTTATTATATCACGCGTTACAGAACGCGTTCTAGCACACGCACTGGCGCGCTTTCACGTGTTACAGGGCACGTTCTGGCACGCGCAATGGCATGCGCCCTGTAACGCGTGAAAGCGCGCCAGTGGGGATACTTCTGTGTTTCACAGGATTTCTAATAAGCCCAAATGAATTTATCATAACGGGCCCATATGGGGATTTGGTGCTATCTTTGGTCAGTTGGTGAGTCCACAAATAGGCTAAGGAAATGAGACAGTGAGTCCATGGTTTAAGAAAGTTTATAAAGTGATTAACTAAAAAGTAAATAAATAAATGGGACGTGTGCTGTTAAATGTGTTTACTTTTTTAAATCTCCATATTCCTTCATATATATTTACTGACATATTTATTACAGGGATGTAATTGAGGATTTTGCATCAAAGAAGGCAAGAAAGGTCCAGTTTTAGATGTCATCTTTACAACTGCTGCTGTTGCACCTTTACTTTTACTGCTAGTTTTTTTGTTGTTGTGGTGAACCCTAAGGGAAAAGCCAAAAGGAAAAGCAAAGTCATTTGCACTAATTTTATTATTACTTAATTATAGTTGTTAACATTGGTTTTGCTTTTTGAAAAGGTTTGTGCAATTTGCAATGTTATTATGTTTACATTTGTGTGCAATTTTAGAATATTCGTAGTAACAAATTTCTTAATTTAATTTATTTATTTTTATCACAATTTTTACTTTGTATTTTTTAAATTGTAATTAAAAATAAGCATTGATAAATACATTGGTGTTTGTTGTATAACTTGTCTTTGAAGGATATGGTTCCGGCTGTGTGGGTGGGTGGGGGGTGGGGGGGGGGGGGACATGTCTCGCCCAGGGTGCAAATCAGGCCAGGTCCATCCCTGATATAATTGAAAGGGTTCTATCTGCACTCTTCTTGTTTACTTTATTTTAATTGATTTATATTCAATTTGTATTGATTGTGTTTTCGCTATAATTGTGTGTTGTTAACTTGTCTCTTTTTCTATTTATGTAAAGCATGGTGAATTGTCCTGTGTATACATTGTACCATCCAAATAAACTGTGATGCTACCTGAGGCAACTGGAAAAGTTGATGAACAGGGTGGTGGTAGTGATGCAGGATGTTCTTCACTCTTCTCAGACATGGAGTGAAGTGGAAGGTAGTAATCTCAGGCACAGAAGTACTGGTGATTATCCAGCAGTTTTCACTCAATCTGCAAAAGGGTCTACACTTCAGATTTTTTTCTGTCTAAATGGGGTAAATGTGTGAAAAAAATAACTAAAGGAAAAAAAAAATGCTCCTGCTCCCCAGTGTTCTCCAGATCCACCTGGTCCAGCACCGTGCAACTGCAAGTCGTTGCTGATCTGCAATATTTAAGCAGTGACGCTTGCAGTTGCCGGTGCGGGACCATTCAGTACTGTCACTTCCATAACCTGGACACTTTGCCATCTCCTCTGTCACCATAACCTGGACATTTTTCATACCATGGACTCTGGCTGATCTACACCTAGGTTTTTGTTTGGTCTTGTTCTGGTTTTGTTTTGGTCTTTGTCTTGATTTTGCTTAATTTGTCATTAAATTATTTTTCCCTTCAGCACTGTGCATTGGAGTCCTCTCTTCATCTCACCCATCATGACAAACTAGAAAAACAATCACAGTGCTTTTCTAGAAATGATTACTTTCTAGAATAATTTCCAGATATCCCCATTACCAACCTACCCTGGAAATGTCATCAAAATGTGTCTATAAGTTTGAGTTATCTTGTACACAAACATCTAAACCAAACAATCAACAAATGCCGGCAATAACATAACCTTATTCTAAGCAGTATGCTAAATAATGTGCTGTGGCTGGTCATTATAGGGTCATGGACATGTATTTAAATGACCCACATATAACACTAGAGCTGGACAGTTGAAGAACAAAATGGGCCCATACGGTTTTATATCAGGACCACATTTTCTGGGTTTTCTTGTCAATGGACAAATACCCAGACTGGAGAAAATGCCCCTCTAAAAACAAGACACAAAAAGAAATTTGCCAATGGATCAAGTGACATTATTTAATAAATAAATTCTTATATTTAACTGAAAAGTTACTCTACAGGTGATTCTGTCTCATTTTAAGTGTGATGAGATATTTGGACTAGAAATGAGGAAAATCCACTTTGTCAGATTTAGATTTTTTCCAGTCTAAGGCAACACTTTTCTTTTCTGATAAATACCAAGTAACTTTGACATGCAACATCAACACATGCTTCTAGTTTGAATGGCATTTTTATCCTTTCATTGTCTTTATATTATAGGGATCATTGGTGAACTGTGCATTTTTGTGCTTTTAATGATCTGTGAAATTTATTGGATAAATATGTATTTAAAAATTTATGTATTTAAGACACTCCAGAAATGTCAGGATTGTAAATGAAATACAGATGCATATGTGTGCAATGGTGTGGAGGACCTCCAGGCATGGAGATACCACCACTGGCTAGCAATCAACTTTTATAGGTTCTTTAAATATGGAAATACACGACTGAGCTGCAGGTGTACAGGTGCAATGTCGATTAAACCTGATCAGACCAGACAAATAGATAAACTAAGTACTTGTGTCCAAGACATAAAAACTTGGATGAGTGCCAATTATCTTTTATTGAACCCTGAAAAAACTGAA
This sequence comes from Siphamia tubifer, assembly GCA_020466265.1. Classification (NCBI taxonomy): domain Eukaryota; kingdom Metazoa; phylum Chordata; class Actinopteri; order Kurtiformes; family Apogonidae; genus Siphamia; species Siphamia tubifer. Next base: position 11,365,737 of record CM035787.1, on the reverse strand, counting down.
GTCGTTATAATTGGTCCTACAAATGCGAGAGACTCCCTAACTGACCAGATAGTTACTCTGGACAACTTAAGTGTAACACCCAGTGCCACAGTTAAAAATTTAGGAGTTTTATTTGATCAAGATCTTTCATTCAAAATGCATATTAACCAAACATGCAGAACAGCCTTCTTTCACCTGCGCAACATTAGCCAAAATTAGCAATATTCTGTCTAAAACTACTGCAGAAAAATGTATTCATGCATTTATTACATCTAGATTAGATTATTGTAACTCCTTACTTGTAGCGTGTCCTAAATATTCCCTAAAAAGCTTGCAACTGGTTCAAAATGCAGCAGCAAGATTATTAACAGGATCAAATAGAAGAGAACACATCACCCCTGTGCTCCAAACCCTTCACTGGCTACCAGTTGAGTTTAGAATTAAATTTAAAATCCTCCTCCTTACATATAAAACCATTAATGGTATGGGCCCCTCTTATCTTAAAGATGATCTGGTTCCGTACCAACCCAATAGAACCCTTCGTTCTCAGAATGCAGGTTTATTGAAAGTTCCCAGGGTTTCTAAAAGTACAGTAGGAGCTAGAGCCTTTAGTTATCAGGCCCCTGTCTTATGGAATCAGCTTCCCTTTAATATTAAAGACGCTGAAACAGTCTCTACATTTAAAATTAGGCTTAAAACATTCCTGTTTGAGAAAGCCTATGGTCAGGTTAGTTAAAAATCATGTGACTCATATATCATGTATACATGATGTATGAGTCACAGTTCAGTCTAGGCTGCCCTAGGAGTTAGAATGCTGGGGGATAGTGTTGCGCGGGCTACCCACTGGCCAGCGGATATCCGCGGGTGTCGAGTCGGGCGGGCTGAGTCGCAGTATTAATACATATTGCGGATGCGGGTGGGGTGGGTCAGGGACGATCAATACACGCTGAGGTGTGTGTGTGTGTGTGCTCGGCTCGCACATGTGCAAGCCCGTCAGTTCCTGTTTTGAATGCTTTTTTATCCCAACTTTTTGTTATTTGTTATTAGCGCCAAATCTCCCTGAACACTCAGAGATAAGAGTGAAAATGTTGGACTTAATCAGGGAGAAGATTAAAACAGGCGATGCGAAGGTTGTACGGAAACGTTGTATGTGTTGGCTTTATAGAGTGATGATGTGGGTGGAGTCTATTTTATGTGCTGGAGTGCATATTGAGACGTTAGAAAGGAGGCAAAAATTATGCTTCATGACTTTTAACATTAAAAGCGCAAGGTAAAGATGCTGCGAATGTACTATGTGAGTTTAGAGCCAAATTTAAGCTCGCGGTTTGATAGCGGACGGGTTGGGTTTATCGATACGTGACATCATGCGGGTTGGGCGGGGTGGGCCTTGCCACGTCTTGGGTTTGGGCGGGGCGGATTTCTGTAAAACCCCCTAACCGCGCATCACTACTGGGGGAAGTACAGACACTGAGTTCTTTCTCTCTCTTTCTCACACCTGTTTTTGTCATTTTTATAACCTATCTTTCATACCAAGTCTGTTCATGACTAGTCACCTGGTGTCCCCTTTCCCCCCTCCCCCTCTGGGGGGAGTGGTGGCTCTCCTGACAGTGTGTGAGTGGGAACCATGGATGATAGGATTTCCAGTGTCTCGCCTGTGCTGACCTGTGACCCCGGACCCCCGCCCCTGCCTGTCTGGACCAACCCCCCTTCCTTCATTTATAAATGGACGTTCATCTATAGCCTGTCCGTCCATGGGAGTGGATCTCTCCTTCAATGTGGTTCTCCTCAAGATTTCTTCTTTTTCCCACTGGGTTTTAAAGTTTTTTCTTGCCGAGAAGGAGGGTCTAAGGACAGGGGATGCCTGGGACTTTTCATATATCTCTGTAGTTGATTGTGTTTTTGTAAAGCCCTGTGAGACGACTTTGTTGTGATTTAGAGCTTTATAAATAAAATTGAATTGAATTAATTTATTTTATTCTTTAATTTTTAACTTTTAACTTGTTCCCACAACTGCAGCATAATGTATGAAAGTGCTTCATACATAGTGTTTCATGCACCATGTATGAAAAGTGCTATGTAAATAAAGTTTGATTGATTGATCAATCTTTACTCTCACTAGTTTTAACCTGTATTTAATTTCTTTAAAATAAATGAAACAGTGTCACCTTTAGCATGGCTGGGGGACAAGTAAGGCCTGGACTCACCTGGACCCCCCCACCCCCCAGGCTTATAACCCACTGGTGGAAACCCTGCTATGGCATAACCTTCCAAAGTTCAGGTCGATGCTACTTGACAGTCATTTCCCAGATACTTGTATGTTCTATGATGTTCTTCTTCTCATGTATGAAGTCATGCTGTGCCCTCTGACAGTTTTCTCACTGGTATGTTAATGAGTGAAGCAAATACGTTGACCATGACCGACTTGGAATAGCTGAAGGTTTACATTTCCAACATGCCATTATCCTAATTAACCAAAGCTTGACTTAAATTGGTAGCATATGTCTGTTTCTACAAACAGACATATGGAAAAACAAGAATGGCGAAAATTAAAGCGAACTTAATCCAGTATGTCAAATGTGGAGCAGCTGCATGATAAGCGTCTCTTTCTTCTACAGGATAAAGTCACAGCTGCACTTGTTTTATAATGTTTTTAATGTACAGAAGAAAAGCTACTTTAACAGGGACGTGTCAGGAGAACACATGTTAAATCACCGTAACTCTTTCACATCTGTGTATGATTGAATGGCTTCAAATAACTAAGACATGCTTTTGGACTGCAAGCATTTGTGAGATAATGAGAAATTATTAACATCTAATTATTTATTCACTTTTTTCTTTTCTTTATATTTAAAACCTTCTACAGTTAGAGCTTAAGTTCAGAAACATTAGTGAGAGATATCTAATCTTAAACACATGTGCAATAGATGTCTGAGCTGGAAGACTGAAAAAAGATTTGTACAGACGCTAACATCACTAAACAGGAGAAAAAAAAATATACTTATCTAAAAATGTAAATCTGACCAAGTGGTTTTTTTTTAAATCATTTCTAGTCAATAATAATAATAATAATAATAGTATATAAACAGGTCTAAAAACAAAAACTACATGGATAAAAACAGGTGGATGTGGCAGAAAAAAAAAAGTTTAAATAAATTTAAAGAGTAAAGAAAAAGAAATGTTGGATTATGGAGAATATGCTATTTGGAAGAGGTGAGTTTTGAGGTGGGGAATAATGTTAGAATATGTCCTGACGTTTAAAATAAGACAATTACCTAAAGAGAAACTTTTCAGTGACATATAAGAACTTGTTTTACACAAATACTTGGGAGCACGGACGAACTATTATAAGTTTGACATTTTTGCTTCACATCTGCTTTTTATCCTGTGACATATGCTAGGCTACTTAGTCTGGTAAAGTATTGTAATTGGTTTGTATCGTCCTGTCAGGTATAGATTTAACTACAGTATGTTACGTTATGTTTGCTTTGCTACGTCTGCTTTACTTCAGTAGATAAATGGTTTTGCACTCATACTGTGTTCATGTTATATCATTTTTGGATGTATTTTGTTTTGTCTATTTGACATTATTCAGTGTGGTCTTACAGCTGGGTGGAAGAAAATATCCGTTTTGCAATATATTGTGATATTTCATTTTATATTGATGTCACTGCTCTACACTGTAAACCCAAATGTTCAGAATAATTAAATATATTCAGTTGTGAATACTCAAAGTTTCAGTAATAGTACTACTAACTCAAATTTATTCAGTTACTGTTTTTTAAGTACTTCCAACTAATATTATTTTATCAAGGGAAACTATTGTGGATATAAGTGAACATAACTGAGTGGAATTAAGTCATTAAATGGTGAGAATAATATTCTATTATTTCTATTGTTTCAAATAAGAATGATTGAAAAAATAAACTTAACTGATGTAGTAGATGATGAAATATAATTTCAGAACACTGCAAATAACCACCAATATCTATTACACCCAAAAAATTACAATAAAAAAACACAGTAATTTTATTCAGTGTCTGTGGTTCAGTTGGTAGAGCGGGTCGTCCAATGACTGAAGGGTCAGAGGTTCATGTCCCAGCTCTGTGTGTCCACATGTCCAAGTGTCCTTGAACAAAGACACTGAACCCTGACTGTCTCCCAGTAGGACTGACAAAATGTAGATGCTTATTAAAGTATACTTAAATTCAAACATTACGTATTAACTTAGTATTCTAAGGTTCTAAGTTCTGGAAAATTTTATTTTTTAAGTTTCATCAACTTAAAATAATTGAGACAATCGATTGTCTTAATTTTTTACAATTTCTGCTAACTTATCCAGGTTTAAAGTGTACAAGTGTTGTTGCTTTTGAGAAAGTATCTGCTTCAGACATTAAATGTGTTAAAACTTACATACTTTAATAAGATGAATCAGAAAACAAATGACTTCAGTGCTGGTTAGCTCATGTTTTTAATATATATGATGGTGTGTTATTCCACATATATGCTGATTTCTATACATGTATACAATGGATTAGTAAATATTCCACTAGAAAGAACCTGTAAAGTGAAGGGATCATAATGTGCAGACAGAAGGGGTGTGACGAGATCTCATGAGATGAAATTTGGTGAGATTTGTCTTCACGTCTTGCGAGATTTGTTATCCAATGCCAGAATGACATAACAGACAGAATGACAATTTGTTATTATGCCAGAATGACATAACCCTGGTAGTACCTGGTTGCGATTTGCTGGGAAATCCCCCCCTCTGGTTTTGGACATCAGGTTCGTTATGGTACACTGATTTTGCTGCCGGTATGTGTCCAAGCCACAATTTTTTTTTCCCTCATGAGTTGCTTGCAGTGTGGTGGCTTGTCTTTTCCATAGTAATGACACTGATCCAGAGACAATTGTAACGTAATTATAAGTTTAAATGGTCATTCAAAAGCCCCAATATGCCTGTCGAATGGTAGAAATCAGCTAATTAAAGTAAATAGCGATGGTTTTCCTCGCGAATCCGATACGTGTGTTCGGAAAAATGAAGTTTAGGGAAAACTGACTCAGCTAAATAGCTGAGTGTCTCGTCACACCCCTAGCAGACAGTGTTTTGGAATAGATGTAGTAGATCTGACACCAATATTCCTTTGGACTACAGCCTATTCTCCTGTTAATAATAATGGATTGGATTTATATAGCGCTTTTCTGGCCAGTCAAAGTGCTTTACATTAGTGACCCATTATTCATTCACTCTCACATGCTCCCTGTGGTGGTGGTAAACTACACTTCTAGCCACAGTTGCCCTGGGGCAGACTGACAGAAGCATGGCACCACCAAACATTCATACACCAGTGTGAGTGACACTGGAGGCAAGGAGGGTGAAATGTCTTGCCCAAGGACACAATGGACTGACTAGGACAAAGCAGGATTTGAACCGACAACCCTTTGCTTATTGGACAACTCACTCTACCACTGTTCATTTCATTCATTTTGACCCCAGACTTATCTTGGAAACTTGAGCCAACCAGCATTTAAGACTAGACTAATAGAAAGTTTTCTTTGTCAGGAACATACATTAGTTTTATTCTAGAAACATTTAAACTGTAGACTTATCCGTGTAGTTTTACATTACCAGTTTGGTTTTTATTTTTCTAGTTTCTTTAATTCTTATTATTAATGTTAATTAATGGTAATGTAAATTAATTTTTTATGTAAAAAAGATTATTTGAATCGTCCAAAAATACCTTTTTTTTTGTCTGAAAAAGGTAGATGTTAGTTCCTCTTTTGGGCTTGTACAAAAATAATGTCACCAATGTTGTTTACTCACTAATAGAAAAGGAATATTTGTGCAGGATCTTAAACTGTAATGTCTGTAAAACATTAATTAAGTTTTTACAGAGGAACATTTCATGATATAGCACTGTTGTAATCATATAGAAAAATGTATTTAGTATTTGTATATATTTCTGGTGTGATTACTTTTTTTCAGGAAATAACTCTTTAAATAAAGAAAATTGTTAACTATTGTTAACAGTGTCACAATATATTATGATATATTGTATCATGATTCGAGGATTGCCAGATTTTTGCCAATACACACCTCTAGCTAGTTGTGTGAGTTAACAGTACAGCTCCAGTATGTTTATTTAATTTAAGCTTTTTCTTCATTGTGGTCCTTATCGTACATGGTTGTATGTATGTGTGTTCACCTGACGCTTATTGAATGTGTGTTGATGGAGTGAAGTGCACATACTTTAAACAAAATATTCATTTATTCAATACATCTTGGAAATCTTATTTCAAGGAATCTTTAAAGCCGTCATTCCATGGTTATTTCATGAATATTACTGTGTTCTCCATTGAACAGTTTTACATTTACAAAGCAAAACATTTACAGTTGAGATTATTTATATTTTATTATGAGAACATTTTACTGATCTGACACACTTGAGATTAAATTGGTCTGTATGAGGAACCTGAACTAAAATGATTTATATCTTCAGTGTCATTTTACAAATTCATCCCAGGGACAAGACAGGAACCTTTGGAAGGCCGGATTTGGCCCCCGAGCCGCATGTTTGACACCTCTGTTCTACAGTAGATAGAGATAGAGAGATATTTGGACTAGAAATAAGAAAAACACACTTGGTAAGACTTGGATTTTTGTATTGTATACTCCAAAGATGTGTCCTTTTTAGACATAGTAGCTTTGTCATATCTAAATAATAGGGGTTTGAGTCTTTCACACAACGATCCGATTCAAATCTCGAATCACAGACCATGATTTGATTCAGGGCGATTCATGAAAATTAGTGAAAGATTCAGTATGATTGGAGCCGATTCAGTTCAGTTTGATTCAATACAAATTGACAATTTAACTGCAAGGACTTATTTTATTGTTTTTTTTTCATGTTATTACTGAGAAGAAAAAAATATATATATAATTTCAAAACCAAGTCCTTTTATTTATTTAGTGTCACAGAGACAATAGAGCAGGAACTACTGAACATAAATTCACAGAACATGAACTAAAGTCTTTACAATATACTGTACCTGTAGATAACTGATATTAATGATAATATACCTGTAGATAACTGATATTAATGACAATATACCTGTAGATAACTGATATTAATGATAATATACCTGTAGATAACTGATATTAATGACAATATACCTGTAGATAACTGATATTAATGATAATATACCTGTAGATAACTGATATTAATGATAATATACCTGTAGATAACTGATATTAATGACAATATACCTGTAGATAACTGATATTAATGATAATATACCTGTAGATAACTGATATAAATGATAATATACCTGTAGATAACTGATATTAATGATAATATACCTGTAGATAACTGATATTAATGATAATATACCTGTAGATAACTGATATTAATGATAATATACCTGTAGATAACTGATATTAATGACAATATACCTGTAGATATCTGATATTAATGATAATATACCTGTAGATAACTGATATTAATGATAATATACCTGTAGATAACTGATATTAATGACAATATACCTGTAGATAACTGATATTAATGATAATATACCTGTAGATAACTGATATTAATGACAATATACCTGTAGATAACTGATATTAATGATAATATACCTGTAGATAACTGATATTAATGATAATATACCTGTAGATAACTGATATTAATGATAATATACCTGTAGATAACTGATATTGATAATATACCTGTAGATAACTGTTATTAATGATAATATACCTGTAGATAACTGATATTAATGACAATATACCTGTAGATAACTGATATAAATGATAATATACCTGTAGATAACTGATATTAGTGACAATATACCTGTAGATAATGAAATGTAAAACTGATAATCTGGTGTGACTAATTTAACAGGTTTATAAAACTCTGCTCATATTAAAATACAAAACTTACTTTTCCTCAAGAAAGACAAAATAAAAGATAAAAATGCCATAAAGTTTAATTATTCCTCCAAATGTGAGAATACACTGAGCATAACACTGAGGTTAGACATAAAATACAAGGTTTATTTTTACTCTTTTTGAGGACGGGCAGATATAAAGCTCCCTTCACAATAAAACAATTTGGCTGTGGTGATCAAATACGGATCCGTGTTTCATGTGATGAAATGAAATGCAATCAGGGTGACTGTGGTTGTTGGTAGAACTGATCGAAAGGTTGGCGGTTCGTATGTTGAAGTGTCCTTGGGCAAAGACACTGAACACTGACTTCGTCTCCCAGTAGGACTGACAGAACCTTAGAAACCTACTGGTGTGAATGGAGGCTAATGTAAAGTGCTCTGAACACCATGAAGGTGGAAAAGAACTATATAAGTGCAGTCCATATAAATATGCTTTTATTTTGTCACTTCCTGTTCGCTACCTGCATTTCCTTTAACTCTACCTCTATCCATACGGAGGGGAAAAAAAATACCAGATAACGTGTATACATTTCTGAAAATAAATGCAGTGTGTTAAATAATATTATTGTTAAGCCACTTGGTCACAGATATAAAGAACATAATTACAGATCGGTGGTTGGCGCTCAGGAAACCGATTCACGACCGTAAATCCGGTACATCGGACCGTTTGTAGCTAGTTTAACCGATTCACTCAGATCTCATACGCCACAGACCGATAACCAACTGAATTCGGTTTATCTTTACACCCCTACGGAATAATCAGTGTTTTCTTTTCTTTTCTTTTCTTTTCTTTTCTTTTCTTTTCTTTTCTTTTCTTTTCTTTTCTTTTCTTTTCTTTTCTTTTCTTTTCTTTTCTTTTCTTTTCTCCACTGCTACTGTTCTCGGTTATTGTTTTTACATTTACGAACTGATTTAATTCGGTCACATTTGGGGTCATTTTCTTTTCCTGCCCTGATTTTTTATTTTTTTTGTCTCTGTTACTTGTGGTTTCACAGAATGATCTTGTTGTTGCATTTCTTTATGGTTAGCTGAGCCAAGACAAAGCAATGTGGTTTCTGTTTGTACTATTTCACCATTAGCTTGTCTGTATTTGATTGTAAAATATGTTCAGTATTAGTGCTAAGTGGCTGAGAATATCAACAAATTAGAATCAGTGTTTAGAAAATGTTTGTGTTATTTGGTCTGATTACCAAACCGCAGTGATTTGCACGCATCATGTGAGAAATACAAAAGGGAGAATATGTTTACAGAAATGAAGTAATCATGTTTGTAATAAGTGAATGGTATTGATTATTTTTAATAAATAGTTTTCATTATGGACCAAAAATGAGCTGTGAAAAAGGTCATAAATTAACTGGAGAGGAGAAACATCTGAGCAGGAGGTTTTAAAGAGAGAAAACTTGATACGTTTTAAATACGAACGTTTTAAATGCTATGTAAACACCATAGTCGGAGTATAATTTAATCAAATTGGAATTTTAAATGGTAAATGGACTGCACTTTTATAGTTCTTTTCTACCTTTATGGTACTCATTCACCCATTCACACACACACACTCATACAGCAGTAGGTTTCTAAGGTTCCAGATGTAGAAAGTAACTCAGTAAAAGTACTCATTTACTGTACTTAAGTAGATTTTTTAGGTATCTGTACTGTAAACTGTGACTTTATATATTATAGTTATATGACTATTAACTCACAATTTTGACTTTTTCTGTTAAAATTGTTAAAACATTGTTAAAATCTCATTTGTACTTTTTTTTTTTTTTTTTTTTAAATCTCATCCTTTTTTTTATCTCAATTGACACATACTCGAATAACCTTCCCTGGGTTCTTCACAGAAAAAAAGTCAATGGAATATTACCTTTCTGTTGTGCCATGCACAATCTTAACAGTTAAATGTTCAGATTAGTTGTTAGAGCACAATCTCTTAAATGACTCAAATGAACAGTTTCTCAAAGTTCTTGTGTTCCTTCCTTATAATCTTCTTTATTATTTTTTTATCTGGGGGGTGTCAGATAAGGACACAGATTGCAGAAGGGTGGTATAGTTACTAATAATTAAAATAGTTCATAGCTAAGGAACATTGTATTACTTAAGCAAAACTTTATTATCAAATGCAAAAACACAGAGGGGGGAATTGCAGAATCGAAGCCCAGTTTAGTCTCTCCATGCTGTTTTGCTGAGGACACACCATTGTCTACCTTACGCATCGTAAAACCATCCCAAACTTCTACTACTAATTAAATAACTATATTTAAATAGTACAGAAACAGTAAAGATGAGATGCACCTGTTCTGTAGTGTGTTTGCAATTTTGAAAATGTCCGCAAGTAATTTACGTTATGTTATTGACTTTATGATCGCCCTATTTTTCCAATCACCAAAAAGGCTATTTTTAGGCAATATCGGCCAATTATGATCAGCAACCTATCAACACTAATATATACAATGGATTAGTAAATATTCTACTAGAAAGAACCTGTAAAGTGAATGGATCATAATGTGGAGACAGTGTTTGGAAGTAGATCTGAGACCAATATTCTTTTGGACTAGAACTTATTTTACTTGTAAACCAGTGTTACTTTTAGCAAATGTACCAAGATCTCTGTCACATAGTCTAACGAGAAAAGCACTCTGAGAGCGCAAACCTCCGCCAAGGCAGACCTCCCCCCTCCGAATGAAGAGAGGTTCACCAAGGAGGTTATGTTTTTGCCAGAGTTTGTCTTTTTGTCTGTCAGTTAGTAAGACAACTCAAAATCTTATGGATGTATCTTGATGAAAATTTCATGTCGTGTTGTGGGTGTCACAAGGAACAAATGATTAGATTTTGGTGATAATCTGGAAGAGATCCTGGATTCTGGATCACTTTAAAACTTTACATTGGGTTAAATGGAGAATAAATTTCATCAGACTGTTGGACTCCAGCACAGCACTAGGTCATTTACTGGACAAACAATGAAGAACTGCCAGAAACATCTGTTCACAGCAATTGGATATTGTCAATTTGGTATGTAAGCAGGACCGCCAGAATGAGGAACGGCTTCTTTCCAGAAGCGGTGAGACTGTTTCACTCTGGAGGACCCCTGTAGTCCTACAACACCCCCCCCCCCCCCCCCCCCCCCCCCCCCACCACTGCCTCCCTCCCTCCACACACACACAAACACATATACAGACCCCCCCCCCCCCACACAATACATATTTGCACTATCCTGAACATTAGTCATTTCACAATCGTCACTTTAATTCTCAACTGCACACTACCTCAATGTTACAGGACTTTTTGGATGTTACTGGGGTCTGTCATTTTATTTCATTTATTACCATTTTACCTTATACTACTGAGTGTTTATATTTTATACCATAAGATTTCTATATTTTTATTACTTAGCTTATATATGCATATTCTCTTTTATTCTTAGCTACTTGTATTGTATTTTCATACGTTCTCATATTTTAAAATGACATTGTAACTCCTTTAAGCTTGAAGGAAGGGTTTAACTCTCCATATTTGGCATGGGCATTCTCAGTTTTCTCCAGTACATGATCAAATCTATCGCTTCTTTTCATTCTAAGTGCTTCTTATCTGCAGAAAAATCCTCAAAGCTTCCCATTTGTGAAAACCTCTGTAATATGGAAATGGCTTTATGCATCCGGCTCATGGAAACCCTTTGGAAGAGCTGGTGTGCAGTTGGATGCATTTGCTCCGCTCCTTCACACTCACTCTCTCTCACTTCTCTTCTTTGACACAGCTTTGGCAGCTCATCTCCACCCCAGATCTCTCTGTTATGTCCTTGGCATCTGTTTTGGCACAATTGAATACAGTCTCTTATCTTATTCCCTCACAGTTCCATCTAAAACTCTGCTGCTCTTGTGGGATTTTTCTCACTTAATTCATCTGGAACAACCTGTTGTGCAGAAGAGTCACCCCTTACCTCATAAGGCCACAAAAGAGCTGTTGAGGTAACATCTGTATCTCATTTATCTGTGGAGTAAGACTTCAGATTAGTCATTGGACAAGTGGTAGTCAAGCACTTAGACCCCTAGACATCAGCTTTTCTATTAATATCTACACCAAGATAGATAGATGGATAGATGCAGGCTTTTTTCTGAACAGGGTAATAAGGGCGTCGTGCCCTCAGCCAATTGCTGAGTGCCCATTTGCTAATTTGTCGATTGAACCTTAAGTCACATCATCAAAAATCGTGACGATCGAAGGATCGGTCCACATCGCCGGAACCTCTGGGGCTTCTCTGATGGACGCACCGAGCGCTGTGACAGCGGCGCTGCGGCATTCCAGTGTTCAGTTGAGAAACAAAGGTTGAAGTATGTATTTTGTTTTTCTAATGCGATTACATTGTTTGCATGGTTTCAAATGCTACGTGGTTTTGGTTGGGTTTCAATTGTACAAATTCTGTTGACTTTGTTGTGAGTTTATTTGTAAAAAAAAAATATATATTTTTTTTTATTTTAAACCACCGTCACCTTTTTATAGTAGAAGAAAACAATAGATTTCTTTAGTTTCCTTGTAAAGAAAATTATTTTTCTGTTTGAGTGGGGTTTTTTAACCAATTGTACTTTATGAAAGTTTTCATAAAATATAATTTAACATACACTCTGGTGTATGTTAAATACTTTGTATATCTGATTCATTTGAATAATGAATTTTCAGTTTGAGTCATGTGGTAGCTTTATGCTGTTGTTCCTGATAGTGGTGTAGTCCACTAGTGACAGGCACCATTTATAGTTATTACTGTTATTTTAGTTCCTGATAGTGGTGTAGTCAGGGTGGTTAGCACTCGTGCGTCGCAGCAAGAAGGTCCTGGGTTCAATTCCATCACTAGCAGATGGGACCTTTCTGTGTGGAGTTTGTATGTTCTCCTCATGTCTGTGTAGATTCTCTGGTTTCCTCCCATGATGCACATGCACTGATAGGTTAATTGGTTAATCTAAACTGCCAATAGCTGTGAATGTGAGGGTGATTTTTTGTCTAAATATGTTCAAATGTTTGATGGCACGGTGGCAGAGCGGTTTGTGCTCTTGCTTCACAGCCAGAAGAACAAGGTTTGATTCCCGGACCGTGCGGGCCTTTCTGTGTGGAGTTTGCATGTTTCTCTCCCCGTGTTTGGATGAATTTCCTCTGGGTGCTCTGGTTTATCCCATCACCCAAAAATATGTTTGTTAGGCCATCATCTTCCAGCCAGGTGGTTCTGTGACCATGAACCTGGTTCTACAGCAGGAGATGGGTCCCTGGGCACCGCCCATGGCTGCCCACTGCTCCTTACAGGTGCCCCAATGGCATGAAGGATGGGTTAGATGCAGAGGACACATTTCATTGTACAATGTATGCATGTACAAATAAAGTACTTTACCTTTAACTTACCTTACATGAACCAGGGTGTACCCCGTCTTCACCCGTATGTAGCTGGGATAGGGTCCATGCGACCCCCATGACCCTAGTGAGGATAAAACAGGTTAAAAAAATGAGCTAAGATGACACAGTGGTGTAGTCCACTCGTGTCAAATACCATGAATGGCCAGAAAACTGCACTACATGTCCATGTCACATTACCTTTTTTGTGTTTTGCTTGTTGATATTATTTATGTATGTACAAGGATGTGATGATGATCCAAGTAGTAATGTTTGTCATGTTGAGAACTGTTCTACATGAGTACTGCGTCATTCACAGTTCATTGCCTTTATTTCTCAAGGTTCAGGATGACCACAAAAGTTAAAATGACCCTCTCAGATAGCCTCAGAATTCCCCACTGTACCTTCAATTTTTCTTATTGCATGCCCCGCCACCCCCCCCTCTCCACATTGTGCTCCCACTTGGTTGCTTCGCTCCCTCATTATGTGATGTTCCCTCACTCTAAATGTTTTGAGAAAAATCCCTGAGATAGATAGATAGATAGATAGATAGATAGATAGATAGATAGATAGATAGATAGATAGATAGATAGATAGATAGATAGATAGATAGATAGATAGATAGATAGATAGATAGATAGATAGATAGATAGATAGATAGATAGATAGATAGATTATAAGAGCAAACACACAACAATACATAATAAATTAGAAGTATAAAAAAATAAATAGTAGATAACTTAGATCTAATAACAGATACATGTAAAAATATCTCCCCCCAGGACGGACCTAATAATGACCCCAAATAAATGCACTAAAAATGTTATCTTGCGCTGAGCCATGCCATAATTAATGGCTTTAAAATAAATTATTGGGTCCAAAAATAGGACAGTTAAATCTACCTGGTGTCAGGGCATTATATGTGAAAACATGTCTGTAAATGGTCTCATATAGACTTTAAATAAAGACAGTGTTAAATGTGTGGATTCTAGTGGTTTTTCTAATGCAGACATGGGTTTTTCATCAATGCATGTCTAATTCCACGTTTGGTGTGGAACCGATTCTGTCCACTAGAGTTACATGCAGAACCTGCCCAGTTAAACATAGTAAATCACAAATTATATTGTAACAACAGTTACTTTGGTGAAAAACTGTGCCTTGAATAATTACTTTGTGCGTGTGTGAAGTATTTCATCTGTTACCGCAGTAAATATTAATTTTTCAACTACAAAGTGCTTCCAAACTTCGTCTACATCTGGGCAGGGGCGCTTTAACACAGTCTAAGCCCCCTCCCCCCTTCGACTTCATCTTTAAAATGTAGGTAATTATGAATATTATTGTAATATTATGGGGGATGATTGTTAATAATGTGTTTATTATGCATTATAATTCACCTTCTACATGGCAAAATTTTTATTAATTCACCAAGAGGTCTGCATTTATTTGTAATTTGGCTATCCAAGAAAAAGTCCCGTCCCCTCGGTATTGCTAACATGCCAATCAAATAATTGATATATGGCTGAGTTAAGCTCCATGTTGTTGTAATAAGTGATTGATCTGACACATATATTTATAGCATTATTCAGCAAAACATGGGGAGACTGACAGAATGTTCCTTATTTCATCATCCAGTCTCCCTCACACACACACATACACATACATACATACATATATATATATATATATATATATATATATATATATATATATATGTATGGTTTTGGACCATCACCATTAGTGTCCACTGATTTTGCTGCTCGTGTGCACCCGGGCCCCAGATCCCACTTCAGCTGGTGTTTCTGGGAGACCCTCTGACTCGCATGCCGGGTGGGTTGCCGACATCACAGCTGACCCTTGGCGCCATTTGTACGTGGGGCAGTCTCCGCTCCTGGCAGCATGACGAGGTTGGCATGCTGGGGGAAAAGGGGTCCCGTCCCTCCAGAGACCTCTAACCCTTTCCCGGGGAAGAGAAGACACAAAAGGAAGTGGCGAAGTCCAGGCGGAGGGTGCTGTAAAACTCGCCACCGGAGCCACAAGCCTCCTTGGCCCGTCCCCCTGGACCCTTTCTGGCACAAACCAGAACTGGGGGTAGGTCCCGCAAGGGGATCCTCCCAGCTGAGGTTGAACCCCTCCGCTTACTAATATGCTTACAATAAGAAATGAGGGTTATAACATCCAAGGCAAGCATTTTTCTGTGATAAAAGAAGTTTATTATTAATTTTTGTTCATTTTATGAATGACTTTGGCTATTTTTCTTCATTTTGTTGCTTATTTGAATTGTTTTTACTATGTAACTTCTAAAGTTTCAGGAGTTAAAGGGTTAAACTGAATCATGTGGAATAGGGAAATATCTAAAACATATAAAACATGTAGTCTTCGAGGACTGGATTTGGACACCCCTGGACTAAATACTGAAATAAATAAACCACAGACTAATACAAGTGAGGTTAGAGAAGTGTGAGCCCTTTAAAAAGTATCTACATTGAAAATGTGAGAAAACTGAGAAAATGACAACTAAAAAGAAGAGAAACATGAATGACATGTTTTCATTCAAATTCAGTTTGTTAAAAACAAAATTCCACTAAAAAAACATTGAAAGATCATTATTCTGTCATTTTATGTGAATTTTACATTTATTGTACATGAAGTAAAATCCACTGATTGTACTCAAAAACATTTTTTTTATTATTTTATTTCAGACATGTTACACAACTGGAGCAAAACAAATTGTTAAATCAATCCTTATTCTTCCATTTACACAAAGTAAAGGTGTGTTATGAGTTATTGATTTTTTTTTTCTTCAAAGGTGGAATTCCACTTTTTCAGCTTCAGGGCTCCAACATTTTCCTCCAAATATTCCAGTACAGATGAGTCTTTGTTCTACTGATATCTGAGAATGTTCTGCACATTTTGATATTCAACATATGGAGCATCAGGGTATGAAATGTTTAAAAAAAGTGAAACAGGCAAAGATAAAACAGAGTAGTACAGACTTTTAAAGGTTATACGATGGTGGCCATGGCTCAAGGGTTGCCCAGTGATGGAAGGGTTCATGGTTCGAAAATGTCTCTGTCCTAGTCGATCTGTTGTGTCCTCGGGCAAGACACCTCACCCTCCTGTCTCCAGTGATAGTGACACTGGTCTACAATTTTTTAGAAAGTATTTGCTTCAAACATTAAATGTGGTAAATTGTACATACTATAATCAGAACACAACTTTAATGCTGATTATTTTATGTTTTTCATATGTATGATGGTGTGTTATTCCACATATATGGTGGTTTATGCACACAATACATAAACGGTACACAAAATATACAATGGATTTGGAAATATTCCACTAGAAAGAACCTCTAAAGTGAATGTAGCATAATGTGTAGACAGTGTTCTGAAATAGATCTGGTAAATCTGAGATCTGAGTTACAATTTTGGCGATTATGATTTACAGCCTATTAAAACCTCAAAAACCCCCAAAACTCAGATATTTGGACTATTGCTTGAAAGTGAGTTTTCCAATGTAAATCCTAATCAGCAAAATCAAAACAAATAAAAGCTTGAAACATATTGATTTACATACTATGTGTCTTTATATTATATATATATATATATATATATATATATATATATATATATATATATATATATATATATATATATATATATATATATATATATATATATTTATATTTCACCTTTAAATTTCACTTATGAGTAATGCATGCATTCTTTCAGGATATTCTAACTTTATGAGTAGTACCTCTATAAGAGCCCCGTTTTTTTTTTTAATATGAAAAATACTGTACTTAACAGGTATGCACTTGTTTTATAAGAATTCTCAAATATTGTCTTATGATGAAATATGAAAGAAACAGTTATGACTGACATATGACTTATGGACCTTTTTCACAATACGTCAGAAGAGCGTAACTGAACTTCCTGTTAAATGTCAAGACGGTAGAAAGTCAGTAATATTGAGAGAGCCTTTTCAAGTTCCTGAAGAAATTTTGAACTTTTAACATTTGCAGATATTGGAAGAATCGTGGAAGAAAATTAACTAGCGAAAAAAAAATTGATAAAGGGTACTGAATTGATAACTACGACCACAAATCATTACTACATTCTACATACTATCATTACACTTATACGTAGGACTAGGATTATGTATGGATAGTATAGAGGACATGGACTATTTCACTATTTTCAATTTGTTCTGTCTATGGTTCAAGTCAACGTCGTGTGAGCATAATGTTAACGTTAGCCGAATGCTATCATAATCCGTTCAAATTTTTTCTGGCAGTGTGTGCTTATGTTGGTGTTTGCTTGTCATAATATCAACTGTAGTAGACGGGCAGGTTTTTGTGAGGGCTAGATGCTACCCATTGCAAAGAAAAAAAGAGGAGCCTCACAAACTCCTGGTTTGATCAGTGTGCATACATTTGCTGTTACTTACTGCTGTTCACTGGCTGCAGTTCTATACCTATTTCAACTCTTTCCTTCCAATGCTACTGTTGTTTACTGCTGACACTGATGTACTGGCATCTAAAGGCATAAGATTCTAACTACAGTTTAAGTCGAACATTACTTATTTGTGTTCAACATAACTTCCAAACCATGGTAATTTCTTTTATCTCAAATTATACCGACATTAACAGCTGCCGTTTTTGACACCGTTCATATGTTGGCTCCTTTGTCCTGTAGGAATATAATCATTCCAAGAAAAATGCTAGAGACAGACTCTGGTTTCAACTGGCAAACAGTCATCCCCAAGATGTAGTGTTCTGATGGAAAGTATCTGCTGCAGATGTAAGCGCTTCTTTTTTTAATTATAAAACTCGGCCCTTCATCCCGCTGAATAGCTGGGAGCCGTTTTCATCTAGCTTCGGCCGTTAAAAGGGAAGGAGTGGAATGAAATATATGATTGCATCTGGACATTACAAGAACATCCCAGTATGTTACAATAACTTTTGGTCATTGCTGTCATCTTTGTCATTTAACTTTGCACAAAAAAGTTTTCATGTAGCTTTATATGAGTTCAATTGTAATCAGCTGGAAAGTCTGACTACAGCTCATCAGTGGAATTTGGCTTATCTAGAGAGTAAGCTGTGGAGAAAATAACTGGATGTGCTAGAAAATAACTTTGGAATTTTGGAATCAGTATAACAAATTTAGTTTGAATCAGCATGAAAACAGGAGTTTCAAATTGTTCCCCAGTGTCCACCTCAAATTCACTCTAGGCTAAATTTAAAAGTTGAGACAGAGTTAAAATGTTAGTTCATTATATTGCGCATAAAGCCCTGTCCTTAGGTAATCCAGGAAGACTTAGTCTTTTTGATCACAATTTTGACAATGATTTGTCCAATGGGCATTCGGAAAATCACAGCATTAAACTTTCATTTGCAAAGACATGAAACTCACAGCGATACGTCGACCCAAAAATTGATGGAAAATAAACATCCAGACAAGTTATATTCCCATTTCTGTCTTCATTATTTTACTTGTATTGGTTTAGCTAGTATTACTCTCCCACCAGAAATGGAAAAGTGTGTTTGTTTGCAACCTGTAGTTTTGGTCAGTTGCGGTACCTTGCACTACGACACATAGTGCAAGGTACTATACAGTGGAAGGATATTAGGGCCTGCATCTAGAAAAAAAAAGGCCACCAAATGTTAAAACAACTGTTAGAAGGTGTTAGGTTCAGCAACAAATGCCAAAATTCTGATCAGTAATTCCTTGTTTTCACCAAGCAGACTGGAACGGTTTGGTACAGTTAAGATCATCCCAGTATAGTTTGTCTCACTTGGGCTTGTGCTTCCGCGGCCGACGGCACCTTTACATTGTAAGCTGTCGCTATGGCAGCTAAATAGCCTCGTGACATCATCCAGCTCCCTCTGAATGATACAAAGGAGCATCTGCACTTTCTTGCTGCTCCATGAAATACGTGATGCACAAGTTTTTTCTTTCTTTCTTTGCACGTTGTTGAGTGGAGATTTAACCGGTGAGTTGTTGTTTGTGCTTTAGTCCTTCTGTCACACGGAAGTGACAGTCGACCAATCAACGGGATGCAATCTGTTTAATTCTGCCCACATGGATCACATTGGAGCAGTTGGCACCCCAAGGGAAGGGTGACAAAAAGTGGGACGGTTTGGATCGGCTATTTTGGTATACGTGGTAAAATGTGTACCAAACCAAACTGTCAGAATCTGCTTGGTGGAAACACGCCAAAAGGCTCTAAGTCATTCATATGACCTAAAAACAGGGCTTTATGTGCAGAATGCCAAACTAACACTTTAAGGATCAAACTCAATACGTATTCTTTGCTTACAGCCACAAAAAAGGTGCATGATTGCCTTGTCTTTGTATGACATCTGCTCCCATCTGTGTGGGTAATGTGTACGATCCTGAGGCCAGTTAAACCTCCCTGGGACATGGTTGACCTCAAGTAACATTGTATGAATTTGAGTTTTGGAACCATGGCAACGGAAACAGTCAGAATAGTTCTAAGATCAGTCCAGAGGTTGGGCTAGATTTCAGAGACCTTTCTTGTAAATCACTGGAGGAGACCAAGCATGTCCTTTGAGGGCAGGTTGGTGAAATTCTTCATCTCTTGCTCATGGTTCCAATTAAACTCAAATCAAATAGCTTTATTCATTCCCCATGGAGCAATTTAAGACAGACTGAGTGGTTCAATTTACAAGGCATAAGAATAGTAAATCAAGTGATCCTTGTCATCGTAAATACCTATCTAGATTTGTCATGTGTAATACATTTGTGGATGAGACCAGTAAGCAAGAGAAAAACATTACTGATTGTGTGGGGGGTATATTAGTTGGTAGAGCAGTAGGAGACTTTCAATCAGACAAACCTAGGCAATTGTCTAGGCCCCCCATCAATTCTGCCCTGCACAGGGCCCCCCAATCTGAGCACCCCAGCCACAATAAGTGCACAAGAATCTCATCTGAATTTGTTACTGATGTTTGAACATTTTTCTATGAAAAATCATTGCCTTAGTCTGGGTAATATCGAAGTTTTTAAACCATGTATACACTTTTGTCGGACTGTAATTGAACCAAACTGGAGTTTTGGAAATCTGACTTTTCGTGCCGGATAATGTGGTTCTGAATTGAGCCACCATGTATACGTAATCTGCGGTTAGCTCAATTAATGTGATTACACTGCTGGAAGATGGAGCAGGGCTCTAATAACAGTGAATCACACTGATTGGAGGAATTCCAATTGCAGGTGGAGAGCACCGCATAGCATTATTTGCAGATGATACTTTACTCATTATGACCAAGCTGGAGCAGTCAGTATCAGCCCTTACTGATGTAATTGACAAGTTTGGGAAATTCTCCGGTTATGGAGTTAACAAGATGAAATCCTAAATTTTTTTTTCTTAATGAACAGAGAAGGAGCCGGCCTGAGATCTAACATCGTTTTGTGAATAGTTGATTTAAATAAATTGGCATTTTTATAACTCAAAGCCTACAATCACTAATACCTGCCAATTATGATCCAGTTATTTTATCTCTAAGTAGATGGACCTCACTACCTCTGTCTGTGATAGGATGTATAAATGTTATTAAATGAATGTGCTTCCCAAATTTTGATATCTTTTCCAGTCTATAACACTCTCTCCTCTTAAATTGATATGAAAACAAAATTCATTAAATTCATAAGGAAGTCCATGTGTCCAAGGCTCCATGTTACACTATTATACCTTCCATTTGATAGGGGAGGCCTGAAGGTACCAAATCTTGTGTGGTACTATTGTCGCATCTCAATTAAGATCAGTTAGCTTGTGGTTCTTTCCCCAAACACAGCTGCCCCGGGTAGGAAATGAGACACTGTCCACAAAAGGACTAGGATTAGACGCATACATATACTCAGACTCTGTTGAGAATCTGAAGGACAACACTCTGCATCCATTTGTCAGGAATACCCTATTAATATGGCATAAAATGCATAGTGTTATAGGCAATGCTCCTAATCTGTCCTGCTACTCACCTATCTGGGGGAATGCTGACTTCATGCCTGGTAAAAATTATCTGGGATTCAAACAGTGGTCACAGAAGGGTGTCAGGAGAATCATTGTTACTGTATCTATGACAGTGTGTCTTGAAGGTGAGGTTAGAGAGGACTCAGATGCTCAGTGCTGAAGGGAGAACAGATTTAATAACAAAACCAACATAAAGAGAAGGCAGACTAAATACAAACACCTGGGGATAGATCGTGGTGATGATGAAATGTCCAGGTTATGGTGCCAGGGTTGATAGGAAGAGTGTCCAGGTTATGTAGGTGACAATAGTGAATGGTCCCACACTGGCAACTGCAAGCCTCACTGCTTTTATAGTTGTAGATCAGCAACGGCTTGCAGCTGCGCGGTGCGGGCCAGGTGATCTGTAATGGATCTGGGGCAAAGGTTGGGCCTGGAGAGGAGAAGATCTGGGGGAAAGGTCATGGCAGGTTGTGACACAGCGATACACTTATGTCCTTCAATGACAATTTTAATATTGCACAGATCCACTTATTCAAATATCTACAGCTAAGAAGCTTTATTAACTCTAAATTTAAGAATTCATCTACTTGCCCACCATTAACAGTATTCGAACACCATATAGCTCAACACCAACATAGCAAGGGCCAGATCTCTTCTCTTTAAAATATGCTCTCATCGTCTTCCACAAAATCCTCTGACTCAAAAAGGAAGGCCTGAAGTGAACATTTGGGTGAATGTGTGCTTGACTGTGGGTAGAGTCAGGTGTGCTCTGAGGCCCAGAATATCTCAATAAATAATAGACTGAAATTAGTACAGTATAACTGGATCAGGTGAACGTACATCACCCCAGAATAGGTAAACAAAATCAATCCAAATGTCCCTGATACTTGTGTAATAGTGATGCGCGGGATGGCCCAAAGTGAGTGGGTGCCAGCGATCATCTGCATTCGCCCACAGTTGCGGTCGCTCTGGTCGTTTGAGATAAAGATTAAAATAACCTGGCGAATGTGCGTTATTAACTGAATTTCTGTGATGTATCCTACGGTATGGAGGGAGCAAGAGAGAAAGGCAAGTTGGGAGAGTGGAAGCTCTAGAAACATACAAACAAAAAAAGTAAGGTTTGGGACACATTCACTGAGATCTTTACAGATGGTGAGCGGCTCCCAGTGTTTTCTTTTCGGTGGAAACCGTGTTCAGATGTCTCTTTGGGTGTTACAGGTTGAATGATGAAGCAGGACAAAAATCTTTTCTCAACATATTAACTTACAAGCAATGACATCGGATTTTAACATGGAAGATATGCGAGTCATTTAATGATGCGGGTCGAGAAGTGGGTCGGGTCCATCCTTTTCAAATATATTTATTGCGGTCCGAGTTGCAGGCAGGCGAGTTAAAACAGTTGTCGATTTGGGGTTGTTTATATGACCCGCGAATCACTTTTGTGTAAAATATCAGACCCACACTGTATTTGCGAATGTGGAAAAAATACAAAAGTTCTGGAAGGAAGTCATCAACATAATCTCTCAAATCACCCATAAACGCATCTTTCTCTGTCTCAGAATTTGTATATTGGGTCTGTACTCCATAAAGACCCAACATTAGTCATTGGCTCAAGGAACTATCATCCTGCTTGGCTTTAGAGAAACTCACTTACAGTCTTAAACACAGGCTGGGGAATTTTATGAGATCTGGAACCTCATTTTAAATTTCCTGGAAAACACTGATCTACACCATACCATTCAGTCTTTACCTTCCCCCAAACACTTTACATACAAGCACATGTAAATCATCTGAAAACTTCACTAAGCCTCCATCCTTATAACTTTATCTGTAGGCCATGCTTTACTGTGACTGTATGTCTTGATATGTTCTGATTGGAAATCTGCACACTTGCCTTCATTTTATTTTCAATTGCAGTACGTGTATAAATACTGTATTTCTGTTCTTGTATTTTTTGTGAAAACTATTGAGAGGCGAGATTATGGGTGGGTCATTGGGAGGGGGGATTAATTGTTCATTTTGTGTTTTTGTGTACATGTACACCTTGAATTAAGGATCTATAAAACATATGTTCAGAAAAAAAAAGAAATGATTACACACAGCATGATAGCATGCACATTACATGTAGCACAGTCAAGAATGTAGAAGCACAGTGGTACCTCTACTTAGGAAATTAAGTTGTTCCAGAAGTTTTTTTCATAATTAGAGTCACATTTTTCATGTAAAAGGCCTGATTCATTCCAAGGCCCCCCAATACTACCCCTCAAACCCTTTAAAAATTATAAAAATTTACCTCTTTTGTATTAAATATGTGTTAATGAAACTGTAGATTTAGATTTTAGCCCATCCAGCTTAACACCAGCTGTTAGTGTAGTATATATATATATATATATATATATATATATATATATAGTCTCTCCCCTGATTTTTCCTCTGAAGCCACTTATTGTTCATATTGTCACATCTGTTTAGTTTGTAAAGAGTATAAAGTACAGATATTTATGCAAAATTGTAGGGAATAAAAGTAAAAAGTTGCCAGAAAAATAAATACCAAAGTACAGATACCTAAAAAATCTACCTAAGTACAGTAACAAAGCACTTCTACTCATTGGCCCCTATCCTGCATGTTTCAGATCAATGGTGTCAAACTCCCGTCCTCGAGGGCCGGTGTCCTGTCCCTTTTCCATCACACCTGGAAACTATGA
The DNA here is from genome assembly GCA_020466265.1 of Siphamia tubifer. NCBI lineage: Eukaryota > Metazoa > Chordata > Actinopteri > Kurtiformes > Apogonidae > Siphamia > Siphamia tubifer. Next base: position 11,341,741 of record CM035787.1, on the reverse strand, counting down.
TATCATTATTAGTCTTCTGCAGAGCTGATGAGGAGTTGGTTATTAACTTTTAAGTGTCAGCATTCTGAATGGATGGTTTAGTTTAAATATTCAGAAAAAGTTTTTCTTTTACTTTATTTTTTGTTCATGAAACAGGTGTCAAAAGGCAACTTTTTTTTAAAGGCAAAATTAAAACTGCTGGGACCAAATTTCAATACGAGTTTTATTTTTTTAGTAAATTTTTCCACATTATTTATAATTTTGTAAATTTTGATTAGTTTTTGTTAATTTTCTTGTTCATTTTGTTTTTTATTTCATTATTTTTCTTTGATTCTGTTCCGTTTGTGTCTTACTTTCTTCAAGTTACCAAGTATTTTGTTAGTTTGTTACCAATTATCATTATATAGAGTTTGTTTGTCTGACGGTCTGTTAGTTAGCAAGATAACTCATAGACTTATGGATGGATTTGATAAAATTTACAGGGTAGGTTGGTAATGGGGAGCTCTGCAAATGATTACATTTTGGTGGTGATCCGTACCGGACCAGGGGGGTGTCAGGATAACTCAAAAACATATGGACGGATTTTAATGAAATTTTCAGGATGTGTTGAGAGTGTCAATAGGAACAAATGATTACATTTTGGTGGTGATCCGGAAGAAATCCTGGATTTTGGAACACTTTGAAATGTATTCTCCATTTACCACAATATCAAATTTCAAAGTGATCCAGAATCCAGGATCTCTTCTGGATCTTCACCAACATCTGGAAATTTCATCAAGATCCGTCCATTACTTTTTGAGTTATCTTGCTAACTAACAGACAGACATACAAACAAACTCTGGCAAAAACATAACTTCCTTGGTGGACCTCTCTTCATTTGGAGGGGGAGGTCTGCCTTGGCAGAGGTAAAATTAAAGAGTTATCACCACCAAATTCTAATCATTTTCAGATCTTCCCATTACGAACCTACCCTCGAAATGTCATTAAGATCCATCCATAACTTTTTGAGTTATCTTGTTAACTAACATAACCTCAATGGTGGACCTCTCTTCATTCGATAGGGGAGAGGTCTGCCTTGGCGGAGGTTTGCACTCTGAGTGCTTTTCTAGTTTTTTTGCTTTATTATTATTTTTTGTTCATTTTGTTGCTTATTTTATTCTTTTTTTTTTTTTACTGTGGAACTGCTGAAGTGTAAGGAGTCAAAGGGTTAACCCTTTCATGCACAGGAGTCTCCAGCTGTTCTTTTGTATTTTCATGGATTTTGTTGTTTTAGGTGCATATCAGCCAACACGGTGGACACTTCTGCATGAACCTATACACTGCAAATCATATCATTAGTGCAGCTGTGTCCAACTCTTGTCCTCAAGAGCCAGTATCCTGCATGTTTTAAATATTTCCCTCTTCCATCACACCTGGAAACCATTGCACCATTTTCAGACTTCTGTGGAGGTTGATGATGAACTGACCATTAATTGAACCAGGTGTGCTGGAAGAGGGAACTATCTAAAACACAGGTGTCACACTCCAGTCCTTGAGGGCCGGTGTCCTGCATGTTAGATATTTCCCTCTTCTATAGACAAGTTCACGCCACAAACCCTAAACCCTAAACCCTAAAACAAAGGGCGGCTGTGGCTCAGTTGGTAGAGTGGGTCGCCCAATGACCGAGAGGTTGGTGGTTCGCGCTCTGGCTGTCCACATGTCAAAGTGTCCTTGGGCAAGACACTGAACCCTGACTTAGGCCCCCAGTAGGACTTACTGGACCTTAGAAACCTACTGGTGTATGAGTGTGTGTGTGAATGGGTGAATGAGAGGCTAATGTAAAGCGCTTTGAGCACCATGAAGGTGGAAAAGCGCTATATAAATGCAGTCCATTTACCATTTACCCTGGGGGCCACCATTACTATCCAGATATGCAAGCTACTTCCATCTGGAAGATACGGACAGACTTCGATAACTAGCGTTTTGTAAGCTATAATGTCCTGGGAACATAGTTTTAGTACCTTGTCTGGAGTTGGCGTTATTATCTCCCACCCGAATATGGTGCAGACCTGGAGGATAATATGATGACGTGGCCCAACCTCCCTAGGGAGGTGTTCTGGGCATGTCCCATCGGGAGGCGGCCGCGGGGAAGACCCAGGACACGCTGAAGAGACTATGTCTCTCGGCTGGCCTGGGAACGCCTTGGGGTCCCCCCTGAAGAGCTGGAGGAGGTGTCTGGGGAGAGGGAAGTCTGGGCCTCCCTGCTTAGATTGCTACCCCCCGCGACCCGGCCCCGGATGAAGCGGTTGATAATGGATGGATGGATGGATGGCCCAACGTAACGTACGGCAAGATTTGTGCGTATTTCATGGACTCCATTGCAATAGACAGGAAAGCTATGGACAATCTGACAGCCTCTGAAGCATATCAGTATCTGCATTTAAGCACTAATATATAATAATAAATTGTACTCTCTCTCTCGCTCATACACACACACACAGGGATAGGGCTGCCAACTCTGTGAGGGTAAATACAGGACACTATGGCAAATCCTATCAGATTTACAGACCTCTGATTTTTTATCTCATCATCAATGGCAAAATAAGAATTTCGTCTCGCTTAAGTACAGCTCAATACCGGACGTCAGTTTGTTTTTAAATATGGTACGATCCCGTCTTTCAAGGGATGTTTAACAACCCCACACACGAGCACTGTAGGCGACCTGTCAATCCCAACGTACACATACAGCATGTAATGTTAGCTCTACTGTCTATGAACATTAGCTTATATGCTAATCAGCTGTTTTAGCAAAGCACCGGTGGCAATGTTCGTGTATGACAACTTCACAATTATCAGTATTGTCGGTTTCATAACTAAAGCTTTCATTTCATAGCTAAAGTTGCTGAATTTGCCATCAGATTGAAGTTTAAGTCACTTTGGGGAAAGAGTTAGTAGTCAGCTGGGTGAGTTGTAGCCTCTTCGGCTGTGTAAGACCGGTGTATCCCAAAGTGAACTCTGGAACCGGGTTATCCTCGGTTGGTATTTTGTCCACAAAGTGATGGGAACACATAAAGATATTGCATGGTTGATTCTTTAGATTTAATGCCTTCATCCAGGTGCGTGATTCAGAGTCCGTTGCGAAAAAATGACAACAAAGGAGGTCATGGGCATTGCCTCTTTGTGGCAGGTTTGTGGTCATAACACTCTCTGTCTAACCACTTGTTTAGCTGTTTTCTTGAGCTTCTACATCCAATGATAACGCATGTAGTTACCAAACCACTTTTCCACTTGTCGTTGTCCATAATTTTCCTGACTAAATCACTCTGTGTTAACATGTAAAGTGAACTGGAGGCTGCGAAAAAGGAAGTGAACAGCATAATCAGGAAGTAAAGGGGACACGGGTCGTGAACTTGTCTATATGAGCCAGTTTAAAATCAGGGCTGTCAAACGCCTGTGGAATGAACGGCCTCCAAGAATCCCATGAAATGTTCTTTAAAGGTATAGTTTGGTATTTTTCACATAAATCTGTATGGGTCATTATCTTTACTCTGGTGCAACCACAGTGACTTACCCCCGACAGTGTCCTGTGAGTCAAGTTCTGGTCCAGTTTTGGTCAAAGTGAAAGTATTCCCAGCAGGTTTCCTGGGGTCAACAAAATAAAACATGTGTCTTCTCAAAACAGTATGTGTTCGAATGAGTGACAAAACAGAAGCTCACATGCGCATTGTCACTCCTAACAGCTGTGCACCTTAGAAAACTACTTTCATCAGTTCTTCAGCAGTGTTTGTGGCTGCTACGTGCAGTCCAGGGCTCTACAGTGCGCCCATTTCACTCGCATTTGCAAGCAAATATTTCAGCGTGCGAACGAGGAAAACAAAACAGTCGCACATGTGCGAGTGCTTCTTGCAGCACACAATAAGGCACACAGACCTGAGGAGCTAATTATGGCAAGCCAAAGTGTTCACATAGCCACGCGTTGTCTTTATTATATCACGTGTTACAGGACGCGTTCTGGTACGTGCACTGGTGCGCGCAATGGCACGCGTTATGGAACGCGTGCTAGAACGTTACATAACGCGTGCTATATGATCATTTTGACGGTTTTTTATTCATTGTGTTGCTTATTTTATCTTATTTTATTTTTTAACTGTGTCTCAGTCTCAGGAGTTAAAGGGTTAATCATTCTAAAATGTATCTAATAACAAGGCAGCCAATACAATCTTCTAAAATGTATCAAAGGACAAAGCATCCCATAATACAAAGTTATGTTATGGTCTGCTCAAAATTAACACAAATGACAGCAGTCATTCAAGAATGTTGGTATCTGTGCACAAGTACTGCACTGAAAATAAATAAACATTTAAAACTAAAACCGACTTGTGCCCCTATTTTTTTTGTGTGCTCCTAAATTTTTTAACTTAGGGGCACATGTGCTCCTGGAAAAAAAAGTTAGTGTAGAGCCCTGGTGCAGTCACACAGCTGTAGCTCCAAGCATGAGGTGTGAGATTTTGTTTCACAACAGTTTTGTTATGCAAAAAATACCAAACTATCTCAAGGGCCGTTTCTCAATACCAAGTATGCTAAGTCTGTACTTGCGTACTTGGAAGTACTGACTCGGGAGAACGGGAGCACGCTGGGTGGTTATTCTGCAATTGGGACGGCAGCATACTTGATTACATCACCAACTCAGTTCGTCTTGACTTACCTACCTCCAGTTATTTTCTTCATTTAATGTATTTGAAATAAAACGAACTATGATATAAAACACAAACATGCATCTTTTTATTTATTTTAAAAATATTTTTTCAAGGATTTGTGTCCTATATATAGAGGCTTTGGCGGGAAAAGAGTTTGTGGTGTAGTAGTGGAGTGGTAGAGTTGTTGTAGTTAGCAGTGGAGTTTTCAAATCAGTGGTATTAAAAAACGCCAAAATGGAACAGATTGTGACAGCTATGGTTGCTCTACAAAGCAGCAGAAGAAGAGGCTGCCGAGCTGAGCAGGTTGATCCGTGTGAGGCGAGCCAGGATGCAGAGGAGGCAGGCCGTATTGGCATGACTTTCTGGCACTGTATGTCACCATATACACGCAAAGTTTTTATTTAAATAAGTGGATTTATATTTTGTCAACTGTAGTTTATAGTGATGTTGATATGTACTGGGTTATATTGACAGATGTTTCAATTCATATGGGATGGACACATCTTTAAAACCATTGCATAAAAATTTATTTAAAAATGTACTCTGGTACTATAACCTTAAAATTAGATTGTAGATGCGTTATATGGCAGTACATTACAATTAAAATAGTTTAGCCTATTGTTCCCAGATTTTTAGAGACCGTTACCACCCAATTCACAATATGTCATTTCAATAAATCTCAGGGAGTGTTAATTTGTGCATAAATGAACATGATTGACCATTTTACTGGCATTTCTGCATCACGTTATAAAAATAACATAATCTTGACACATGATACTGAAAACATAGATGTTAAATTACAAATACATCCATACAGACCATCTAATATTTTTTTATTCTTGTCATCAGGAAAACAAGACATGTTAAATGTTGTATGTACTTTGTATGGAAATCCAAAAATGTGCATACATTCTTATTTATTTGGCAACCTTAATAAAATTTCCGGTGATCCAACTGGGGGGTTGCAACTTCCTATAGGGAATAACATACCACACACATGCCTATTGATTTTCTTCTTGGTACTTTTTTACTTGATATTAATGCAGTGGTTCTTAAACAGGGGCCAGAAAGAGGGTGGGGTGAACGATCTCAGCAAATAATCTGCAAAACCATAGTCACACAATGCAATGCAAGTAGAAACCCTCTCAAGTAATTGAACAAACAAGGAGGGAAATTTAAAACATTTAATAATGTCATTCTTACCAGGCATTTTAAATTTAAAAAGACAATTCATATTTCAAATTAAATTTACTGTTAAATATATATATATATATATATATATATATATATATATATATATATATATATATATATATATATATATATATATATATATATATATATTAATTAAACAATTGTGAAAACCTAAATTCTTTCAATAAAAAAAAAAAAACTTTTGGTTTTTTATATAAACAGGACCAACGCCCCTTGCAGAGGTATGCACAAATTAATAATCATGTGCCAATCCTGACAACATTCTTTTCTGGAGGTGAGCTGAGACCAGCCTTCAGGCTATTGAGACACAGTATCACAATGCTGCTCCAGATACTGCCTCGGGAAAAAGCACATGGATGGAGCCATGAAGTGGAGGTGCTGGTCACACTGTACTGGCTTGCGTGTGGAACCTCCTACAGAGCAACGGCAGACATATTTGCCATCCCATGAGCCACCGTGTGCAGGATAGTTCACACTATCATTGACAAAATGATGAATATCCTCCACAGAATAATTCATTTCCCCAGGGGAGAAGAGATTGTAGAGGTGGGGGCTGGATTTGCTGGCCATGATGCCTTTGGGTCTGCCGCTGGCGCCATTGATGGGTGCCATATACGGATCCTTCCTCCTGCAGAGCCACAGAAGAGATGTTATATTAACAGAAAGCTCTTCCCTTCCATCATCCTTCAGGGCATTTGTGATGCCAGAGGAAGATTTATTGACATTTTCGTTGGCCAAGCAGGATCAGTACATGATGCACTTGTCCTCCGAAGGTCTCCGATGTATCAGCAGGCCCTGTATCCACCAGCTGGATACTTCCTGTTGGGAGATGGAGGATACCTGTGCCTGCAGCGTCCCATTGGAGTTATGACACCATATCGCCAGCCTGTAGCAAGTAAGAGCACACCCTCTGTCTCACACACTCACAAAATGTTGTTACTTTGGTGACTTTGAAATACAACAATACATTAAATATATGGATTCAAATTAACAGACCCAGTTGAAGCAAGGTACAACAGGCGTCATGCACGGGCACGAAATGTGATCGAGCGTACCTTTGGGGTCCTAAAAACACGCTGGCACTCAAATTCCCTGAGGGCTCTTGAGATCAGGCCTCGATTTGCCCCAAAGGTGGTTGGTGTCTGCTGCCTGCTTCTGCATCTGCGTGGCAGCAGGTGATGTCCTGGAGGAGGAGGAGGAGGAGGTGGAGGAAGGCCCAGATGATCAGGAAGGCAACATTGACATTAATGAGAGGGACCTGTTAGGGAACGGAGTCCGAAGAAGGATCGCTGCCCAGCTCTCTGTTCCAGAAGTCCTACCTGCATGTAAAGGAATGTCAGACATATGTACCTGAACTGCAAAAATAAGCAGAATGTAATATTGTCAAATATACTGTATATATGTATATATTACATAGGTGTGTGTGTTGAATTTGTTGAATGTTCTGGCTGCATGACTGTGTATAATTGTAAATATGTTGTATGTTCATTTGTTGCAATGTTTTTTTTCTGGCTAATTAAATTTCAACTGCACTGCACAGTTAATTATTGTGTATCACTTCCATTCCCTGGATTGAATATTACAAGAAAACCATTAGTTAATTAGCAATTTCACAATAACAATATTTAATTACAATTTATTTACAAGCTTCTCAAACAGAGACAAATAACGTTCGGCTCTCGCCATTGCTGCCCTCTCTCTCTCCTCTCTTGCCAGTGTCTCTCTTCCCTTGTTGCTTGTTGTTTTAAGAAGTCAAGCAGCTCATCCTCCCTCTTCCTCTTCCTTTCTAGCCTGGCTCTGACCTCTCCTTCTGTAGCTGGGGAGGCTGAGGTGCTCACCACCCCACCTGTAGTGGCAGTATTGTTTGCTGCCACAAGCAGGGGCGGATGGACTGAGTGCTGCCCCTGCAGTACAGCATCCATATCAGTGTACCACTGCCAAGTGGCAGCGGTAACACTCCCATCCTCTACCCCTTTTCCAGTGGGTGGATCTCTTAGCTCCTGAAAATAGGTAATTAAATATTATATCGTAAAATTGACTGTCCTAGCAAACTAAAGCAAAGTAAATTATTCAATATAACTCTCAGAAAGGCTCTCGGTATAATACTAAGCAGAGGAACATGAATATTACCTTATATTTAGCCTTAAGGTTGTTCCACTTTTTTTATGCTTGCTTGGCCATTATGGCCAAGCCTGAAACAACAACAAAGTCCCTGAGGAAAACAAATACAGGAATAAATGAGGTCACACACTACTTCAATAAGATCTTAAACATTAAGGGTGAAGACTGTAAACATCTGAGCCTAATCTTAACACAGACATGCAAGCAACAATACTCACTCCCATCCTGACTTGGCTGAGTTTCGTCGACCGGTGAAAAGGGTCTCGTTGGTCGCCCGCCAATGAATAAGGGCCCGGGGTTCCTCAGTTGTCCCTCGATTAAATATTGTTCATGTTAGAATGCAGGATGACAGCAAGTATAATACGTTTCTGCAGCATAGCAAATGGACAAGCAAACAAACATTTTTGGCTCAAGGGAAAAATATAATACTTTGGTTAAACGTTCAAATTAAATAAATAGAAACAATTTCACCATAAACCAACGCAATTTGCCCGGTAACAAATAATACATTAGTTTCCGAGACCAATGACTGCCTGTTACATATGTATCTCATGTTTTAACCTTTACTACTACAGAGACATCAGAACCAGCAGCAAATTTGGAATGATCATATGGTTGTTTTTTTGCGGGACAACATAAATGCTAACTGACGACTCATCTTGCTAGCTTGGAGTCCCGTTAGTAGCATGGCACATCTCCGAACACTTCGGAGCAAATTTTAAACTACGCGCTATCGTGATGAATTGACCGCATATTTAAAGTTTTTAAGTCCACTTTCTCATGTAAAATTATCTTAAAATTACATTCCGTGATGCTAAAACAATGGTATTTTAATCCTTTTAACTTACAGTTGTGAGTCCGCTCCTCCTCCATCCTTGGTTCCGAAAAGCATTCTGAGATAGGAGGCTCTCCCAAGTACGCACATGTCACCATCCGATGCATACTTGATAAAATGGACGTGTCGAGAACATATCCAGGAATTTCATGCGTACTTGGTATTGGGACAGTACTTGGGCTGCAACTGATGACGTTTCACAAGGACGCGAGTACAGAAGTATGGACAAGTACGCATATTGAGAAACGGCCAAGGAATATGTAGTTACAGCGCAAGTAATTGTGGGATTCAGGGACATAGGTAACAAACGAAAGGTGCCACGGTTATTATTTAATTCGTTGATGGTTAAAATGGTTCATGGGTCTCATGAAAGACAGAGGAAGCTTCAACAAAATGGCATGAGTTTTTTTTTTTCTTTTCCTACATAGAAACAAACTGAAGTAGCCCTTGTATCCGAGGTTACCAAGCAGTGTTGGCTGCACTGCCATCAAATGTACCGAGCACAGTTCATAAACAATCAGGTAAATAGGACACTTCTATTTACATGATAATAATGCTGCGGTTTTGGGATTTAATATTCCACAAATGAATGTTTGAAACAAAACCAGACTGAGTCCAATTGTAATCCTCCAGGCTCTTGTAGGCTCTCAGAGAGTTCCCTGTATAAACTGATGGGAACCTAATGAGGTAGCCGCAGATGTTAGCATACCGCAAATGTGGGACGTCTTCTTCAGCTGAGGAGATACTTTTGAAAAGCACCCCAGAGGAATTAAACGGATCTGTTATATTTAATCTGTCCAATTTCTGCATATGAATATGAATTCCACATGAAATGAATTGCGATGTGCACTCCGATGGTGCGAAGGTGGTCGTCATGTTTACTTTCATAATGTTTACAGTGGTGCAACAGTCATCATGTTTACTGCCAACAGGGCGCCTGACATCTAAAAGTCACGTGACGATAGCTTAATAGATGTGTACAAATTAAATGATAATGCATTTGTCCCCAAAAAATACAGATAAAATAGAATAAAACAAGGGGTGCCAGGCATGGCAAATGCCTCCCCTCACACACGTTTAACCTGATTTGCCCTATTTCTTATTGTGAAAACACATTTTTGGCAACCTTGACTACAGTCATGGGATCTATTCTCGACCACCTCACACCTCAAACAAAGACTAACAGTCAAACAAAAACACCAAACCAAAAGTAACCAAATCTCTCTTTTGGGAGCAGTAAATATAGTAATTATTGCCACATAAAAATGTGGTAAAAAATAAATCTATTGTATGCTTCTTAAGATTAACAACAGGAATGGGACCACAGCTCCAGTTTGGAATTCATTCTGGTCTTATAAACCGTATCTATGACTGCCAGCCAATGGGATCATAGTTGAACTAGTTCCCTTGTATATTTTTTCCATTTTTGTAATTTTTTTTATTCTTACTATTTTATTTTTAAGTGCTTCCACATCTTATAGTTTATAGTTCTTTGGATATGTTTTTCTGTGTATGTTTGAGAATAGTACCATTGTATGATTGTCATGTACCAAGTGAATACGTCAATAAAAACTTGATTTAAAAATAAGTAAATAAATCTATACTTAATTCAGTGTTAAACTGTATTACACTGAAAAATGCCTCAAGTTAACAGGTCGAGTCATCACTCATCAGAAATATTAAACACAGTTAAGTAAGACATGACAATATGTCGACTACGTTAGTGCACCATAGTCCATGTCATGAACAGGAAACAGTGCTTAAAGTATTAGTGCTGCAGAAACATGCTTTCCAGTCACGCAGAGGCAAGTTTACATGGTTTCTCCATTTTGAAATAAAAAGTTGTCAACAACGTCGATGTCATGACAAAAGGAGAGCCATTTGTTTTATAGTTTTAGAAGGCAAAGACACTCTATGACCATTCACATCAGGGTGGTTCCATCTGTGGTGTTTTGCTAGTGGTCTACAGTTTCACAAAATTAAGCTATAAACAGGAATTAAAGTGTCAACTCTGCTGTGAAACTCTTGGGAAATAAAATGACTGAGGTTTGCAACTGCCAAACTGACTATTTCAGTCCTTTTGGCAGTAAATATTCTCTTGTCAATTTGATTTGCCAACTAATAGTCAAGCTAGTCTGCTGTAATGGCTGTAAATGAGGGAGAATTATACCCACTGTGACTTTGCAAAACCACTTTCCTTTTGGACAACACCTCCGTCTGCAGATTTGATGCTGGAAATCAACACATTTGAATAAAATCCAAAGCAAACAGAGTTTAATGCACTGCTTTGGCTCATCACTCCGATCTACACGTCCAACACTAAAAAGGGCTCATGGAGGGAAAAGTCATAAAACTGGACTGCTGTTTTGGTCGCTGCAAATTGAAAGTAATGAATACATCACGAGTCTGTAACTGTAAAATGAGAATGAAGTGCAAAGTAATGGGGGCATTCACACAATATGAAAAAGTCAGCAGTTATCCACAACTTTAGAAGAATCTTCCTGGATAGTTTGAGGCTGTGTCGATAAATTACGGCTGGAAAATGTTCATGGGTAAAGGCGTCGAAAACATTTTGAGGTAGTAATAGTGAAGTGGTTTGATTGAAAGAGCAGTCGATTTTGAGTTCAGGCTTAAAGATCCCTCAGGGGAAGTGTGGGTGACCTCTACTTATCCTTTCCCATATGCCACGATGGGGTAGTGACAGAGACATTAACCCTTAACATTCTGCGGTGATTTTGCTTAAAACACCTGAAATCTGCCATCCATCTCCAAATTCAAAATCCAGCTGTTCTTCAACCATTTGGAGTACAGTTATAAGAATGAGTTCTTTGTAAAGGTAACACCCTGTAGATTCAACTAAAATATGCACTTTTATTGTTGTTTTATTGTATTTAAAAGGTAAAAAGCTGTAGATTTAGAAATACTGGTTGGTGAAAACCAGTGTGTATTTGTCTGTATTTGGTAGGTATTAGTGATGCGCAGGCTGACCTGAAGTGAGTGGGTTATTTTAGTATTTTAATCAGTTTAATCATATTCAGATTCAGATGTCTTTATTTATCCCCTAGAGGCAATTCAGTTTGCAGACAACAGATCGCAGCAACATAAAAAAACACACATTCCACACTTTGGCTAGCATCTATCAGTATTCAAAAACAGCTAAGAAAGCCCAACAATAAATAAGTAAATACAAAATACAACAGTGATACGTCAACAGGATCATTAAATATATAAATACATTTTAAAAACAAAGAAAAAGATCACACATGTATATAAAAAATATAAAAACACACAGTTTACCCTACCCTACATATTAGCACTGTCATTTAAAAGCCTGATAACAGATGGAATAAAATAATTTGCAAAGCAATTTGTTTTCCTTCTGCATCTACTTTTTTTTCATAGTTCTTCCCTTACTTTTTTTTTTTAAGTGCTGCTTCCTCTTCTACCACTACCACTACTTTACATTAACACAGAATAATATGTTCAAAGGTCCTCATTCCAGCTGCTGTTTGCAGAGTCAACCTTATCTGAGTTTGTGTCATTTTGAACTTGCATCTCCATACTCCCATTTTGGAAAATCAATCACTCCCATTATCTGAGTAGAGTAGTGAAAGGGTGCACACACTTGTTTTAAAGACATGCACAGGCATTTCAGTGTCCTTGGCAGGACCTTGTGCTTTTAACGTGCAGCTCTGCACAGCATTGCCCACCTGTGGTCTGCTTTGGAACAGACATTACAGTATATAGTCACATTCTATGTCTATAAGAGTATGGAGAGAGAGAGATAGATAGATAGATAGATAGATAGATAGATAGATAGATAGATAGATAGATAGATAGATAGATAGATAGATAGATAGATAGATAGATAGATAGATAGATAGATAGATAGATAGATAGATAGATAGATAGATAGATAGATAGATAGATAGATAGATAGATAGATAGATAGATAGATAGATAGATAGATAGATAGATAGATAGATAGATAGATAGATTTGGAGCACAGCTTCATTATTATCCTATCATCCATCATTCAACTTCCCACGTCTCCACATTCTATAATTTTAGATGTACTTCAAGGTAACATTTGTATGTGTTTTGTGCACTTGTATTAATTATATTTGATTAATATTGATTAATAGACTACCAAATACTTGAATAACGTTAACTTGAGAAGCTTGGAAATTCATGTTCTTTATTGACTATGTACGTTAGCGCAGCCCCTACACCCCGCCACCACCACCCTGTGCTGAATTTCACCTGGTTACCTTATTTGCAACAACAGCAGCGTTAAACATATAAGTAAAACAGACAAACAGTGAGCTGCAAAAAAGAAAAAGGTGCAATGTTATATTACAGTGTCAATACAGAACAAGTGAGTAGTGCAAAGTAAAGTAGTAAAAAATATAATTACAGTGTTCTTTGTTATTTACAGAAAGTGCATAGTGAAAAACAGAAATGAGATGTGATTATGATTTATTGAACAATGTGATGTGGAAGGAAGGATTTCCTGAATCTTTCCATTTGACAGCGGAGCTGCAACAGTCTGCTGGACAACGTGCTCCACTGTCTGTCCAATGTGTGGTGCAGAGGATGCTTGGCATTGTCCATGATTGTCTTTAGCTTCTTGAGTATCCTCCTCTCCACAGTGATTTGAAATCTGGCCATCCCCAGACCAATAATAGTTGGGGGAGTTACTCAAAATACAATAGAATGGATTTAACAATGACATAATTATTCTTTTCTTGTGGTTAATATTCTAAATAAATGGACATAACCTACAAGCTCTGACTCCAGCAGCAGGTATGCACTGGGTATTATGGTTTTTCATTCTGACTCACATATGTGCCTACATTAATGTGGCTTTATGGTCCCAATTTCAACATGTGCAACATTTCAGCAAAACAGCTGAAAACTTAAAAATGTCAAGGATTTCAGCACTGTGCCTGTGACACTAAGGGGAGGGGCCAAAGCATGGCCTTTATGTGGATCAGTTGCACATTAGTTTTAAGCAAAATCACCTCGGAATGGAACGGGGTTAAACAGACCTATTAATATAAAGATTTTCATGTACTTTTCCTGTTTTAGATTAAAACAAAGATAAATTATGCAGTTTTCATTCATTATTTGTAGGTTGTTATGACCATATTTTACTGGTCTGACACAAATGAGATGTAATTGTTCTATATGTGGGAGCTGAATAAAATGTTTTTTAGCCCTTTAATTACCTCCACCAAGGAGGTTATGTTTTTGCCAGTTTGTTTGTCTGACTGTCTGTTAGTTAAAAGTTATGGACAGATCTTGATTAAATGTTCGGGGTTGGTTGGTAATGGGGAGATCTGGTAATTATTAGATGTTGGTGGTGATCCGATGGGGGTCAAGATCACTCAAAAACCTATGGACGGATTTTGATGAAATCCAGGATCTCTTCTGGATCACCACCAACATCTCATCATTTCCAGATCTCCCCATTAACAACCTACCCTGGAGATTTCATCAAGATCCATCCATTACTTTTTGAGTTATGTTGCTAACAGCAGACAGACATACAAACAAACTGGCAAAAACATAACCTCCTTGGTGGACCTTTCTTCAAATTTAATCATTTGTTCCTTGTGACGCTCCCAACACATCCTAATTTTCCATCCAAATCCATCCATAAGTTATTCAGTCATCTTGCTAAACAACAGACAGACAAACTCTGGCAGTTTCAGTGTAATTCATCCTACGGGCCAGATGTGGGCCCTGGGCCTTATGTTTGACACCTGTGGTTTAGTGGTTGTGTGTCAGTGGATTTTAGTGAATGGTGTTTTGGTGGGTGTGTTCTTACCTTGTCCCCGTGCCCAGCTCGCTCGCCTAAACGAGCCCCTTCAGAAACAAGGACCCTTCAGGATTAGGGGAGTTTAGAGGAGCCTGGTTTAAAGTTTTATTGGTTTCACTTCACAGTTTTATGTCTAGCTTGGGTTTTCTGTAGTTTATGGTTGTGGTTTTGGTTCATGGACGTTTTCATGTTAGCTTTAATTATTTTTGGAAATTATATATCCCTTGCTAAATGGTAGTGGTTTTAACCATTTAGTTGGACAGTGTGTAAGGTTGTGGTTCTGCTGCTGGAGAAGACTCTGCTCCTCTGACCTCTATTTATACTTCCACTTTTTTTTTTATTAACACGCACCCTTTATTTTTGAATATGGAATACTGAAAACAGTCAAAATGTATAGGCCGTACCATTTCCTGCACGTACCTTCAACCACTAAACGGCCAGTTTACGTAACAGACCTGATTGACAGAGTTTTATTTTACTAAATAACATAACTTAGGAAAGTCGAGTATGGAACAGACACCCTGGAATGGCTTTAAACAAACAGTGTCACTCGTGGTTGGCATCTCTTATTCCCTCATACATTTATGCATATTATTGAGGATATGCTTTTGCCTGTAAATAGCTGGGATAGGCTCCAGTGACTCCTGTGACCCCAGTAAGGATAAAGCAAGTTCACAAAATGAATGAATGTCTGAATTGAGTGTATTAGTATTCCAAACATGTGAACAGATGTGTGCGGATATTCATTCTTTTACCAGCAGAATTTCAGCTCATACAACAAAACAAAATACTACAGTAAACACTTCACATATTCAACAGTTATTGGAGTGATTTCTGTGATCCCAGGCCCACTCCCACTTTTTGAGTTTAATTACCTCTGCTAAGGCAGTTATGTTATTGACAGAACTTGATGAAATTTACGGAGTCTGTTCACAATGGGGAGATCTGGAAATGACTAGATTTTGGTGGTGATCCGGAAGAGATCCTGGATTCTGGATCACTTGGAAATTTACTCTCAATTTACCGCAATGTAAAATTTCAAAGTGATCCAGAATCCATGATCTCTTCCGGATCACCACCAAAATGTAATCATTTGTGCCTTGTGACACTCCCAACACATCCTGAAAATTTCAACAAAATCTGCCCATAAAATCTGCTCTACCCCGGTCCAGGTCAGCACCAAAATCTAATCATTTCCAGATCTCCACCACAACGGATGAAGGCGGGGTACACCCTGTATGAGTCTCCAGTTTATCTCAGGGCTGAACATATATAGACAAACAATCACTCTCACATTCACACCTATGGACAATTTAGATTAACCAATTAACCTATCAGTGCATGTGTTTGGATGGTGGGAGGAAACTGGAGTACCTGGAGAAAACCCACGCAGACACGGGGAGAACATGTAAACTCCACACAGAAAGGTCTGGGAATCGAACCAGGGTCCTTCTGTGAAACACGAGTGCTAACCACTGCCCCCATTGCATTTATTTATATATATATATATATATATATGGAAATGTGTATGTTTTAATTGCTTGTGAATTTTTTTGGATCAAATTCATCATCAATCCAGGGACATCCAGTGGCTCTGACAGTCAACCTCCTGACAGGTGCATGTTTATCCATAACTGGAACCCACAGTTCTGTAAACAGAGTGACCCAGATACTGCATTGAATGCTTACAGTTCACTGACATTAGTCCAGCAAATATTGTTGACATCATTAACATATGAGTCACAACAGAAGCCCGTATAAAATCTTTTATGCACAATTCTTGGTCCAGCCTTTGGAACTTTTGCTTTTCCGGAAATGGCCACTGAGTTATGGTCACTAAAACCAACCGGGACAGATATGGATTTTGAACAGAGTTCAACAGCATTGGTGTAAATGTGGTCAATGCATGTAGATGTTATACCCCTTATTTTATTAGTGAACACTCTGGTTGGTTGATCAATAACCTGAACAAGACTGCAGATGCTGATGGTATTAATTTCATTTCCAACTTTTCAGATAGAATCCGGCGGCCCCACCTCTCACGTTTAGACTCTGGAATGCCATCAATGATTAGGTTGTTTGTTTTTGACTGGGCCTCCAGATAATCCACCTTGCCATCAAGTGATAGTACAGATTCACAAACAGTGTTAATGTCTTTGCGTGCGTTCTTACACATAGCGGTGATCTTGTCGGGGTTTTTTTTTTGTTATCCACCTGCATTTGGGTGTAATCCAGGCTCTGTTTGTAGTCAGTGAAGTCTTTCATGAGGTTGTCAGTGCATTTGTTAGGTGTCTCCATGATTATTTGCAGGAAAGTTTTATATTTCTTCTCCTGGAGATCCATCATTTCTTTAAATCTGCCTATTACCACCTGAAGAACATCGCTAGAATCAATGGTTTTCTGTCCAACCAGACAGAAAAACTCATTCATTCATTCTCAGTAAGTTAGATTATTGTAATGGTGTCTTCACTGGTCTAAAAAAAAATCAATCAGGCAGCTATAGCTGATCCAAAACACTGCTGCTAGAGTCCTGACCAGTACCAGGAAACTGGACCACATCACACCGGTCCTCAAATCCTTACATTGTCTACCTGTGGGTCAAAGGATAGAATTCTAAATCTTACTCCTGGTCTATAAAGAACTAAACGGCCTTGGACCCAAATACATCCTAGACCTACTGGTTCCCTATGAAGCATCCAGAGCCCTGAGGTCATAGGTCATCAGGAACAGGTTTACTGTGTTCCCAAAATCAGAACCAAACAAAGTGAAGCATCATTCAGTTATTCTGCTCCTCACCTGTGGAACAAATGACCTGAATACCTGAGAAAAACCGTCATTTCATTTAAATCAGACTGAAAACATTATTGTTCACTGGAGCTTTTACTTAGATTGTCATTTGCTTTTAAATGTTTTCTTGTCTCTATTTTAATTGTCTTTTAATGCATCTTTATCATTTAAATTTTCTTCTGTTCTGTTTCTGTTTTTGTATAAAACACCTTGAATTGTCTTGTACATGAAATGTGCTTTACAAATAAATTTGCCTTGCTTAAAGAACATTTTCTTCTCTTCTAGCATTTCTGTGAGGACATTAACAGTAACATATTCCCCATCAGTAGATTCTAGGGCATTAATGGAAAAGTCAACTAGTCGACATGTTGACTCCTGTAGCACAAGTCGCATGATATTCTTTCTCTCCCTCCCTCTCCCTCTTATTTGGCGTGTAAACACAGACCAGTCAGACCTAAAGCAGAGGAGACATGGCTGCTGCAGGTAAAACAGCGGGTGGTGGGTCTGACAAAACCAAATGCCACAGTGACCTGCACAATATGCAAGTCCAATTTAAAATACAACAAAAACACAAACGTAATGCACGGCATCTGAACGGCACGGCATCTGCTAGCTCACATGAGTGATGTGAGCAGCAGTGCAGACAATGTGCTTTGAGACAATACAATTTTTTTTGTCAAACATGATGTGGACAAGTGTGGTGTGCATCTTGGCGGCCGTTGCCTTAAAGGTTTTGCACTTTATATAGGGACATATGGCCAATATGTCCAGATTTTGTCTGGACAGATGGCTCATAAGTGGGGATGCGTGACAGACATCCGGACAGTCCGATTTTAGAGTCGTCGGCCCAGACAAAATCCAGACATATGGTCACCCTACTCATGTTGTGCAGTTAAATTTAAAAGAACTCAAGGTGTTAGCTTTTGTTTTGTTCAGGTTAAAATGCTGACACATGTGTGTTGTCAGTGGACATTGTCATGTTGCAGTGAACTATAATACAAATTGCTAATTGGTGGACAGACGTGTGTCCGTGTTGTTCCTTCACTTATAAGACACTCTTACTGGCAGATTCACTGCCAGATAAACTCTGTGCCAGAGTAAGCCGATTTTTTGATATGCTCAAATTCCACTTCCACAGACCACTTCCACTTCGACATTTTCTCTCTCACTCGCTCAACTCACCAATCGCCATCTTCTTCGAACCACAAATCTACAGCTTCAGCATCCAACTATGACAGAAATACATTGCTTACAAGTCTGAAAATCACACATATGATGTACAAGACTTTGATCCACTACCCCTATGAAAAAACACAAGACATATATATATATATATATATGTATATGTCTTTGGCAGTCAATGAGTTATGAGAGAGAATTGGTCTGAATGTGTAAAATCAACTAAAATGATTCATATATTAGTGTAATTTTTACATTTCACAAATTCATTCAAAGGGCCAGACTTGAGCCTTTGGCGGGCCAGATTTGTCCCCCGGGCCTTATGTTTGACACCTGTGCTCTACAGCAAGGAGTTTTCTATTCACTGAAGCACTTTAGAGTAAAATACCACAGTAATGCCAAGCATGCATGAGTCAGGGGTTCGGTCAGCACTAAGGCTATGGACAAACATGTTCAATGCAGATGTATTCTCTTCCTTCTCGAATCTGTTTGCTCATGCAAAATATTTAATTTTTTTTGTTTTTAAAAAAAGCAAAATAGATGAAGAATGAATTATCTTTACATCCCTCAAGGAGGTAATATTATTGCCGGTGTTTATCTGTTTGTCTGTCTGACTATTACCAAGATAACACAAAGGAGTTATGTATGGATTTAGATGAAATTTTCAGGAAATGTTGATACTAGCACAAGGAACAAATTATTACATTTTAGTGGTGATTAGTGGTGGTGATTCTTTCAGTAGGTCTGGGTGGGCCGCTGCGTGCAGATGTGATAATTATACCTATGATTCATTTATGTCATTTATTGTATTGGGGGGGGGGGGTGCACTGTCAGAGTGCTTTTCTAGTTAATTGTGACTCATCGAAATTAATCCACAGCAACCCTGTGAACCCTGTGGTTAACAAATCTAATAATGTGATTGCTCTACTGCATTTACAACCAAACGTGGGTGAAACATTTAAGAAGTGATACATTTATTCATTCACTCATTTTCTGAACCTGTTTTATGATCACTAGGTTCAGGGGCTGTTTACATCCCTACTTCTGCTGAATGAATTAAAACCAACCAACAGCGTCTCACAGTCTCCACTTTGAGATCAAACATATCATGGAGGTTTTTGCTTTATGGCGCCAGACACATTTATTTATTTATTTTTTCATTCCAAAAATGGTTTGTTATTTAGCAGAGGTTTTCAACCTACAGTATAAATAATATTTGTGCCTTCTGTGTCCAAGGGGAGTCGGTGGTTATATTCAACAGAACGGACCACATGAGAAAGAGAAAATAGTGGCGTCCAGCTTCAATAATTCTTTTGTTTGTCTCCCTCTCACTCCTTTTTTATTGTATGATTTTATTCACACATTGTTTATTTTCATGAACCTGTTTTTTTCATTTTGTCTTGCAATCTGTTTTATTTCTAAAGACCAAAGTACAATAACTTTTGTTGCATATTTTTAAAAACTGAGCTGAATGAAGCAGTTTTTTGTCCTCTCTGGTATTGACATCAGCACATAGGAGTGATGTAAAGTTAATGTTTCCGCCTGTATCCCAGAGGGCTGATCTGTTTTATTTAATAAACTCCAGTGGATGACAGACTGTTTTTGAGCTGCAGCTCAGGAAACACATCCACATGTACTCAAACCACTATAGGTCGCTGAGGACTTATCCTGTATTTCGCGGACTATAGGCCGCTTGGTTTTACCCATGCTTTGAACCCTGCAGCCTATACAACAATGCAGTCAATGTATATATTTATCTGGACTAATGGCCCTTAGGGGGGCGCTCTAGCAGAAAGTGCAAAAAACACTCAAATGGAAGAGATCAATGCAAAGAAGAAGACACAAAACACATGACACGCAGAAGTGCACACACCCTCATCATGGAAAACACATGAACGGATGCATATGGAGCTGATGATCTGTCTATCCAAGAAGGAAAGAGTGAAAATGAAAGAGACTGAGAAGGCGTGTGACAGAGTTGTTCTGAGGCTGTTCAACTCTGACACTGAAGAAGATGACTTCAATCGTTTCAGTCACAAGAGGAAGATAAATAAAGCCATCAATGGCTTTTCTGTTTTTTTTATTCAGCTGTTTTACTACCGTGTTACAGGCACCACTTGGAAACTATCAGTTAAGGCGTACAGTGGTCCCACGTTTATAGCGAGGATTACGAGGTAAAATCTGTAAAGTAGGCAACTTTATTTACTTTTTTTTTTTCCAATTATTGTATATGTTTAAAGGCTGTAAAAGCCCTCACCACACATTTTATATACTTTGCTCAGGCAGGCGTTAACATTTTCTCACATTTCTCTTGTTAAAACATCCTCAAAGTTCAAACCTTTGTTGTTTAAAAAAAGTTTTGTCGAATGAAACCAAAGATCTAAACCTGTTTCCAGGCCCAAACATTTGTTTGAGAAATAAAAATATAAACATTGTCCTATAAAGAAATATGATAGCTTTTAGAAAGCCTGCAGACCTTGGGGCCAACCCAGGACACGCTGGAGGGATTCTACCTGTGGTCTGGCCTGAGAACACTTCAGAATTCTCGTGGAAGAGCTGCTGGAAGTGGCTGGGGAGAAGGTAGTCTGGGCTTAACTGCTGAGGCTGCTGCCCCTATGACCTGGACCTGGAAGCACAAGACAACCAGTACAAGCTTTTAGAAATACACGTTAATTTGAATGATCAACCTCTGAGATTAAACACATAAGAAGTTATTTCACAGCTCTGCTGACTGTGCCTCATTATCCTGGTGCCGCTGCATCAGGACTAAACAGGACTAGAGATGCGTGGCACTGCAGACCAACTGTGGATTGGGCGGATTACATGATGAAAAAAAATATTTTAATTACATTTGGGCGGATTGCGGTTGAAGCACTCAAATAAAAAGTCCTAATAGTCGAAGCATCTTCATTCGGTTTGGTTCTGAAAATTGGTGAATAAACATTCATGCAAATGGATAGAGAGCAGATAGAGATTTTAAGAAGCGATTACAGATGAAAATATATGTCATCCGCGCATCTCTAATCCAGACCCATAAGAAGCATGCAAAATTGCACTAAAAAAACAAACGGTGAACGAGGGAATAAGAGACAACTATACAAATAAAGATTTACAAAGTCTTTCTGTGGAAATATGCTGTTACAATGTGGACATCTGTAGCTTATAGTTCGGTGCGTCTTACCATATACGTAAAAATATTTTTGATAAGGTATCAGGGGACAAATGAACCCAAATGCAGGACTCTGCACACAGTTTATTTTAACACTAATATTGGACAGGTGAATATGTTGCTGAGTACTGGAATGTGTCACCGATCAGCACAGGAACTAAGGAGCGGGGCAGAGCAGAGGTCAATATACAGCAATAAGTCAGAGCCAAAAAAACCCCAGCAGAATTAACAGGTACAGGTCCAGAGATTGTTACTGATGTGCAGAAAAAAAGGTCTAACCAGAAACCCAGGAGTCAGAACAGGGCTGGCAGGGATGATGCATTCTGGAAGTCAGGGATGAGCACAGGGGCTTGTAACAGGTGGTCAGATTTATGCACTATATCAGACAAGAAGCAGACAAAAGACAACAGTCATACATGAGGGAAGGACAAGGAAAGAATCACTCATTTGGTGCATCTGAAGGCAAACAAACTCACAACTTAAATGAAGGAGGGGGGAGTATATATACAGAAACAGCTGGAACACATGAGGAAAAAATTAACGGTGCGTGGCAGAACACTGGTGCCAGGAAGTAAAACGTGACAAAGTGAACAAGAACCAACATAAAAAATAAAATCCCCAAACACTAACAATGGCAGAAAAACACAGGAAGGGAAACAGAAAAGTACAGAACAAGACAACAAAAGTCCAGGACCATAGCAGTTTTTTTTTTCTTTTAAAATTTTGGTGGGTACAGGTTATATTCAGATGTACTCTATAGTCCACAAAACACGGTAATCACTTTAGTTCATTTAAACATTGTAAAAAAATGCAAATGTAGCCCAATGTTTTGGTCATTATCAGGGAGAGTTAATGTAAAACACTGGACATCACATATAATAAACTTCCCTCTCCCTTGAGCTCTTTGATAGTCTGCATTAGTGTGTCCTTTCCATGTCTTTCCATGTCACCTGACTTAAGCAGACGTGCTGTTATTTAGTGACTTTGATCGATTGTGATCATGTTCTTCTATTACAGTAAAGACTTAATTTGATACCATTGTAGCGGACTACAGCTGAAATAGTTGATTATTCAACTCAAATGGTTTTAGAAAATACATATTTCATGGCACTTTTTCAAAATCAATTTTCAAATCAATTTTCAAATCTCCTTCATTTCTCTGCTGCTCAAAATTGGGTGACCAGACATCCCAAAAAATTCAGTCAAGTCCTAAAATCTAAGGTGTTGTCCTGAATCCAGTCCTAAACATCCTGAAATTCCACTCAAATAGAATACTGAGTAGTTATTTTCTGACAAATATTTTAAAATGTTCATTGAGAGGTTGATTGCTGCTGAGGCTGCTTGCAGCAGCGCACAGAGCGCAGGTTAGAGCAGCTGCAAGGGTGAGGGCAGTGAATGTGCAGCAGCCAGCTGTGATTAATTGGTCACGGACCGGCATGTGTGCAAAATATACTTTTTAACTAAATCTACCGAACTAGTTATTTTATTTTCTTAGGCCTAGTTAATGACCCATAATTTGGTTGTCATAATAATTTTAGTGAGACTTGTTATTAGCATTAGGCTATAGCCTTGTAATGCAGCAAGTCCAATACCTGGATCAAAGAGTCAGTTTAAAATGTTTATTTTCTTCTCTGTAGTGTTGCTCTTGGTGGCAATTTCCTCCTGAATGGAGAAGGAAATGCATATAAAAGAAGATAAATGGGGCAGTTGTGGGGGAAATTGACTTAACTTTTGGGTTTTGTTTTGGTCCCAGATGTTCTGGTAAAAGGAGTCCCCAGGGTCGGAAGCACCTTCTGGGGGGGGAAGTAGGGGGAGGGGGGCTTATTGGAAGGACTACATTCTGTCTTGATAATTTAATAAATGTGTAGTTTGGTAGGGTGTATGCATTTGGGGAGGGGTTAGGGGGGGTTGATTGGCAGGATGAAGGTCAAATCATCTGTAATTCCCAGATGGGAGGGTATAGGGATAGGCCAGCCTAAAAAAGTCAATGCTTTTGTATGTGTGTGTGCCTTGCACTATTTTTTTTGTCATGGGCTGCATATTTGATGTTAGCTGTCTTTTGTAAATATCTTTCCTGCATTTTTTGTATGAAAAACTTAATAAAGTACACCATGCTCTGCCCCTGGACATTTTGCCTGAGCTCTGCTTTGTTCCTCCAGGTCACTAAGCATTTACTATTGACAAGTCTGAAAGGTCTGTTACATCACTTATTGTTATTTTTCCCACAATAAACAAACAGTTCAGGATTTTTATGTTTGTGGCAGAAATATTAACAGAAGACTTGATCTTTGAATGAAAAATGTTTGTGATAGGTTTGAAAATGTATCTTTTATTATTGTTTATGTATCATGTACCATCCTGAATTTCAGTCAGTCTCATCTGGTCACCATATTAATGCTGTGTTTCCACTACATGGTATCACCTCGGTTCAGCTGGAGTACCACGTACAATTCTTTGACAGCGTTTCGATGTCATTGTGAGGTGCAGCGTAAATGCGGTGTGGCCTATGATGCTCTTTCAAAATTCCAGATCCTTTACTGTCATTCAGCATGTAACACCAAAATTACAACCGACAGGATCAACAGTAAAACAAAAAAGAAGTAAAGAAATACCAACAAAAGCAAACAGAAATGATAATAAAGAATAAATAAATGATCTTAGAAGAGGAGGTGAAATGACTAGAATCTAAACAGATTATTATAAAAAAAGAAGAAAATTAGTTCATGTAACAGTATCCCTGACTGTATCAGGTTGAGAACCTTCCAAAGCCTCAGAGCCAGTCAGTACATTTACAAGTGCTTATACCGTGTTTCCGCCAAGCAGATTGGGAAACGCTGCTGCCAGAGTCCTGACCAATAACAGGAAACTGGACCACATCACACCGGTCCTCAAATCCTTACATTGTCTTCCTGTGGGTCAAAGGATAGAATTCAAAATCTTACTCCTGGTCTATAAAGCACTAAACGGCCTTGGACCCAAATACATCCTCGACCTGCTGGTTCCATATGAAGCATCCAGAGCCCTGAGGTCATAGGTCATCAGGAACAGCTTTACTGTGTGTTCCCAAAATCCGAACCAAACAAAGTGAAGCATCATTCAGTTATTTTGCTCCTCACCTGTTGAACAAACTACCTGAATACCTGAGGTCTGAGAAAAAAACGTCCCTTCATTTAAATCAGGCCTGAAAACATTACTGTTCACTGGAGCTGTTACTTAGATTCTCAATTGTTTTTAAATGTTTTTATGTCTCTATTTTAATGCATTTTAATCATTTTAATTTCCTTATATGCTATATGTAAAGCACCTCTAATTGCCCTGTACACAAAATGTGTTATACAAATAAATTTGTCTTGCCTAAAATGAACTTTTATTTGCAACATAGTGTAGAAACTATTACATGACCACAAAACAATGAAGTTTAGAAAAAAAAAAAGTCTGTTTTTAATATCTGGGGTGGACAGAAATGTGTGACATTAAAATGAAGTCAGAGACCAAAAAAAGTGTAGAAACGATGATGTGAATAAAGTGAAGACAGTCTTTTACCCTAGCCTTCCCACGTCCTTTGTCCTTTTTGGTCGGCTATGGCTCAGTTGGTAGAGAGGGTCGGTGAAGGGTTGGTGGCTTGAATCCTTGGGGAAGACACTTCACCCTCCTTACCTCCAGTGCCACTCACACTGGTGTATGAATGTTTGGTGGTGGTCAGTAGGTGCAAAATGGCTGCCACACTTCTGTCATTTTGCCCCAGGGCAACTGTGGCTACCAGTGATGCGCGGGCTGATCCGAAGTGAACGGGTGCCCGTGGTCATCCGCAGTTACGTGTCATTAAAAAGTCGGTCATTTGTCGTTTGAGATAAACATTAAAATAACCTGGTAAATACGCTTCATTAACTGAATGTCCATGAAGGTGACGTCCCACATGGTCAGTATCCTACAGTATGGAGGGAGCAAGAGAGAAAGTCAAGTTAGGAGAGTGGAAGCTCCGGAAACATACACACAAAAAAAGTAAGGTTTGGGACACATTCACTGAGAATTTTAAAGATGATGAGCAGCTCCCAGTGTTTTCTTTTCCGTGGAAACCGGGTTCAAATGGCTCTTTGGTTGCCGAACCCAATGACTTCAGATTTTAACACCGAAATAAATGCAGGTATGTGAGTGTTTGATGTTCATAAAGACCATTGATTACATTTTAAAATGCGGGTCGGGTCAGGTCCGTTCTTTTCCGAGCCGCGGGCGGGTTAGTTAAAAAAAAAAGCGTTGGTTGCGGGTCATTTATACATCGACCCGCGCATCACCAGTGGCTACATATGTAGTTTACCACCACCAGAGGGTGCATGTGAGAGCGAATGAATAACGGGTCACTAATGTGAAGCGCTATATAAAAAAAAGCACTATATAAATCCAATCCATTATTATTTTTATTACCCTGACTGTGAACTCCTACCCTCTGGTGGGTGATACACAGTCCCCAAATCTGAATCTGAGCGCTTTAAGACCCTCATCGGGGTTTGGAATCATGTTTTAAGACATTTTCCGACTGTGCAGTACTGTCATGGTGTTCTCCCTTACCTTTCCCTTATCTTATCGTATCTGCCGTGTTTGATTCTTTGTCTTTGTTATTTATTGCCGTTGTGTTTCTTTGAACTCTGACAGTCTCGTGTGATATGTGTGGTTTCAGTGATTACATCTTTGTTCTAATACTTCTGTTTTTCATTGGCAGCTTCACCTGTGCAGCTTTTGGAAGCCAAGACAAATCTCCCTAAAGCTGATTTTCCCGTTCCAGACCACAGACCACAGACAGCAGATGATCTTCTGTCTAATCACATTCTCCTGTGTCTGAGGTGTGTTCACAGGGAATCTGTCCCATCATAAATATTCAACTTTATGGCCAAAAATCTACATGTGTGCAGAGTGTTGAAGGGGTACATGTTTCCAAACCCCATACCCACGAACGTTAGACCCGAGACCCGACCAGGATTAACCCCACTGTCTCCATAGTAACTTTAAAGAGCTTGATTTGTGGATAAAACTGACATCATTAAAACTGTAATATGTGCTGTTCAGTGACGCCTGAGGGTGTATGGAAATGGATGGATTTTATTTCAAAATAAAATACAATGGATGTGAACAGAGGACATGCTAATTTCAAAATAAAATAAACTGCATGTGAACAGAGGTGAGGCTAATTTAAAAATAAAATACAATGGATGAGAACAAATGTGAAGGCCATTTCAAAATAAAATAAACTGCATGTGAATAGAGGTGAGGATCATTTCAAAATAAAATAAACTGGATGTAAACAGAGGTAGCGCTAATTTCAAAATAAAACAAACTGGATGTAAACAAAGGTGAAGCAAATTTCAAAATAAAATAAACTGGACGTAAACAGAGGTGAAGCTCATTTCAAAATAAATAAACCGGATGTAAAGAGAGGTGAAGCTAATTACAAAATGAAACACACTGTATGTAAACAGAGGTGAAGCTAATTTAAAAATAAAACAAACTGGATGTGAACAGAGGTGAAGCTAACTTCAAAATAAAATGTACTCGATGTGAACAGAACGGAGGGTCATTTCAAAATAAATTGAATGTAAACAGAGGTGGAGCTAATTTCAAAATGAAACAAACTGGATGTAGACAGAGGTGAAGCTAATTTCAAAATAAAATAAACTGGACGTAAACAGAGGTGAAGCTAATTTCTAAATAAAATACAATGGATGTGAAGAGAGGTGAGAAAAAAAATCAGAATTATGAGATAAGTCAAAATTATAACACAGTAAGTCACAATTTCTGATTTACAACATAATTTTTCATACTGTCACATTTGTCTAGTTTGGAAAAATAATGAGTCTATTCTGAAAATGTAAAGAGTATAAAGAACAGATATTTGTACAAAAATGTAGGGAGTAGTACAAAATTACCAGCAAAATAAATACTCAAGTAAAGTACAGATACCTAAAGTACAGTAAAGGAAGTACTTCTACTTTGTTACTCTTATCATCATGAAAACACATTTTTAGTGACTGTTACCTGGACGTTTGACCTACATACACCAAAATGTAGTAGGATCTCTTCTGGAATATCAGACACTTTTCCTGAAAATTTCATGGAAATTGGTCCAATAGTTTTTGTGTAAAGTTACAGAAAAACAGACAAATAACCAAAAAACAAAAATGAACTAGTAATAAATAATAATTTGCAAACATAATAATAGTGGATTAAATTCTTATACTGCTTTTCCAAGGCACCCAAAGAACTTTATATTATTCATTCACTCTCACATGCTCCCTCTGGTGGTGGTAAACTACATATGTTGTCACAGTTGACATTCATACACCAGTGAGAATGACACTGGAGGCAAGGAGGGTGAAGTGTCTGGCCCAAGGACACAACGGACTGACTAGGATGGAGCGGGATTCAAACCACCAACTCTTCGGTTAATGGACGACCTACTCTACCAACTGAGCCATGCATGTCTACAGCTCCAGAGGAATGTGACTTTACAAACAGACCTTTTTAGTTTTTCTTCCTCTGTTTAACATCATTTTCTTCCACTCAGGTTTAACCCACAAAGACCCAGTGAGTCGCTAACCTGACTTACGTCATCTGGCTACGTTACTCACACAACCATCTGAGTCGCACGGGGATCAAATCTATTTACAAATGAAGGAGCCAATCATTGTCACAGGGTGGGACTACCCGGATGTGTCTGGTGTGACGTTAAGCAGAAGTGACGGCAGTGTAGTCTTTTCAGATACACAACAACGGCCGCGTGTGTTCGGTATTCGTTCATATCGACTCAGCGATTTCCACTGTTTTGTCTACTCTACCACATGTTCATTCCTTCAAAGATGAACAGAGGACGACTTTGTTAATGGAAATGATGTTTTCACTCTTCTTCTGACCGGGTTTGGCAACAGTTTAATCTATCAGATGGTTCCACTGGTGGATAAAGAAATAGTACCAGTGCAGAAGCCCATGGTTATTGTGGTACCCCCCCTGGTTGTGTTGGTAGAGGACCAAGTCAAAGAGGCTGGTAAACTAAGGCTGACAGTAATGGAACTGGGAGGAAGAAATGATAACCACATCTGCAACAGATGTTGGCAGCTAGTGTTCTGTGGCCCTGAATTATGGCTGAAGGATGAATGTAGAACCATGCTTTACTACGATGTTTACCAGAAGAACTTGGTGGGCATCGTAGTAGACGAGGTTATAAATAAATGTCACGTATAAATGGTAAGTTTAAACATCTTCTGTTGATGTGAATATACCTGATGAAAACTATTTAAGCAGCTTGACTTCAACATGAGTGGCTGAAGCGGCGTCAGTCAAAAGACGGACAGATTTTTAATGTAATCACATGCAAGGGTTTTAGATAAAGCCCCTCCTTTGAAAAGTCAGTCAGGTTAGTGAGTCCCCCCCCCCGTTCTAAAATAATAACCAATTACTAACTTCTAAACCACTAACTTACGGGTCCATGTCAATAAATGGTGTAAAATAAAGTTCTTCATCTTTTCATGATGATCAAATATGACCCATTTGGACGTTCAGAGGTTCTGTAGTTACCATGGTAACACCGTCATCTTGTATTACATTGATTTGCCAATAAAACCCATATTTCACTAACAGTGGATGGACATGCTTTATGTTCACTTGATGATATGTTTTGCTGGAAATTTTTTTTACTTTTTTTCTTCAGTTTTCTCAGTTGTGGATATAATCGTGCTTAACTTTAGTCTGAGTTTTAATGAACAGTTACATGAAATAGAGGAAAATACTGAATTTTCATTGAAAAATGCAAAACACAGAACATAATATAATATCAAAGCTGAAAAAAAAAGCGCGGAAGTAACCCCCCACCCCCCCCCCCGCACACATTTGACCTTATTATTGTGAAAACATGTATTTTGGTAACTGTGACCTTGACCTTTGACCTACATTCACCAAAATTTAAAGCTTTCTATTTCGGACCACCTTGCACTTTTCCTGAAAATTTCATGGAAATTGGTTCCTTAGTTTTTATGTAAACATGCTTACAAACAAACAAACAAACAAACAGACAGACCAACAAACAAACCAACTCAAAGACAATACCCCTCTCCCCTTTGAGGTGAGGGAGTCCATTTGGAAAGTGTCACTAAAGTAGCACTTGGTCTTTATGGGTTAAAGGCCTCTGACTTAAAGTGCAACAAACAAACAAACAAACAAACAAACAAACAAACAGGTGACATGGACAAGAACCAGTACCAGTAGACCATGTATGCCGCATTTGATCCGGGAGGGTCTGGTTCAAATTCATCTCATCACCTTCTGGATTATTTGACCTTTCCCCCCCACCCCCTAGAATACACACACACACACACACACACACACACACACACACACACACACACACACTGCTGCAACGCTGGCCCCGCCTCCAGTCCCAAACCTCCCAGAGTACGTCTTCATTATGAAGAGCAGGGTTAAGGTACAGATACTTGGGCAGAGGTGATAGAAGCAAGAGGGGATAAAAGAGAGAGAGGAGGAGGAGGAGAAGGAAAAAGGTAAAGGGAGTGAAAGCAAGACAGGAGCAGAAAAAAAAAATAGAGCGGGGGAGAAAGCGTCCAATAAGAGGTGTAGTGTTGAAAAAGGAGAGAGGTTAGCTGTGGACGAGAGAGGCACAGATAAACAGAAGTGAGGAGGAGGAGGAGAAGGCAGGAGGAGAACCTAAAGGCACAAGGAGAACCCAAAGGCAGGAGGAGAACCCAAAGGCAGGAGGAGAACCCAAAGGCAGGAGGAGAACCCAAAGGCAGGAGGAGAACCCAAAGGCAGGAGGAAACACAGGTAAGACAACAGGCTTCTCATCACATCTTCTCTTGTTCCCAGTAATGATCAATGTTGAAAAAGAGGCCGGGGCCACATGGACGCTCTGGGACTGTGTGTGAGCATTGGCAAAATGTGGAGATTTTGTTGTGAAGGGGAGATAAACACACACACACACACACACACACACACACACACACACACACTGAACAGTGATCAGTTTTTGGTTGTAAAGTGTGACAGGGCACCGTAGTGATCACATATATAAAGACTGGTGTATATATCTGGCTGTTGATTAGCTTTTTTTTTTTTGCCTCTTTAGGGTTCATGTGTTGGAATAATCTCTGAAAATGAGTGCGTTTTTGGATTTTTTAAAAATGTATTTTTAAACCAACTGGATGTGCTTTGAAGCATGAGCGCCGTCTGTGCTGCATGAGCCCTTATCAGCTGATCTAAAGGCCTTATCTGAAGACCAGCTTTTTATGGACTCCCATAAGGTTTTTATTAAGCGGGACAAGATTTCTGATTTATTTCTGAACATTAATTTTAAAAAAAAAATCCCATTGAGATTAAGAAGCTCTTTTTTTTTCTTTTTTTTTTATGAGGGAGTCCTGGCTAAGATCGGCAGCAGCAAATGCAAAACACAAACCTTTAAAACACCAATGACTGACACGTACGGCAATAAATATTATGTAAAAATAACATTTCCAAGGAGAGTAGAGTTGACTGGAGTCGGCCAGATTTAAAAGTGTTTAATGAAATGAATTTTGGGTTGGGTTTTTTTTTGTTTTTTTGGGGTTTTTTTAGCGTTTGTACAGTTGATTCTATACAGGTGCAGAGGAAACACAAGCCTTTTGGAACAGAGAACAGAAAGAAATAAGTGATGGTTTTTAGACACAATTTCTGTCTGATATTAACGTCCAAATGTAGAACGGCAGGAGGCCGATTACTGCCTTATGTTTCCTCCTGGGATCCAGCGAAGCGTTTGTGTCCTCACAGTTTGACCTTATGTCTCTTATTTTAATTGTCTTTTAATTTTTCATTTTCTTATATGTTATATGTCAAGCATTTGTACATGAAATGTTCTATACAAATACATTTGCCTTACCTTAAAAATTGCTGTCCATTGCAAAGGGTGTTCCATTAAGACATAAACAAATAAATATATAGAAATAATAATTTTAAAAAAAATTGTTAAAAAGCAGTTGCATGTTGTAAAAAATGAAATCTTCCAAAGTGTATTTTTTTTTTAGTCCATATATCTCATCACAATTAAAATCAGACCTATAGAGGAACAGAACTGATTTATAGTTAATAGATCTGGACAAATCTGATTCAACAAACCTCACCACTTATTTTATTTCCACTTATTCCATTGGCTGAATTAGTTTTTTTTTTATTTGCTTAATTAAATATTTTATATTTTTTCTTACTTCAAGGCAAAGAAAAAATGTCAATGATCTTTATCAGATTTCTTGAAACCATATCTTCCAGATCTAATGTCTTATATCTGACTGAAAAGTTATTATTATTATTTATTTTATTTAATTTCATTCATGATAAGATATTTGGACTTGAAAAGACAAAAAAATACACTTGGAATTTTTTTTTTCCCCACAGTGCATTATGCTTAAGCCATTTCCAGTCAAGACAATTGTTTAATGTAATAAATGTAATAATCTAATGTAATTAGTTTTATTAATATTGTAGTAAAAAAACACTAAAACTCACTTCCCTGGGTTTTTACAAGGACATAAACAGCTGATCCTTTTGGCCAGAGCAGGACAAACTAACCACACTTTATTTATTTATCCATGTATTCAGTTACAGGACAGTGTGTATTAACTTTAGGTGGAAAGAACAAGATAAACGCAGCAGCTTTAGCACAGAAGCTCATTTTTATCTTAGTTCTGGACAAACGACCAACATAATAAAATATCACTGTAGTAATAAAGTGGAAAAAAACCATGAAACATGACAGGTCCACCCAGACTGAAGACACAAATACAGAAAAGGGCCTGACATTCTAAATATACTCCATAAGTTATAATGAATATAAGGAGAAAAAGAAAATAGGATAGATAGAGAGATAGACACACAGAGAGAGAGAGAGAGAGAGAGAGAGAGAGAGAGAGAGAGAGAGAGAGAGAGAGAGATTGACATATGTGTTAATATAGTGTTTTCCTTATTTGTGTTAATTTTTCTCCTGTTTCTTGCTTATTTTCTTGTGATTTTGTCTCTTTTTTTTTGGGGGGGGGTAGATTGATTGATAAAAATGAACAAAATAACATTTGTGGGGAAAATATTGATGAAAGTAGATGATGATCAATGAAAAAAGAGCAAGAAAATGGACAAAAAGGTAACACAATGGACATGATAGATAAATAGATAGATAGATAGATAGATAGATAGATAGATAGATAGATAGATAGATAGATAGATAGATAGATAGATAGATAGATAGATAGATAGATAGATAGATAGATAGATAGATAGATAGATAGATAGATAGATAGATAGATAGATAGATAGATAGATAGATAGATAGATAGATAGATAGATAGATAGATAGATAGATAGATAGATAGATAGATAGATAGATAGATAGATAGGTAGGTAGATAGATAGATAGATAGATAGATAGATAGATAGATAGATAGATAGATAGATAGATAGATAGATAGATAGATAGATAGATAGATAGATAGATAGATAGATAGATAGATAGATAGATAGATAGATAGTTGATATGATGTCAGGTAGAACTGACAGTGAGTATAAATCATTTTATACTACACCGAGCTACCAGCCAAATACATGTAGAATAAAAATAATTCAACTCGACCTCATATGAGTTGCTGCTCCAGACTAATCCAGCCTTAAACGTTGGTTGCACTGCAAAAAAAAATCTAGTGTATTATTGTCATTTCTAGTCCAAATATCTCATCACACACACATGCAGATACAGCAGTACACTGGAAAAAATATGAGTATTAACAAATGTGTTTTTAGCATTTTTAGTCCAAATATGTGATCGTAGTTTAAATATGACAGAATCACCTACAGGGGAAGTTTTTACATTTATGAACAATAGATCTGAACTAATCTGATTG